>JARQOD010000004.1:295420307-295688555 GCA_033576555.1 Oophaga sylvatica | reverse complement strand
TATTTTTTTTTAACGTGCACACACAATATAGTTCATATTTATATTCATATTTATATTGAATATAAAATATACAGAAGAAGCATGTCACATTGACCAAAGGCATTGTAAACTTGTTGCCTATGAGTAAGAGATAAGTGACTCTTTATAGTAGCTTGATGCCTATATTTCCAGTGAATTGAGAACACAAATGGGATTTTCATACAATAACATGCTCGGCCCATAGCTAGTCTTAGCAAAGTAAGTCAAATTAAATGGCTGTACACATATATCCAATGGAAAAATAACCTGTCCCTTCACAAAAGCAGCTCAGTGCTCCCCAGAATAATCTGATTAGCCGATCTGTCTAATTTGCATGTAGATCCCTGAGGGCAGACAGTGAGCATGTGTTACATTAGACAGTTATACATCACCACACACTAGGAAATCAATCACAGGGCTCATCCTGAATGTACTGCTGGAAAAACACACCCTGTGTCTGTGAATTTACTGAAGCAGGGTCCAATGTGACTGTAATCTGGCCGGCCTTTGTGCTGTGTGACAGTTTGGTAAAATATGAATTTTAATTACATGTACTTGGTTACCTTGGCTCTCCATCCTTCATTTATTACAGCATTGCTGTCTGGAGACCGCCTTTCCCCTGCAGTCATTTCACTACTAGGTGTGATTTATTAATACAAATTAAGTACCGGGTAGATGTGATACTTATGTATGGGCCTGTAACCAATTATTATTTAGTTTATTTCACACTCATGCAAGTTCTGCTGGAACATTTTAATTAGAGCTACTTAGTACATCACCAGGACCAGGTTGTTTTTTTGTTTTTTTTATTTCTGTCCATTACAAGTTTATTATAAACAGTGACCGATTCTGCATTGTCAGTTCAGCCCTTATGTTAAATTCCCCACTCATAATCTTTTTTTTTTTTTCCTGTAAAGCCTGAGCGATGTGTAGATCAGTGTTTTATTTCTTTCTAGTCAGTCTATGTTTTCCTCAGATTAGCTGTTTTCATGGACAATAAAAGGTAAGAGCAGGCAATGAAAAAAAATAGGACATTTCAATGCTTAACTGAAAATAATGCTACATTATTACACATAACATTGTGGGTTAGAGTTAATTTACTGATAAAATGTATAATTGGTGGAGAAGGTTGAACTTGATGGACCTAGGTCTTTTTTTTCAACCTATGTAACTACCATATGTAATTCTTGAAAGCCAACTATGTATTAATTTTTAATAATGGTGAAGCAGGATATTATGGTCATATTGATGTATTTATTGAGAACAGTGGATAGATGCAATTTTTGTTTTCTTGAGTTGAATTGGCTTTATTGTACCTTTTTTCAGATTGTGTTATTTGCGTTCTTTATTAACCACAACTAGCTTTAGCCTAGACTCACACTGTGTTTTGACCCTACATTTAGCATATATATCAGAAAATTATCTCGGTGTATTCTGTCCATATAGCAATTAAGACTGATATAAAGTATACAGTCCAGTATATCTTGGCCTCAACTGCATTGAGATGCAAAGTCAACTATGTTTTTCGCTATAGGTTTAGGAAAAACAATTCATAGAGTACTGTGTTAGATACAGTTCAATGACTGAAGCTCTATAGGGCTATAGCTGCATATGATCAACAGTGTATTTCAAATGTTTATGCCAAGTACATAGACTTAAGGTGCCCATTCACACACAACCCAGATATTTGGGCATGACGGACCTCCTAATTTGTAAAGATAGCAAAGGAGCACAGCAGCACTGGTACAAAGAAGATGCTCACTTCACAGGTATTGATTCAACAGTCCTTTTGCCATACAGAAACCTGGGGAAAGAGGAAGCAGATCAAAAGATGGAAGATGTCAGGGGAAAAAAAATATTTTGTATTGATAAGTCGAGCGAGCATGCAGGGACCATGTAGAAAAATTCTTCACTGACAGTTTTTCAAAAATGGCCATACATGTAGCTTAACCCCCCAACCTTGCCGACCATACTGAGAAAAATTTATTAGGCATCTTAAAAGCCAAAATGTAATTTTTTTTCTCTTAAATCTGCAATTAGGATAAAAGTAGGTGCAACCTTGTGCACATTAGATTGTTGGCTGGTCCCAATAAAATCAGCGGGCTTGGTGGATGCTTGTCTGTGTATGAGCATCATACGTTGCATGATCAGTAGAGATAAGCGGAACTCTAAAAATTCTAAACTTCTTAGGTTACCCACTCCAGCTTCAGACTTCTCTTCCATTATTTTGCACTGGATAGGCCATGTCGACCGTCATTTCTTCTAACCGCATAGGGAAAAGCATGTTATAATACTATAATGCGTGATGAGGAGTAGCGAGTGCCCGAAGCACCTGAGTAAAAAGAAAATGGACCGGTTGCCTTAGGAAGCGAGTGGTGGAGCATCTGGAAGCTCTAGTGGTGGGGAAAGGTCAGAGGCGAGGTGTGTATTATTATTTATTTTTAGAAACACCTAAATATATCCCTTCAAAATGGCCATGAAGTAATGGAACAAAAAACTCCGAAAAGGAAAACTTCACAAACGGCAAAATACAAAAAATATACAAGTTTATTAAACAAAAGCGACATTCAATGATAAAAAGGCAGGTACCACAAGAATCAGGAAGACAAAAAGGCGGGTAACCCTGCATATGTGAAAGCAGCAGATATATAAATCTCAATACATATGTATATAATAAATACATGTCAAATGACACCATAAAAAACACATTGTCAAAAGGTAACTATATACATGAATTTCATGTCACTATGCACAACAATAATGGCAAAATTATATGAATACATGTACAGTGCCCCTATAGTTGCTGTAACTCATCACAAATAACGCCATCCAGTGGGCATAAGTAATAGGCTCTATGTGAGGCAACTAGTGATAATCCAGTAATATGACAGCAGGTATAAAGGCATTAATAGACGTCAAAATATAAACAAGCAATATAAATACACAATGTGTGCTAAGACATAGTTACCAAGTGCTGCAGACAGTTGCCTCACATAGAGGCTATTACTTATGCCCACTGGATGGCGTTATTTGTGATGAGTTACAGCAACTATAGGGGCACTGTACATGTATTCATATAATTTTGCCATTATTGTTGTGCATAGTGACATGAAATTCATGTATATAGTTACCTTTTGACAATGTGTTTTTTATGGTGTCATTTGACATGTATTTATTATATACATATGTATTGAGATTTATATATCTGCTGCTTTCACATATGCAGGGTTACCCGCCTTTTTGTCTTCCTGATTCTTGTGGTACCTGCCTTTTTATCATTGAATGTCGCTTTTGTTTAATAAACTTGTATATTTTTTGTATTTTGCCGTTTGTGAAGTTTTCCTTTTCGGAGTTATTTATTTTTAGAGCAGCATTGATTCCATGGTGCTGTACAATGGCAGACTGGCACAGAGGGGAGAGGACCCTGCCCTTGCAAGCTTACAGTCTGCTAGATAAAGGGGAAGGATACAGTAGGTTAGGGGGTTTCGGAAGCTCTGGTGGTGTTGAGGTGGCAGCAGGGTCATTGAAGGCTATAAGCTTGCTTTAAGAGATGTGTTTTCAAGTTCCATCTGAAAGTTCAGAAACTGTCAGATAATCAGACTTGTTGGGGCACAGGATTCCAGAGTATAGGGGATGCTCAGGAGAACTCTTGAATGTGATTGGGTAAGGAACGTGTAAGTGTGGAGGAGAGAAGGTGGTCTTGCGAAGACCAGAGATTGCATATTATATTTTCTTGGTTTTAATACCTTCTTGGCCCATATGAATCTAGCAAAATAGCAGCGAATGACTGTCATGTTGCCAGATTCATGTGAATCGAAGCTTAAAAAGTTTGTGTTCTTTAGATTCCATTAATCTTTGGATGATTAAAGTGAATTAGATTTGCTAAGAATTGAATCGCTCATCCTTAATGACCACCTTTAATTCAGGGTGAACGTAGCTCTATCTGTGCTGAGAAATCTTGTCTATTCAGGCATTTATTATTCGGTGTTAGCTGGGCAGATTTTACCTCTATTCTCTCACACAGCCATTGTTCTGGATCTTCCATCCTACCTAAATTACGCACACTGTCTTCCAAGCAAAGGCTTCTGTTTGATTGAATATGTGTATGGTGTGTCATGTCAATAAACTCTGCCTTTAGATATCTTTGTGATGATTAAGTTTATTGGCACATGTCCTAATGAATAAATCCTTTATACAGTATATCCTACAAATTTGATTAGGAAATATTCCATCGTATTCCTTGAGTTCATAAGAAAAATTGCACTTAAAAATTATATTAATAAGAAATATGCCATTCAGAGACTAGAATGTGTAGCCCCAATGTATTCGACTGTATAGATTAATTACATTTATCACCCATTGACTGCCATTGTTAGAATAAATACCCCATCAAATTTGATATAGTTTTTTTTTATATTATATAAGTCAACTGAATTTCAACGCAGTAAAAAACCAACAACAAATGTGTCCCTGTTCAGGATCCACTTTATTCAGCCAGAGCGGAGAGGAGCCAACAAAGAGCAGATCTCGCTCTCCATCTACCTATCACACGATCATCCATTCATCTGAAAGGCTGACATGCATTACTTAATTTCTAGCATTTGCGCTTGGAGTTTCCTAAACTGGACCTTCAGTGATCACCTAACTTCCAGGTTCTTTGTTTTATAATAAATCATTGCTATTTGGGGATGTCAGACATTTCTACTTCATTAAAAAAAATACATCTGTAAGTGCGCAGTGGGAATGATACATTTCATCATACAATATTGTTCAACATCTTTATCAATGATTTAGATGAAGGAATTGAGGGTAAACTGATCAAATTTGCTGATGACACAAAGCTAGGAGGGGTAGCTAATACTAGAGAAGAGAGAGAGAGGATTCAAAAAGATATACATAAACTGGAGCAGTGGGCAGCAACTAACAGAATGGATTTTAACAGGGAAAAATGCAAAGTACTACATCTGGGCAATAAAAATGAAAAAAGCATATACAAAATGGGAGGAATAGGGCTAAGTAACAGCACATGTGAAAAAGACTTGGGTATACTAATTGATCACAGACTTAACATGAGTCAACAGTGTGATGCAGCAGCAAAAAAGGCAAATGCAATTCTAGGATGTATCAACAGAAGCATACAGTCTAGATCACGTGAGGTCATTATTGCCCTCTACTCCTCTTTGGTCAGACCTCATCTGGAATACTGTGTCCAGTTTTGGGCACCACATTTTAAAAAAGACATCAACAAACTGGAGCAAGTTCAGAGAAGAGCCAAAGAGCCACCAAAATGGTGACCGGTCTGCAAACCATGTCCTATGAGGAACGGTTGCAGGATTTGGGAATGTTTAGCTTGCAAAAAAGAAGACTGAGAGGAGACTTAATAGCTGTCTACAAATATCTCAAGGGCTGTCACATTGTAGAAGGATCATCTTTATTCTCATTTGCACAAGGAAAGACTAGAAGCAATGGGATGAAACTGAATGGGAGGAGACACAGATTAGATATTAGAAAAAACTTTTTGACAGTTAGGGTGATCAATGAGTGGAACAGGCTGCCACAAGAGGTGGTGAGTTCTACTTCAATGGAAGTCTTCAAACAGAGGCTGGATAGACATCTGTCTGGGATGATTTAGAGAATCCTGCTTTGAGCAGGGGGTTGGACCAGAAGGCCCAGGAGGTCCCTTCCAACTCTACCATTCTATGATTCTATGATATACTAACTCCTTTATTCTAGTAATAGAATAGAGGATTTTCTGAAGGAAAAAAGTGACCCTTGACCTTTATAGGGACAGAATCTGAGACGGTTTCTCTTGTTTCTTAGAAAGGGGTTGAGTACTTTGTGATGTATGCTATATATAGTACTTGGAAACTCAATTTTTAGCTTTATATATACACTTTATAAGCAGGATGAGAAAAAAGTGTGCGTATTGCCTAAACATGGATGTAGAATACCTTCATCTATTAATCTTTGAGTAGGTTTATATTGCTCTATCTTACAGCGGCATAAATCGGTAACGGGGACCCTGATCTACCTCTGGGTTACTCACTTTTTCTAGCTAAAGTTTTCATAAAAAATGAATTTATCGACTGAAGCATCAACCAAGTAGAAGTGACGCAGCTTTGAAATTGGGGTCTTTGTCACAAATTGCAGCTGTGTTTACAAACCTGATGACAGATTCCCTTGAACAACCTCTAAACTTGTATTATAAAGGTGGCCATACTCCTTAAATAGAAGAAGGCAAATACAGGTGCTTCTCACAAAATTAGAATATCATCAAAAAGTTAATTTATTTCAGTTCTTCAATACGAAAAGTGCAACTCATAAATTATATAGATTCATTACAAACAGAGTGATCTATTTAAAGTGTTTATTTCTGTTAATGTTGATGATTATGGCTTACAGCCAATAAAAACCCAAAAGTCATTATCTCAGTAAATAAGAATACTTTAACACCAGCTTGAAAAAATGATTTTAAGATCCGAAATGTTGGCCTACTGAAATGTATATTCAGTAAATGCACTCAGTACTTGGTCAGGGTTCCTTTGGGATCAATTACTGCATCAATGCAGCATGGCATGGAGGTGATCAGCCTGTGGCACTGCTGAGGTGTTATGGAAGCCCAGGTTGTTTTGATAGCAGCCTTCAGCTCGTCTGCATTGTTGGGTCCGGTGTCTCTCATCGTCCTCTTGACAATACTCCATAGATTTTCTATGGGGTTAAGGTCAGGTGAGTTTGCTCGCCAATTAAGCACAGAGATACTGTTGTCTTTAAACCAGGTATTAGTACTTTTGGCAGTGTGGACAGGTGACAAGTCCTGCTGCAGAATGAAATTTCCATCTCCAAAAAGCTTGTTGGCAGAGGGAAGCATGAAGTGCTCTAAAATTTCCTGGCAGACAGCTGCACTGACTTTGGTCTTGATAAAACACAGTGGACCTACACCAGAAGATGACATGACTCTCCAAACCATTACTGATTGTGGAAACTTCCCAATAAGTTACACATGTTCCTGTGCTGAGATAATATTATAAATGTGTTCCAGATGTAAACTGTTAATTGCTGTGACCGACCATGCGGAACTACTCCAGTTCATGGTCGGAACATACCACAGCTCCTGGCCAGGGAGAGGAAGACTAAGTCAATTATGACAAGTGAGTATATAGATGAAACAACATGGGCTCACAGATGCTACTTTCTGAGGTAGAAGAACATTTCACTGCCCATTTAAACACAGAAGTGTTTCTGCTGCATTTACTACCCTATGAGCTTATCATAAATCAAGTCCGTGACATAGGAGCTTCACTGGCTGCTGAGCTTTAATGTTACTGACTTGATTTATAATGAGCTCATAGGGCTGGAGATGCAGCAGAATCACTCATTTGTGTGATAAAACATGTAGGGTGTTACCTCAGAAGCAGCAGCTGTAAGCCACTGTTCTTTTTTCTGTATACTCGCTTATCATTAATAACTTATACTTCTTCCCCTTGGCCAGGAGTTGTGGCATGTGCCAACCATGAACTGGAGCAGCTATGCATCAACCCACCCATTACACAGTACATAGCAGGGGCTATGTGCAGGAATAAAACCTCAGGGACATAGGTCCCTGTTTTTCTGGATTAGAAAGTGTCCCAAAGAGTCTAGCAATATAACATAACATTCATTATAAGACCCTGATGTAATAACTCACGTAAGGTGAAGGAAACAGAGCGCAGAATGACCGAAGATATATTATTAATCTAGTACAAAAGTACAATCTGCACATATTGCTAACACTTTTATTTAACTTAAAATATCTTGTTTGTTGAAATGTTGTTATAGATAAATGGAAAACAACAATGTAACAGTAAAAACCATGGACCAATAATAGACTCAAAATGATCATTGTTATCATTCAAAGAGGTCATACAAATACAAAAGCATTAAAGGGGTCTTCCCACGAACAAAGTTAATTTTAAAGTTGCTTTTAATCAATACATCTTGGAATAATAATCACTTCCACAATTGGATGTTTAAAAATTTTTTGCCTGTGCTGAGATAATCTTATAAATCTGTCCCTGCTGTGTGCTGTGTAATGGCTGTGTCTGACCGTACAGGGACATGATCCGATCATACCACATCTGGGCAGGGGAGGAAGGAAAAGAGTATACAGACATTACAGCACAGGATCAAAGCTGATTCTTTTTGTGAGATAAAGCATTTCCCTGCTTGTTTTTAAAAAATGCTTTACCTCAAAGAGTAATTTGTTATCCCATGCTGTAATGTCTAGATACTTTTTTGCGACCCCCCTGCCCAGGAGCTGTGGTAGGATCAGACCATGTTCCTGTACGGTCAGACACAGACATTACACAGCACACAGCAGGGGCACATTTATAAGATTATCTCAGCACAGGAACATTTTTTAAAGCCCATTCAATTGTGGAACTTATTATTATTCCAAGATCTATTGATTAAAATGAACTTTGTTCATGGGAAAATTTCTTTGAATCTTGTAAAGGAAAATGGACTGAAAGCTAGCAATGTAAACAAACCTTAGGCTATAAGGATTCTAGATGTAATAGTAAGGGAGAAAAGACGAGGCGGGCATAGTAAGCATGCGTTACCTTGGAAATTGCAAGCTTTGCCAGATTCGCTTTAAGGGTATGTTCACACAGGGAACATTTATTTCAAACATTTCTATGACTAATCCACACATCTAAAGGGACTTTACAAATATCCGTATTCATGATAGAACAGCAACTCTGTTCTGGTTGTAGAATTGATTTGCTGTCACGGAAATTTCTAAAACAAATCTGCCACGTGCACCGGCCGTGTGCATTGTTCCACCCAGCGCTATGGGGATGTTTTCATCTAATTGTCAGGGTCTATGACCCATAAGTAATTCTGTCTTTTACTCGCCTTAGCTGTTGGCAGTAGTCCTCTGTGGACAGCACTATAGGAACGACTTGATGTTTGCCATGTAAGTAGGTTTTAGTCGATATTATCCAATAATCATGTAAAATGTGTTTTCAGATATTTTTTATTGTCTAGGGAATTAATGAGGGGTATTGTCAAGTGCAGTTTAGGATGGGGTCTGATGACCACAACACCGACACTATTGACAGTGTTAATATATTGATTATACATAATAGTGTAATTTACTAATATGGGTTGAGCATTTGATTTATGTCCAAATTCATAATTGTGAATTTAGCTGTATAAATCTTTTAGCATTAAGCCTGGATAATGATTTTTTTCCTCGAGGGAAAAACACCTGTTGTTTGTTATTATGCTTTTATTTGCCATTTATGGTTTACAGCATTTATGTAGAAGAAACAGCACTATACGACTGGGTTTGAGCTCTGGCATCGGGGAGTCCCTTCCCCATTGTGCATTTTTTAGTAAAAAAAAAATATAATTTCTTTAAGCTATATGTTAAATTTTAAAATTTAGCAAAAGCCAACATGCAGCGCAGCAAACAGTGTAAAAGATGTGACTCATTCCGGCAAAGCTGATATTCGAGTTGGTGTGAATGACTAAAAATAGCCTGTTGACGGTATTTCTTATTACCGTATATGAGAATAGTGGAAAATGCGCATCCATCCCAGATGACAGACGTCGTATTCTCCAGTATCAATATTAAGAAGTCAGAGGTCACGCAATGAACTCTAACAATGGAAAAATCTTCAATTCATGTTCTGTCCATCTATCATAATAAATATTTTCACATTATTGTGCCTTCTAAAATCCTGCGCTCAGGCATACTAGTTGATTAACTCTGGTATATCCCTCTCACTTACAGCTCCCACGGATTTCTGGAGTGACTCAAATAACGGTGCATAATTTACATGTATTTCACGCCGTGCTTTAAAGATGATGTATCACTCTTTTCTGGATTTAAGGGGAAGAATAAATTCTCAGACTCTCCTATTTTAGCTTTCATGCAAAGCTTTCCTCCCCCACACCCACACGCAGCTGACCCCAGAATCCAGGTCCTCCTTCAGTGTATATTACCTGACGGAGCCTAAATACATTGGGCCAAGCACCTTTTTCTAGTCATGGCACTATTCTGTCTTTCATGATAGCAGAGGCTTCATTCAGAGACCCTATTTTTTACTTTCCTGAAAAAAAGACCGATTTTCACGCGTTTTGGATCGGATTTTCATCCCTGTTATATCAATGTGTCAATTTTTAACTTCAGTGAATTTCTCATATGACAAGTTTTTTCCATTCATTGCAGTGTTAAAAATGGACAGCACACTGATTGTGCTGCGTGCTCTGTGATTTTCTCAAATCCATAAACCTCTGGCTGATTTTATCTGTGACTTTTATCAAAAACAGAAATGTCTTTGTGATTTTTTTTTTTTTTTTGCAGCCACATGATCTACAAAAAAAACAAACATATGAACAGCGCTGTAGATATGTTTTATCCGTGAAAAAAAACACAAAAAGGACATGTACTGGAGAAAAAGACATCTGAATGAGGCCCAAGAAGATTTTAAAGGGGATATCCAGGACTTAAAGAAAAAAAAATGTGCCTAAGCACTAGCAGGCAGATATTTGCCACCTACTACTTACCTATTTGCCTGTTGTGCTCGGTGACATTCTCCACCATCACAGAGCAATCATAGCCATCAGCTGATGTCATGTCAACAGTGCGACTGTTTGTTTTCCTATTGGCAGGACAGGGCTACTGTTGTCATGCTGATTGACAGCCTGCTCCCCACTGCCTAATTGGGGAAATCCGGCTGTCAATCAGCATAATGCCAGTAGTCCCGCCTTGTCAACGGGAAAGAAAACTGCTGCTCTTTTGACAGGGAGCAACTGAATGACCGGCACTGGGTACAACAGGGAAGTAGTTACCTTTGTTAGGAACTACATGTCAGTCAGTACTTAGGCAATTTCTTGTTTTAAGTTCCGGATATCCCCTTTTTTAAATAAAAGATTTCCAATGAGCATCAATTGGTCCTTGTGATTTTCCATTGTATCTGAATGCTGTAATTTACTGCATGGTTATTTTGTGCATCAAAGAGATATGTAAAGCACCTGTGGCTCCCCAGACAGGGTTCTGTCTTTTACTTGTATGTAGAGAAGCATTTGGATATGGATAATGCCACCCTCCATATGGTAGGGGCACCAAAAGTGATTCTTATGAAAGCATTAGAGAAGACTGTTCTGTATGTACTTGTGGTCATTGCTCCATTTACAAACACTTCTATATTACAGATATTCAGGTGGGCTACCAGTGGGCAGACAACGACGGCTAGTAAGATCATCACAACTAAATTCAGTGTGCCGCACCGCAAGAATTATGTGCCGTATTTCATTACTTTCTCCCTTTTGATGTATTGTCCTAATTGCTTGCTTATGATTGTATCCATGTATTTGTCACATGCATCTATAACCCCCCAGCTTAGTTTGACCATGCTATTGCACAGGTCACATCTGTGTGTAAATATATGACACGCTTCTGGGTGGTCTCTAGAGAGTTCTTCTTATTTGCTATGCGGAGATTAAATGAAATCCCAGTAGACTAAGATATCATTGTCAGACTTCACCGTGAAGCTGAACACAATTTAATGTGTGATAATAAAATATGTGGAGGGAGGGAAGACATCAACGTGGAAGCTACGGTACTGTGTTGTATGTGTATGTGCGCCCATGTGTTTGTATATTTTTTGTGTATATATGCGCTTGTATATCAATGTGTGACTTTGCGGTGTATTTTTTCCTATTAAAGTACATCAATAAAAGTGCTTTACAGTCAGATTTCAGTTGAACTAGACCCGTTTTACATTATCTCTTCCCTTATGCAAATTAGTAATGTAGCTTTTCATGATAAATGGCTACACATTAGATATTTTGTGGGTATAAAGATATCCTGACTTCCAACAAGATCAATTATGTAGATGGTAAGATTTCAAGGTTAATTATGAAAAGGAAAACTCAGATTATGAAACATGGTTATTATGTAAATGAATAAATGATTGGTTATGTGCCAGACTATTCAGAAAATCAAGGCTGCAGGTTTAAGAAGCCATTGAGTTCTGTCAAAAATAATCTCTTGCTGACAACCGTAACTTAACATGAGTGCTCGTTGTGTTGGATAAACATTTTTTTTTTCATAATTTAGGAAAATTAATTTCTAATTGTACCCAAGAGTGATTGGCACTCTTAAAGAACTGTATTGGTGAATTTGAGATTACAGTCAAATTAGCAGTAAGAGAAAACCAAAGCCTGTGTCCAAAATTAATTAAAACCACATATTTATTTCTTCAGAATATATCCAATGTGATTCCACAAATGGGAGATATAGATAATCACTTACACGTTTCAGGTCCAACTTACCCTTAATCACTGAATTATCCTATGGCCTGCCCTAGTGCCACTTGTACCTGAAATGCGTGAGAGATGTCTATGTATATCTCCTGTTCGCAGAATCACATTGGATATATGTTTTTAATCTAAAGATTAAATATTTACATAAATAAATACAAGGTTTTAATTACATTTTGGACACTGTCATTGTTATTCCCTTTCTGGGTTTCCACTACCTAGCAATCAGCTGTGCTACCCACCAGATACAGGAGAGCTGAATACTCTTTATTCCTCCATTCTTACTGCCAAAGTAAACCAGTATGTAATATAATGTAAAATAGCATTTTGTATAGTATTATATACACACGTGGTCAAAATTGCTGGTACCCCTCGTTTAGTGACAGAAAAACCCACAATGGTGACAGAAATAACTTGAATCTGACAAAAGTAATAATAAATCAAAAATCGATGAAAATGAACAAATGAAAGTCAGACATTGCTTTTCAACCATGCTTCTACAGAATTTAAAAAAAATAAAACTCATCCTTAACTTAATGTTCTGTTGGTTGCACAACTTTTTGAGGCAATCTCTGCAATCAAATGATTCCTGTAATTGACAATGAGACTTCTGCTCCTCTCGACAGGTATTTTGGGCCACTCCTCAAGAGCAAACTGCTCCAGTTGTCTCGTGTTTGAAGGTTGCCTTTTCCATACGGCATGTTTCAGCTCCTTCCAAAGGTGCTCAATAGGATTTAGGTCAGGGCTCACAGAAGGCCACTTCAGAATAGTCCAATGCTTTCTTCTGAGCCATTCTTGGGTGTTTTTAGCTGTGTGTTTTGGGTCATTATCCTGTTGCAAGACTCATGACCTGTGACTGAGACCAAGCTTTCTGATGCTGGGCAGCATATTTCTCTCTAGAATCCCTTGATAGTCTTGAGATTTCATTGTACCCTGAACAGGTTCTAGACATCCTGTGCCCGATGCAGCAAAGCAGCTCCAGAACATAACAGAGCCTCCTCCATGTTTCACAGTAGGGACAGTGTACTTTTCTTGATATGCTTCATTTTTCAATCTGTGAACATAGAGCTGATGTGCCTTGTCAAAAAGTTACATTTTGTCCATTGGACATTCTCCCAGAAGCTTTGTTGCTTGTCAACATGTAGTTTGGTAAATTCCAGTCTGGCTTTATTTATGATTTTTTTTCA
Organism: Oophaga sylvatica; assembly: GCA_033576555.1. Taxonomy (NCBI): domain Eukaryota; kingdom Metazoa; phylum Chordata; class Amphibia; order Anura; family Dendrobatidae; genus Oophaga; species Oophaga sylvatica. The sequence goes on along the minus strand of JARQOD010000004.1, from coordinate 295,675,041 downwards.
ACAATGATGTCCTCCTTGGTCGTTTCCCATGAAATCCACTTTGGCTCATACAACGTCGGATGATGCGATCTGACACTGATGTTCCTTGAGCTTGAAGTTCACCTTTAATCTGTTTAGAAGTTTTTCTGGGTTCTTTTGTTACCATTCGTATTATCCGTCTCTTTGATTTGTCATCAATTTAACTCCTGCAGCCACATCCAGGGAGGATGGCTACAGTCCCATGGAGCTTAAAATTTCTGAATAATATGTGCAACTGTAGTCACAGGAACATCAAACTACTTGGAGATTGTCTTATAACTTTTACCTTTTAACATGTTTGTCTATAATTTTCTTTCTAATTTCCTGAGACAACTCTTTCCTTTGCTTCCTCTGGTCCATGTTAGGTGTACACACCAAGTCACCAAACAGCACAGTGAGTATCTATAGCCCTCTATACAGGCCCACTCACTGATTCCAAGATTGTAGACACCTGTGATGCTAATTAGTGGACACACCTTGATTTAACATGTTCCTTTTGTCACATAATTTTCAGGGGTACCATCATTTCTGTCCAGGCCTATTTCATGAGTTTTATTTTTTTTTAATTCTGTGGCAGCATGGTTGAAAAGCAATGTCTGACTTTCATTTGTTCATTTTCATAGATTTTTGATTTATTATTACTTTTGTCACATTCAAGTTATTTCTGTCACCATTGTGAGTTTTTCTGTCATTAAACGAGGGGTACCAACAATTTTGACCACATGTGTAATATAGTAGTTTGTTCCCTAATTAGAGATTTAATAAATATCTCCAGGATATGTCATAAATGTCCTAATAGATAGGAGGCCCACCTCTAAAACCATAAATGTCTGATACACTCTGGTTCTAGCTCTAGAGTCGGGTTCCTTGTCCGGCATCTTGCAGCTGCTGTAAAGGAGGTGGCAGCAGTGTCGGACTGCGGTGCCAAGGGCTTACCAGTTACCAGCTCCAGGGCCACACTTTTCAGCTTCATGCAAATGTGACATTATCCTCAATCACAAATTTATGTAGCAATGAACGGGTTAAATTGTTAAATGAATAAGTTGTTGCCTTTGTCTGTACTTACTAATTCAAGCATATTGTGCGAAGTACTGCTTATATAAGAGGGTGGTGGCCAATTCATGTTAGGGAGACCCACGGGAGGATTCTCCTGTTCTTCGGTGGGCCAGTCCAAGTGTTATGGGTCTGTAACTCAGGAATAGAGTGGGGGGAATCTGACCCTGCACTAGGACTAGACTCAATCCCTACGATGGAGCAGGTGACCTATTCCTTGTGAATAGACCCACCGACGATCCTAGTCTAGACTCAAGCCAAGACCTGAAGGTGGGGGAAGTGGATCAATGAAAGATCTAGGGACTGGGAACAAAACACTGATAACCTCCTAGCAGGGAAATAGAGGAAGCTGCAGAAACAAAAGGAAAAAGCAAAAAGACTAAGCAAGCAGAACTAGAGTTCCCAGAACTGTACAAAGTATAGCACACAGCGATCAAGGCTCCTAGCCAGAATTCAAGCGGATTAACACTGATGTCCAGCAAGGACTGGGAGGCAGGTGCAGGGTAATAAAGGGTGATACAATCACCTGACCAATGACAAGGCCAGCACCAGGGGAAAAAAGACCAGCAGCCAGAAACCACAACAAGATGGCGGATGGTCAAACTGAATAGATTCTAACACCAAGCCTGAGTGGCAGAGATTATGGAAATACCTGATCTCGGGGATCTACGCTGTTTCTGTAATAGAAGAGATTGGCAGTTACTGAAGGTCACTGGGCTAGAAGTCATGAAAACTACAAAGCTTAAATTACTACACTGATTCATTAATTGCTATTCACTTCTACGGGAATTACAGAAAGGGTTGAATTCTGACCTGCATTATGCAGTTATATGAAGGAGGTGAGGGGACCCTAATAATGTCACACCACTATAGGTGGGAACAGTGTCTATACATTTAAGGCATATTCTTTGAGTTTGCTAGTAATGTCTTAAGGGCCCGTCTCACATAGCGATATCGCTAGCGAGATCGCTGCTGAGTCACTAGTTTTGTGAAGCAGCACCGAGCTCACCAGCGATATCGCTGTGTGTGACATTCAGCGACGATCAGCCCCCCTGCTGGGTATCCGTCGCTGAAATGTCAGGACCTTTTTTTGATCGCTGGTCTCCCGCTGACAGGCACGCATCGCTGCGTGTGACAGGCGGGAGACCAGCGATCCGCTGGTAACCAAGGTACACAGCGGGTTTCCAGGCGCGGGGCTGTGCCTAGAAACCCGCTGTGTACCTTGGATACCAGCGCCCTGATGCAGGGAGCTGGTATCCAAGGTACACAACGGGTTTCCAGGCACCGCGCAGCGCTTGGAAACCCGCTGTGTACCTTGGATACCAGCTCCCTGCATCAGCGCGCTGGTATCCAAGGTACACTGCGGGTAACTAAGCGATGTTACCCGCAGTGTCGCTGTCCCAGATCGCTGCCTGAGCTGCCTGTTTGGCAGCTCAGCAGCGATCATGTAGCGATACACCAGCGATCCTGACAAGTGCATATCGTTGTCGGGATCGCTGGTGTATCGTTATGTGAGACCCAGCCATTAGATAGGAGTGAATCATGTATATGACTGAATATTATCTTATACAGTCAGGGCCAGAAATATTTGGACAGTGACACAATTTTCGCGAGTTGGGCTCTGCATGCCACCACATTGGATTTGAAATGAAACCTCTACAACAGAATTCAAGTGCAGATTGTAACGTTTAATTTGAAGGGTTGAACAAAAATATGTGTTAGAAAATGTAGGAATTGTACACATTTCTTTACAAACACTCCACATTTTAGGAGGTCAAAAGTAATTGGACAAATAAACATAACCCAAACAAAATATTTTTATTTTCAATATTTTGTGGCGAATCCTTTGGAGGCAATCACTGCCTTAAGTCTGGAACCCATGGACATCACCAAACGCTGGGTTTCCTCCTTCTTAATGCTTTGCCAGGCCTTTACAGCCGCAGCCTTCAGGTCTTGCTTGTTTGTGGGTCTTTCCCTCTTAAGTCTGGATTTGAGCAAGTGAAATGCATGCTCAATTGGGTTAAGATCTGGTGATTGACTTGGCCATTGAAGAATGTTCCACTTTTTTGCACTCATGAACTCCTGTGTAGCTTTGGCTGTATGCTTGGGGTCATTATCCATCTGTACTATGAAGCGCCGTCCAATCAAGTTTGCAGCATTTGGCTGAATCTGGGCTGAAAGTATATCCCGGTACACTTCAGAATTCATCCGGCTACTCTTGTCTGCTGTTATGTCATCAATAAACACAAGTGACCCGGTGCTATTGAAAGCCATGCATGGCCATGCCATCACGTTGCCTCCACCATGTTTTACAGAGGATGTGGTGTGCCTTGGATCATGTGCCGTTCCCTTTCTTCTCCAAACTTTTGGCTTCCCATCATTCTGGTACAGGTTGATCTTTGTCTCATCTGTCCATAGAATACTTTTCCAGAACTGAGCTGGCTTCTGGAGGTGTTTTTCAGCAAATTTAACTCTGGCCTGTCTATTTTTGGAATTGATGAATGGTTTGCATCTAGATGTGAACCCTTTGTATTTACTTTCATGGAGTCTTCTCTTTACTGTTGACTTAGAGACAGATACACCTACTTCACTGAGAGTGTTCTGGACTTCAGTTGATGTTGTGAACGGGTTCTTCTTCACCAAAGAAAGTATGCAGCGATCATCCATCACTGTTGTCTTCCGTGGGCTCCAGGTCTTTTTGGATTGATGAGTTCACCAGTGCTTTCTTTCTTTCTCAGGATGTACCAAATTGTAGATTTTGCCACTTCTAATGTTGTAGCAATTTCTTGGATGGGTTTTTTTCTGTTCTTGCAGCTTAAGGATGGCTTGTTTCACCTGCATGGAGAGCTCCTGTGACCACATGTTTCCTTCACAGCAAAACCTTCCAAATGCAAACACCACACCTCAAATCAACTCCGGCCCTTTCATCTGCTTATTTGAGAATGACATAACAAAGGGATTGCCCACACCTGTCCATGAAATAGCCTTGGAGTCATTTGTCCAATTACTTTTGGTCCCTTTAAAAACAGGGTGGCACATGTTAAGGAGCTGAAACTCCTAAACCCTTCATCCAATTTTAATGTGGATACCCTCAAATGAAAGCTGAAAGTCTGGACTTCAACTGCATCTGAATTGTTTTGTTTAAAATTCATTGTGGTAATGTCTAGAACCAAAATTAGATAAATGTTGTCTCTGTCCAAATATATATGGACCTAACTGTATATAGTAAGAATATTCTTAAAAATGAAAAATCCTGTACTTTGCAATGTAATATGGTTTAAATATAATCTATCACCTTAAGCACTGTATATATGTATACATATGTCTGTGTAACCACCTTGTAAAGCAGGCCTTAAGCACTTAGCCGTATTAAAGCCTCATAATATGGTTCCAATATGTATATGTACCTTGGTATAACTTCATATGCATCTGCTATTATGAAGAAGCACACAGAGATTATTTTTCTGTTAGATTCCACATAAATCTGACGACTATCATGACGCACTCCATCAAATAATGTATGTTCAGAGCTTTTTTCACCAATACTTAGTACATATCGCACATACTGGAGCTCATAATATGGCAGCTCGTAAAGTCCCTGTCTAAATCTACAAGAAAGACATTCTAGTGTGATTCATTGCATGGCAAATGTATGAATATTTTCTACTCTGCCAGTATGGTTTCTCAGAGGGAATTGTAAATGCATATCTCACCTGACGGAGTATTGTATAGCAGCACACGGAGATGCTGAAAAGGCATAGATTGAAAAAAAAATAATCTTATTGGATATAATCATTAAATACACCACCAGCAGTTTGATATTTTTTGTGTTACAGATGCATAGTTTGTGTGCTTATGTACATTACAATATTATGTTATTTCAGAATCCTGAATTATTGTATATGTGAAATATTTATATACAGGGGTATATTTACAGAATAATCCATAAATGTCTGATTGGAAATTCAGTGGTGGCCGCATCTTTATCACTGTGTAAGGCCCTCTTAGCATGATGGGGTCTCCAGGACATGTGACTGTATTCCCTTGTAATGCATGAGCATCTTCTTATGCTAGGTAGCTAGCTAGCACTAGAGATCACAAAACACTATTGCCAATATATCGATTAATTAAAAAAATCTTAAATCCTGTACTTGCCAATTATCCATTTAGTATTAAAATGTATATAGTATAGCAGGACAGCAAGTAAAGTGCATGCTCTGGTCTCAGTCTCGTTTTAAGCAACGGTACAGCAGAGAATAAGGCCTTTTCTGAAACCGATTTTGTTTAAAACCTGGATCAAATCCTGTTTTCTAGGATGTTAAGAGAAGGGTAAAGTCATGAAAAATATTATGGACGACTCGTGCTGGGCATTGGAGCTTACGCCTGACTCCTTGACGAATGACTTTGTGAATATCTGGATCCTTTATTTGTTTTTCAGACTGGCATATATCCTCCCTTTTTTCTTACCACTAGTGTTGAGCGATACGATACTGCAAATATCGGGTATCGGCCGATATTAGCTGTATCGGACTTTCGATTCCGAGTTCCGATATTGTCGTCTTATCGGATACCGGAATCGGAATTGTCACTGTCACTGTCAGTGTCCGTCGGTCGGGTCTGTCAGGAGTCAGCGGCACTTACCTGGCAGAAGATCTCCGGCGGTCACGGGCTGGACTGCTTGATGGCAGTCAGTCCGATGACGTCACCGCCGGGGAAGCAGGTAATCAGCTGTGCTGCGTCGGGATGTCAGGCTCTGCCTGTCATTGCGATGTAGCAGAGCTGGATCGTCGTGGGACACTCGTTACTATGGACTGCGTCGGACAGGTGGTATACTGTTGTTTTGTTTTTTTTCTTTTTTTACAGGAGATCGATGGCGTTGCAGGAATGAGAGTACAATAAAAGAAATGAAAACTGTGTTGTCTCTTTTATTTCATTAAAAGACTTTTTTCTTGCTTTGTCTTTTTTTATACATTTAAAAACTTTGGGATTAATAATGGATCGGTGTCTTATTGACGCCTATCCATTATTAACCGGGCTTATTGTCACCGTGCAATCAACGGTGACATTAACCCCTTATTACCCCACTTGCCACCGCTACAGGGCAGTGGGAAGAGCCGGGTAAAGTGCCACAATTGGCACATCTTTTGATGCGCCAAATGTGGGGCTTCTGTAGCCTGGTATTAGGCTGTTGAGGGCCAAAATCCATGGGCCTTGACAGTCTTTTAATACCAGGCCGCAGCAGTCTGCATTTTACTTGGCTGGTTAACAAAAATAGGGGTTTCCTACGCCGTTTTTTTTTCGAGGGGATCCCCTATTTTGTTAACCAGCCAAGCTAAGCAGACTGCTGTGGCCTGGTATTATCAGGCTGGCAAGGTCCATGGATATTGGATCCTTACCAGCCTGAAAAACCAGGCCTCAGCAGTCTGCTTCATCTGGCTGGTTAACAAAAATAGGGGGGACCTCACGCCAATTTTTTTTCGAAGGGATCCCCTATTTTGTTAACCAGCCAAGATATGCAGACTGCTGTGGCCTGGTATTATCAGACTGGCAAGGTCCATGGATCTTGGCTCCTTACCAGCCTGAAAAACCAGGCCTCAGCAGTCTGCTTCATCTGGCTGGTTAACAAAAATAGGGGGACCCCTACGCCGTCTTTTTTTTCGAGGGGATCCCCTATTTTTGTTAACCAGCCAAGCTAAGCAGACTGCTGTGGCCTGGTATTATCAGGCTTGCAAGGTCCATGGATATTGGATCCTTACCAGCCTGAAAAACCAGGCCTCAGCGGTCTGCTTCATCTGGCTGGTTAACAAAAATAGGGGGGACCCCACACCAATTTTTTTCGAGGGGATCCCCTATTTTTGTTAATCAGCCAAGATATGCAGACTGCTGTGGCCTGGTATTATCAGGCTGGCAAGGTCCATGGATCTTGGCTCCTTAACAGCCTGAAAATCCAGGCCTCAGCGGTCTGCTTCATCTGGCTGGTTAACAAAAATAGGGGGGACCCCACGCCAAATTTTTTCGACGGGATCCCCTATTTTTGTTAACCAGCAAAGATAAGCAGACTGCTGTGGCCTGGTATTATCAGGCTGGCAAGCAGGGTCGGACTGAGCCACCGGAGAAACCTCCGGTGGGCCCCAGCTCCTGCGTGGTGGGCCCTGATTTGAAAGAATAGGTCGCGGGGCAGAGGGGGTGGTGGCCCCGTGCTCTGAGGGGGCCCACCCGGAGCTACGCTACAGTTACATTCTGCGGCAGAGCAGGGAGAATCGATCTTCCTGCTCTGCCGCCCAGAAGCTATGGGGCCTGAACAGGCGTTGGGGGGGGCCTGGTGCCAGCAGTGGGCCCCCCACCCGTCATCGGAGGGTCAGCTGCAGAGGCTCCATATTGGGGTGCATTATACTACAGAGACTCCCTATGGGTATGCATTATACTACAGAGGCTGCCTATGGGGGTGCATTATAATATAGCGGCTGCCTATGGTGGTGCATTATCTTATAGACTCTGCCTATGGGGGTTTATTATAATATAGAGGCTGCCTATGGGGGTGCATTATACTATATTGAGGACTATCTGGTGTATTATGCTGTATGGATGCTATCTAGGGGCCATCATACAGTGTTGGACCCATTAAATAGTTTGGGGACATTAAGGGGTCAGTATATATCCAGTGAGGGGCATTATTCTGTGTATAGGGGAGATGTACAGGGGGAGACTTGGGACATTATTAAATGTAAAGTGGACACTTATTGTTATAGGGGAACTCGGGTTACTGTGACTGTCAAAGGGGCACACGGCATTATTACAGTCTAGGGGACAAAATGTGGTCACTGTTTTCTAGGGCACTTGCACCCGGCATTACTATATTCTAGAGGGGTGCTTTAAAATTTAGAGGTCACACAGAACCACACAGCAGGTGCAGTAATAGGGACACATATGGCAGCAGCGGCTCAGTATTGGGGTATCAGGTGCAGAAATAGGGACACATATGGCAGCAGCGGCTCAGTATTTGGGTATCAGCAGGATGAGGAGTTTGTGCAGGTTGAGAATAGTCCAATTGGTGACCAAGACAGTGCTAAAAATATGAGAAGTGAAATGTGTCTTTGTTGTAATCTCTGCAGTCGAGTCCTGGCTGGAGAACTCGTCATGTCGGTCTGGGCCAGATGGAAAAGAAATGAAAAGTGAACAATTCCATTAGAAAGAACATCAGCGGTAAGTCATTATCTGTACCTGTGCTGTAATCTATTATATGTTCTGTAGGACTGGTATTATTTACCACAGACCATATGGCGGTAATATCAATATTGGTCTTTTTATATATAGATTATTTTTGGCAACAGCGCGGTCATTTGCTGAGGTTCTCTGATTAGGGGCCCACTCAGAAGTTTCGCCCCCACTAAACCAAAACCCTAGCTACGCCTCTGGCTCTCTCTCTAGTCTTTCTTTCTCTCTCTAGTCTTTCTCGCTCTCTGTTCTTTCTTTCTCGCTCTCTGTTCTTTTTTCTCTCTGTTCTTTCTTTCTCTCTCCTTTCTTTCCTCTCTTTCTTTCTCTGTTTGTTCTTTCTTTCTCGCTGCTCTTTCTTTTCCTCAGTACCAGCCACTGTGCCCTCATTACCAGTCAGTGTGATCAGCAGTGCTAAATGGGTACGCTTGGGGCCAGGATATGGGTGTGATTAGCTGTTAAATGGGTGTGGTTGGGGCGTGGCCTAAAATTTGCAGCCTTTAACCCTCTTTCCTGTCTTCAAAATTTGGGAGGTATGCTGTATGACCTCACTACAACTTCTGGCCATGCTCCTGATGAGCGCGACGGATGGTCTCCTGAGGGATCTCCTCCCACACCTGGACTAAAGCATCCACCAACTCCTGGACAGTCTGTGGTGCAACGTGGCATGGCCTAAAATTTGCTGCAGCAGGCACAGCGTGCCACAGCCTTTGTCCCTCTTTCCCTTCTTCAAAGGTTGGGAAGTATGATGGTGGGCCCCAAGAATATTTTTTCTCTGGTGGGCCCAAGGTACTCCAGTCCAACGCTGCTGGCAAAGTCCATGGATATTGGCTCCTTAACAGCCTTAAATACCATGCCTCAGCAGCAGGGGCGTACATAGAAATCATGAGGCCCCATAGCAAAAGTCTGAAAAAAAAAAACCCAGAGCCATTGTAAATGTAAAGTGCCAGCACAGTGAGGGGACACATTAAACAAAAAAATGTATTATGCCCCCATAGATTGTGCCCCATAGATGCTCCATAGTATAGGCCCTTATGCTGCCGCAGCTGCTGCAACCAAAAAAAAAGACATACTCACCTTTCGTCGCTGGGGGCCAGGTGCCGGTGTCCTGAGCAGGGGGTGACACTAGGTGCCGATGTCACCGCTCGCTCAGGGCCCCGGCACCTGAGATATTTACCCGTCCTCTCTCCACTGCTGAGTGCCGCTGTCTTCGGGGTCCTCCAGCAGTGAATGATCAGGCAGAGGGCGCGGCGCGCACTAACGACGTCATCGCGCCCTCTGACCTGAACATTGCAGCAAGAGGACGCGAGCAACGGTGGAACGGGACAGGTAAATATCCCTTATACTCACCCTTCCGCCGGCGCGGTCTGTGCAGCCCCTGCTCTTCTCCCACGGTCTCCGCCGCCAGTGTTCAGCGGTCACGGGGGACAGCTCATTAAAGTCATGAATATGTGCGTATTCATGACTGTAATGAGCGGTACCACCTGACCGCTGAACACAGGCGTCGGAGACCGTGGGAGAAGAGCAGGGGCTGCAGAGACCGCACCAGGAGGGGTGAGTATATAGAAGAGCTGCGCTCCCCCTCCCCTCCGACCCCCGGTAGTACTGTGTCAGCACAGCTACCCGACCGTCGAGGGCCCCCTCACCTGTCCGGGCCCCATAGCAGCTGCTTGGTCTGCTTCATTCACGGTACGCCACTGCTCAGCAGTCTGCTTCATCAGGCTGGTTAACAAAAATAGGGGGGACCCGACGCCATTTTTTTTTCGAGGGGAACCCCTATTTTTGTTAATCAGTTCCCTCTGACGTCACTGATTGTGTCCCTGGCTGACCTGAAGTGCAAGTGGAAAGCAATCAATTAAGCTTTCCACTTCCTCTCCTGTCAGCCAGGAGAGGAACTCATTCATTTGGGGGTTTACTGTGAGGCTGCAGCATTAGCTGCGGTCCCTGCAGTAAACATTAACCCTTTCTGAAGGATTACACCGTGGGACCTGACTGTGCATGGGATAGGTAAGAATAATTTTGCTTTTTTATTTTATTTTTATTACAGGAAATGGTTTTTGCAGTCAAATAAAAGATGGTCAAAAACGTGTCTTTATTTCATTAAAATGATTTTAATTAAAGTGTGTGTGTTTTATTTTTATTTCATGCAATAGGATTAATAATTGATAGTTGTCTAATTGACAGCTCTCAATTATTAACCTGGCTTAAGGTCACCTTTCAATTGCAAGGTGGCTTTAACCCCATATTAACCCATTCGCCACCGATACAGGGCAATGGGAATAGACGGGCAAAGTGCCAGAAAGGGCGAATCTAATTATAGATTTGTCTTTTCTGGGGTGTCTGGGGGCAGATGTTAGTAGCCAGGGGGGGGGCAAAAATAATGGTCCCTCTCTGGGCTATTATTATCTGCCCCCATTCGCTGGCTTTGTCTGTCTGGTTGCGAAAATAGGGCGGGAGCCCACGCATTTTTTTTAAACAATTTTACACCTCATATATATATATATATACATGTCATTGAATTTGTGACACATATATATATATATATTTATATTTATAGTTCATACACTTCTACATAGTATAATAGCCGCTAATTCAATTGCCGGCTTTTGTGAAAATGCAGAACCCGACATGAAATGACACTTGGTGTACATAGGGTAAGGTGTAAATTCGTAGCAAAAAAGTCCGTTTTTTTTACAACGAATTTACAACTTTAATTAACCCCTACAGGTGTGAAATTTTGCACACATAGACTGATGTAATTGTTTGTGCAAATCAGATAGCAAACGACATGAAAAGACATGGTTAACCCTATGTACACCAAGTGTCATTTCATGTCGGGTGCTTCTGTCTTTTCACAGAAGCTGGCTTTACCCGGCAATTGAATCAGAGGCTATTTTACTATGTAGAAGTGTATAAACTATACATATATGTATATATATATATATGTCACAATGACAAAATATACACACATAGAATACATATATATATATATGTATTCTATGTGTGTATATTTTGTGTTTACAACGAAAGAAAGGTTTTTTTTAGTTACAATATTTTGTTCCCATAGACTTACATGGGACTTCCGGTATCAGTATCGGGTATCGCCGATATTTTAGTGATATCGGCGATACCATTCCGATCCGATATTTTTGGATATCGGAAAGTATCGCTCAACACTACTTACCACTTTTTGGTTTATACATATCAGTATATTTGGGGGTACTTAAAGGCACTTTTCATATTAGTTTGACTCTGTTTCTACGTTTGGTTGTTCTATATATACATATATTTATGTTTTCAAATACACCCTGTGTTTATATTGATACATCTCTTAGAAATATATCATTCTCATTATTTAACCAATATTTCTTGGTGTATTGACTGCACTTGGTGGTTTACTCTCTTTTATGATATTTTTCCAGTTTGTCAGGACACGTTGTTATTTTAAAATAACGCATTGTGATTATATATTTGGTTTCCCGGATTGTCCCAATGTTACTTGTGTGGATTGGCTTTTTAACCTTGTTTTTAGAGATGGGCGAACCTGAACAGTAGAATTCGGCGTCCTTACCAAACACCTACTGATCGGGCACGGAGACTGAACACGGCCTTCACAAGGAAGTCCATGTTTCTGATGGGGTGTGGCCCCCGAACATCAGGTGTTTGCCACGCTGTCATGCACATGGCAACACGACAAACACCGCTTCTGTTCAGCGGTAAAATCATCATCGCCGGTTAGACAGACCAAAACTGTTCTCATTTTCCTCAGTATTCCTTTTAGGTATTTATTTAAGGGTTAGGCCCATCTCAGCTATACATGACTCAGTTGTAGAAATCAGTGTCCAACTTGTGGCCACCGAAGATGGGGCTCCTGAGTGCAGCTGAGATGGTATCTCCCATAGAAGTGATTGGGAAACAGAAGCTCGTTCTGTGCTGTTTCATACCTTTCATTGACTATTTTGGGAGTTATTTTTATTGTCCAGGAACGAAACCTTGCTGTGAAACTGTGCTTTGTGACATGGTAGAAATGTCATATTGAGCATATTCTCTTCAAGAAAAGGCTGAAGATTTTCTCAAAGTAAAACTCTGACAGAAATCTTCAACATAGGCAGATTCCTGTGCATACAAAAGTGTAGTCTACTAGCTAAGTAAAAAATGAAATTTTTTTGTAGGAATTTGTCAGTACGCTTTGCTATATAATCTGACAGCAGCACGAGACAGAGACCCTGATTCCAGCGATGTGTCACTTAGTTTACTGGGTGCCACAGGTATGATAGAGCCAGTTTCCTCTGCTGCAGATCTAGCAGAGCTCAGATGTTAACCCCACCTACACCATAGCTTTCTGTGTACATTGTTTAGTGACAGAGATCTACTAATCGGTGATGGGACATGATTGGACTAGGAGGCATGAGGCCAATTGTCCTGTAGTGATAATTTCCTGATGATAATACAACTATTGTATTGAAACAAAAAAACATAGCCTACTAAGTGACACATCACTGTAATTTGTGTCTCTGCTCCTACATTAGTTGCTCTCAAATTATATAGCAAAAACCTGCTGACAGATTCCCTTCAAGCTGGCCTGATAGAGGCTAAAAAAATGAATGGGGCTTACATAATTTGGTGTATGTGCCAGGATTATAGTGTCCAGTTATCAACATCATACAGTCTATTGCACAAGCAGTGTCATACTGTACATTACACAAAACTTATTGAACAGTTACCTAAATAACAATGCTATACACTTCTGCCAAAAGCATACACTGAAGGAATAATATTCTGTACAGCGCGGTGCCACAGGACAACCATAGAGCGTTCTTATCATCCAAATATACAATGACCAAATGACAGCTAAAGAGCTGATGCTGCCCAATGTCCAAAACAATTAAGGTGTGTGGTGATCACAGATGTTGGCTGCTAGCCCTCTAAGAGCAGAGGAAGGTGGACCACATCGTGGATCTCCATTTGGCACACAACCCAAAAACTGGTCCTGCTTTCAAATGACAAGTGCTAAGGAACAAATATGTATCATATATAAGTTGAGCTACAGAGTTCTTTTTAGACCTGCTAAGAAATCATGCTTTATTTCTGATTTTAATGGACTACATTAATGTAAAGTTCTGCTAAATGAGTCAGAACATCAGAAACACACATCTGATTTTCATGCACTTTTCAAACTGTCAGCGGGAATCTTTTAGCTGAATTATGGAGCCATGTGAATAAATCAGGCGATCCAGATATGAGAACAAAAGGCACAAAGCTGGATCAGTAGTGAAAAATGTTTAAAACGGATCCATATTTTTTTATTGTCACTCTAGAGTCTGGTGATGAAGTTATATGTTAACAGATGCCACAAAATTGCCGGTAGCATATTAGTTAAAATAAGGATTAACGTAAAAAAAGTTTTCTATAATGAAGTTTTATGTTCCCAAATGCTTGTATAGTCCTGAAATGCATATGGTGCTAATAGTCCCCAAGTGAAGCGCCGGCTCCCACTGAGGCTTCAGTCTTTACTGGTTATAGCGGTGACATAAGTGTGTAACCGTTGCAGCCAATCACTGAGTTTGTGCAGAGCCACCAAGCCCAGTGATTGGTTGTGATTTGCACTGCAGCAGTGACATCACCACTACACTACAGCCAATAAACAAAACTGGAGCCGCGTCGGAGAGCCTGCGCTGGACCCGAGGAGGGCGAGTACTACCTGTGTTTGTTGTTTTAGAGGCATTTGAGCATTTGGGGACATAAAAGTTGATTGTGGAAAACAGTTTTAAAAGCAGAAGATTTGAATGGACTGTCCTGTCTGGAGAACCGCATCGCTAGAGGAGGACCCATTTGCGATCAGCTCCAACTTTGTGCTTTCAGCAGCTCAAACCCCTGGTAATCAGTTCGGACTGGGTTAGCCTGCACATTACTCCAGCAGCGGCTGTTGCACAAAAAATGTGATATTACATGGCACACATTGTAATGGTTGGGCAACTTTTGTAATGTTTAATTGCACTGAGTCCAGGATGACAGTTATTCTTTGCAGTGGTTCTCTGCTCTGGCAAATAGAGGTGAATACACATTTTTTATGTTTTATTACTGGCTAGCTTCAGTGGGGAACAGAAACAATATAAAAATAATACATTTTAAATAGTTAAATTGTATTCTCTCTCTGAACTGCACTTTCCCTTTTCAGGATATAGGAACTATATGCATAAGCGTCTGTTGGACTTCCATTCTGCTTATTTATTAGACATATGCTTTTTATAAACATATTTACTTGCTTAAAGAGGTTGTCCACCACATTGTATAATTCCCCCATCTATTTAATATTTTTGTAAATACCTCTTGTTGCCATCTCTGCCTGTGAGTGGCGCTGATCGCTCACTCGGCATCACGTGACTCCGCTGATGTCACATGATGTTCCAGATCTCCCTCATTCCCCTGGGCGTGACCCAGTTGTACGCACCCCTACTGGAACTTGACATCAGCGGATGTCAGCAGTGGCTGCAGCCGGGGTCATGTGATGCCAAGTGAGCTCACAGGCACAGAGGTATTTGCAAAAATACTTCTTTACAAGGTTTAAATCAGTGGGGGAATTATACAATGGAGTGGACAACCTCTTTAATGTATCCATTGCTTTGTATTCTAATTTAAAAATATCAATAAAAAAAAAGGAGAAATTAAAATCCTTAAAATCCTTGTGCAACTTTAAGTATGTATGAAGCTTCTTGATAATATTGGATTCCAGTTTTAAAGCATTTGTAGAATGAGACATTGGAGGTCCTTCAATCCCGCTAATTATAGATACTTTGCATGTTCACCACATTACTCTGCTCAGAAGTCATCTAATTTTAATGCTGTTCATCTTTAAAACACCCAATTGTTCAATTTATGGAACAAAAATGAAAATTACAGTAGGAAACTCTCCCAAGGGGCTTGTTCACACTTGCATTTGTGATACATTAAAAGCATGCATTTTTCATGCAGGCCGGATGTGCTTTTTGTGCAGATGCATGTAATATCTGTGCTCTACAATTCCCTTTATTATATTACAGACTTTCTTGTAATTATTTTTGTGCAGAACATAAAGGTGTTGGGTTTTGAGTACTTTTACTGAATATATTAAGAAATTGCTTTAACTGGAATTCCCTAATTGTGTGTTAATAAGGGAGTCGGTGTAAGTTGACCATTGTTTGTGCAGATATTTCACAGAGCTGTACACTACTTAAGGACAATCAATCGCATGTGTCTGACCATAAGTGCATCCTATACCATTGTAATGGATACATGAGAAAATACAGAGACTTTGAAATTCTTCAGACTGTCCATGGTTGGTGTGAATGATCCGGGAACTGCTGTTTAGACTTACTTTTCCGTGAAAATAAGCAACTGTGATATATCTTATCAGAGAAATCTGCTTTCTCCTCCACGTTTGATCAGTCATTTTCAAAGTTCTCAATTCTCGGGTAAAATCCGTATTCAGTGAAGACCGACTTTCCCATTTCTGAGAGAGGAGATGGCGGTTACTTCTATATAACATTCTATAGAGACGTGAGGAGGAGGTAGAACCATCGCTCCTCCCACCTTTCCATTACATAGAATGTTATCAGTAACAGCAAAAAGAAGAAAACAACTAATGCCAATGCCGACGTCCCTGCGTGGTCTTGCTTCCTCCTCACAGCACGGACGCCGACATACTCACCGCCCCAGCTGCATGGCAATGTCCCCATTCCCTACTCTAGCTTCCTGTCTCTCTGGGCCTGCATATGCCACACAGGTCTCCCGGCTGCGCGCCTAGTGATAGTTATGTACGTCTATGGTTTGATTTATTTTTCTGTATGGATTGGATGTTTTGTTACCGAGATCTGGTGAGCATTTCATGTCAATAGCACCTTTAGATATATATTTACTTAGAAAATTGGTGATGTGTGCAATATTTATTTCATCTGTTATATATTATCTTCCTTGCACTAAGCCCACCCTGTCTCTAGTATCCAAAAATACGAATGTCTGCACCTGCCCTTACATGTAGCAATATACAGATTAATTGACATAACATATACAGAGAAAAAAATGCAAAAGCATCTACTGCATAACTTTAATTACCCCTCCATACCTTACAACACCTACAAGTATAGCAGATAGATGTATATAAAAAGATAGACATTTTCAAATATTTACTGAAAGTGTAGCCGACTGTACAGATTTTACATTGTTTAAATGACATAGAATTGTCACATTGATTTGTCATAGTTAAAGAAAACTGCGGCTGTAAGCATTAAAGAGCATAATATACATTCACATATTTATAACACGAGATTAATGTTGTAACCAAGTATCGGAATTAGCGCTAATTCGTCATTTACCCTTCTTAAGCATGAGCACGGTAATTACTGTTGCTTGAAGGTTAATTTTGCTAATATAAGAATAATAATTGCTAATACTTGTGAAGTATTACTGTGACCCTCAATCAGAAATAGGAACTTCTGGGGTTCTATTGTGTTTATGTAATACACTATTTGGGAATTACTCTGTATGTGATTACCTGTTTTTTCAGTTTTGAAAATGTTTAATAAAAAATTACCTGATATAAAAAAAGAAATAGGAACTTCGTGTAATTGTCACAGGGGTAAAGCTGGAAATAAAGCATTGTCTTCTAGTTTTAGCTCAATTATAAACTTCTTACATGTGGAATGTTAGTTTGGAAATGGTGGCTGAGGTTTTATTTATGAGGCCGGCGTCACACTGGCGACAGAATCGGACGACTGCAATGCGATGAAAAATCGTATTGCAGTCTGCCCTATGTTAATCTATGGAGCAGCTCCCAGTATCAGATTTTTTGTGGTCCGTTTTAAACGTCCGTGTGCAATCGCAGCATGCTGCGATTGTCACCGATTGTGGGTCGACAATCGCCAATGCAAGTCTATGGGAGCGATGAAAAATCGGATTACAAACGGACCGCACTGTGTGACTTGCGATGAAATCGCATCGGTGTCCTTTAGAAAAGCCGGCAATTCATCCCCGGCTATACTGTAAAATCACACTGACAGCTTTATTAAAGAATAGAATCAATACATATACACACATAGAATACATATATATATATATATATATATATATATATGTCATTGTGACATGTATATATATATATATATATATATATATATATTTATAGTTTCTACACTTCTACATACTGTATTAGCCGCTCATTCAATTGCCGGCTTCTGTGAAATCACAGAAGCCGACATGAAATGATACATTGTTTCCACACAGTTAACCATGTCATTTCATGTATTTTGATATATGGTATTAAGTTACAATTACATAAGTATATGTGTGTAAAATTTCAGACATGTAGGGGTTAATTAAAAGTGTAAATTCGTTGTAAAAAATTAATTTTTTTTTACAACGAATTTACACCTTTAATTAACCCCTACATGTCTGAAATTTTACACACATATACCTATGTAATTGTAACTTAATACCATATATCAAAATACATGAAATTATATGGTTAACTGTGTGGAAACAATGTATCATTTCATGTCGGCTTCTGTGATTTCACAGAAGCCGGCAATTGAATGAGCGGCTAATACAGTATGTAGAAGTGTAAGAACTATAAATATATATATATATATATATATATATATACATGTCACAATGACATGTATATATATATATATATGTGTTCTATGTGTATATATCTATTCTTTCTTTTGTGATTTTAATACTATTCTTTTGGATCCATTATATGTCAGTTTTGCAAGCCTGCGAGAAATTCTCGCAAGTGGGATGAAAATCGGATGTTACAAGGTACACACACATGCGACTAAATCGCATCTTTGAAGGAAAATCGGATGACAGAAGCATGTGTGATGTTTGCATTTTGATCCGACAATCGACGGTCTAAAACGGACCGATTTTTTGTGGTTGTGTGTGACGCCGGCCTTAGGCATGAAATCACTTACTGTGGATTGGCATTCAGCATACTGGTAGTAAGCATATCACCAAATTTGGTCTCAAAAGGCCAACCCATCTGGAGGGCTGCCCCAAATGTTTAGGGCCACCCACTTTTGCCTTAACTCCCCTTTTTTGTTTTCCTTTTATCAGAATTGTCCCAATAAAAGCAGGAATGTCGACAAGTTTAACCTATTCACTGACTTTGACATACTTGTAGGTCAAAAGTAGTGTCCCTGGCTTTGATGCGGGCTTACAAGCTGATTTAATCAGCCATCAAGTGCCCTTGAAGGTGCTGTTATGATCATGTTTGGATTCATGGCAGATCTAGTTCCACTCTGTTTTTAATATAGCTTTTTTCCTTTCAGGACCAGCAAGGGTTAATATCAGTTTCCCCCCCACTGGCAATGAGCTGTAACTGCAGTGTGGCTAGGTCAGCTGATGTAGTGGCTAGGTCAGCTGATGTAGGTGGTGACCACTGCCACCATCCTTTAAATGGTCACCTGGTGCATCAGCTGACTGTCGGTGATAGAGAAATCTACAGTGACCAAGCCTGAGTACGCAGCTCTCTGGGTGCAGTGGTGCTTCTTCTGGGTTCGTTATCCTGGTGCCTTTATTCTGCTGTGTGGTGCTTTGCAGCAGAAGAAGCTAAAAGCTAAGTTATTTCCCCATCTCTTTTGTGTTTGTCAGTGTCTCCTGTGTGGTAATATCTGCAGTGGTGAGGCTAGCGCCCCTCGCTGGCCAGTGCACTAGCCAGGGCATTGTTAGGTGACAGCAAGAGATGAGGTTTCCTGATGATGGTGGGGTGAAGGACCCACTTAGAGCATTAGTGGAGTGCAGGGACAGGCTCAGGTGTAAGCTCAGGGGTGTCCCTTCATTTCCCTATTGGTAGGGCCTTCCTCCCCCCTTTTCCATCCCGTTGTTTGTGTGTTGTGCCATCCGCTGACCGACCCCCCCCCATGGGGTCACTATATATTGTGACAGGTGCTCCAGACCCCCAACACAAAATGGTACGTGGACATATATTCTGATGAGGTCATAAACTGTAATGGTGCTGGCAGAGTGAACGTGCGCTCTGCCATGCATCATTTTTTGGAGTGTACACCTAATGGAGTTGGACACTCATACATGTTAGCCAGTTAAATACCGCTGTCAATCTCTGACAGCGGCTTTTAGCACAGCGGGAGGGTGTGTGTCATTCCACGCTCCCATTGCCGAAGTGATAACAGAGTGCTGATAGGTTGTCATGATAGCCGGGTTCTGCTGATGATCCGGGTACCTGTCAATATGGGCCTCCTGTGAATGCCAACCTGAGGCTTACGTTCATAGGAGATCGTGATTTCTGCTATACATAACAGAGTTGATGCACTGTTATGAATAGAACAGTCATTTGGACGATCGCAGCTTCAAACCTCCTAGGGGAACTATTAGATTCAGTAAAAAGTAAAAAAAAAAATTAAAAATATGAAAACAAATGCAAATCACAAGTTCAAAGCACCCCCTTTTGCCCCATTAAAAATAAAACAGTGACAAAAATACACATACAGTTATAGGAAAAAGTTTGGGCCCCCCTATTAATCTTAAGCTTAATGTTTTATAAAAATTGGTGTTTTTGCAACAGCTATTTCAGTTTGATATATCTAATAACTATTGGACACAGTAATGTTTCTGCCTTGAAATGAGGTTTATTGTAGTAGCAGAACATGTGCAATCTGCATTCAAACAAAATTTGACAGGTGCATAAGTATGGCCACCCTTATCATTTTCTTGTTTTAAATACTCCTACCTACTTTTTACTGACTTACTAAAGCACTTTTTTTGGTTTTGTAACCTCATTGAGCTTTGAACTTCATAGCCAGGTGTATGCAATCATGAGAAAAGCTACTTAAAGTGGCCACTTGCAAGTTGTTCTCCTGTTTGAATCTCCTCTGAAGAGTGGCATCATGGGCTCCTCGAAACAACTGTCAAATGATCTGAAAACAAAGATTATTCAACATAGTTGTTCGGGGGAAGGATACAAAAAGCTGTCTCAGAGATTTAACCTGTCAGTTTCCACTGTGAGGAACATAGTAAGGAAATGGAAGAACACAGGGACAGTTCTTGTTAAGGCCAGAAGTGGCAGGCCAAGAAAAACATCAGAAAGGCAGAGAAGAAGAATGGTGAGATCAGTCAAGGACAATCATCAGACCACCTCCAGAGAGCTGCAGCATCAACTTGCTGCAGATGGTGTCACTGTGCATCGGTCAACTATACAACGCACTTTGCACAAGGAGAAGCTGTATGGGAGAGTGATGCGAAAGAAGCCGTTTCTGCAAGCACGCCACAAACAGAGTCAGCTGAGGTATGCAAAAGCACATTTGGAGAAGCCAATTTCTTTTTGGAAGAAGGTCCTGTGGACTGATGAAACCAAGATTGAGTTGTTTGTTCATACAAAAAAGCGTTATGCATGGCGTCAAAAAACACAGCATTCCAAGAAAAACACTTGCTACCCACAGTAAAATTTGTTGGAGGTTCCATCATGCTTTGGGGCTGTGTGGCCAATGCCGGCACCGGAAATCTTGTTAAAGTTGAGGGACGCATGGATTCCACTCAGTATCAGCAGATTCTTCACAATAATGTTCAAGAATCAGTGACAAAGTTGAAGTTACGCAGGGGATGGATCTTTCAGCAAGACAATGATCCAAAACACCGCTCCAAATCTACTCAGGCATTCATGCAGAGGAACAATTACAATGTTCTGGAATGGCCATCCCAGTCCCCAGACCTGAATATCATTGAACATCTGTGGGATCATTTGAAGAGGGCTGTCCATGCTCGGCGACCATCAAACTTAACTGAACTGGAATTGTTTTGTAAAGAGGAATGGTCAAAAATACCTTCATCCAGGATCCAGGAACTCATTCAAAGCTACAGGAAGCGACTAGAGGCTGTTATTTTTGCAAAAGGAGGATCTGCTAAATATTAATGTCACTTTTCTGGTGAGGTGCCCATACTTATGCACCTGTCAAATTTTGTTTGGATGCAGATTGCACATTTTCTGTTAGTAAAATAAACCTCATTTCAAGGCAGAAACATTACTGTGTCCAATAGTTATTAGATATATCAAACTGAAATAGCTGTTGCAAAAACACCAATTTTAGAAGACATTAAGCTTAACCCCTTACTGCCATCGGACGTACTATCCCGACCATGGTACCTGGGCCCGTATGACCATGGACGGGATAGTACGTCTCGTGCGATCGGACGCGCTCCCGGGGGGAGCGCAGCCGATCGCGCCCGGGTGTCAGCTGATTATCACAGCTGACACCCATGACTGTGTGTCAGGAGCGGTCACGGACCTCTCCCGGCACATTAACCCCTTGCACACCGCGATCAAACATGATCGCGGTGTACTGGGGGCACAGGGGAGGATCGCGCAGGGTGGGGGCTCCCTGCGCGCCCCCCTGAGACCCTCAGAGCAGCGCGATGTGATCGCGCTGTTCTGAGGGCTTCCTCCCTCCCAGGACCCGGATCCAAGATGGCGCCGGGGTCCTGGAGGGAGGCGGCTACCTCAGTGCCTGCCGAGAGCAGGCACCGAGAAGCCTGCATCTATGCCTGTGCGATCGCTGGTGTGACAGAGTGCTGTGCACACTGTCACACCAGCGATCTGATAAAATACTGTGATGTCCCACCCTGGGACAAAGTAAAAAAGTTAAAAAAAATAAAAATAAACGTGTTATAAAAAAAAATCCAAAATAAAAAAAAATATATATATATATATTCCCCAATAAATTCACTTCTTCCTGTAAATAAAAAAAACAAAGCAATAAAAGTACACATATTTGGTATCGCTGCGTCTGTAACGACCCCCCCTATAAAATTGTCCCACTAGTTAACCCCTTTAGTGAACCCCTTAAAAAAAAAAAAAAATGAAGCAAAAAATCAATGCTTTATCATCATACCGCCGAACAAAAAGTGGAATAACACGCGATCAAAAAGACCGATATAAAAAACATGGTACTGCTGAAAACGTCATCTTGTCCTGCAAAAAACGAGCCATCATACAGCATCATCAGCGAAAAAATAAAAAAGTTATAGCTCGCAGAATAAAGCGATGCAAAAATAATTATTTTTTATATAAAATTGTTTTTATTCTATAAAAGCGCCAAAACATGAAAAAATGATATAAATGAGGTATCGCCATAATCGTACTGACCCGAAGAATAAAACTGCTTTATCAATTTTACCACACGCGGAACGGTATAAACGCCTCCCCCAAAAGAAATTCATGAATTGCTGATTTTTGTTCATTCTAACCTCCCAAAAATCGAAATAAAAAGCGATCAAAAAACGTCACGTGCTCAAATATGGTACCAATAAAAACGTCAACTCGTCCCGCAAAAAATAAGACCTCACATGACTCTGTGGGCCAAAATATGCAAAAATTATAGCTCTCAAAATGTGATGATGCAAAAACTATTTTTGCAATAAAAAGCGTCTTTTAGCGTGACAGCTGCCAATCATAAAAACCCGCTATAAATAGTAAATCAAACCCCCCTTTATCACCCCCTTAGTAAGGGAAAAATAATAAAATTAAAAAAAGTATTTATTTCCATTTTCCCATTAGGGTTAGGGTTAGGGTTGCGGCTAAAGTTAGGGTTAGGGTTGGCGCTAAAGTTAGGATTAGGGTTAGGGTTGGGATTAGGGGTGTTAGGGTTAGGTTTGTGGTTAGGGTTGGGACTAGGGTTAGGGGTGTGTTGGGGTTAGGGTTGGAGTTAGAATTGGGGGGTTTCCGCTGTTTAGGCACATCAGGGGCTCTCCAAATGTGACATGGCGTCTGATCTCAATTCCAGCCAATTCTGCGTTGAAAAAGTCAAACGGTGCTCCTTCACTTCTCAGCTCTGCCATGCGTCCAAACAGTAGTTTATCCCCACATATGGGGTATCAGCGTACTCTGGACCCCAAGAGTTATTGTGCAATTTGTCCTATTTCTTCTGCTACCCTTGGGAAAATAAAAAACTGGGGGCGAAAATATCATTTTTGTACAAAAAAAAATATTTTTTTGTTTTTACGGCTGTACATTATAAACTTCTGTGAAGCACTTGGGGCTTCATAGCGCTCACCACACATCTAGATAAGTTCCTTGTGGGGTCTATTTTCCAAAATGGGGTCACTTGTTGGGGATTTCCACTGTTTAGGCGCATCAGGGGCTCTCCAAATGCGACATGACGCCCCCAGACCATTCCATCAAAGTCTGCAATCCAAAACGTCACTACTTCCCTTCCGAGCCCCAACGTGTACCCATACAGTAGTTTTCTCCCACATATTGGATATCAGCGTATTCAGAACAAATTGGACAACAACTTTTGGGGTCCAATTTCTCCTGTTACCCTTGTAAAATAAAATATTGGGGCAAAAAAATCATTTTTGCAAAAAAAAAAAGGATTTTTTATTTTTACGGCTGTGCGTTATAAACTTCTGTGAAGCACTTCGGGGTTCAAAGTGCTCACCACACATCTAGACAAGTTCCTTGTGGGGTCTATTTTCCAAAATGGGGTCACTTGTGGGGGGTTTCCACTGTTTAGGCGCATCAGGGGCTCTCCAAATGCGACATGACGCCCCCAGACCATTCCATCAAAGTCTGCAATCCAAAACGTCACTACTTCCCTTCCGAGCCCTGACGTGCGCCCATACAGTAGTTTTCTCCCACATATTGGGTATCAGCGTACTCAGGACAAATTGGACAACAACTTTTGGGTTCCAATTTCTTCTGTTACCCTTGTGAAAATAAAATATTGGGGGCGAAAAAATCATTTTTGTAAAAAAAAAAAGGATTTTTTATTTTTACGGCTGTACGTTATAAACTTCTGTGAAGCACTTCGGGTTCAAAGTGCTCAGCACACATCTAGATAAGTTCCTTGTGGGGTCTATTTGCCAAAATGGGGTCACTTGTGGGGGTTTCCACTGTATAGGTGCATCAGGGGCTCTCCAAATGTGACATGACGCCCCCAGACCATTCCATCAAAGTCTGCAATCCAAAACGTCACTACTTCCCTTCCGAGCCCTGACGTGCGCCCATACAGTAGTTTTCTCCCACATATTGGGTATCAGCGTACTCAGGACAAATTGGACAACAACTTTTGGGTTCCAATTTCTTCTGTTACCCTTGTGAAAATAAAATATTGGGACGAAAAAATCATTTTTGTAAAAAAAAAAAAAGATTTTTTATTTTACGGCTGTACGTTATAAACTTTAGTGAAACACCTGGGGTTAAAAGTTCTCACCACACATATAGATAAGTTCCTTGAGGGGTCTAGTTTCCAAAATGGCGTCATTTATGGGGGTTTCCACTGTTTAGGCAGATCAGGAGCTCTCCAAACACGACATGGCGTCCAGCCAATTCTGCGTTGAAAAAGTCAGACGGCGCTCCTTCCCTTCCAAACTCTGCCATGCACCCAAACAGTGGTTTACCCCCACATATGGGGTATCAGCGCACTCAGGACAAATTGCACAATAACTTTTGGAGTCTTGTTACCCTTGGAAAAATAAAAATTGGGGTGAAAAGATCATTTTTGTGGAAAAAATATGATTTTTAAATTTTACGGCTCTACGTTATAAACTTGTGTGAAGCACTTGGGGGTTCAAATTGCTCACCAAAGATCTAGAAAAGTTCCTTAGGGGTCTAGTTTCCAAAATGGGGTCATTTGTGGGGGTTTCCACTGTTTAGGCACATCAGGGGCTCTCCAAATGCAACATGGCATCCAATCTCAATTCCAGCCAATTTTGGTTGGAAAAAGTCAAATGGTGCTCCTTCCATTCCGAGCTCTGCCGTGCGCCTAAACAGTGGTTACCACCCACATATGGGGTATCAGCGTACTCAGGACAAATTGGACAACAACTTATGTGGTCCAATTTTCCTGTTACCCTTGAGAAAATAAAAAATTAGTGACTAAAAGATAATTTTTGTGGGAAAAAAATAGGATTTTTTATTTTCATGCCCTGGCATTATAAACTTGTGTGAAGCACTTGGGGGTTCAAAGTGCTCACCAAAGATCTAGATAAGTTCCTTAGGGGTATAGTTTCCAAAATGGGGTCACTTGTGGGGGGTTTCCACTGTTTAGGCTCATCTGGGGCACTGCAAACGGAACATGACCCCCATCAACGTCTGCATTCCAAAACGTTACTACTTCCTTTCCAAGCCCTGCCGTGCACCCAAACAGTTTCCCCCCCCCCACATATGGGGTATCAGCGTACTCAGGACAAATTGGACAACAACTTTTGGGGTCCAATTTCCTTGGGAAAATTCAAAAATTTGGGACTAAAAAATCATTTTTGTGGAAAATTGTTTTTTTTTTTTTCACACCCAGGCATTATAAGCTTTTGTGAAACACTTGGGGGTTCAAAGTGCACACAACAGATCTAGATAAGTACCTTAGGGGGTCTAGTTTCCAAAATGGTGTCACTTTTGGGGGTTTCCACTGTTTAGGCGCATCAGGGGCTCTCCAAACACGACATGGCGTCCAATCTCAATTCCAGCCAATTTTAGTTTGAAAAAGTCAAACGGCGCTCCTTCCCTTACGAGCTCTGCCGTGTGCCCAAACAGTGGTTTTCCCCCACATATTGGGTATTGGCGTACTCAGGAGAAATTGCATAACAACCTTATCTGTCCATTTTCTCCTTTTACCCTTGTGAAAATAAAAAAAAAGTTTGTAAAAGATCATTTTTGTGGCTAAAAAGTTAAATATTCATTTTTTCCTTCCACGTTGCTTTAGTTCCTGTGAAGCACCTGAAGGGTTAATAATCTTCTTGAATGTGGTTTTGAGTACCTTGAGGGGTGCAGTTTTTAGAATGGTGTCACTTTTGGGTATTTTCTGCCATATAGACCCCTCAAAGTGACTTCAAATGAGAGGTGGTCCCTAAAAAAAAATGGCTTTGTAAATTTTGTTGTAAAAATGAGAAATCGCTGGTCAACTTTTAACCCTTATAACTTCCTAACAAAAAAAAATTTTGGTTCCAAAATTGTGCTGATGTAAAGTAGACATGTGGGAAATGTTATTTCTTAACTATTTTGTGTGATATATTTCTCTGTTTTAAGGGAATAAAAATTCAAAGTTTGAAAATTGCAAAATTTTAAAAATTTTCGCCATATTTGCGTTTTTTTCAAAAATAAACGCAAGTTATATCAAAGAAATTTTACTTCTAACGTGAAGTACAATATGTCACGAGAAAACAATCTCAGAATCGCGAAGATCCGTTGAAGCGTTCCAGAGTTATAACCTCATAAAGAGACAGTGGTCAGAATTGTAAAAATTGGCCCGGTCATTAACGTGCAAACCACCCTTGGGGGTGAAGGGGTTAAGATTAATAGGGGTGCCCAAACTTTTTCATATAACTGTATTTGGTATCGCTGCATTCAGCAGTGTCCGATCTATCAAAATATAAACAAAATTAATCTGATCGGTTGATGGCGTAATGAGAAAAAAAGAAAAAACGCCAGAATTACATTTTTTTTTTGCCTGCCACAACATTGCAATAAAATTCAATAAGAAGCCATCAAAACATTGAATCTACCCCAAAGTGGTATAATTAAAAACGTCAGCTCAGTATGCAAAAAATAAGCCATCACACAGCCCCAGATCCCGAAAAATGAAAAGGTTGCAAGTTTGGTATCTGCGTACATGTACTGACAATCATATTGCCCGGTCAGTTTATATAGTGAACATAATAAAATACCCAATAAACAATTGTGGATTATTTTCCCGTTTTCCATTACACTATATGCTAAAATTAATGGTATCATTCAAAAGTCCAACTCGTCCCACAAAAAACATGCCCTCATACGACTATATTAAAAATAAAAAAAATGATGGCTCTTGAAAAAAGGGGATGAAAAGACAAAAATGGAAAGTAGTGAAGAGGTTAAAGGAACCTGTCATGTGAATATGGTATCTGATCTGCAGGTTGATGTTATAAAGCAGGAGGATCTGATCAGATTTATATACATTTTTGTGGTTCTACTAGTGATTTATAGATATGTCTGCATTCACAGTCATTTAGAGAAGACTGTCAGTCTCCTGTAGATCCGCCCACTGGACTGCATACAAACACCAGGGATGTCATACTGAATCTTTTAACCAATATATCATTCTGCTCAGCTTCTCTTTCTCTATATCATGCTATCTTCAGATCAGTCTGCATATAAATGTGACTGGTTCCCTTTAAATTCATAAGTAAGCCGCTTTTCCTACCCTATGACAGATACTTGAAGGCGTATTCACAGCCTACGAAAATAACTGGTAACAGCTCTTGCTGACCAAATACATATGCTCTTACCACATAGACTGGGATATAGCTATATTCAGGTGGACTAGTGTGCAAGACTATATTAGTTTTTCAGGCTCAGGGTATTTTGGGCCTTTAGAGCCAAACAGTGGTAGGGGCCATTTTCAGTGTGCATTGTTATAATAGCTATATGTTTTTCTTGTTGGGTTATTGACTGATTTTATCGGATGGTTAATGAAAGTTTCTTCTTTCATCATGCTTTTAAACATAATTTTGCTTTTTTTTTCATTTCCAGACATGTACACATGTAACACAGAATCTGTGTTGCACAATACAGCAATGGAGTTTTGTGTCCGTTCATTTATTTGTATTGAGGTCGCCATGACACAGAAATAGTGTATTAATTCTCAGTGTGTTAAATAAATCTTTGTAGCAGTGTATGATCATTCTATTTAGGATTGCTTCATCTGTTCTTTGGAAAAATATTCAAATACGATTCTCTTTCTTAAGCCCTTCATGACCTATGACTTATAGGTACGTCATAGGTCGCCTTCCTCTCTTTGATGCGGGCTCCAGCGCTGAGTCCGCATCTTTTCAGGCACATGACAGTTGATCTGATCAGCTGTCATGTGCCCCTAACAGCCGCATGTGGAATCTTGATACGTCCGTGGCTGGTA
Organism: Oophaga sylvatica; assembly: GCA_033576555.1. NCBI lineage: Eukaryota > Metazoa > Chordata > Amphibia > Anura > Dendrobatidae > Oophaga > Oophaga sylvatica. The sequence goes on along the minus strand of JARQOD010000004.1, from coordinate 295,646,878 downwards.
ACATGTTAACCCCTTTACCCTCAAGGGTGGTTTGCACATTAATGACCAGAATAATTTTTACAATTCTGGCCACTGTCCCTTTATGAGGTTATAACTCTGGAACTCTTCCATGGATCCTGGTGATTCTGACACTGTTTTCTCGTGACATATTGTACTTCATGTTAATGGTAAAATTTCTTTGATATAACTTGCGTTTATTTGTGAAAAAAACGTAAATTTGGCAAAAATTTTGAAAAGTTCACAATTTTCAACTTTGAATTTTCATGCCCTTAAGTCACAGAGATATGGCACACAAAATACTTAATAAATAACATTTCCCACATGTCTACTTTACATCAGCACAATTTTGGACCAAAATATTTTTTTGCTATGAAGTTATAAGGGTTAAAAGTTAACCAGCGATTTCTCATTTTTACAACACCATTTTTTTTGGGGGGACCACATCAGATTTGAAGTCACTTTGAGGGGTCTATATGATAGAAAATACCCAAAAGTGACACCATTCTAAAAACTTCACCCCTCAAGGTGCTCAAAAGCACATTCAAGAAGTTTATTAACCCTTTAGGTGCTTCACAGGAATATTTTGAATGTTTAAAAAAAATGAACATATAACTTTTCACCAAAAAAATTATTTGAGGTCCAATTTTTTTATTTTCCAAAGGGTAACAGGAGAAATTGGACCCCAAAAAGTTATTGTGCAATTTGTCCTGAGTACACTGTGGGGGGAACCACTGTTCTGGCGCATGGCAGAGCACCGAAGGGAAGGAGCGCCATTTGACTTTTTCAAAGCAAAATTGGCTGGAATTGAGATAGGACGCCATGTCACATTTGGAGAGCCCCTGATATTCCTAAATAGTGGAAACCCCCAAATTCTAACTCCAACCATAACCCCAACACCCCTAGCACTAACCCTAATCCCAACCCTAACCCTAATGGGAAAATAGAAATAAATACATTTTTATAATGTTATTATGTTTCCCTACCAAAGGGGGTGATAAAGGGGGGGTTGATTTACTATTTATAGTGGGTTTTTATAGTGGGTTTTTATGTTTGGCAGCTTTCACACACTAAAAGACGCTTTTATTGCAAAAAAAAGTTTTTGCATCACCACATTTTGAGAGCTATAATTTTTCCATATTTTGGCCCACAGAGTCATGTGAGGTCTTATTTTTTGTGGGACGAGTTGTTGTTTTTAATGGTACCATTTTCAGGCACATGACATATTTAGATCGCTTTTTATTACGATTTTTTGGGAGGCAGAATGAACAAAAACCAGCAATTCATGAATTTCTTTTTATTGGGGGGCCTTTATACCGTTCCGCGTGTGGTAAAATTGATGAAGCGGTTTTATTCTTTTGGTCAGTATGATTACAGCGTTACCTCATTTATATATTTATATTTTTTTTATGTTTTGGCGCTGTTATACAATAAAAACAATTTTATATAAAAAATAATTGTTTTTTGCATCGCTTTATTCTGAGAGCTATAACTTTTTTATTTTGTCGCTGATGATGCTGTATGGTGGCTCCCCCTGTGAGACCAGCTGATCGCATATGACGTACTATCCCATCCACGGTCATACGGGCCAGGGTCACCTGGATGGGATAGTACATCAGATGTCAGAAAGGGGTTAAACGCCTCTGTCAATCACTTACAGCGGCATTTAACTTACACTTACCGGGAGCGCGTCATCCCCATTGGTGCCCTTGTCACATGATCGCGAGGTGACGATGGGTTAGCTTGGCAGCCGAGGTCTGGAGATGACTCCCATGCCTGTCATTGCAGATCTTCTATGGACGACGGCCCTTGGCCAGTGTCCATAGGAGATGATAATTTCTGCCACACGTTTGGTATCACTGCATTCAGAAACACATGTTCTATCAAAACGTAAACTAAATTAATCCGATCACTAAATGATCTAATGAGAGAAAAATCAAAACCCCAGAATTATGTTTTTTTCATTGCCATAACATTGCAATAAAATGCAACAATGGGCAATCAAAATATCATTTCTACCCCAAAATGGTACCAATAAAAATATCAGCTCGGCAAGTAAAAAATAATCCCTCACCCAGCACCAGATCCCGAGAAATGGAGACACTACGGATCTCGGAAAATGGCGCTTTTTTTTTCAAACTTTGGAATTTTTTTCACCACAAAAAATAATTTAAACATGTTTGATATCTACGAACTCCTAATGACCTGGAGAATCATATTGGCAGGTCAGTTTTAGCATTTGAACATGGCTAAAAGAAAAAAAAAGAAAAGCAAACAAAAAAACAATTGTGGTAATGCACTTGGAATTTTTTTCACATTTTTCACTACACTATATGGTAAAATTAATGGTGCTGTTCAAAAAGTACAACTTGTCCCGCAAAAAACATCATAGTCCGATCAGAAGTCAATAACTTAGTGACTATTGTTAATGTCTTGTTAGTAGGGTTGAGCATTCCGATACCGAAACCCTATTCCGATACCTGAAATCCAATGTAAGTCTATGGGGACAAAATATTGGAAGTTAAAATCTTCCGATATTTTGTCCCCATAGACTTACATTGGATTTCAGGTATCGGAATAGGGTTTCGGTATCGGAATGCTCAACCCTACTTGTTAGCCTTCTACTACCTGTAAGTTGGTAACTACACTGCCAGTGTGCTGTATGTGAACTTCAGTCACTGATCGCTTTGAGTATGTGAAACCAGAGAAGCTAGAAATGCAGGCTTAACCCTTCACACAAATGGACGGAACTGTACACCTGCACTTAGGTCCACATGTGTTACATAGCCGGCATCTGCGTGTAGCAGCAGTAAGCTTCAGTCTCTGCTGTTTAACCATTTAGATGCCACTGATGCCATTTATATATGACCAATAGGGATGAGCGAGTATGCTCATTGCTCGGGTGTCTTCCAAATAATTGGTGCTTGTTCGGAGATTTAGTTTCTGTTGCTCCAACTGCATGATTTGCTGCTGCTTGACAGCCTGAATACATGTGGGGATTGCATGTCTTTTAGAGAATCACCACATGTATTCAGGCTGTCAAGCAGCGGCAAATCATGCAGCTCCGGCAACAGACTAAATCATCGAGCACACCCAAATACTCGGAGATCACCCGAGCGTGCTTGGGAAAACCCGAGCAAAGAGCATACTCGCTCATCACTATCAGTGATAATAGCATTTAAATGGCTGTGTTGAAATCGTGAAGTGCCAATGGTTTGCCATGTCAGCCTATCTGGGTTCTTGTGAAGGCCGCCATGGCTGGCATATTGGTATTTACAGGCTGAGCTTCATAGAAGTTCATCAGTTTGTATTGTAGTATATAGAACAAGTGATCAGATGATCATAGGTTAATATCCCTTAAGGGGGCTAACAATTAAAATAATCTATTCAATTATTTCTAAACACTGTTTTTCAGTGATTACTTTGTATCTCTGTTCATACTGCACCCACACACACAAATGATACACCGTTTGAAAGGTAAACTTGCCCCCTTCAACAAGAAAATAGCCAAACAAACCACACATCCATGATTTGATCACAAAATACAGTTTAAACATTAATTTTCATAAACCTGCAGTAAGGAAAAATGACCAGCAGGTGGCACCACAGTACCCCAAAGCACACTACCACAAAGCTGCTTACAGACATCACAAACAAATCCAAACATTTGCCTTGGGGGCTTTCCAGCTTGCCAAACTGCTTGCCCAGCCTATTTTAGCCAAACTGGAGGATTGCACTACCACAAACCTGCTTGCAGACATCACAAACAAATCCAAACATTTTCCTTGGGGTCTTTCCAGTTGCTCAAGTGCTTGCCCAATCTATTTCAGGCACATAGAAGGATTGCAGAATTCACTGCAGGTGAGTCACATAGCAAGCACATTTGTATACTTGAACTGCTTTTTCGGTGATTACTTTGACCCACACACACAAATGGTGAGTCAAATATGCAAACATTTGTAAACATGCACTGCTTTTTCGCTTATGACTTCGCCCCTCACACACAAATGATACACCATTAGAAAGGTAAACTTGCTCCCTACAGCAAAAAAAGAGCCAAACAAACCACACATTCATGATTTTATCACTAAATACAGTTTAAACATTTATTTTCATAAACCTACAGAAAGACACAATGACCTGCAGGTGGCACCTCACCAGGCAGACATTTTTTGGCCTCTACTTATCAAACCAATTTATTGTACTACCAAGCTACATATATAAATACCTGTCTCTGTTCATCATCTCATGAAATACATTTACATTTGACCAGCTTACTTCTTCTGAAATTGCCTGCGCCCCTGATGACCAATGTGCGAAAATTTTGCACGGGTCAAGCTAGTATATATAAAAGTTTGAATTGCCTCCCTTTTCCCAGTTAAAAAAAACAAACCTATTTGGTATGAACACATTCATAAATGACCAAGCTGTCAAAGTATAACTCAGTAAATGCTGTAAAAAGAAAATCCGTTGAAATGCAAGAATTTCAATTTTTTGGCCTCTGAACCTTCCTCAAGAAATGCAATATAAAGCAATAAAAAAGTCGAATGTATCCAAAATGGTGCTTATAAAAACATCAGGTCACCGCACAAAAAGAAGACAGTGGTGTCAAAAGTCAAATTTCTGAAGTCATTTAGCCACTGAAATAATAAAACCGGTTTTGTTCCCATAATCGTACTGAACTGAAAAATTAAGTTACCTGTTCAATTTTACCATCTAATGAATGCTGTAAAAGCAATACCCAAATAAGAATTGAAGAATTGCATTTTTTTCACCATTTGATCCTTCGTTATAATTTTTTTTCTTAGTTTTTCAGTAATTTACATGGTAAACATGTAAACGGGAAAAAAATATTACTCTGAATCATTCATACTGGTGTTTTGTTGGCTAGTCTATGAGTGCAGGAATAAGATGAGTCAAATTCATTAAATGGAACGTGTCACCAGGAATGACGCCGAATGCAGCAGGGAGAAAATGATTTTTACTCTCTCCAGCAGCATTCAATATTCAGTCATGGGGCGGTGCTGGCTCTGTCACCGCTCTGAGTGTACAGAGCGGCCGCTGTAACCGTGCCACCAGCCTCAATGTAGAGCCAGTGTCAGTCAGGGTTGAGGGCGCGGTTACAGCTGCTGCTCTCTATTCTCAGAGCGGTGATTGAGCCGGCGCTAGCCCTACCCTTGACTGAAACCAGAATACTGCCGGGGACAATAAAGTTAATTTTCTTCCCACTGCATTCAGGCACTGGACAGCATCATAACGCTGTTCACCTGCAGATTAACCCCATATTTCTGGTGACTGGTTCCCTTTAAGAGTTGCACACTAATGAATTTGGTGTATGTTATCAGCGCAATGTGCCACGATGTGCCACACCAGAACATTTCTGATTTAAGAAAGATCACCACAATTGATGAATTTGATGGGCGGGCAAAGCTCTGCCCCGGCTCCTCCCTAAACCACAAATTTTAATGGAACTACCTAAACCTAGCGTGTAAACATCGAAAGTCACAATTTTTTCTGCTCGGCTCAATGCTGAACAAAAAGGTTGCAAGTTTTCAAAGTGTTTCATGACTGACATAAACACATTCATGAATCTGGGCCAGTGGCTCTTGTTCAAGAGGAGGAAAAAAAATCACTTGGTTCTTAAGGCGTTGAGGACCATGTCTGCCCACCATAAATTTTGTACAGTGTCCATATATGGCACCTATAGGTGTCTCAGACAATACTGTACCCCCCATGCCTCAATTTCATAGAGGCACACTAAGAATTCTTTTCTTCATGAATTTTCTCTTGGGTTTATTGGTAACATGTTTTTTTCACATGCTATATTACTGCTGTATGCTAGGGGGATATCGACTGAAAGAGAAATGAGCTTCTCTGGCTACTGAGGAAACTACAATTCCTTTTTGCAATGTAAAACATCGGCTTCAAATAAAAGCTTATGAATTTAAACCTTCATACCTCCGCAGAATAATAGGGAGAGAAATGTAGTATTCTTCACTGTGACTGATGCCAGGCAGACCAGAGAAATGAAGTGGGGAGGATTCATTAAGGAACCAAGTAACAGCAATAGCAACATCAAAACTTGCAAGACTGACAATAGTAGGTGTGAGGTGGCTGCCTCCTGCCCCAGAAATTGAGAGACTGAATAGAAGAAAGACGGCATATAGTTACTGCTTGTAAGGATTCAGTGGCACTTTCTGGTTTTCATTTTTGACTAGAGCTATACTTCAAAGGTTTATTTTTTATTTGACATTATCTTGGAAATAAGTGCAAGCTTAGTCGCTGATAGTAAAGTGTTAATGCAGAAATCTTGAAAATAGGAAAGAAAACAAAGGGGTTGAATCAACAAGACTAATATAGCGCAAGCTTGAGCTACTCAGTTCTTTACAGAGTATGTGGCGCCAAATTCATTAAGAGGCACATGCCACTTAATTCTCCACTAGTGATGAGCGAATGTGCTCGGAAAAGGCGTCACTCGAGCATGCGCGTGTGCTGAGTGTCTTCCGTACATGCGCGTTTGCTGAGTGTCTTCTGTGTGCTCTAAAAATATCTTCATGTCCCTGGGGCTACATGTCTCACGGCTGATCGACAGCTGCAACATATGCAGGGATTGCCTAACAAACAGGCAATCCATGCATGTATTGTGGCTCTTGAACAGCTGTAAGGAGGTCAAGAGTATTAACCCTTGAAATGTCTGCATTCTTCTAGGTGTGTTAATGTATGTTTGTCAGGTACTGTATGATGTCATGTACCAGTGTTATGTCTAATATGTTTGAGTAAGGGAGATATAGATCTAGGTAGATAGTGCATCCTTGGGGTCACTAGAGGAGGGCACTAGTAGTGTAGTATATATATGTGGGTTTAGATATAGTTTGCGAGGGATCACTGTTGGGGGCATGTTAGAGATCCAGTTAGGAAGTTATAAAAATATGTCAATGCAGTACTTAGGTAGGACACTAGATGGCGGCATGGTGCACATCCAGTCCAATAGGGACAAATGGTTAGGGACTTTTTGTCAGGGAAAGATCCCCTCCAAGTGGGGGTCTGTCGGGAACATTCCCTCCAAGCTGAAGTCAGTCGGGGGTGGACCTTGCTAGTGTGAGGACGTCCACATTCCTGGTCCCTGGGCATAGAGAAAAAGTGTGAGGGGACCAGCAACCCTTGAGCAGCCGGTGAAGGATTCAAAGTGGTAGCGTGAGCCCAAAGTCTGTGGGTTTATGTAGCAGTAATTCAGTGGAAGATCCACTGTGGGAACGCTCAGCAGAAGAGGTCATGCATGAGCGTAGTAGCGAGTGGGCCACCAGCAAGTATCCGGGCAGGATAACCAGAGAGGGGTGGATGACCTAGTAGATATGTCTTTCTATACTGGATTGAAGTGTCTCCAGGGAAGAGATCGAAGTGCCATTTTCACTGGGCTACTCGTCCCAGCAATACTTTGTGGTCCATTCTGGTGTAGCAGAGGGAGAAGAACACCCCAGGAGAATAGAGGTAACAGGAGTAAAGAATGCAGCTGTTTCCAGTAAGTTCACCCCTCAGCCAACCCTTTACACAGCCACGAGACAAGTAGCTGCAGGGACAATTATTCGAGTATGCTGAAGACACTTAATTAGCACACGAACATGCTCGGATGACTATCTGAGCATGATCACTCATCACTATTCTCCACCACAATTAATTAGCAGTTAGGAATGGGAGTAACATTTCTGACATAGGAAACGCCTTGCCTGGCTCCTCCTCAGCTCTACATATTTTTGTGGAGCTGATTTACAGTGGCGAGGAAACACCAAAAGCCACAATATGATTGCACAACGCTGCATTGTGCAAAATAATTGCGACTTTTCACACCTTTAACACTACTATGGTGACGTAAAAGTTTTGCTGATCGGATTCATTCTTACATTTGCACCTATCTTTTGTTGAGTTTTTATTGCTTTGCCCATTGTTTTGTTTGCACCATATTCATCTTTCCCTGTGTGCCTTTTTTAACTCTATTTTCCATGTGTTTACCTGTTTTTGTTTGCACTATGGGCGTGATTTAGAATTTCCAGATGTTTTCTCAGGGTACGTCATTTACATGTCTCAAAAAAGTAAAACTTTTTTTTTCAAATATACTCCAGTGCCCCTCCCCCGGAATGATTTAATATATGTCAGAAATTTGTGCGCAATTTTTTAACCTCTCTCTGCCATCTGACATTCTGTTCCGTCCATGTGACTTGTGACTTAATTCCCATTGATGGAATAGTACGTCATACGCGATCAGCCACGCTCACGGCCGGGAGTCAGCTGATTCTCACAGCTGACACCCAGCACTAAGTGCCAGGAGCGATCACAGACCGCTCCCGGAACTTTATCCTCTGGAACACTGCGGTCAAACAATATTTAAACATAAATATTGCAGCTTAAATGGAATTCATCAGCATAGTTTTGCCCGCCAAGCCATTCATAGTCATCTCTTTCATAGACAAGTCCAGCAATCCCTTTTCATGGCCAGTCCATTCCTCTCTTATGAAGAAATCAGTATTTAAATGAGTATTTATATGTAAATGAGGAAAGAGGAGGCAGTGCATGGTGGATAATAGAGCTGGAGTGACATAGGCTTCAGATCTACAATACCTTCATTTGAATATGAATTTAATCTCTGATTTCTTAGTTATTGAAAAAGGTACTGGCTATGGAAAGGTATTCCTGCACTTGTCTTTGAAATCGCTATAGATAGTTTGGGATGTCAAATCCTGCTGACTGATTCCCTTTAAGGGTATGTGCATACGTTGCGTTTTGTCTGGAAAAAAAAGCATTTTGCCATGCCCGCAATGTGATTGAGATTTTTCAAATGTCATGCACATGTTGCTTATTTTTTTCTTGAAGCATGTCAATTGTTTCATAGTTTTTGCAGCAATTTTCACCCATTCTAATGAATGGGGAAAAAAAAACACAAAACAACATAAAAAATGTACACAAAAATGCACGTCCTTTTTGATGTGGAATTGTCTGCCACCAATACTGAACGTGTGCACATACCAAGACAGTTGTTTTTTTTCCTTTTCTTTTAACAGTGTGAAGTCAATTTAAAAATTGGTACTTGCATTTTCTGAAATAATTGTTGCATATAGAGACTAATCTTATTTTCTGTGAATTTAAATGTTTCATCACATCTCAGTTTGAGACATTATAAGAACTCGATTGTAAAGGGATTTTAACATTTACCACAATGCAGCTGTTGAACACAGCAAGATGTACCTGGCAGAACAGGTCATTTCATGATTGGATGTGTGTCAAGTAATCAGCTCACATTTTTTCTTGGAACAATTTGTTTGGCCAAGTACTTCTTGCTGCCCTCTATGCCGTTCACTTCAAATTCACATATTTATCATTTTTTCACTTCCATATTTGCTATGTATTATGCAATTAAGCCTTAGGACATATACTGTATATATATTTTATGTGTCTGGATTTATATGCAAGAAAATACTCTGCATTCCCTTGTGTAGCCGAGCTCTTCTTGGCATTTGTTTAGGCATTGACCATGAATTGGGTTAATCTGACAATAGTTATTTAACGTCCTACTTTTGTCAACCACCAGATACTATTATTATTAATGACATTCCTACAGAAACATACCGATTGGAAATACAGAAGGGTGACATACATAACACTGATTATCTTGTTTCAATGGCACATGTCAAGAGGTGGGATATATTTGGCAGCAAGGGAAATATCAGGTCTTTAAGGTGATGTGTTTAAAGCTGGAAAAATAGACTAGCACTTCAGCAACTTTGACTACAGAAAAATTGATATTGATTTAGGGCTCTCTCACATGAGCATATATATCGGACAAATGTTCTCTGATGTTTTATCAGATAGCTCTTAGACTAATGTTACTAATGTGCTGATGTCCAATTCTTTTCACTGACAGAATCTGTCAATTTCACTTTGAAATTGGATGCCACTCACCCATTCAAGTCTTATGGGTTCATGAAAAACATCGGACTACACCCAGATGTCATCCGAGTACAGTCCTATTTCTGCGGACTCACACAATGGAGAAGAAAGAGAAATTTGGTTTCATACTTCTCATCTGTGTTACGATTTTCTCATGCGAGAAAATCTGATCACTCTATGCTGACACTCGGCTCAAACTCTGATCAGAGTTTGACCCTGTTCTCTCAGATGAGAAAATCTACAGTCATGTGAGCGAGCCCCTAAAGTATCTCTAAAATGCAAGGTCTCATGGGTTGTTACTGGTATGCAGTGGTTACAACCTACAAAAAGTGGTCCTACGAATAAATATATATATATATATATATATATATATATATATATATATATATATATATATATATATATATATACTAAATAAATATATATACTGTATATTGGGAGTAATGACCTGGCCTCCACAGTCACCAGACCTGAACCCAATGAAGAAGGTTTGGGGTGAGCTGGACCGCAGAGTGAAGGCAAAAGGGCCAACAAGTGCCAAGCATCTCTGGGAACTCCTTCAAGATTGTTGGAAGACCATTATGGGTGACTACCTCTTGAAACTCATCAAGAGAATGCCAAGAGTGTGCAAAGCAGTCATGAAAGCAAAAGGTGGCTACTTTGAAGAACCTAGAATATAAGACATATTTTCAGTTGTTTCATACTTTTTTGTTAAGTATATAATTCCACATGTGTTAATTCATAGTTTTGGTCTGTACTGTATGTGTGTATATATATATATATATATATATATATATATATATATATATATTAAACAACAGAATCAGAATATAACTCCAAGTAAATAAAAATTCTGTGAAATCAAACTGCCCACTTAGGAAGCAACACTAATTGACAATCAACTTCACATGCTGTTGTGCAAATTGAAATTATTAGCAATTATCAATACACACTCAATAAAGGAGTGGCTCTGCAGGTGGGACAAACAGACCACATCTCAGTACCAATGCATTCTGGCTGATGTTTTGGTCACTTCTGAAAGTTGGTTGTGCTTTCACACTCGTGGTAGCATGAGACGGATTCTACAACCCACACAAGTGGCCCAGGTAGTGCAGCTCATGAGATGTGGAGGGGGCCATACAGTGGTGGCCAAAAGTATTGGCACCCCTGCAATTCTGTCAGATAATAGTCAGTTTCTTCCTGAAAATGATTGCAATCACAAATTATTTGCTATTTTTATCTTCATTTAATTTGCTTGCAAAGAAAAAACACAAAAGAGAATGAAGCAAAAATCAAATCCTTGATCATTTCACACAAAACTCCAAAAATGGGCCAGAAAAAAGTATTGGCACCCTCAGCCTAATACTTGGTTGCACAACCTTTAGCCAAAATAATTGTGAAGAACCGCTTCCGGTAACCATCAATGAGTTTCTTACAATGCTCTGCTGGAATTGTAGACCATTCTTCTTTGGCAAACTGATCCAGGTCCCTGATATTTGAAGGTTGCCTTCTCCAAACTGCCATTTTGAGATCTCTCCACAAGTGTTCTATGGGATTCAGGTCTGGACTCATTGCTGGCCACCTTAGAAGTCTCCAGTGCTTTCTCTCAAACCATTTTATAGTGCTTTTGGAAGTGTGTTTTGGGTCATTGTCCTGCTGGAAGACCCATGACCTCTGAGGGAGACCCAGCTTTCTCACACTGGGCCTACATTATGCTGCAAAATTTGTTGGTTGTCTTCAGACTTCATAATGCCATGCACACAGTCAAGCAGTCCAGTGCCTGAGGCAGCAAAGCAACCCCAAAACATCAGGGAACCTTAGCCATGTTTGACTGTAGGGACCGTGTTCTTTTCTTTGAATGCCTCTTTTTTTTCCTGTACACTCTATGTTGATGGTTTTTCCCAAAAAGCTCGACTTTTGTCTCATCTGACCAGAGAACATTCTTCCAAAACGTTTTAGGCTTTCTCATGTAAGTTTTGGCAAACTCCAGCCTGGCTTTTTTTATGTCTCGGGGTAAGAAGTGGGGTCTTCCTGGGTTTCCTACCATACAGTCCCTTTTCATTCAGACGCCGACGGATAGTACGGGTTGACACTGTTGTACCCTCGGACTGCAGGGCAGCTTGAACTTGTTTGGATGTTAGTCGAGGTTCTTTATCCACCATCCGCACAATCTTGCGTTGAAATCTCTCGTCAATTTTTCTTTTCCTTCCACATCTAGGGAGGTTAGCCACAGTTCCATTGGCTTTAAATTTCTTGATGACACTGCGCACGGAAGACATAGGAACATTCAGGTCTTTGGAGATGGACTTGTAGCCTTGAGATTACTCATGCTTCCTCACAATTTGGTTTCTCAAGTCCTCAGACAGTTCTTTGGTCTTCTTTCTTTTCTCCATGCTCAATGTGGTACACACAAGGACACAGGACAGAGGTTGAGTCAACTTTAATCCATGTTAACTGACTGCAAGTGTGATTTAGTTATTGCCAACACCTGTTAGGTGCCACAGGTAAGTTACAGGTGCTGGTGATTACACGAATTAGAGAAGCATCACATGATTTTTCAAACAGTGCCAATACTTTTGTCCACCCCCTTTTTTAGGTTTGGTGTGGAATTATATCCAATTTGGCTTTAGGTCAATTATTTTTGTGTTTTTTCATTGAAGACAAATTAAATGAAAATAATAATACCAAATAATTTGTGTTTGCAATCATTTTCAGGAAGAAACTGAGTATTATCTGACATAATTGCAAGGGTGCCAATACTTTTGGCCACCACTGTAGGAGGGCAACAACCCAGCAGCAGGACCGCTACCTCCACCTTTGTGCAAGGAGGAGCACTGCCAGAGCCCTTCAAAATGACCTCCAGCAGGCCACAAATGTGCATGTGTCAGTACAAATGGTAAGAAACTGACTCCATGAGGATGGTCTGAGTGCCCGACGTCCACAGATGGGGGTTGTCCTCACAGCCCAACACCGTGCAGGACGCTTGACTTTTGCCACAGAACACCAGGATTGGCAAATTCACCACTGGCGCCCTGTGCTCTTCACAGATGAAAGCAGGTTCACACTGAGCACATGTGACAGACGTGTATTTATATGATATATTATCACATTGAGGTTAATTACATAGGTGTTGGGCTTTGTTACAGATTTTCAGTAAAAGTCATTGTTAGGGTCTGCGGAACGCACCTAATAGATATTGTAGAGAGGTGCGTTCGCAGCCTCGGGTCCACCGTGCAGGCAAAGCCCGCTGCTAGTAAGATGGTGAAAGTAGCGAACTCTGTTATCCCGCAGAGTCGCTAAAATAAACGCCGTAGCGCGCTGTGGCATTTAGTGCAAACTCTGTTAATTCGCAGAGCCGCTAACGGGAATGCCACAGCGCTATATAGCGATAAGTGCGAACTCACTTAGCTTCAGTGAGCCGCAAAGTAAAACGCTAGGGCGCTGAACCAGCATTATAAAGCGAACCCTGTTGCGTCACAGAGCCGCTGAGAAAAAGACTGTGTCCTGTTAGACTCACAGGGAACACAGATGGCTACTCAGCGGACTGCAGTCTGAGGTCATGCAGTCAGAAAACAAGCAACAATCTCCTCACCGGAGTAGCCGGTATTCTAATGGCGTTTTCAGCCGAGCCCTGAACACGTGCATACAATCTCCTCACCGGAGGTGCTGGTATTCTAGGGGCTTATATCAGCCAGACCTAACCACATGCATACATGACCTCACTGGCGCAAGCACGTTACAGATTTGATACTAGCGCATGGCGGCCCAGCCATGCCACCCTTTTATAGTAACAGCTAGAGGACCTGCCAGAAAAAGGACCAATGAGAAACTGTTCCAAAACACATGTAGTTTCAGGACCTTCCTGGCAGACCAATAGGAGCTGCTGCAGTACCTGACCCTGATCTCCAATAAGAGATCTTACCCTGGGCATGCTCAGAAGGGGAAACGCAGGACTTCGTCCTTAAGACGTCTGCTCCAGCACTGGCTATAATAGAAGATCCAGGAGGGGCAGCAGCAAGTCTCTGCACAGTATTGGAATGGGCAAGACGCTGGGACCGACGTCTCTGCTGAGCAGACTCCAATGCGGCCGGAGACGGATGGGGGACCGCAGCGGGAATTGCTCGAGATTCCCCTTGTGCAGCATTAGGAACTCGAACCCTAACATTACCCCCTTCTCTGGGCCTCGCTGCGCTCAAAGGCAGCGATGAGCTGCGAAGCGTGAACATGCTCGGCAGGCTCCCAAGACCTATCCTCAGGCCCTTAGCCCCTCCAGTCCACCAAATAAAACTTTTTGCCCCGTACCACCTTACACCCTACGATGGCGTTCACCTCATGGTCGTCCGTAGACGAACCCGATGTCCTGGCAGATGACTCGGAAAACGGGGACATGAGCACGGGCTTCAGGAGGGATACGTGAAAGGTGTCAGAGATACCCAGGCGAGGTGGAAGAGCCAAACGGTATACCACAGGGTTAACCTGCTCGAGGACTTTGAAAGGGCCCAGGTAGTGGGGTACCAGCTTAGTGGACTCAACTCGCAGCCTAATGTTACGGGCGGAGAGCCACACCAAGTCCCCAGGAGCAAATGTTGGAGCGGGGCACTGATGTGCGTCGGCGGAGGACCTCATCCTCTCCTTGTACGCCTGAATGGCATCCTGGGTATGGTCCCAAATGTCCCATGCCTCCACAGCCCTGTCTGACACCCTGGAGTCGGCGGAAGACATGGGCATGGGCACCGGAACCCGCGGATGCTGACCGTAGTTTAGGAGGAATGGAGTCTGTCCGGTGGAGTCAGGCACAGCATTGTTTAGTGTAAACTCAGCCCACGGTAGCAAGGATGACCAGTCATCCTGCCTGGCTGAGACAAAATGTCGTAGATAGGTAACCAAGGTCTGGTTGGCCCTCTCTACCAACCCATTCGTCTCGAGATGATATGCTGAAGAGAGATTTAGCTCAATACTGAGTAGACGACAAAGCTCTCTCCAGAACCGAGACGCAAACTTGGGACCTCGGTCACTGACAATTTTGTCCGGCATGCCGCGTAGACGGAAGATGTGCCTAACGAACAACGCTGCCAGAGCTCGTGCAGAATGTTACCGCGGTAGCGACACCAGATATACCATTTTGGAAAAATGGTCGGTGATTACCAAAATGATGGTGCAACCCTAGACTTGGGTAAGCCCACCACAAAGTCCATCCCAACCATCTCCCAGGGCCTGTCTGCCACCGGAAAAGGGTAAAGTAACCCTCCTGGCTGTTGTCGAGGAGACTTATTCTTGGCGAAGGAGACACATGCCCGAACATAGTCCCCAAAGTCACGGACCATATGCGGCCACCAGTATGTCCTCGCCAGCAACTCAGATGTCCTCTTTGCCCCAAAGTGTCCACCCACCCTGGACGAATGTGCCCAAGAGAGTACCTCCGGTCACAAATTGGTAGGCACAAAAGTCTTCCCCGGGTGCACAGACTCTAGCGAAACCGGGGCCACTGTTCTCAGGCTCTCTGTGGGGACAATAAGCCGAGGCTCCTCCTCCTCAGAGGACACCACAGAGCGAGAGAGAGCGTCGGCACGAACGTTCTCTCCCAAGAGAAAGTGGAGTGTGAAATGAAACCAGGAGAAGAACAAGGACCATCTGGCCTGGCGAGAATTAAGCCGCTGGGCTGTCTCAAGATATACCAAATTCTTGTGGTCGGTGAAGACTTGAAAGGGAAAGCGAGCCCCCTCCAACAGATGTCTCCACTCAGAGAAAGCCAACTTCATTGCTAGCAACTCCCTGTCCCCGATGGAATAATTCCTCCGCTGGTGTGAAGGTCTTGGAGAAGAAGAAGCAAGGATGCTTCCGACCTTGAGCATCCTTTTGAAAGAGGACTGCTCCAGCACCAACGGATGAGGCATCCACCTCCAATATAAATGGCTTATCAACATCAGGGCGGTGTAGGATGGGAGCGCTAGCAAAATGAGACTTATTTGAGGTGAAAGCCTTGGAGACTTCTTCGGACCACAATTTGGGATTTGCTCCCTTCTTGGTGAGGGCTACCAAGGGAGCTACCAAAGTTGAGAAATGGGGAATGAACTGGCGATAATAATTAATGAACCCATAAAGCGCTGCACCGCTTTAAGGGAATGGGGTTCTTGCTAGTCCATCACAGCCTGTAGTTTGGCAGGATCCATAGCCAATCCCTGTGCGGAGATGATATAGCCCAGGAATGGTAAAGACTCCTGCTCAAACACGCATTTCTCCAACTTTGCAAAAAGGGAATTTGCCCGCAAGAGGTCGAAGACGTTGCAGACATCTTTCCGGTGGGAGTCAATATCTGGAGAGAAGATGAGAATATCATCCAGATAGACCACGACCGAGGTGGAAAGCATATCCCGGAAGATGTCATTAACAAAGTTTTGGAAAACGGCTGGGGCATTACAGAGCCCGAAGGGCATCACCAGATATTCATAGTGCCCATCCCTGGTATTAAAAGCCGTCTTCCACTCGTCCCCTCGTGGATGCGAATTAGGTTGTAAGCACCCCGCAGGTCTAACTTGGTAAATACCCTTGCTCCCCGGAGCCTATCAAAGAGCTCAGAAATCAAAGGCAGCGGGTATTTATTCTTAACGGTAATGGCATTAAGACCCTGTAATCTATGCAAGGCCGTAATTCTCCGTTCTTTTGTACAAAGAAGAACCCTGCCCCAGCAGGTGACACTGACTTCCTAATGAACCCTCTTGCCAGATTTTCCTGAATGTATTGGGACATAGCCTCCATCTCCGGAAGAGGAGAGAATAGACCCATCCCCAGGGAGGTTCTGCTCCAGGCAAGAGGTCAATAGGACAGTCATAGGGGCGGTGAGGCAGAAGCGTCTCCGCAGTCTTTTTGGAGAACACGTCTACATAGGACCAATAGCACTTGGGAAGGGAAGTGAGATCTGCGGGTATCCCTGTAGTAGCAACCTGAACACACTCCCTCACACATCTACCTCTACAAGACTCACTCCAACCCCGTATCTTCTCAGAGGACCACTCAATATGTGGGGAGTGAAGACAAAGCCAGGGTAGTCCCAGCAGAGCCTCATCTATACCCTCAGGAAGGATAAGGAATGAGATAATCTCCTGATGGGAAGGAGACATAGCTAATGTGAGAGGGATTGTCTGATGTGTGATCTGTGAGGGCAGTATGGAGCCATTCACCACTCGAACAGTCACCGGTTTGGCGAGTATCACCTGAGGTATTGTGTGGCGGAGAACAAAAGCAGAGGACATAAAGTTCCCTCTGCTCCAGAATCCACACAAAGCTCTACTGTTAGAGTGGATGGACCAAAAGAGATTGTCCCTTTAAAGGACAGCTTGGAGGCTAGAGTTGAGCGATACTTTCCGATATCCTAAAGTATCGGAATCGGAATGGTACCGCCGATATCACTAAAATATCGGCGATACCCGATACCGATACCGGAAGTCCCATGTAAGTCTATGGGAACAAAATATCGCAACTAAAAAAACCCCATTCTTTCCTTGTAAACACTAAATATACACACATAGAATACATATATATATATATATACATGTCATTGTGACATATATATATACATATATGTATAGTTTATACACTTCTACATAGTAAAATATCCTCTGATTTAATTGCCGGGTAAAGCGGCTTCAGTGAAAAGACAGAAGCACCCGACATGAAATGACACTTGGTGTACATAGGGTTAACCATGTCTTTTCATGTCGTTTGCTATCTGATTTGCACAAACAATTAAATCAGACTATGTGTGCAAAATTTCACACTGTAGGGGTTAATTAAAGGTGTAAATTCGTTGTAAAAAAAACGGACTTTTTTGCTACGAATTTACACCTTTAATTAACCCCTACAGGTGTGAAATTTTGCACACATAGTCTGATTTAATTGTTTGTGCAAATTAGATAGCAAAGGACATGAAAAGACATGGTTAACCCTATGTACACCAAGTGTCATTTCATGTCGGGTTCTGCATTTTCACAAAAGCCGGCAATTGAATTAGCGGCTATTATACTATGTAGAAGTGTATGAACTACAAATATAAATATATATATATATATGTGTCACAAATTCAATGACATGTATATATATATGAGGTGTAAAATTGCTGAAAAAAAATGCGTGGGCTCCCGCCCTATTTTCGCAACCAGACAGACAAAGCCAGTGAGTGGGGGCAGATAATAATAGCCCAGAGAGGGACCATTATTTTTGCCCCCCCGGCTACTAACATCTGCCCCCAGACACCCCAGGAAAGACAAATCTATAATTAGATTCGCCCTTTCTGGCACTTTGCCTGTCTATTCCCATTGCCCTGTAGCGGTGACGAATGGGTTAATATGGGGTTAAAGCCACCTTGCTATTGAAAGGTGACCTTAAGCCAGGTTAATAATTGAGAGCTGTCAATTAGACAACTATCAATTATTAATCCTATTGCATGAAATAAAAATAAAACACACACACTTTAATTAAAAATCATTTTAATGAAATAAAGACACATGTTTTTGACCATCTTTTATTTTACTGCAAAAACCATTTCCTGTAATAAAAATAAAATAAAAAAGCAAAATTATTCTTACCTATCCCATGCACAGTCAGGTCCCACGGTGTAATCCTTCAGAAAGGGTTAATGTTTACTGCAGGGACCGCAGCTAATGCTGCAGCCTCACAGTAAACCCCAAATGAATGAGTTCCTCTCCTGCCTGACAGGAGAGTAAAGGCTGGGTGTCACATAACGATACACCAGCGATCCCGACAACGATATGCACTTGTCAGGATCGCTGGTGTATCGCTACATGATCGCTGCTGAGCTGCCAAACAGGCAGCTCAGGCAGCGATCTGGGACAGCGACACTGCGGGTAACATCGCTTAAGGGCCCGTCTCACATAGCGATATCGCTACCGAGATCGCTGCTGAGTCACTAGTTTTGTGACGCAGCAGCGAGCTCACCAGCGATATCGCTGTGTGTGACATTCAGCGACGATCAGCCCCCTGCCGGGTATCGCTGATCGTCGCAGAAATGTCAGGACCTTTTTTTGATCGCTGGTTTCCCTCTGACAGGCACGCATCGCTGCGTGTGACAGGCGGGAGACCAGCGATCCGCTGGTAACCAAGGTACACAGCGGGTTTCCAGGCACCGCGCAGCGCTTGGAAACCCGCTGTGTACCTTGGATACCAGCTCCCTGCATCAGGGCGCTGGTATCCAAGGTACACAGCGGGTTTCTAGGCACAGCCCCGCGCCTGGAAACCCGCTGTGTACCTTGGTTACCAGCGGATCGCTGGTCTCCCGCCTGTCACACGCAGCGATGTGTGCCTGTCAGCGGGAAACCAGCGATCAAAAAAAGGTCCTGACATTTCAGCGACGATCAGCGATACCCGGCAGGGGGGCTGATCGTCGCTGAATGTCACACACAGCGATATCGCTGGTGAGCTCGCTGCTGCGTCACAAAACTAGTGACTCAGCAGCGATCTCGGTAGCGATATCGCTATGTGAGACGGGCCCTTAAGTGGAAAGCTTAATTGATTGCTTTCCACTTTCACTTCAGGTCAGGCAGGGACACAATCAGTGACGTCAGAGGGAACTGATTAACAAAAATAGGGGTTCCCTTCGAAAAAAAAATGGCGTGGGGTCCCCCCTATTTTTGTTAACCAGCCAGATGAAGCAGACCGCTGAGGCCTGGATTTTCAGGCTGTTAAGGAGCCAAGATCCATGGACCTTGCCAGCCTGATAATACCAGGCCACAGCAGTCTGCATATCTTGGCTGATTAACAAAAATAGGGGATCCCCTCGAAAAAAATTGGCGTGGGGTCCCCCCTATTTTTGTTAACCAGCCAGATGAAGCAGACCGCTGAGGCCTGGATTTTCAGGCTGTTAAGGAGCCAAGATCCATGGACCTTGCCAGCCTGATAATACCAGGCCACAGCAGTCTGCATATCTTGGCTGATTAACAAAAATAGGGGATCCCCTCGAAAAAAATTGGCGTGGGGTCCCCCCTATTTTTGTTAACCAGCCAGATGAAGCAGACCGCTGAGGCCTGGTTTTTCAGGCTGGTAAGGATCCAATATCCATGGACCTTGCCAGCCTGATAATACCAGGCCACAGCAGTCTGCTTAGCTTGGCTGGTTAACAAAAATAGGGGATCCCCTCGAAAAAAAACGGCGTGGGGATCCCCCCTATTTTTGTTAACCAGCCAAGTAAAATGCAGACTGCTGCGGCCTGGTATTAAAAGACTGTCAAGGCCCATGGATTTTGGCCCTCAACAGCCTGATAATACCAGGCTACAGCAGCCCCACATTTGGCGCATCAAAAGATGTGCCAATTGTGGCACTTTACCCGGCTCTTCCCACTTGCCCTGTAGCGGTGGCAAGCGGGGTAATAAGGGGTTAATGTCACCGTTGATTGCACGGTGACAATAAGCCCGGTTAATAATGGAGAGGTGTCAAAAGACACCGATCCATTATTAATCCCAAAGTTATTAAATGTTTAAAAAAAAGACGAAGCAAGAAAAAAGTATTTTAATGAAATAAAAGAGACAACACAGTTTTCATTTCTTTTATTACACTCTCATTCCTGCGACGCCATCGATCTCCTGTAAAAAAAGAAAAAAAACAAACTAACAGTATACCACCTGTCCGACGCAGTCCATAACGACAGTCCCACGACGATCCAACTCTGCTACATCGCAATGACAGGCAGAGCCTGTCATCGCGACGCAGTACAGCTGATTACCTGCTTCCCCGGCGGTGACGTCATCGGACTGACTGCTTTACGGCCGGGATTACCCAGCAGTCACTGCAGTTATCGCGAGAAACTGCATGTGACCGCCGGGGAAAGAAGATGGCGGCCATGAAGCAGTCCAGGCCGTGACCGCCGGAGATCTTCTGCCAGGTAAGTGCCGCTGACTCCTGACAGACCCGACCGACGGACACTGACAGTGACAGTGACAATCCTGATTCCGGTATCCGATAAGACGAAAATATCGGAACTCGGAATCGGAATTCCGATACAGCCAATATCGGCCGATACCCGATATTTGCAGTATCGGAATGCTCAACCCTATTGGAGGCAAATGCTGCTGACTCTAGTGAACCTCCTCCCATGGTCACTAGACGCGATCGTGTTCCCGATCGCTGGGGACATCTGTTGGCATAACGTCCTAACTGCTGACAATTGTTACGAACCACGGGCCGAGACTTGGTTCCCGTTAAAACAACCTCCATGACCTCCGGGGAGTCGGGCGCCTGAATGGGAGATTCTAGGGGTTTGGCAAAGGTGGGAGCTAGCCGAAACCTCCGTCTACACTGGGCCCACTCCAACCTCCGCTCGTGAAACCGAAGGTCGATGCGGGTAGATATGGAGATAAGCTTCTCCAGTGAGGTAGGAATCTCCCTGGTGGCCAAGGCGTCCTTTACATGGTCAGCCAGACCTCTCCAGTATACCGGTATAATGACCTTATCCGGCCACTCTAACTCGGAGGCCAGGGTTCAAAATTGGACTGAAAACTGACTGACCAAGCTCGAACCCTGTGACATTGCCAGCAGTTGGAGCGCTGAATCGTGCGTGACCTGAGGGCCTAAAAAGACCTTTTTAAGAGCCTCCAGAAACAGAGGAGCACTCCGCACCACGTGATCGTCACGCTCCCACAGCGGCGTTGCCCATTCCAAAGCTCTGCCCGACAGAAGTGACACTATGAAACCCACTTGTGACCGCTCTGTGGGAAAACGTGCGGCCAGAAGCTCGAGTTGTATAGAGCACTGACTCACGAATCCCCGACAATGTTTGCCGTCGCCAGAAAACTTGTCTGGAAGCGGGAGATGGGACAAGGTCGGGGCAGAGGTGTTGGAGGACAAACTGGCTGACGCTGTGCTAGCAGCCTGAACAGCGACTGCGGTCACATCCACAGCTGAGGTTGTGCGCTCGAGAGCCGCCAACCTACCTTCCAGCTGCTGGATGAACTGTCGTAGACGCTGGTCGTCCGCCATTTTACTAGCCAGACCCTGGCGCTAGTATTATGTTAGGGTCTGCGGAACGCACCTAATAGATATTGTAGAGAGGTGCGTTCGCAGACTGGGGTCCACCGTGCAGGCAAAGCCCGCTGCTAGTAAGATGGCGAAAGTAGCGAACTCTGTTATCCCGCAGAGTCGCTAAAATAAACGCCGTAGTGCGCTGTGGCAGTTAGTGCAAACTCTGCTAATCCGCAGAGCCGCTAACGGGAATGCCACAGCGCTATTTGGCGATAAGTGCGAACTCACTTAGCTTCAGTGAGCCGCAAAGTAAAATGCTAGGGCGCTGAACCAGCATTATAAAGCGAACCCTGTTGCGTCACAGAGCCGCTGAGAAAAAGACTGCGTCCTGTTAGACTCACAGGGAACACAGATGACTGCTAAGCGGTCTGCAGTCTGAGGTCATGCAGTCAGAACACAAGCAACAATCTCCTCCCCGGAGTAGCCGGTATTCTAATGGCGTTTTCAGCCGAGCCCTGAACACGTGCATACAATCTCCTCACCGGAGGTGCCGGTATTCTAGGGGCTTATTTCAGCCAGACCTAACCACATGCATACATGACCTCACTGGCGCAAGCACGTAACAGATTTGATACTAGCGCATGGCGGCCCAGCCATGCCACCCTTTTATAGTAACAGCTACAGGACCTGCCAGAAAAAGGACCAATGAGAAACTGTTCCAAAACACATGTAGTTTCAGGACCTTCCTGGCAGACCAATAGGAGCTGCTGCAGTACCTGAACATGTGACCCCTGATCTCCAATGAGAGATCTTACCCTGGGCATGCTCAGAAGGGGAAACACAGGACTTCGTCCTAAAGACGTCTGCTCCAGCACTGGCTATAATAGAAGATCCAGGAGGGGCAGCAGCAAGTCTCTGCACAGTATTGGAATGGGCAAGACGCTGGGACCGACGTCTCTGCTGAGCAGACTCCACTGCGGCCGGAGATGGATGGGGGACTGCAGCGGGAATTGCTAGAGATTCCCCTTGTGCATCATTAGGAACTCGAACCCTAACAGTCATTGTGGCCGATTCATCCATGCTTTTACACTACAAAGGTAGTGTAAAATCTTTGAAAAGTTTTAATTTTTTGTACAACCCATTTTTCCGCCACTTTGGATCAGATGGGCTGATCTGTGGTCACGGCTGTCCTTTCTATTCATGAAAAGTGGTGGCATCTCTGGAATAGCATTTCTTGTGCGGGAACCTAAAAATGATTCTGACGCCGCTTTTACTCTATCAAGACTGGCGTAGCACAAACATGTGCTAACCAAGTCTTGATAAATCAGCCCTGTTATCTCTCCACCTCTATACAGTATAGTGCACTGCTATGTTTATATAGCATCAGGAGCCTAACTCAACCCTTGATTAGCGGTCTGGTTCTGACTGCTGCCTCTAAAACTCCTTATAAATATGTCAAGATTTTCTCCAAATGAATCTCCACATTAGGAAAATAGGTTGAATTGTCTAAATCATCCAGGATATTCTACAATGCAGGGACTGCAATAAATATGATGAGAAAACTTTGGCTCAAGATCATATTTCATTGTTTAACTCCTGAAAGACCAATCAATTTTTCATTTTTGTGCTTTTGCTTTTTCCTCCCCTTCCAAGATCAATAAAGTTTTTACGTAGCCATATGAGGGCTTTTGCTTTGTGAAACAAGTTGCAGTTTTGACACTATTCACTTTAGCATTCAATGTACTGGAAAATGGGAAAAAATTCCAAGTGTGGTAAAATTGTGATAAAATACAGTTCTACAATGGCTTTTGGTTTAATTTTTTACGGCTTTAATTTACTGGTAAAATGACTCTAAAACATGATTTGATTGACCGTTACCAGTGCTGATTGGATCTTCTCTTGCATCGTGTCACTCAACTCTTTCTTGTAGGCTCACAAAGCCAGTCATTGCTACTTTCATTAAAGGGGCTGTCTACTAATAAATATGCCACGTGAGCCCTGCAATTTCATTGAACTTTGAATTTTTTTTACCATTTTACAGTACATGATATGGTAAAACCAATGGTGTAGTTCAGAAGTACAACTTGTTTTGCAAAAAAACAAGCCCTCACATGGCCACATTCACCAAAAAATAAACAAAAAAATATGGCTCTGGGTAGACAGAGAGCAACGAAACGGAAGCACAAAATCAGAAAAACCCCAAGATAGTAAAGGGGTTAAGGTGCTTGAACTTGAGATTGTCTGATTGCTTGTACTATATACAGCAATACCATTATATGTTGCATATAGTTAAGATCATGGTCTCTATTAAAGCCAAGCCACATGCTGGGTTTCAAGGAAGTTCTGTGGTGATAGGAAAGGAGGTCTTCAACAGTTCATAGCAACAGATCTGTGCCCGTGATCATGTGACAGGAGCACTGATGGGCACATAAACTCTCACCGTTGGGGTGCATCATTCTAATGTGATAATCACATGGTCTGGCTCAAACCCTTAGTGGCAGAGCCAATTTGCAGCTTAATGACCAGGCCAATTTTTACAATTCTGACTACTGTCACTTTATGAGGTTATAACTCAGGAACGCTTTAACGAATCCAGCAGGATTCTGAGATTGTTTTTTCGTGACATATTGTACTTCACGTTAGTGGTAAAAAATTTTTTATATGACTTGCGTTTATTTATGAAAAAACAGAAATATGGCAAAAAATTTGAAAATTTTGCAATTTTCAAACTTTACATTTTTATGCTCTTAAATCAGAGAGATATGTCACCAAAATTTCTTAAAAAATAACATTTCCTACATGTCTACTTTACATCAGCACAATTTTGGGAACAAAATTTTTTTTGTTACGAAGTTATAAGGGTTAAAAGTTGACAAGCAATTTCTCATTTTTACAACACCATTTTTTTTTTTAGGGACCACATCATATTTGAAGTCACTTTGAGGGGTCTATATGAAACCACTTTTTGGGCGCACGGCAGAGGTCGCAAGGGAAGGAGCGCCGTTTGACTTTTTTCAACGCAGAATTGGCTGGACGCCATGTCGCGTTTGGAGAGCCCCTGATGTGCCTAAACAATGGAAACCCCAACAAGTGACCCAATTTTGGAAACTAGACATCTTAAGGAACTTATCTAGATGTGTGGAGAGCACTTGGAACCTCCAAGTGCTTCACAGAAGTTTATAACGTAGAACCGTGAAAATAAAAAATCATTTTTTTCCTCAAAAATGATTTTTTAGCTCGCTATTTTATTATTTTCCCAAGGGTAACAGGAGAAATTGGACCCCAAAAGTTGTTGTGCAATTTTTCATGAGTACACTGATACCCCATATGTTGGGGTAAACCACTGTTTGGGCACACGGCAGTGCTCGGACGGGAGGGCGCACCATTTGACTTTTTGAACTTCAAGTCGTGTTTGGAGACCCCCTGATGTGTCTAAATAGTGGAAACCCCTCAATTCTAGCTCCAACCCTAACCCCAACACACTCCTAACCCTAATCCCAACCCTAATCCTAATCCCAACCCTAATTCCAACCCTAATTGTAACCCTAACCCTAATGCTAACCCTAATTGTAACCCTAACCCTAATTGTAACCCTAATCCTAACCCTAACCCTAATGGAAAAATGAAAATAAATACAATTTCTTTATTTTATTATATGTCCCTAACTAAGTGGGTGATAAAGGGACGGTTTATTTACTTTTTTTTTCTATTTTGATCACTGTGATAGCGTTTATCACAGTGATCAAAATGTACTTTCACAGAATGAATGAATCTGTCTTTTACAGGAAGAAGACGCTGGGAGCCTTGGAGCTGCGGGAGTGTAATAAAAACTGGGCAAACTCTGGTAAATAGTGTGAATAAAGTAATGTTTAATACATACAGTAGTCACTATATCAAACGTTTCGGTCAATGTAGACCTTCATCAGTGTACTACAATGAAAAGGTAATAACAATAAGGTACCTAAAATGAATAACATAGTAAATCCACTTGTGGGAAAAAAATACAAAACAAGGTATATACAAAAAATGACGCTGGGTCTTTTATGGTATGTAGACCAATAGGAAAAGTGTTCCACCAGTATTATGCTTATACCAGAGTATAGAGTATAATGGATATAGACTTTCAAGACAGAAAAGAAAATGAACATACCTAAGTGACAATGATAGCTGTCCATGTAAGAGGCAGCCTGTGTACTAGCTGCATGGAGTATATAAGGTATAATAGAAGCAGTGTTCATAAGCATGGCTCATAGATAGTGCTCAAAACAAGATATAGAGTGTAAACGAGAACGTACCAGAGTACTCAAGCAAATCTGATGGTGGTCAGTAGGTGCTGACGATGGTAGCTGCAGTGATGGATAAACGGAGTGAGATACAAATATAATATGATGTAAATTATGAAGAAAGGAAGAAATAACACATACCAGAAAATTCAGCTTTTGAAATTGGTGGTCAGTGGGTGCTGACTAATAGAGCTGCAGTACAGATAGATAATAATGAGCGCCTGGCAGTAGTGCTGGACAAGCCCCATAATGGCGATCACAAATGTGCACTTACCCAGAGTATGGTGTGAGGTGAGAGTCCTTGGACGCGGTATCCACCGCAAGTCTAGTCCATCTGGAACGCAAGCCTCAGACACTCCCACTCCTGGAATGCACAAAGACATCACTTCCATCTTAATGGAACGCTGATGTCATTTCCGGTCTGCACACTTCCGGTACTCCGTGCACTGACACGAGGCAGACTCACCGCTTCCTTGCTATATATGGCCACACATAGCACTTCTTACATTTTGACTTGCGGTGGATACCGCGTCCAAGGACTCTCACCTCACACCATACTCTGGGTAAGTGCACATTTGTGATCGCCATTATGGGGCTTGTCCAGCACTACTGCCAGGCGCTCATTATTATCTATCTGTACCGCAGCTCTTAGTCAGCACCCACTGACCACCAATTTTAAAAGCTGAATTTTCTGGTATGTGTTATTTCTTCCTTTCTTCATAATTTACATCATATTATATTTGTATCTCACTCCATTTATCCATCACTGCAGCTACCATCGTCAGCACCTACTGACCACCATTAGATTTGCTTGAGTACTCTGGTACGTTTTCGTTTACACTCTATATCTTGTTTTGAGCACTATCTATGAGCCATGATTATGAACACTGCTTCTATTATACCTTATACACTCCATGCAGCTAGTACATAGGCTGCCTCTTACCTAAGTGACAGTGATAGCTGTCCATGTATGTTCATTTTCTTTGCTATCTTGACAGTCTATATCCATTATACTCTATACTCTGGTATAAGCATAATATTGGTGGAACCCTTTTGTTATTGGTCTACATACCATAAAAGACCCAGCGTAATTTTTTGTTTTATTCCTTGTTTTGTATTTTTTTCCCACAAGTGGATTTACTATGTTATTAATTTTATGTACCTTATTGTTATTACCTTTTCATTGTAGTACACTGATGAATGTCTACATTGACCGAAACGTTTGATATAATGACTACTGTATGTATTAAACATTGCTTTATTCACACTTTTTACCAGAGTGTACCCAGTTTTCATTACACTACTCATGGTTTGGGAACCTACTGTGGCACCTCCTCTTTTTGCTGTGCTAGCATTTTCTACATTACTGGGAGCTGCGGGAGGACAGGGGGGCACATCGGGGGACCCGGGGACCCTATTTCTCTCCCTCTGATGTGCAATCACATCAGAGGGGAGAGAAATTACAAGCAGGATCACAGCTTTTTTTTTCTTTTGCCATCACAGTTATATGGTTAATAACGGCGATCACAAAAGCGGGGGACTGCGGGGGACACAAATTATGTTCTCTGGGGTTATGTTCTAGCCGAGACCCCAGAGAAAATCTGACTCGACGGGCGCATTGCGCATGCGCCCACCATTTTCTTTGCCGGAAAGGACGCGGACAGCTGCTGGAGACATCGGAGGACAGGGGGGGACACCGGAGGGCACGGGGACAGATCGTGGGTCCCGGGGACCCTATTTCTCTCTCCTCTGATGTGCAATCACATCAGAGGAGAGAGAAATTATATAGAGAATCGTGTTTTTTTTTTTTGCGATTGCCGTTATAGGGTTAATAACGGCGATTGCAAAAGCAGGGTCGGTAAAAACCAACCCGAATCATGTTCTCCGGGGTCTCTGGTAGCCGAGACCCTGGAGAAAATCCGACTCTAGGGGGGCGCTACATACTTTCTCTACAGCACCGTTAATTAGCGGCGCTGTGGTTTAAGTACCCTTAACTAGCACCGTTAAAAGGCGTATAGGCGGTCATTAAGGGGTTAAATAGCTTGACATGAGAGTCAGTGTGTGTTGTGTTTTGGAGAGAGCCAGTCTCCAAATGATGGCTCCAGGCGAACCTGAATACACCTGGTGGTCTGAGCAGGCGAATCTCTCAGACAAAAATGGACTTTGTAATATGTTATCTTTTTTTTGTTTTGTCGTTATGCCAGCAAGGCTCTGCTTATTTTGCTGAAAGCTGCTATGACCTATGCTGTCTATAATAAACCAGCAGGTGATTTACTACAGGAAACGTTCCTGTGTCTACCTTGAGAAGCAACTGAGTGTATCAACCCCTCACAGCAGAGATTGTAGTTAAGAAGCTTCTATTAGTTTATTACTGTTTTTAGGCAATATAATTGTATTAACAGACCATTTAATCATTTTTTAAATTTTAAACTACGGATATTTTAAGGACTCTTATATAATGTCTATAATGACTTTGTACTTGCTTATTAGAAAGAAGAGATAAATCATAATCTCGTGTGATCCTCTTAAAAGAAGTACATAGTATATGTAAGCTTTAGACAATATATGCAGCACAGGCTGATTTTATTAGCTGGTACTGTACTTTGTAAATACACCTGTAGTGATTGCTTGGCCTATTTATCAGAAAATATGGGTCAGCTGGGTCCTTCACCTCCAAGAAAGGTTTTTAATTAGACTCTGACAATATAAAAGCAAGCCTTGTTAGAAAAACACTACCACCTGGCAAAGTAACAGCTTGATGTATCTAATTTTGCAATTAGTCGAGTTATTCAAAGCTTTCTTCAAGTGGCCATACCAATTGTGTGGATGTCTGTAATGAAAAAGGATGAACTCGAAAAATTAGACGCTGCTCAACACTCAAACATTGCAATAAATGTGTTATCCTTTGTGATGACCATATCTGATCACCTTGTGCCCCCATCTCCTTCTAGATTGTAAGCTTGTGCACATGACCCTCACTCATCCTGTAACTGTTGTACTTTGCAATATCTTTATTGTTTGTACATGTCTCCATTTAATTGTAAAGTTCTGCGCAATATGCAGCTCTGGCAAAAATTAAGAGACCACCACATCAAAACCCTGTCATGGGCAGCCCATTCTCCAGACCTGAACCCCATTGAAAACCTCTGTAATGTGATCAAGAGGATGATGGATAGTCACAAGCCATCAAACAAAGGACTGCTTAAATTTTTGTATCAGAAGCAGTGTGAAAGACTGGTGGAAAGCATGCCAAGATGCATGAGAGCTGTTTTTAAAAATCATGGTTATTCCACAAAATATTGATTTCTGAACTCTTCCCGAGTTAAAACATTAGTATTGTTGTTTCTAAATGATTATGAACTTGTTTTCCTTCCATTATTTGAGGTCTGAAAGCACTGAGTTTTTTTTTTAAAATTTTGACCATTTTTATTTGTCAGAAAAAAAATACAAAATTTATTGCTTGGAAATTCAGAGACATGTTGTCAGAAGTTTATAGACTAAATGAACAATTTACATTTTACTCAAAAATATACCTATAAAGAGAAAAATCAGACAAACTGAACATTTGAAAGTGGTCTCTTAATTTTTGCCAGAGCTGTATGTTGGCTTTATAGAAATAAAATAATTATTAACTATTATTATTATAAATTTTCTTGGGGTACGTGCACACATTAAGTATTTGGTGCAGAAATTTCTGCACCATTTTTGCATCCCTTGGCAGAAAAATCCTAGCCTAGAATACGAGCTTTTTTGTTGCAGATTTTTTCCCACTGGGTGAAGTCTTGAGCAAAAACATTGAAAGAATTGACATGCTGCAGATTTAAATCTGTACCAAATCTGCAAGTCAAAAATAAGCAACGTGTGCATGACACTTTAGGAATCTCATTCATTTTGCTGGCATCAGGAAACCCTTCAGTTTTTTTGTGACATCTGTGTACAGTCATGGCCAAAAGTTTTGAGAATGACACAAATATTAATTTTTACAAAGTCTACTGCTTCACTTTTTCTAATGGCAATTTGCATATACTCAAGAATGTTATAAAGAGTGATCAGCTTAACAGCAATTACTTGCAAAGTCAATATTTGGCTAGAAAATTAACTTTATCCCCCAAAACACATTTCAACATCATTGCAGCCCTGCCTTAAAAGGACCAGCTAACCTATTTTCAGTGATTGCTCCATTAACACAGGTGTGGGTGTTGATTAGGACATGGCTGGAGATCAATCTGTCATGATTAAGTAAGAATGACACCACTGGACACTTTAAAAGGAGGCTGGTGCTTGGCATCATTGTTTCTCTTCTGTTAACCATGGTTATCTTTAAAGAAACACGTGCAGTCATCATTGCAATGCACAAAAATGGCCTAACAGGGAAGAGTATCGCAGCTAGAAAGATTGCACCTCAGTCAACAATCTATCGCATCATCAAGAACTTCAAGAAGAGAGGTTCCATTATTGCCAAAAAGAAAGACCAGCAAGCGCCAGGACCGTCTCTTAAAAGTGTTTCAGCTGCGTGATCGGGCTACCAGCAGTGCAGAGCTTGCTCAGGAATGGCAGCAGGCAGGTGTGAGTGCATCTGCACGCACTGTGAGGCGGAGACTCTTGGAGCAAGGCCTGGTCTCAAGGAGGGCAGCAAACAAGCCACTTCTCTCCAGAAAAAACATCATGGACAGACTGATATTCTGCAAAAGGTACAGGCAGTGGACTGCTGAGGACTGGGGTAAAGTTATTTTCTTGATGAATCCCCTTTTCGATTGTTTGGGACATCAGGAAAACGCCTCATTCGGAGAAGACAAGGTGAGCGCTACCACCAGTCTTGTCTCATGCCAACTGTTAAGCATCCTGAAACTATTCATGTGTGGGGTTGCTTCTCAGCCAAGGGAATCGGCTCTCTCACAGTCTTGCCTAAAAACACAGCCATGAATAAAGAATGGTACCAGAATGTCGTCCAAGAGCAACTTCTCCCAACCCTCCAAGAGCAGTTTGGCGATCAACAATGCCTTTTCCAGCATGATGGAGCACCTTGCCATAAAGCAAAGGTGATAACTAAATGGCTCAGGGAACAAAACATAGAGATTTTGGGTCCATGGCCTGGAAACTCCCCAGATCTTAATCCCATTGAGAACTTGTGGTCAATCATCAAGAGACAGTTGGACAAACAAAAACCTAAAAATTCTGACAAAATGAAAGCATTGATTGTGCAAGAATGGACTGCTATCAGTCAGGATTTGGTACAGAACTTGATTAAGAGCATGCCAGGGAGAGTTGCAAAGGTCCTGAAGAAGAAGGGTCAACACTGCAAATATTGACTTGCTGCATTAACTCATTCTAACTGTCAATATAAGCTTTTGTTACTCATATGTTTGCAATTATATTTCTGTCTGTGATAAAAACATCTGTCAAACACACATAAAAACCAGAGGGCAGCAGATCATGTAAAAATATAATATTTGTGTCATTCTCAAAACTTTTGGCCATGACTGTAATGTATAATTCCACATGTGTTAATTCATAGTTTTGATGCCTTCAGTGTGATTCTACAATTTTCATAGTCATGAAAATACAGAAAAATCTTTGAATGAGAAGGTGTGTCCAAACTTTTGGTCTGTATTGCATATGCCACCTGGCAAGAGTCTTTGGAATATTTTTTTTAATGCATCTCTTTCAGGAAGGGAGAGGTTAAACAGGCAAGACTAAAGCATTTTGGCCCCAAGTAAGAAATCGATCGCTCAATCATACGGTCTATGCAGAGGAAAAATTTAAAACTCAATCTAAAAAAACACATCCTCAAAATCTTCAAAGAACCCCGGAAGATGAGATTAGATCTAATGGACACCAAGGATGTCGAAAGACAAGTAGATGAGCAAAAATTTTCCCAAGACCTAATCTCTCAAGTCCCAATCAATGGTATTATTGTGCTTAACCAACCAGGGCATACTTAAAACTAGTTTAGTAGATAAGAAAGGAAAGATAATTAATGAAATGTATTCTGGGTCTAATGCTTGCATTCTCATGCATACTTCCTCTATCATAGTCGTAACAGAACTTTGAGCAAGGGGAGCGTTGTCAATTTCTGATAATTGAATGGGATAATCAAGTGTAGAAATACTGTAATCACATTCAATAACAAAATCACTGTTATCGAGATCTAAGGCAGAATCAGAATCTACAAATGAGGAGGTATCAATAATCCCAGTTTAAATTATATAAAGTCCACTGGTGCTTTGACAGACTCCTGGTTTCTAGCTGCTAAGTTTGGGTGACAGTGATCACCTACTGTCAGATAATGTAGAAAAAAGACAAAAATATATTCCAAACAGCGCTCAGAAAAGGGGGGGGGAAAGGGAAAAAAAGGAGTAGATATGTCTTCCTGCAGGGTTTTGTGGTGAGTATATGTCAATACTCCCGCTTAGTTAAAACCTCATTATGAGAGCGTGTCCATAATTTCACAAAAGTGGCAGTGTATATATGTTGAGATACCACCTCATATAAATTAATGCAAATGCATAAGCGTATAGTTCTATACAACAACCTGCAAATAATGCCCAGAATTTAAGTTGTTAGGAAAGCTGGATGCACTGATTTAAACAGGAAAGCTGGGTGCCTTGTGTCAAGGGCCGCAGTGTATTTAAACAATGCATACACCAGATTGCCAGCACATGTGTATAAATGCAGTTAGGTACAATTAAACATAAAGGCTCAAGCTGTTACCTTGGATTTGAGTGGCTGGGGAAAAAAAAAAAGGTGCACTAATCTTGCTGCCACTTTAAAAGCTGGGTGCACAGTGTCCTCACATATATTGATGCAAGTGCATAAGCATGTAGTTCTGTACAACAAACTGTAAATAATGACCAGAATTTAGGTTGTTAGGAAAGCTGGGTACACTGATCCTAAGAGGAAAGCTGGATGCCTTATGTCCAGGTCCGCAGTGTATTTAAACAATACATATACCAGATTGCCAGCACAAGTGTATAAATACTGTTGCGTACAATTAAACAAAAAAGCTCAAGCTATTACCTTGGATTTTAGTAGCGAGTGGCTGGAAAAGATGGGTGCACTAAACTTGCTGTTACTATAAGAGCTGGGTGCACGGTGTACAGCCTATAGCGTGGAAAGATTGCGCTGTTTGTCTGTAATGAAAACGGTGGTGTCCGTCTGTGCCTGCCTAGAAACACACGCGGCTCCGGTGGAAGGAGTCCACTGTGTCAGCGCGCACTGAACGCCGCTAGGAGCAGCCAAGGACACACGGCGATACTGTGGAAGCCTTGTGGCCTGAGGGAGTGGGTGGAATTAATTGGAAAGTAACAGGAAGCTGATACAGAGTAACTAGGTCCTATACCCTCCCAGCACATGAACTGTACTGTGGTGTCAGGACATAAAGAGGAGGAGTGTAACTCTCAGAGTGAGGAATGGGAGAACAAAAAGGATGATGATGAGGTTGTAGGTCCCAATTAGTGTGAACCCAGAGGCATTCAGCTGAGTAGTTCAGTAGAGGAGGTGGAGGAAGGGGAAGACGAGGAGGTTACATTGCAGCTTTCCACACAGACATGGAGTGATGCAACCATAACATGCACTTTATCCTCAGCCCCTACTCTGGCTATGGCCAGCAATGGTCGGGGGTCTGCAGTTCGAAGGGGCAGCAATGGTTGCCTAGCCTGGGCCTTTTTAAGACCGCAAAGAATGACTCAACTCACAATATCTGCCAACTTTGCAAAAAACGACTCAGTAGAGGCAAAAATTGCACTAATTTGACTACTATATGCATGAAGTGGCACATGTGTGATCAACATGCATTAGTCTGGAAATCTCACTGTTCTAAAATGCGGACAAGTGGGCCTCGACAACAGCCGGCGGTCCCATCAACTGCATCTGCTGCTTCCTCCTCCATCACCATGGCAAGTGTTCACACACGGGTCTCCTACCACAGAACCTCCACTTGTTTACCCCCTACAGTCCGGGTGAGTGAGAGCCCATCAGCTGTTACAGAAGTGGAGATGTCTGCTGTTTTTGTTTCACTGAGCACACCACATCTTTCTCAATCCACCATAACACCTCCACCTGCACCTCTCTCATAGTCCAGTAATATGTCCTGTTCACCCTACTCCACCCTCTCTCAGCACAGCAGCCAGCCCTTGGTCCCACAGTTGTGGTCACGTAAAATGATTCCTACTACACATGACAAAGCTAAGAGCTTGAACTTCACCTTCTCCAGTCTGCTGGCTATGGAAATGCTTTTCCACGTGGTAGATACTGATGGTTTCTGAAATCTGATGGCATTTGCAGTCCCCCAGTACCAGTTGCCATTACTTCTCTAAGAAAGTTGTGCAAGCGCTACACCAAAGTGTCGCAGACAACATCACCTCTTTCCTGAAAAAAATCTATGCCAGGGTAAATTTCATGACCTGGATGAGTAAACATGGGCAGGGGCGTTACATCTCGCTGACTAGGCACTGGGTGATTCTGATGGCTGTGGGGGCAGGTGGGCAAGGGGCTGCTCTACAAGTTTTGGAAACCCCAAGGCTTGCGGGACAAACCTCAATATCTAACAGCAGTTCCTCCACTGCTTCTTCCTCAATTTCCTCTCGGACCTCCACCTGAGCCCTCAACCTCTTCCGCATTCTGGCTGTGCCCTGAAAGTGTCGACCGCCTAACTTTAATCAATATAAACATCATGGATCTCTAATAATATTTGCACCCCAGTTGCAGAATGGACAGACTAGGTGATGGTGTAGCTTTTGGTGATCTGGATTGATCTCACGTTATTGCAGTCTGTGACACCTTTGTGGTGGCTTCTGTGCCTGCTGTTGCTACTGCTGCTGATGTTATAAACAATTTTTTGAAATATGCAGACTTCAAGTTGCGTCTCCATCTGGTGGTTTGACTCTAGTGGAAGGGGTGTTAGAGCCCCATTTATACTATTTCTACTCTGGGGAAATTGATGCCACTTTAGTGGTGTGTGGCAATACATTTTGGAAATGTTTGGAATCCAAGTTGGGTCTCCTTCATTTGTGTTGCTTGTAGCAGTAGGGCTCCCAGACCAGCAAGCCTGCACTTACTTGGAGTGGGCTACCTGTGTTACTGTCTTTAAATTTTTCTACGAAACTGATGTGTGTGGCAACTGAGTGTGGCTGAGCAGAAAAGCAGTTTTATCTGTTGCATAAGATATCAGGGCTCCCAGCACAGCAGGCTAAGACCGGTCCCTTAACCAACCTTTTCTTAATTTAAACTTAAATTCAAAGCTCTAAATGCTGGCCTGGACCCCGATACCTCATGCATGCATTCATGGCCCATGGCTGACTGCTGCTGTGCCACTAGCAGATTTCTACTGTGAGTCAATTGATGCCACTTTTCCTGGTGTCTGCTCCTAATTTGAGATGGCAGCTTTTTGCCATAAGGGCAAAAGGTGTTGTCTATGCATTTGGTTTCGCTCCAATTGAATTCAATGGGGTTTGGCAAACATTGGGATGTGTGCCAATCCCAAGCGAACCTTGAAATCTCTAAGTTTTAGTGCATGTCTGCAGCAGTAACACATCAAAATGTATGTATATATCAATTAATTATTGTAAAAAACAATTATCAGAAAGTATCAAAATCAAAGCAGTTTTGTTTAAAACTTGACACACAAACAAGATACAAAAACCGCAGCATTAAAAATGCGATAAAAATGCATGACAAATAAAGCACTAAATAAAGTAATGAAAAAAACACAAGTGGCCTCCTAATTTACATAATAGGTGCAGAAAATTTGCAACATGAAATATTCACTACAAATTCATCGTGGGAGCATAGCCTAAAGAGACTAATATAGAAAATGGTAAAAACAATCATATTAAAATTAAATATATCAACAAATATATACATTTAATTCACTCACCTTCAAATTTCCATTATGCACATAGACATTTAACAAATAAAAAGTAAAAATTACCAGATTTGGTATTGCCAGATGCACAATTGTCACAATTAATAAAATGTAAAAGAATTTTGAATCCCATATGATAAAGTCTGAAAAAAAAATGGCAAAATTGCTGTTTTTTTGTGTCTTCTCTAAAAAAATGAAATTAAAAAGAGATCAGAAAGTTATATAGACCAAAAAATGGTTCCAACAAAACCACAGGTTGTCCTGCAAAAAAAAGCCCTTACACTATCGACCCAAAATAAAATAATTTTGGGTCGATAGTTTAAGGGCTGTAAGATGTCTCTTTCTCTTGGAATATGGTGAGACCAATTTTTAAGTTTTTCTCTTTTTTGAAAAAGACAAAGTAGTAAACAACTATAGAAGTTTGAAATTACATGAATAATACCGACTGGGACAAATTTACCAGATCATTTTTAACATAAAGTGAACAATGTAAAAACAAAACCCAAAACGATGATGGAATTACTTTGTTGTTTTTTTTCATTCCATCACAATTGGATAGTTTTTTTCTCAGTTAAATATATGGTAAAATTAACTTTATTATTTAAAACTACAACTCAGCCCACAAAAAAAGAAGCCCTCATACAGCTGTGTCAATGGAGAAATCTAAAAAAGTTACGGCTTTTGGAAAAAAAAGAGGAAAAAAATAAAACACAAAAATTAAAAATCTCTTAGTGCATAGGGGTTAAAGATGTGGTTAAGTCCCATTTTTTAGTAGTAAGAAAGGTATTTCTCTGCATGTTTTGTGCTTTGTTTTGAATATAATGGACCTAAGCTATATGTAAGCTATATGTGGTATTTTCCTGAAGAAGGGGTGGTATTCACCCTGAAACGCGTAGATTAAACCACTTCTTAACTGCTACTACGTCTTGGAAATCTATTATTTGGGCAGCGCGGACTGGAATCCACATCTTTTCTGCAGTGCACTGTATTAGCTTCTTCCCGACATATGACATAGTATTAGGTCATATATATTGTCCCTACCTTTGGTGTGAGCTTAAAGGCCTCCATAAACATTAGACTAATGTCGACAAAACCAGCCAATATCGATGGGTTTGGCCAACTGTCCAATGTGTGTGTGGGGGGGTCGGCCAACTGTTGGTCGGGAGAGATGTTGATCATCAGTGTCTGATTTCGGACTGCCGATAATCATATCAGTTAGTGCCTTTCTCATCAAGAACACAGGAGCACTCAGTTGAAAGCCACTAATGTGTATGGCCAGCTTAAGAAGTGAGTCTGCATTTTTCCCAGAACCTGTTAAGTGCCGCTGTCAATTTCTGAAAGTGGCCAACCTTCACGATGCGATCAAGATTTGAGGATGGGTTGATATTACAGTGCTCTTTAACTGTCATAATATAATAATAATAATCTTTATTTTTATATAGCGCTAACATTCCGCAGCGCTTTACAGTTTGCACACATTATCGTCACTGTCCCCGAAGGGGCTCACAATCTAGATTCCCTATCTGTATGTTTTTGGAATGTGGGAGGAAACCGGAGTACCCGGAGGAAACCTACGCAAACACGGGGAGAACATACAAACTCCTTGCAGATGTTGTCCTTGGTGGGATTTGAACCTAGGACTCCAGTGCTGCAAGGCTGTAGTGCTATAAACTGAGCCACCGTGCTGCTCCTAATAATATTACTACTATGAAGAGAGTGTAGTATGAGGAGTCCAGCAGAACATCATTGATGTTCTTATCTATGAGCTAATGATACATGTGAAGATGTTTTAATCACATACAAATTAAGCTGAAGATTTTATACCGTTGATGTGGATTTCTCCAAAACATCATCTGATCATAATAATCGGTGGCAGTGATGTTCATTCTGTGCTCCTGGGGACCTATTCTACCACAGTGAGCTGGATTTTTCATCAACAAGTATGAAGACCAGCCTCTAGCTGTTGATCTTAGAAGATCACTATTTTTGCGATATACTGTCATACCGTTGTATTGCACTAAATAGTACAAGAAATTGGTGGATCACAGGTCCAAGTGCCCTAAGTGGTCTAAAAAATAAATGCTTTCACCTATTTTCTGTGATTAAAGACAGTTTTGTGTCTCAGTGTACTGAGTTAATGGATATTCAGCATAATGTAAAAAGTTGCATTATATTATGTACAATTTATAACATCTTATACTTTTACAACGTCCCTGTAAATAATTGATGTGGGGACACAGAATGGGTCCTTTGTCTGAGCATTTGTCAATGTTCAGTTGTAGGTTAGAATATTTTGCAGGGTTTTGTTGTACAGAAGTTAAATATTTAGCACAATAAGATGTCTATTTCAGAACCTGATAGTACATCTGGTTGATGAACAAGAAAAATCTTTAACAGATGTTAGCAAGGTGAACATTAACTGCTGAGATACGTCATCTTGCGCCACTGGTTTCATTTCCATTTTCTCAGCATATGCATGTTATGCCCTGAAACATATGCTTAAATTTCAGAGCGAATGCCTGTGATTTTTCTTGCAATATTAATGCCTTTATGCCTGAAAAAAATTGGAATAAAAAGTGTCGTATTTCCGGCTTTAAGATGTATTAATTAAGTTGCCACAGGCTTAAAAACTATTTAAAAAAAGTTTAGATCCTTTCATATTGGCTTTGGGTTTTTATGACTGTGACCAGATTCATGTAAGGTCATGTTCACACTGGCATCTGTGTTTAAAATGGACAAGTGCAATCAGATAAAAAATCAGATTGCACTCGGACTAGTGATAGTCAAAGTTTCTGTGTTCATCTGCATTTTTTTTTCTCTGCTCAAATCTGACTGAGAAAAAAATTGCAGCATTCTTCGAGTGGCCACGTATATCGGACAAGACTCGACAATGCAAGTCAATGGGTGTGAGAAAAAAATTATTCAATTTTTATCCACCCATCTCATAGAAAACTCTACATTTCATCAGCCATTTGCAGTAAATTCACAGCACTAACTGTCAGAATAAAATAGATACATAGATAGAATAAAAGAAAAAAATGACGTGGGTTCCCTTATATTTTTATTAACCAGCTGAGCGAAAGTTTACAGCTAGTGACTGATGTTTTTTAGTCTAAGAAGGGGGTAACAAACATGGAGCTTCCCAGGCTAGTAATATCAGTTAACAGCTGTCTACTTAGCCTTTAATGCTTATTAACAAGAGGTGACCCCAAAAATAAATTACGTGGTTATTAAAATGGGGGAACCTGGGAAGCTCCATGTTC
The DNA here is from genome assembly GCA_033576555.1 of Oophaga sylvatica. Taxonomy (NCBI): domain Eukaryota; kingdom Metazoa; phylum Chordata; class Amphibia; order Anura; family Dendrobatidae; genus Oophaga; species Oophaga sylvatica. The sequence continues at coordinate 295,607,567 of JARQOD010000004.1, read as the reverse complement.
ATTACCCCATGGTTAAGGCAAGCTCTCTGCTGTCTGCTTTCCTTAAGCTGGTTAATAAAAATTAGATGGGCCACGCACCATTATTTTTTCTTAATGTAATTTTGAAATAAACAAAAGTACAGAAAACTACACACGAAAAGCACTAATTATATATCTCAATGACCTCTTTCTATCTCTGTATATAACATTGTTTTGTTAGTTAGAAAACTACCTTGAAATGACTGAAAATTTACTGTATATAAAAGCTGATGTTAAAAACTGATTGCATGCGCATGTTAGACAGAAGTCAGATGGATGCTACTTGCTAAAAATCGCATTGTACTCACACGACACTCATCCTGCTTTTCAGGAACAACTTCAGACCAGTTTGATTTACACTGATGAGTGTTAGCCCTTAGAGTTGGTTGCAGACTGCAATTACGGAAATTGTTTCATTTAGAGTTAAATGCACTTTGTGATGGGAATTACCGTTTATAGAAAAAATTTATGTCAGGCGCCATTGTGTTCATGTCCCGCGTATTAGGAATTTATGAAATCTCCATTAGCAAGACATATCTAAATCTACTTGGATTCAGATCCCTTTTCAAGCGAAGCCGTATGAAGCGTCAGTCCTGTAAAAGTTAAAGGAGGACGTAAACAGCGGTGTGTGGCATTATTGCAATTGGCTACTGGATAGAATTGTAGATGGCTGTTTTGACTTTTGGAATCTTCCAAAATTGAAGCACATAATTATTCCATTTTTCTGCACAACTCAAACAAAAGAAACGGTTCCATTTGGACTGGCCCACCCTGTAATATATTGTATTTTTTCAGATTTTTGGTACAGAAACCTTAGCAGTCTTTACCCCCTACATAATATAAGCTTCTTATTTTTTATTAGTTAAATACCTTTTTTAATACATTTAGTTTTAGTAAAGAGTAAAATTTTATTTCTAATCTTTTTTTCCTCAGCTGCAAACATTTTATTTCTAGGTGTATTAAGGATTTGTTAGTCATCACAGCTTTGTTCTTGATCAATGAATCTAGTTCTCCATGTTGGTCGTACAATACAGCAGATGGTGAGGTCAGATCTGAACCATTTGTTGGAATGTCGTCATCCTGCTTCAGAGTCCAGACAATACTCAAATTAAACAAACTATGGTTTAATATTCTATGAACACCTGTCTTGTGACCCATCTATGTGGATGCCAGTATATTATATTAAAGCTGTATCATCACGAAAGCTATGACTGCAAACAGGTAAGATAAGATTTAATGGGATAATTTCCAATTGAACTTTCTAGTACCCTTCAGTAATGATTTGGGGTTATAATAAATCATGGTTAATAATCTAAATTAAATAATATGACATTATTCCATGCTTTTCTGCGTTTATCCCATTTATAAGAGGGGAGCTGCTGATGAATAGCGATGAGCGAGCATTCTCGCCACTTCTCGATACTCAATCAAGCATTGGGTTGCTCGGGCACGCTCATTACTTGATGAGTTTTGCGGGTGCTCGACTTCCTGCCCTGCATGCTTGGTGCCTGTTAGGCAGCCAAAAAACATGCAGGGATTGCCTCACATACTGTGATTGGTTACCCGCATCATGTCATGGGGTGTTATATTACACTAGGTGACGCGACGCGAGGCACACTGTCCTCAGGAAGCAGTTCATGGAGAGTTGTTATGAAAGAGCATATTTAAGAGCAGGAATATAGTCAGGGTTTAATAAAGCAATTTCAGTATTTGTATATCACTGCTGCACTGTTAAAAGAAAATTCCTTTTCAGGGGTAAATATTTTCCTATCACTAGTAAAACTGCTATTACCTGTATTCAGTGGAGGGATAGTTTTGGATTACAGGCATACAGCCCATGTTTAATATTGCTATTGCTGTACTTGTGTACCGCTGCTGCACCATTAAATGAAAAGTCCTTTTCAGGGCTACATATTTTCTTTTCCATATTAATACCTGAATGTTTGCAGGCATATAAATATATACCTCATTTAAAATGAGCAAAGTGCTGTAATTGACGGGTTAGTGGATGCGATGCTCATGGTGCACGGAGAAGCTGAGGCCATGGGCCAGGTGAAACTGTGCCTGCTGCGGGAGCTCAACAAACAGCCACGAGACCTAGCTTCCTGTCCCACTTTGCATGGTGGCGCAAGATACCACTCTAGAAGCCAGAAAACTACGAATAGGTGGTTGACTGGATGGCAGATAATGCTTCCAGTATATTTCCCAGCACCACCCTGTCCTCCATACAGTCCAGTCTCACCAGCCAAGAGTCTAGACCACATAATCCTCACCATGATCCTTCCACCCACAATAGCGAGTCCGAGGAGACAAGAAATCTCGTACACTCATAGGAGCTCTTTACATTTATTGATTTGGGCCTCTTGTCCAGCACGTTTCGAGAGGGACATGAAGAGTTCATGTGTAGTGATGCACAAATATTTGAGCAGTCACAGTCAGAAAAAGACAATAGTGGGGAACGACAATTAGTATTTCAAGGTATATGATAAGAAACAGTTGCCAACAGGTGATGTTAAGTCAACAAGTCAGAAGGACCAGAGTACGGAAGTGGAAAATTAGGTGGTGGATGATGAAGCCACTGACCCAGCCTGTGAAGCTGCCATGCAGAGCAAGGCCAGCAGTGCAGCGGGAGAGGTATCTGCAACAGGCAGGAAGAGGCAGTGGGGTAGCCAGAGGAAGAAGGCAAGCAACAGTTCCCCCAGAGCACCCACACATCAAGTTCACAGGCCAAGGGTTAGGCAATTGTCAGTCTAATGCTTTTTTAAAGAAAGTGCAAACCTTAAAAGAATTCTCATTTGCAACCTGTGCCATACCAAGATGAACAGGGGCCTGATCACTACCAATCTGACCATCACCATTCTCAGGCATATGTCATCAAAGCACCCAACAAGGTGGGCCGAACACCTGGGGTATAATTAGTGTCTGCAGGTGACACCATTGCCTCTTTCCCTGTGCTCTGTGCTTGCCAATCCTCTGTCCACGTCGCAAGTGTGGATGTTTCCCATCCTGCAACTGTTTGCACATTGATAAGCACCATCAGCAACCACATTTATTTCCTTGTCGCAGCGCAGCATTCAGACGTCCTTACTTCAGATCTTGGAATGCAAAAGAAATTACCCAGTTACCCACCCACAGGCCCAAACACTAAACAGGCACATTAGTAGAATGCTTGCCTTGGAATTGTTGCTGTGGACACTGAAGCCTTCCTCATGACGCGGCTGTATCTCGATACTCTGTTCCCAGCCACCCTGTTATGTATGGTAGCTGAGGAGGACAGGAACAACAGCAGGGCAGCCGAACACCTGAGATGTTGGTAACTAATGGGTTGCAGAAACCTGAACTAACCACACAACTAGAGGTAGCCGTGGAGCGTTCCTACGTTGATCCTAGACTCCTCGTCACAGCCCGAGAGCTAGCTATACCTAAAGATAGAAACAGGAAAGCTAACTGCCCCGGAGTAGAGCCCCAAAGGAATAGGCAGCCCCCAAACATATAATGGCGGTTAGACAAGATGAAAACACAAACGCAGGCAGAAAACAGATTGAGCAAACGCTGGGGCCACAAGCTGACTAAATAGGAAAGGACAGGAGAGATTACTTTCTGCAACCCAGAAAACCCTACAAAAATCCAACAATTCTGAATACAAAAATACTGAGATCACACGATCTCGCCACCCACTAAATCCGATCTCAGTGTGAACAAAACCAAGCTGCAGCCGCTGAAAAAGCAGGAAAAAGCAAATGAAAAAACAACAGAGGCTACAGACAAACTGTGAGGAGCTCAGGCCCCAGGAGGGGACCCGGCTGTCCTCCACAAATGTGCAGAAAACAATGCAAATAGCAAGCACAAAAATAAAAGCAGAAAATATCTTATCTGATAGCAGAAGATGCAGGCAAGACGCAGCAAACTTCCAAATGAACCAGGAACCACAATTGAGACAAGAACAATTGATCACCGGCAACCATCATGGGAGGGAACCTCCCTTATATCAGACCAGTCCGTGATCCCAGATTGCCATTCCTCGCTGAAAGGTTCAGTACTGTCTGTAACCACCAGAGGGAGCCTCTGCTCAGAAACCATCTAGCGCATTTATAACACTGCCCCTTTTTTCCTGGTGTGCCATCCCTGCCTTAAACCAGCATGTGTCCCATAACATCACCATTGCCGTAACCAATGCAGTTACTGGGAAGGTCTACTTAATGTCCAACACGTGGATAAGTGATTGTGGGCACAATGGGTGAACCTTGTGGAGGCCGGGACTGAGTTACGCCCTGGGACAGCACATGTGCTACTGATGCTGAGGACTGCCGGTCCCAGTTCCATCAGTGTTTTCTCCACCTCTTACACCTGTTTCTGCATCCCCTCCTCCTGCTCCTCTATCTCAAAATTGTCATCTGAGAGCACATCATTCAAGTTGAAAGCACCGTCTCTGCTGAAACTAATTTGTTTAGGTGATAAACATCACACTGCCAGAGTTGTTGACCGGTATAACAGATAAGACATCTGTGGCTCTCGCCGCTGAGCCTACAACCAGGAAGGATCATGTTTGATAATTGTAAACTGGTGGCGGCTCCAAAGCTTGGCAAGCTCACACACCTACCATGCACAGCCTTCATACTCAAGTTAGTAATTCAGCGGTTTCTGAAGACCTACCCAGATTTGCCTGAGCTACTTGTGAAATTATGCTTTGTGCGTGCCCATTTCTCCAAGTCACCTAAAGCTGCCGCCGATCTGGTAGTGCTGAAGCAGTGCTTGCAAGTGCCAGCTCACTGACTGGTGTGCTATGTAACCATGTGATGGCACTCCATGTTGCATATGTTGGCAAAGCTTTGTGAGTGGAAGAGGGCAGTAGTTAAATACCAGCTACAACATGCCCATTGGTATTCCGGTCAGCCTCCTCACCTAAGAACCTACGAGTGGGCTTGAATGACATCTGTGAGGTTCTACAAAACTTTTTGGAATTAGCCAAGATGGTGAGCATTGATGACGCCATATTCAGCATAACCATCTAGGTTCTGTGTCTAATCAAATGTTCACTGCTCACAATTTAAAGAGGAGACTATGCATGTGGACCAGGGGGAGATGCATGGGTATAATACCAAGGGGGTGATACTATACAGTGTGATACTGCCCAGCCTCATCCCATCTTTTCAGCATGGATTGGGTGATAATGGAGTGGAAGAAGCTGACGAGAAGGAACAGGAGATGGTTACAGAGGGTACTACCCAAACCAGCTTCATCCCGTCTGTTCAGCGTGGATAGGCTGAAGAGGAGATGAAGACTCATCCTCCTGGTGGGGACTGGCAAGTCTTGCCTTTTGGGAATGTGGCACACATGGCTGACTTTATGACCCGCTGACTTTCCTGTGACCCTCGCATTATACTCATTTTGGCCAACAGTGGCCAAAAAAAATTCTCATCTGACAATGCTGGCAGCAAAATGTCATTAGATCTTTGGACAAACAAGGAGGAGAGACAAGGGACATGCAAACCAGGTCCAACAGAGGCTGGGGAACACTATCAAAGGTCTGGGACTATTTCATTAGACCCTCCCAGTGCCCAGGCCCTAATGCGCAGGGTACTCTGACAAAGAGGGAAACATTTTGGAATATGGTAAAAGAATACTTAACTGACCCTACCAGCAGCCTCCATGATTTCTCTGTGCTGAACTATTGGGTATCCAAGCTGGGCGCGTGGCATGAACTGTCCCTCTACACCTTGGAGATGCTTGCCTGCCCTGCTGCTAGCATTTTATCAGAGCAGGTTTTTAGTGCCGCAGGGGCTTAATAACTGATAGCCATATCTGCCTGTCAACTGAAAATGCTGTCTAATACAGGGTGTATTGGAGACCCTCTTCCTTCTAATTTTTGACAGCGACTTGGGAGTCAGAGATACGTCCACGCATCTTCCCCATACTGCTCCCATTCCATTTGAGTGCTGTTTCCATACATTTCAGCAATTTTCTCCCAGCCCTCCTGTTAGGGTCTTCCAGAAAAATGCATTGACTTTCATTTTACTCGTTATTCAAGTCGAACCCATCAGAGCATGCAACCGGTTTGATTTGAGTACCAAGCACTTGAACATTTTAATGCTGGATCATCACTACTGATTTAACTTTATACATATAGGGTCAATGAAAGTTCATTTTATGTTTGGCATGGGTGATTAACTTATTTAAGACTGTGGACACATTGTGCAGTTTTTAGGTGGTGAGATGTCTAAATGGGATTTCCTACAAACACACAGGACAGGAGATAGGAGGTAAATGTCTAATATCTGGGGTTCTCTCTCTGTCATTTATATAGAAACTAGATGGAGGCCCGATGCTAATGCATCAGGAGGGTGGTAATGTCACAATGGGAGCAGGCTTTGCAGCATTGAGAATCTCTCCCCCCATTTGCTCACTCACCTATCAACTCTCTCTTTCCCCATGTGCTGACTTCTGTCTGTGCTCTCTTCTTTGACCTGTCTACCCCATGTGCTGTCCCCTTAGTCTGCTGTCTCTCTCCTTCCTGTGCTGTGTTCTCCCCTCATGTGCTGTCCCATTTTAGCTGTCTCCCCTCTGTGCTCTGTCTCTCTCACCCCCTGTGCGCTTTCTCTCTCACCCCCTGTGCGCTTTCTCTCTCCCCATCTGCTATCTTCTCTCATGTGATCTCTTCTTTGACCTGTGCACCCATGTGCTATACCACAGCTCCTGGGCAGGGGAGAAAGCAAAAGACAATACTGATATTACAGCAGACAGCAGAGGATACATTTTGTGAGGTAAAATATTTTTTATAAACACTCAGTGAAATATTTTACCTCACAAAATGAATCCACTGTGATCCCCTGCTTTAATGTCAGTATTGTCTTTTGCTTCCTCCTTTGCCCAGGAGATGTGGTATGCTCCGTACATGGTCAGACCCACTCACCCCTGTGTCTGACCGTGTACAGAACATACCACAGCTCCTGGGCAGGGGAGGAACCAAAAGACAATACTGACATTACAGCAGGAGATCGCAGAGGATACATTTTGTGAGGTATAATATTTTTTAAAAACAGTCAGTGAAATATTTTACCTCACAAAATGAATCCTCTGTGATCCCCTGCTGTAATGTCAGTATTGTCTTTTGCTGCCTCCCCTACCCAGGATATGCTCCATACATGGTCAGACACAGTCAATTTTTAAAATGAACTTTCATTCATGGGAAAACCCCTTTAATGTGACCGGCTTCCTCTGCCTGTAGACATGTCGTGCATCTGCTGTCGGGAACAGCCGAATGATTCACTGCAGCTGCATGTAATTCACGAAGGCGCAGTAAATCAGACCGCCGCCATCTTTGTGCAGACAGGTAGCGGTGGTCATATTAAAACCGCGCATGCGCTCCTCCTGTACAAAGATGGTGGCAGTCAGTGAATCATTCGGCTGATCCCGGCGGCAGCGTGTTCGCAATGGTGTTCCGCTGGTGGTACCACGCAAGAGGTTGCGTGAGTGTGTGAGTGTGAGTGCCAGCAGCAGTGCCGGGTATTGAGGCAAGAGACTCACGCGAGTTTCTCGAATTGCAGTCGCAAGTGTGACCCCGGCCTTAATGGTGTCCTCAATTCTAAGAAATATTGTCAGATAGTTATCCATCTTGCAATCCATTAAGGCCCTAAATTTATTCTGCAACAGGACAACGACCCCAAACATACAGCCTATGTCATTAAGAACCGTCTTCAGTGTAGAGATGAATAAATAAGGAGTCCGGGAATTGATGATGTGGCCCCCACAGAGCCCTGATCTGAATATTATTGAGTTTGTCTGGGATTGCTTGAAGAAATAGAAGGATTTGTGAAAGCCTACATCCATAGATTTGTTGTTCTCCAAGATGTTTGGAAGATCCTTTCAAATTCCTTCAAAACCTGTGTGCCACTGTAGTTGCTTGACAGGCATCTCCCTCGCATGTACATAGATGTTCAAAGTATATTTTCTCTGAAACACTCAAGTGTAATATATATGGCTTCAATGCTGCCAGTGGTCTGATTAGCAACAGCGGTGATGTGTGCTGTAGTTGTGATGCCATCACTGCAACTGATACACAGAATCCAGTGCAAGGACGAATATGCGGTAATAGGCCATGGGAGGGTGAGAACTGTCTGATTTTTTTTTTAACACCGCGCCTAAAAGTGGAAAACCCCTTTCCTTTTTCAATAAGTATTTTTTTACGAAAGAAAAGTATGCTTTTTGTTTCTGTTCTATTTCATGAAACCATACAATACTATTCATGAGTAGATCAGGCAGAATTGTCATAGGAACATTGATTCACAGCAAAGTTACTCTCAGCAAATTAAGCATAATAACCCTTGTGAGGTCCGAAAAAGTGGCCACTGCCTTACTGGAGATTGTCTCCAGAGTGGGGTTTCCCCAGGAAATGCTCACCGACTGAGGGACCCAGTTCATGTCGCAGCTGATGGAGTCTCTCTGTAAGCAGGTACTGGTGCAACATCTGGTAGCCAGCCCGTATCACCCTCAGACCAATGGCCTGTGTGAGCGGTTCAATGGCACCTTAAAGCAGATGCTGAAGATGTTGGTCGACTCCCATGGGAGAGACTGGGAGCGGTATCTCCCACACCTGCTGTTTGCCTACCGGGAGGTCCCACAGGCCTCAATGGGGTTCTCCCCCTTTGAGCTCCTGTACGGGCGACATGTACGGGGGCCCCATGCTCTGGTGAAGGAAGCATGGGAAGGGGATTTAGCCACCCCTGGAGTGTCGGTCATTGAGTATGTCGTGCGCTTCCAGGACCGAATAATGGCCTTGACACGGCTGGTGCATGACAATATAGTCCAAGCCCAGGCTGACCAGAAGTGGCGGTACGACCAGAATGCACCTACCAGGTGAGTCAAAAGGTGTGGGTACTGGTCCCCGTACCTCAAAACAAGCTTCAGGCGGCCTGGGAGGGTCCATACCTCGTGCACGAGCAGCTCAACGCCGTCACCTATCTGGTTACCCTGGACCACGCCAGTGGAAGGAGGAAGGCCTTCCACGTGAACATGATGAAGGCCCATCATGAGCGGGAGGCTTGTGCCCTCCCAGTGTGCAACCTTCCCGAGGAAGGAGAGGCATAAACCCTCCTGAATCTGCCACCCTAGCCAAGGAGAGGGTGCGGAAGGGCGCATGGGGGAACACAGGAATGTGATACCCCCTAGCGCCCTCAAAAGCAGGGAGGTGTGAGGTAGGGACAGCCATCATCTTGGATAGGGCCTATACCAGCCTCCATTTTGTCTGTTCACAGAGCCACAGGCTGCTAACTGCATCTGGCCCCAGGGCCTGCTGGCATATGCAATACGACAGGGTTTGATGTCCACTCTGAATAAAAAGAGCTTTTAGTATGCTAAGTAATTCAGGCCCATGTTTGAATGGCAAGGTCTTTAGTATGGTAGCGAGTTAAGACCCCAAAACAGGGCCAAGCCAGCATGGTGAATAGTAAGGTTTGTTAGCATGGTAATGAGATGCTTGGGGGCTTCAATTAGACTATACCTTTCAACTAGACACTGAAAACACATCTATTGTATATCCCAGACACGAAGGCTTCGTTCTAGGATTATGAATTATGAGCACATCTTTGTAGGTACATTCTCATAAAAATATCTGTGTGACCCTGCGGACCTCGGGCATTTGATGGTGCAAATCCCGAGTCGGTGATGGCTTGGGGGGCAGAGATATAGAGATTGGCCATCCACAATGACCCAATCGGACCAGGTTTGATATCCATGCGACAGGCAAAACATACTGCATCCGCTGGTACCTCTCGTGTCATGATCCGATCATCCTGGAGAAAGTTAACCCTGTGCTAGATATTGGGAATGAATTCTGCAGGGAGCTAAGGGTGGAGATTGTCAGCCCACCCTCGGACACCGAGGGGAGGGACCTAGCAGGTTTAAAAACTGTGAGCTAAGGGCAGACCAGATCCATTCTCACAGCAGCCAGAAGCAACAAGGGACAGACCTGCCAAGGGAGCAGCGGCACACATTTTGGGGGACTGTCCAGCAACTAAGACTTTCACCTGTGGATCGCAGAGCTCCCTGCCTCCACATGTCCCTACAACCTGGTAATATTGACCTCTAGCTAATACCTCTAAGCCTTGTACCATTATTGTTGTATTTTACTCTGACTGCAAATCTATTGTAATTCCGTTGTATAGCTTACTGTATATTTCTGTAAATATCTAGTGCGCCCTTAAGGCAATTAAACCATAAAATTTATCTTGGGCTGATGCTTTTACTCTGATCACGAATTTTAGAATACCCAGTGGGTAACAAGACACCCTCCCCGGAGGCCATTTGCTCTAGGTGCAGTTCCCTTACTGACCTGAGAAACAAAGGGGGCGCCGGAGAGCTGTGCCTGTGGAGTTGCGTCACATTGGTGACGTGGAAGGACGGAGGCCGTCCTTCACAACCCTATTATGTGAAAAATAAAAAAAACTTTTACCCACCTTATCAGTCGACTTTCTAGATGCTCTGCTCTTCACCGTCCCTGTCTGGTCCCTTCTGCATCTTATCACCACAGTGAGCTCTAAAATCCTAAACCCATTCACAATATGCTGGGACTTCCAGCTCTCTTGAGGTTGTGAGTGACCATACATGCGCATGCACAGAATTGCCAAAGGCTGGAAGAGGCCTGGGATTTCACCTTTGGGGACAACAGTAAGAAGATGTGTAAAAAGACTGGATTTGGACTATTTGTAGTGCAGGGTCTGGAGAGGTGAACGGTAAGGTGGGTAAAGTATGTTTCTGATTTTTGACCTTTTGATGGCCCTTTTACGGTTTAGGAAAATGATGGCCAGCATTTTGCTAAATCCCACCAGAGGAGAATAACAAAAAATATGCATTTTGGTGGAATGCAGACTTTTGTAAAATATTTGAGTAGAATTCAGTTCCACTCGAATACATTTTCTCATCTTTACTATTGATGTAATTTTTTTTCACTTCGGTACAATACATCTTACTTGTTTAATAATGTGTAGTTTTTGATGTTTATGTAAAGGGTTCATAACGCTCAGGAATTCAAACTATACATGATATTTGGAATCTAATGTAGAGTAAGAAGATTGTTTTATTGCGCTTAAATCTTTTTTTCTTTGTAATTACATTTTAGTTCTATAAATCTGATTACACAATGAGGATTTCACACAGTGGAACAAATCTGTGTCTCTTCTGCTATAGTCTAGAAAGTGTGTTCACACTTCATGTCACAATACATGGCAGCCTGTCTTTTCAAGTAGGTGGGGTACTGCATTGAGAGCATGAATTGCATTGTTCAGGCTTTTTAATCTTACAGATGTCATCAATTAATAGGTCATCCTTTGATTGTGTGGGTTGGTCTGCTTTCTGTTTGAAGAATAGCTGCTTCTCCTCTAACCATACATCTCTGAATGGAATAAGGGATAATGTGGTATTTTTTTAGAGGCAAAGGCTACATCCATTACATTCATTACATTCCTGATTTTTTTTCATTGATTCTTTGACTTTTTTCCCGTATCTATCTGACAATAAATGCCTTAATTTAAAAATTTTGCAAAACATAATTTGATTTCAATTAATATTTAAATTGCCATTGTTTTGAGACAATTGAAAGCGTATCTGTCAGGTCTCACGTGCCAGCCTATCTGATAGAAGGGAAGGTGATTGAAAATAATATTTGTATGTACCAGTATATTAACCACTATTTTTACATAAGCTATACAAATACTACCTGGACTCAGTGGAAGCTTAACCCCTTCATGACCGTGCGGTTTTGCGCTTTCATTTTTTTCCTGTAGAATACTTTGGTATAAAGAGGAGCTCATGGTCAACTTAACCCCTCCACGCCATGACCATTTTCCGTTTTTTCATTTGTTCCTCTCCTTATTTCAAGAGCCAACAGTTTTATTTTAGCATCACTATAGCAATATGCGATCTTATTGTTTTGCGGGACGAGTTGCTCTTTTGAATGATATTGTCCATTTTCTCATGTGATGCACTGGAAAGCGAGCAAAACCAAAAGGAAAGAAGCGCAAGAAACAGTGCAGACACAGCCTATATCAGGTGTAAAAAAGGCTTTATTTAGACAGAGATGCCAAGCAGACAGAAAAATAACAATTAAAACACCATTAAAATCATGTGCAAAGCAACATGCAAGGACAATGTAGATCAGATCCTTATATGATAGTATCTAACAGTGTACATACGGTATATATGAAAATGCAATCCCACCACTGGGTAAACAATTATCAAGCAAAAATGCAAGGTGGACTTACAGGAGGAATAGTGCCTGCGTATTTAATTATAGTATTGTCCAATATATACTATAACAATAATGTAATAATAGTGACAACACATGTCAACTCCAATTACCATAAAATTGCACCATTCCTCATGGAAGTCACAAGCAATATCAATAATACAAAATCCTTATCCTACAGGAAAAACCCCCATGTGATTGGAAGATTTCTCAAAGTCCACAATTACAGTACAGACCAAAAGTTTGGACACACCTTCTCATTCAAAGATTTTTCTGTATTTTCATGGCTATGAAAATTGTAGAATCACACTGAAGGCATCAAAACTATGAATTAACACATGTAGAATTATACATTACACTTTACAAAAAAGTGTGAAACAACTGAAAATATGTCTTATATTCTAGGTTCTTCAAAGTAGCCACCTTTTGCTTTGATTACTGCTTTGCACGCAGAAAAGGTGAACGGCTAGACACTACATGCCTGGTTCCCACCGTGAAGTGTTATGTTTCGGTAGCTGAGGAGTGCAGGCAAAAAAGGAAATACACCAGAGCAGTTGGAATTTATGAGATTGCAGTACCCTGACTAACCACAACAACTAGAGGCAGCCGTGGAGCGTTCCTACGTTGGTCCTAGACGCCTCGTCACAGCCTGAGAAACTAACTACACCTAAAGATAGAAATAGGAAAGCTATCTGCCCCGGAGCAGAACCCCAAAGATAATAGAAAGCCCCCAAACATGTAATGGCGGTTAGACAAGAAGAAATACTGACACAGACAGAAAATAGTATGAGCAAACGTTGGGGCCCAAACTAACTAAATAGAAAAGGATAGGAAGGGTACTTACTGCAATCCCAGAAAACCCTGAAAAGCACCAACTCTACTAATTTCAAAAACAACTGAGATCACACGACCTCTACCACCTAAATTAGTTCTCTGGTGTAACAAAATCAAAACAGCAGCCACTGAAAAAACTGGAAAAAGCAAAGGTACAAACATCAGTGGCTGAACTAAACTGAGAGGGCAAAAGTCCCCGGGGGGGACCCTGAAGGCCCCCACAGAAGTGCAGGACAAAATGCAAAAATCAAGCACAAAAACAAAAAGAAGAAAATGTCTTATCTGTTAGCAGGAGATGCAGACACGACACAGCAGGCTACAAAGGAAACAGGAATCAAGGATTCAGACCAGAACAATTGATCACCGGCAACCCTGATGGGAAGGTGACTCCCTTATATAAGACCAGTCAGTAACACCTGATTCCCAATCCTCACAATCTTCACAATCTTCACTGGACAGACCAGCACCGCTTGTAACCACCAGAGGGAGCCTCTGCTCAGAACTCATCCTAAGCCCACTCACAACAGTGAAGCATGGAGGAGGAGGTGTGAATGATGTGGGGGTGCTTTGCTTGTGACACTGTTGGGGATTTATTCAAAATTGAAGGCATAGTGAACCAGAATGGCTACCACAGCATCTTGCAGTGGCATGCTATTCCATCCGGTTTGCGTTTAGTTGGACCATCATTTATTTTTCAACAGGACAATGACCCCAAACACACCTCCAGACTTTGTAAGGGCTATTTGACCAAGAGGGAGAGTGTTGGGGTGCAACGCCAGATGACCTGGCCTCCACAGTCACCAGACCTGAACCCAATTGAGATGGTTTGGTGTGAGCTGGACCGCTCACCGCTTCAATTTTGAATAAATCCCCAACAGTGTCACCAGCAAAGCACCCCCACACCATCACACCACCTCCTCCATGCTTCACGGTGGGAACCAGGCATGTAGAGTCCAGCCGTTCACCTTTTCTGCGTGCAAAGCAGTAATCAAAGCAAAAGGTGGCTACTTTGAAGAACCTAGAATATAAGACATATTTTCAGTTGTTTCACACTTTTTTGTAAAGTGTAATGTATAATTCCACATGTGTTAATTCATAGTTTTGATGCCTTCAGTGTGATTCTACAATTTTCATAGTCATGAAAATACAGAAAAATCTTTGAATGAAAAGATGTGTCCAAACTTTTGGTCTGTACTGTACATGCAGTCAAAAATATGGTCATAATTACCAGTTGGAGGTATAAACAGTCCGCTCAGTCCATTCCAACTCGTATCGCTGGCCTAGAGGCAGCTTCGTCAGGGAAGAATCTTCCAATCACATGGGAGTTATTCCTGTAGGATAAAGATTTTGTATTATTGATATTGCTTGAATGTCATATTCACTATATGGTAAAACTAACCATACAATATGATTCTCAGTACAAGTATGCAGATACCAAACATGTAAAGTTTTATTTTTTATTTAAGTTGGCAAAAAAATATATATGGAAATATGTATAAAATTTTTTTTTTTTTTTGCATTTGTCATAATTTTCCTAGACTCGTAGTGTTTTCATTTTTGGGTTATCAGGTGGTGTGTGTCTTATTTTTTACTCCCTGTGCTGATGTTTTTACTGATACCATTTTGGGGTAGATATGATGTTTTGATTGCCTCTTGTTTAATTTTGTTACAATCTTGCATTGACCAAAAAAATAATTGTGCCATTTTAAATTTTCTTTTTGTTACGCCATTTACCGATCGGATTAATTTATTTTACATTTTGATAGATCAGACATTTTTGAACGCAGTGTTACCATATATGGGTGTTTTTTTCATTGTTTTATTTTCAGTACGGCAAAATGAAGGTGATTTGAACTTTTGTGCGTTTTTTCATATTTTTTAATCTTTTTTTTTACTTTTTACTGTATTTAATAGGGGACTTGAAGCTGTGATCATCTGGTCACTTGTGCTATACATAGTGCATCATGACAACCTATCGGCACCCCACGATCACCTCATGGGCGTGCCAGTGGGAGCAAGGAATGATGTGATCCTTGCCAGCGCGTGTTAAATCCCGCTGTCAGAGATTGACAGTGAAAATTAACAGGTTAACAACCACTCCACTCGCAGCTGTTAAAGGCACATGATGAATGATTAAATTAGCTGTCATGTGTGGGAAAAGATGCAGACTCCACATGTGAGCCAAAGGCAGGGACACAACATATGACATAAATACACATCATATGTAATGAAGGGGTTCAAATTTTTTTGTGTACACCTTTCCAATGTATATTTCTGATACAAAAGATATTGGATCTTTTTATTATAATGGCTATGCAATTGACATGCAAAAATATTTTGTTACTGCATCAGACTTCTGTATTTTTCTTGTAATTGATAATTTGGATCAGATTTTTATCAGTGAATTTCTTGCATAGTAATAAAAGTTAAAAAGTTATCCTAACTTTAAAAATGGACAGAAAAAGGATGGTATCGAATTCTCAAGGACCAATAGACTTGTATGGATGATTTTGATTCATGGTCAAAAACGAGACCAGATTTTTTTTGTGGACTAACGGTATGCAAACTCGAAGGCATGTGAACAGCACCACAGACCATAATGGGTACGTGTTCTACTTGTAAATAATACAGATAGAACACGTACATGAAACAGATGTCTGAATAAAGCCTAAGGGTCCTTTCACACTGTTCAATGTCCCAGCGATCCCACCAACGATCCGACCTGGATGGGATCGCTGGCGCATCATTAGATGATCGCTGGTGAGCTGTCACATGGGCAGACTCACCAGCGATCAGGAACCAGCGAGCACGCTGGTATCCAATGTACACATTGGGTTACTAAGCACTGCACGGCACCTAGTTACCCAATATGTACCCTAGATACCGGCTCTCAGCTTCTACTGTAGAGCGCTGAGAGCTGGTATCCAATGTACATATCGGGTAACTAAGCACCGCGCGGCACCTAGTTACCCAATATGTACCCTAGATACCGGCTCTCAGCGCTCTACAGCAGAAGCTGGGGCCAGTAACCAGGGTACATATCGGGTAACTAGGTGCTGCGCGGTGCTTAGTTACCCGATATGTACATTGGATACCAGCTTGCTGATCGTTGGTCTCCCGCTGTCACACACAGCGATGCGTGCTGGCCAGCGGGAGACCAACGATGAAAAAATGGTCCAGAACATTCAGTGACGATCAGCGATACCCAGCAGGGAGGCTGATCGTCGCTGCGCGTCACACTAAGCGAGATCGCTGGCCAGGTCACTGTTGCGTCATAAAATCGGTGACGCTTCAGCGATCTTGCTTGCGATCTCGCTTAGTGTGATGGGGGCTTAAGTCTCTCTTTTCGTACCAGGTGGTGTCTACAGGTGTGGTAGTCATCCGCTCAGCACACTGGGTGCTGCATTCTAGAATAATGCGTTACAGTTATCATTAGTGTTGAGCGATACTGCCCGATATCCTAAAATATCGGATCGGATTGGATCGGCCGATCCGTTACCGGAAACCCAATGCAAGTCAATGGGACAGAAATATCGGAACTAAAAAAATCTCTTTCTTTCCTTGTAAACACTAGATATACACACATAGAATACATATATATATATATATACATATACATGTCATTGTAACATATATATATATATATACATATATTTATAGTTCATAAACTTCTACATAGTAAAATAGCCTCTGATTCAATTGCCGTGTAATGCTGGCTTTTGTGAAAATACAGAAGCACCCGACATGAAATGACACATGATTTACATAGAGTTAACCATGTCTTTTCATGTAGTTTGATATATGGTTTTCGCAAACAATTACATGAGTATGTGTGCAAAATTTGACCCATGTAGGGGTTAATTAAAGGTGTAAATTCGTTGTTAAAAAAAAACGCATTTTTTTGCTACGAATTTACACCTTTAATTAACCCCTACATGTGTCAAATTTTGCACACATACACTCATGTAATTGTTAGCGCAAACAATATATCAAACTACATGAAATGACATGGTTAACTCTATGTAAACCATGTGTCATTTCATGTCGGGTTCTGTATTTTCACAAAAGCCGGCAATTGAATTAGCGGCTATTATACTATGTAGAAGTGTATGAACTATAAATATATATTTATATATATATATATATATATATATGTGTCACAAATTCAATGACATGTAATATATATATATATATATATATATATATGAGGTGTAAAATAGTTGAAAAAAAATGCGTGGGCTCCCGCCCTATTTTCTTAACCAGACAGACAAAGCCAGCTAGTGGGGCAGATAATAATATACCAGAGAGGGAGAGAGGGACCATTATTTTTGCCCCCCGGCTACTAACATCTGCCCCCAGGCTACTAACATCTGCCCCCAAACACCTCAGAAAAGGTAAATCTATAATTAGATTCGCCCTTTCTGGCACTTTGCCCGTCTATTCCCATTGCCCTGTAGCAGTGGCGAATGGGTTAATAAGGGGTTAAAGCCATCTTGCTATTGAAAGGTGAGTTTAAGCCAGGTTAATAATTGAGAGCTGTCAATTAGACAACTATCAATTATTAAACCTATTGTATGAAATAAAAAGAAAACACACACACTTTAATTAAAAATCATTTTAATGAAATAAACACACAGTTTTTGACCATATTTTATTTTACTACCATTCCTTGCGAAGCCCTTGTTCACCTGTAATAAAAATAAAATAATAAAGCAACATTATTCTTACCTATCCGATGTTCAGTCAGGTCCCCCGATGTAATCCTTCTGAAAGGGTTAATGTTTACTGCAGAGACCGCAGCTAATGCTGACAGTCTCACAGTAAACCCCCGACTGAATCATCTCCTCTCCTGGCTGACAGGAGAGGAAGTGGTTAGCATAATTGATTGCTTCCCACTTTCACTTCAGGTCAGCCAGGGACACCCACAGCATCAGTGACATCAGAGGGAATCCCGGCTGACCTGAAGTGAACTGATTAACAAAAATAGGGGATCCCCTCGAAAAAAAAAATGGCGTGGGGTCCCCCCTATTTTTGTTAACCAGCCTGATAAAGCAGACTACTGAGGCCTGTTTTTTCTGGCTGTTAAGGAGCCAATATCCATGGACCTTGCAAGCCTGATAATACCAGGCCACAGCAGTCTGCTTATCTTGGCTGGTTAACAAAAATAGGGGATCCCCTCGAAAAAAAATGGCGTTGGGTCCCCCCTATTTTTGTTAACCAGCCAGATGAAGCAGACTGCTGAGGCCTGGTTTTTCAGGCTGGTAAGGATCCAATATTCATGGACCTTGCAAGCCTGATAATACCAGGCCACAGCAGTCTGCTTAGCTTGGATGGTTAACAAAAATAGGGGATCCCCTCAAAAAAAAATGGCGTGGGGATCCCCTATTTTTGTTAACCAGCCTAGTAAAATGCAGACTGCTGCGGCCTGGTATTAAAAGACTGTCAAGGCCCATGGATTTTGGCCCTCAACAGCCTAAAAATACCAGGCTGCAGCAGCCCCACAAATGGCACATCCAAAGATGCGCCAATTGTGGCACTTTACCCGGCTCTTCCCACTTGCCCTTTTGCGGTGGCAAGCGGGGTAATAAGGGGTTAATGTGACCTTTGATTGATCTGTGACAATAAGCCCGGTTAATAATGGAGAGGCGTCAATAAGACACCGGTCCATTATTAATCGTAGTTTGAAAATTTTTAAAAAAAGACTCAGCCAGAATAAAGTCTTTTAATGAAATAAAACACCACACAGTTTTCATTATTTTTATTCCACGCTCATCCTGCGACGCCATTGTTCTCCTGTAAAAAAACAAAAATAACAAACCAACACAAATACTCCCTGTCCAACGCAGTCCAAAATAACGAGTGTCCCACGACAAGTCCAGCTCTGCTACATCTGGATGACAGGCTGAGCCTGACATCCACATATAGCAGAGCTGCTTACCAGAGCTGCTTCCCCGGCGGTGACGTCATCCGGACTGGTTTACGGCCAGCTGTCGCGAGAGTACAGCTGGCCGAGATTACCCAGTACCCGGCAGTCACTGCAGTTATCGCTATATTCTGCACGTGACCGCCAGGGACAGGATAATGGCGGCCATCCAGGAGGACGTGACTACCGGGGAAGGGGATCTTCTGCCTGGTAAGTGCTGACTCTGCTGAGTCCGGACACCTGACAGACCCGACTGACACTAACAGTGACAGTTTTGGGAAGTTCCTGTGTCACGTACTTCGCTCTGTGACACAGGAACTCCCATAGACTTTGTCGGAAAACTCTGATTCTGGTATCTGATATGACAAAAATATCGGAACTCAGAATCGGAATTCCGATACAGTAAATATCGGCCGATACCCGATATTTGCAGTATCGGAATGCTCAACACAAGTTATCATAAAACAACCAGGGTTGTCAACTTGATTTATTTTTTCTCTCTGGACAATTTATACAACAATGTTGGACAACCAACATTTTTAAGGATTTGGAAATAAATAATTTTTTAGGATTATAATGGTCTATAGCCTAGAATATTGATATGAAGACAGAAGCAGCATTTGCAGGAACTGTAAAATGATCCTAATTACTATCACAATAATCTGTAGAAACTCTTCCAGCATCATTTTTTTTTCCGGATAATGGAATAGCGTTCCCTAATTTTATGGACTGTCTAGGAATTTGTAGATAACTGACATTCTCAAAGTCTTGTGTTAAATGGTAAGATAAATTTGTTGTTTTATGATATTTTTCTATATTACAGTAACACTTTATCTAGTTAACGTTTGCTACATCTCTATGTTCAGAGTACAAACTGGCAGTTTAGTCCATCATACACATTAGTCTTAAGTCGGCTGAAGCGGCGGATGTCAACGGGTTTGGCCAATGGTCTAATGTGTATGGGGGCGCTGGGACAACTGATGTTCAGGAAAGATGTTGATCATGCATGAACAATTTTGGACTGCTGATCACATTGTTCTCCCTGAGATAAGTCACAGGCTTCTTTGTTTGGGAGAATTGTCTGAGATGGCTTTCGCCTGTTCGATTGGTCAAAGCATTGTTCAGCCAACAGATATCTAATGTGTATGGCCACCCTTACTCCTAAGGTGTACATTGAACAGGGAACCTTAGAGATCATGTGGTTTTTCATGTCAGGATACCTTCACTTTATAGAATAATATAGACTTTTGTACTTTCCAATACAGTGGGGCATTGCAAAAATAAAAAGTGTAATGTTGTATACTTTTTTTTTATTTGTTGTCTATTTCTGCAGCATTCAGGGGCATATGTGGAGCCTGTCTTGAGATATATTCAGAATATATACTGAACGTGAAGGGAAAGCATGACCTCAGCTGATCCTTACATGCTTGATTGTCTGTGCAATACTTTGCTAAACTATATGGAAACAATTCTTTGATCACCGGTGTTTACACACCGCTTCTATTTCTGTGCTTCATACAGATTGTTTAGCAAGAGCCCACCATCTGCTATCCTCTCAAGCTTTGTGTACTGTTCAAATAAGCAGGGCAACTATATAATGCTTTTGGCCTAACCGTTCACTTGTTTCAGGCAGCCTATGGTTAATTTTCTGCATAACAGATGTTGTCGATTAAAGATTCTTTTTACACACAAATACAATGTGATCTCCTTGTTATATTGTGCTGACAAAACATTAGATGAAAACATGTCATTATTCAGTAATGACTATATAGTGGAAGGCATTTGTTTTCATGCTACAGTAAGTTATGGTTATTATTGTAATATGTACTAGGGCAAGTCTGATTCATAAATTATGAGCATAAAAAGCTGGAGGAGGTGAGAAGTGGGAAGGTGCAATGAAAAAAAGTTATCTGGTTTGCACGATCCTTCTCTATTTTAAGCATGACCATATTCCATTACCAACTGGGAGCAGTTGGAATCGAAGCTGATAATGCTGTGGTCAAACTGCTGTGAAAAACAATTCCTATAATCACCAATCAATACCAAAACAAAAGAATATGCACCATATGTCCATCGCCCAATCTTCTCTATTCTAATTTAATAAGAGAGGAATTGTGGCTGCCCAAGTGTGCTCAGTGCAAGGGCAAGGGTCCACAACTTGTTGCTCCGGAGCCACATGTAGCTTGTGGGCCCATGATGTGTGCTTTGCGCTGTCTGCCAACTTGGTGCATTACTATTAGATCTAGCAAACTGCTATGAAGAGCAGTTGCCAGATGGTGACTTTCAGGACTTATCTACAGCATTCTATAATGCTGTAGATGAGCCCCCGACTTGACCTGCAAGAGAAGAAAAATAAGTTTTATTTTACTGACCCGTGGGGGCAGTCCAGTCCGATGGGTGTTGCAGGTCCGGGTCCTGCGCCTCCCATCTTCTTACGATGCCGCCCTCCTGATTGCTTCATGGCTCCCTGGCTTCACGCTCCTGCACAGGCGTACTTATCTGTCCTGTTAAGGGCAGAGGAAAGTACTGCAGTGCGCAGGCGCTGGGCCTCTCTGAGCTTTCCGGCACCTGCTCACTGCAGTACTTTCCTCTACCCTCAACCCTTACCTTAAGGGTTTGTTCATTTTCTTAGGATTTTATTATGGCTATTTTAATGTGGATTTGCGTCAGAAATCCATGGCTAACACTTAAGCCTTTTCTGCACAATTTCTGCAGAAATCTATCTATGGCTTTTCCAGGTGGAATATTTGAGAAGAAAGATAAATTCACATGACCTTTTTTTCATCATGAGTACTATCTGCAAAAAAAAAGGACAGCACTCGGACCAAAGTTACTCAATCTGGACGTGCAGATGAGCGATTTTTTTTTTCACTGACATGCAGCTTGCATGAGTTTTTTTCCTGTGTTGGATGAGATTTATCCATTAAAGTATATGTGTGAGCTAAAAAAATTGGATGCCATACAGAACCACAATGCAGAATCCTTTTTATTTTTATGGACACATTGCATTTCCTTAACATAGGAAACTATAAATGCTCTTGTAAATGATTAATAGCTGCTGCTGTAAAAAAAATAAAAAAACAAGATTGTGTAAGGTTCAGTCAGGACTGTAATCGTGGCCGAGGACTCGAGGGCAACGGTGTCCTGGCTTCTCCTCACATACACATGACAGTTTTCTGTCAGCATACCTGTAGCTCCAGGTCCAACTCCTTCAGAGTCTCCTCTCTGCTGCATGGACTCTCTTCTGACGATTTCACACAAACTGAGACACTGTCCATTGCAACTTTTAACTGAACGACTTAACTAGTTTCTTTACACAGCACATCCTTGTACTCCACAGCGTCTATCACAGGTTGCACAATACATATTTCTTCATCTTTCCCTGCACTTCTCTCATGGCTACACAGCACGTACCTGGCTCGGACTGTCCCAGTCGGTTTATCAGCATCCTCCCTGTTTGCCTCGGTTACACTCCTCTGTCTGTTTCTCCCCAGACGTCAGATCATCTGTACCCGAAGTCAGTTGCCACATAGCTAGCGATCTGCCCTTCTGTACTGCCTTAGCTTCTCCTGAGGTACTTTCTATGGCCTCCAGTACATTGCGGGGACCTACCGCCTTTAATGGTATTGCAGCATCCTCCCTGCTCACACTCACTGCAGATGGGGACTCCCTCAGCCATTTAGCAGCGGTGTAACAGGCCAGATTAACCTTCCCGCCCAGAATATACCTGGGGTTAAAGTGGCCTTGGCCAGATTATACCCCGGGTTTATTCTGGCTTAGGCCAAACTATAGCCCAGGGTATAAATTGGCCTAGGCCAGTTTATACCCCTCTGGGCCAGAATATACCCCAGGTATAGTAGATCAGATTTTTCATGCTTTTGAGAACCATTGAGTAATATACTTAATAACGGGGCCCCAGTCATTGCACAGGGGTCCCAGGCAGCACACAGGGGCCCCAGGCAGTGCACAGAGGGGCAGAGACAATGCATGGGGCCCCAGACATGCCACAGGGGCCCCAGACATCACACAGGGGCCCAAGACATCGCACTGGATTGAGTGATATATTCAAGAACGGGGCCCCAGACATCACACAGGGGCCCCAGACATTGCACAGGGGCCCCAAACATCGCACAGGATTGAGTAATATACTCAAGAATGGGGCCCCAGACATCGAACAGGGGTCCCAAACATTGCACAGGGGGTCCCAGACAGCACACAGGGGGCAGAGACAGCACACAGAGAGGCAGAGACAGCGCACAGTGGCCCTGCACACTGTCTCTCCCCCCTTGTGCGCTGTCTCTGCCCCCTGTATTCTGCCTGGGGTCCCGTGTGCTGCCTGGGACCACGTTTCGCTGTCTATGCCCCCCGTGTACTGCCTGGGGCCCCGTGTGCTGCCTGGGACCCCATTATTGAGTATATCACTCAGTGATTCTCAAAAGCTTGAAAAATCTTATCTACAGCAGCTGGGGTATATTCTGACCCGGAGGGGTATAATCTGGCCTAGGCCAATTTATATCCCGGGGTATAGTTTGACCTAGGCCATAATATATCCGGGGTATATTCTGGCCCAGAGGGGTTTAATCTGGCCTAGGCCACTTTAACCCTGGGTATATTCTGGGCGGGGGGGTTAATCTGGCCTGTTACACCGGTACTGAGGGCATCAGTCCATGCAATAAGCTGCCACTTCATGGAGTCTCCTGTGTCCCTGTACTCTCCTGGCCTTTCCTTCAGCTTCTGTACCACACTGCTGTAGCTCTATCTTGCTGTTTTCCTGGCCTGTTGTTGTCCTGAACTGTGCTATGGATGGCTGGGCTCTTCCTTAAACATTACAGGGCTACCTAGCCCAACTGACTAAAATGTCGGATGCTCCCTGGCTTAACCACAGCTAGCCCCTCCTACTTTAACTATTTACATGATGAGCATAACTTTACCCCCATCTAGTGGATTAAATCGGGCACTACGCTTTCCCTAAACAAATACTATAATCAGTACAGTAGTAGTATTTAGTAACATATAAAAATCATACGGCAAATGTAGATAACAAATAAAAGGCACATATATCACAGCTTTAGACAACATATATACATGTGGTCAAAGGGTGAGCCCGGTACACCCTTTAGGCCGGGATCACACATGCGAGTAAGTCGTCCGACACTCGCATGTGAAATCCCAGCTCTGGCGCCGGCACTCGGGAGTGGAGCGCGCGGCTGCATAGAACTTCATGCAGCCGCTCGCTCCATTCCTGAGTGCCAGCACCAGAGCTGGGATTTCACAGTCGTCCGATACTCGCATGTGTGATCCCGGCCTTACCCTTGCATACAGATGGATTGAAGAATGTGAATAGTGAACAGTTTTGACGTATTTATACTAGAAGTAGAACGCTATTGAAGTTTTAAGATTTTTTTATTTTACTCCCACAGCATTTTACAGACGTTATCATCACTGTCCCCATAGGGAATCTAGATAGACAGCCCCAATCAGTATGTCTTTGGAGTATGGGAGGAAACTGGAGAACCCAGTGGAAACCACACAAACACTGGAGAACATGCAACATCCTTGCAAATGTCCTAGGTGGGATTTGAACCCAGAACTCCAGCTCTGCAAGGATGCATTGCTAACCACTGTACCACTGTGCTGCCCTCACCATGCTAACTCCTCATCACATCTTGAATATTTGAGCAGGATGGAAAATGGAGTCAGATCTTTGACAAGACAAAGCTACATCTGTTGCTAGCATCCTTGAGCTGGTTGGTGAGGTGGCTACTTTTTCCATGAACTTCAATGGAGAAATCTGCTTTCGAGCACTTCCACGTCTATATTCAATCACTCTCGTCTAAGAGAATCAGGTCGATTATGCTAATAACACTCCGATCAAACTCTGATCCAAGTGTCAGCATAGTGTGGTCTGATTAGAGAACTGTGAGGAGAAGATGAACAAAATGTCTCCATATTCTCCATTGTGCGAGTCAGTGGAAATCTGACTGCACGCAGATGTCATCCGAATGTGGTCTGAGTTTTTTTCATGGACTTGAATGGGTGAATGTCTTCCGATTTTCATAGTGAAATCGCAGCTTGTCAGTGAATATAAATCGGTCATCTGCACTGCCTCACTGAATAACATTAGTCCGAGTGCAATCCAAGAAACAATCAGATAGCATTCGTGCGATTTATACACTCTTGCGACCCTTGCCTCTTCTATTTGTGATCATCACCAGGTACTTTAGCTTACAGAATACCAGTCTGGTGACCCTCATTCGTCTAACAAGTGGTAGTCTCTAATGTACGATAGGGCCGCAACTTATCAGACATTTATTGATTATACCATAAATCTCTAAAACTTTTAAAACCAAAGAGACCAGAGTTCCTGTCTGTTATCTTCTTAATACAGTAAAATCACGCTATTTTTCATAGTCTTAAGTCTACAATGATAAACAGCTCTAGCAAAAATTTCTAGACCACTTTCAAATGTTCAGTTTGTCTGATTTTTCTCTTTATAGATATTTTTGAGTAACATGTATATTGCTCTTTAAGTCTAGAAACGTCAAACAACATGTCTCCGAATTTCCAAGCAATAAATTTTGAATTTTTTTCTGACGAAGAGAAATGGTCAAAATAAAAAAAAGCCCAGTGCTTTCAGACCTCAAATAATGCAAACAAAAGAAGTTCATAATCATTTAGAAACAACAATACTAATGTTTTAACTCAGGAAGAGTTCTGAAATCAATATTTTGTGGAATAACAATGATTTTTAAAACAGCTTGCATGCTTTCCACCAGTCTTTCACACTGCTTCTGGTGCAAAAATGTAAGCAGTTCTTCATTTGATGGCTTGTGACTATCCATCATCCTCTTGATCACATTCCAGAGGTTTACAATGGGGTTCAGGTCTGGAGAATGGGCTGCCCATGACAGGGTTTTCATGTGGTGGTCTCTTAATTTTTGCCAGAGCTGTATGGTATACAAGCAATGATCTGTTTAATTCTGGTGCCAGTAAATGTAATAGCTATTATCACAGAAATGATTTGCCCTGTATCCATTTCAGTGTCCTCCTACACAATTTCAGCTTGGAACACTGCAAGTTAAACAAATCATGAGCACAAGCACATAACCCAGCTCTGGAAAGCAGAAAAGACATACCACATATTAAATAATCATTCCGCTAAATTTAGGCTTGCAGCTGTCAGAAACCCAACAGTATATATGAAAGCGCCCAAGTTCTCATAACCAACGTTTGTGTTCTATACGTTGCATATCATCGGCAAATAAGAATGCTATTAAGATGACGTATTGTTAGTCCTGCTTTTATCTTGCCTTGGTACTGAAAGGGTTATGTAAATTTTGGCTCACTGGTGTCATAGCAACTCCATGCTGCGATGCTGATAGAAATATAGCCGCCCTATATCCATGCTCTTACACCCATTGAGAACTATCAGGCCTGTGCATGAAGGTGAAAAAAGCAAACAAGATCTTTAAAGATTTCCCGACCTGGAATTTTGAACTAAATTAAACAGTTTGGTTTCTTATAGAAAATGTCTAGACTGCTGTTTCTCCATGAAAGATGGACCAGGGCAGGTAACATTCTTTAGCCTGGCATCCTGGGTACCTCTGGTATTTATTAGGCCCCATGCCATCATGTGAGACCTAGTCGTGTCTCTTAATGGTTTGCCAATATTTCACCAAACAATACGGAATATGTGTTATGTTGCAAGTCAGGTGTAGAATTTGGGAAGTAATTTTTCATCAGAAAATGACTGTTCTTTTAATCAGGTTTGTGAATTAATGTCTTTTTTATGTTTTTACTTTTACATGTAATAAAAATAGAAATCTTGCAAATTTCACATTGGTGCATATGACTACTTTTAGACATTAACTTACTTGAACCTGTCAAAAACAGAACTTGTGTTTCCTCCCTCTACTAACCTACCTTTGCCCGACATTGCCATCTCCGTGTGTGGTTCCACCATTACTCCCCAGCAACATGCCCGCTGTCTTGGGGTCATACTAGATTCCAAGCTTTCATTCACCCCCACATCCAATCACTTGCTCGCTCTTGTTATCTCCACCTCAAAAACATCTCTATATTTCGACCTTTTCTTACTTTCGACTCTGCAAAAACTCTTACTGTTTCTCTTATTCATTCTTGTCTGTACTATTGTAACTCTCTACTAATCGGTCTCCCTCTTGCCAAACTCTCCCCTATCCAATCTGTCTTGAATGCTGCCTCCTGGATCATATTCCTCACCAATCGTTATACCGATGCCTCTACCTTGTGCCAATCATTACACTGGCTACCCATCCACTACAGAATCCAGTACAAACTTATTACCCTCACCCACAAAACACTCCATGGCTCAGCACCACCCTACATCTCCTCCCTTGTCTCAGCCTACCTTCCTACCCGTGCCCTTTGTTCTGCTATTGACCTGAGGTTAGCATCCTCAATAATCAAAGCCTCCCACTCCCGTCTCCAAGACTTTTCATGTGCTGCGCCAATTCTTTGGAATGCACTACCCAGGTTAATACGATTAATCCCAATCCCCACTGTTTTAAGCGTGCCCTAAAAACGCATTTGTTCAGACTGGCCTACCGCCTTAATGTGCATTAACCTAACTATCCCTGTTGGCCCAGTCAAAATTTTTTGTACCATAATCAGGTACCTCATATTATGTTCTCACACGCTTTATGCATTTAATAGTCCTCTGTGTCTGTACTGTTACATACTTTGGCTGCCTACTGGTTCATGCAGAATTACATGAACACCCGATTCGAACACTGTGTCTGGTCTGAACAATGAAAGCAATTGTTACCATCCACCCTTCGTGTCTCCCCTTTTTCCTCATAGATTGTAAGCTTGCGAGCAGGGCCCTCATTCCTCTTGGTATCTACTTTGATCTGTGTTTATTGTTATGCTGTAATGTCTATTGTCTGTACAAGTCCCCTCTAGAATGTAAAGCGCTGCGGAATATGTTGGCGCTATAGAAATAAAATATTATTATTGTTTAAGGAAACAACACATGTACACTATGACATTGATTGGATTCTGGCCCTATTTTTCGTATTGAAGTGTCCAATGAGCTTGTTCCAAGGTCACTGTGAAGGAAGAGGAGCAGGGTCAGCTGTGATATCACCTATTGTGATTGGTGGATCCTGAGTTCTTAGGTATATATGTGGGTTATCTGTCTTTGTAATCTTGCCTATGCTTATAAAGTGCCTGCTGAAAACTTTTCCTGAAAAAAATGGAAATATGTGTCGAAAAAGCCAAGCGCCTTCTGTGAAAATTTCCAGCAGTGCCATCAATTCATAACTGGCAGCCAGCAGTCAGACCCTGATAGACACATCTACTGTTAGGAGAAGTCTGGTAGAAGTGGTCTTTATGAAAGAATTGCATCCAAAAATCTATAACAACATGGAAAAAAAGGCCTAGTGACTCAACTATGCATGAAAATTTGGGAACCGAAGTGCAAAAAATTGAGCAGGGGCTCTGGACTAATGAGTCAAAATTAAAAATATTTGGTTGTAACAGAAGGCAGTTTGTTACCCAACCGGCTGGAAAGCAGTACAGTAATGAGTGTCTGCAGACAAGAGTAAAGCATAGTGGAGGTTCCTTTTGAAGTTTGAGGCTGCATTCCAATAAATAAAGATAGTTATTTGGTGAAGATTTGTGTCCACAATGCTGAGAAATATAGGCAGGCAGTTATCCATTATGCAGTACCATCTGGGAGACATCAAATTGGCTCCAAATTTATTCTGCAGCATGGCGACAATCCCAAACATATAGACAATGTCTTAATAACTATCTTCAGTGTAAAGAAGAACCATGAGTCATGGAGGTGATGATATGGCCTTCCCAGAATTCTGATCTCAACATAATCGACTTTATGTGGGATTACATGAAGCGACAGAACGATTTGCACAAACCTACATCCACAGCAGTTCTCAAAGATAGTTGGAGCAGCCTCCCTGCCAAGTTCCTTCAAAAACTGGCTGCAAGTGTTCCTTAAAGAATTGATGCTGTTTTGAAGACAAAAGTGGTCACACCAAATATTAATTTAATTTAGATTTCCCATTTGTTCCTTCACTTAGCATTTTGTTAATTGATAAAACTATTAAAAGTTTTATTTTTTGTTATTTAAAGTTTTCTTGCTTGAAGCATTTTTTCCCCACTGGCCTAAAACTTTTGCATAGTATTTTGATTAAATTAAAATAAATTTGTGACTTAAGTAATGTGACATATTGCTTCTTTGGTATATGACTCCTGCTTTTTTTGTGCAACTTTTTGACCAGTTCGTCATTCACTTGTTCAGGGTTTTACACAATGGGCCTTAAGTATAAAACAATTTAGCAAAGATGTTGTTATGCCTATAGCAAATAATATGATTGATTTCATGAAATATGTCCTGAAAAAATATAAAGTAAAATATGATTATTATGACAATCACTAACACTTTGTATGACAATTAGTTATAGCCAATCACCAAACATTTATATTACAGATTAAGGATTCAAGTGGGAATGTTGACAGGTGTAGTGTAGTAGACCTGACCTATAATACCTGCTCTGTGTTACACTGAAGACCATGCTTTCATTCAAGAAAGCCCTGTACTCTCGTACCTACACTTAGCGAAAATAACAACACTGCCACCAAACTTGATCCTAATCATTTCATTGGCTTCATGCTGAGCTTATCTTATGATTCATCAGAACTACAGTATGTCACTAGTACTGAGTGTGAAGGAAGGTTTAGCCTTCATAGTGCATTGACGCTGTGTACCGTACACTGTGCCTTTGTAATCTAATACAGTTTATTGTAGTTATCGATAAATCTATACAAAGCAGACACATGAATGACACAAATACAATATAAAGATTTGAGGTGGCCATCAGTATATGAGAAATAAACAAAACCTTCACTAATTTTAGACTATGCCATAAATGCCTGATAGGTTGATTGGTGCGAGTCCAACTACTGGACCTTAATGTTTAGCGTATAGAATTTCAGAACTTCCGATTGCCAATCCTGTATTGCTGCTTTCACCACTAATTATAATGGCTTAGCTGAATTGCCAACCATCCTTGAATGTAGAGACCGTAACACATAAAATCACAGAGTTGAAAACACCAAAGTTTTTCTATTTTTTTTCATAGTTTGTACATTCGTTAAATAGTCTATGTTCATCACAATTAGGACCTATCATGAGAAACCCAACTTCCTGCAGACTGCATCCTACACCAGGAGAGCAGAGTCTCTGCTGTCACTTATTGTACATGTAGCTGTCTAAATTACATCTCATTCAGCCAAATCAGATCTCTTGCTTTGCACTGATGAGGAGCAAACACCCCAAAACAGGTGTTTGCAAATCAAGTGTCTGATTTGGCTTTTACCCTAAGTGTTGCGGCAAGGCTCATTAAACTATACATATTGCATTTTAGGATTACTACTTCCAGTAGGTAGTATTAGAGTTCAAGACTTCTTCCTTTCTGAAGAGGCAATTTATGAATGGGGAATAAAGAACTTCAATCATCTTTACCCCCAAAAGGTGAGGGTTAAACATTTATGGCATATCCTGGAAAATGTTCATTATTTTGCTAAAGGTAGGATAGTTTTTCCAGGAACTATTTGAATTTTTATGAAAAGTATTTTGAGGCTGAACTGCTTAATAAATTATTTATAGAGAATACGACAAATTATTTCTTTTTAGTAATTTCTCTGTATTTATGTAAAATGATAAAGTGACTGATTTTTCACCAAGTAAAGCTTGAGAAATAGTAAATCTGACAAGTTTTCTTTAAAGTAGTGTATTTTGATGTCTGTTATAGAGCTAGCTATGTTGATTTAACATACTGCCCTTGTTCTCTCCGTGTATATTTTATAACCAGCAATCGGACTGGTACTATATAGACAAGGAAAATTAAAAATACATGAACAATTGGTTGAAGAAAAAGCTCATACAATAATAATAGAATCAGAAATGAGTGCACTGTGCTTTATTTTTCAGTAGGGACAACACACAATAATAAACTATGTGAACAGGTAATGAATTATCACAATAGTGAGATGTAACATGGGACGTATGGCATTATAAACATTATGAACTATTAACAGAACTATTCATTTAGATAATTATTTGTTATGTGGCCAAGCTCTCTCACCCAGGACCGGAGGTGATGTACGCAATATGCATACTCCCCGGCAGAAGTCGTCTAGTGGACGTGGCCTCGCGCCATACACTTATATAGACAGCTTTGCCTCTGCAGCATCAGAGGAGCACAGATGCATTGAAACTGTCCAAATCCAGTGAAAAGAGCCCAATAGAAAATAGCTTGTGTATGTTCCTTGCTAGGAGACTGACCACCATTGTTAAATATAACTAGAATGCAAGCAGTAAACAATAAAATGAAAATTCTTGAATAGGAAGGATTTTTAATGAGAAGGAAGTTATAAAGCCATATGGAATTTTAACCATTTATCATCATCGCCTGATCAAAAGGAGTCCATACAAGTTTAAAAAATGAAACATTTCTCAAATAGACTAGAGCCCATTGACAATTCTAAAAAAAAACGTGGCACTACTGAAAACTAATGTTATATAGTTCTGAATCAGACTCTGTAGTTATCTATTTCAGAACCAGTAGTAACTAGTGATGAGCAAGTAGACTCGTTGCTTGGGTTTTCCCGAGCATGCTCGGGTGTCCTCTGAGTATTTTAGCATGCTCAGAGATTTAGTTTCTGTCGACTCGGCTGCATGATTTGTGGCTGCTGGACAGCCTGAATAGATGTGAGGAATGCCTGTTTGTTAGGGAGTTCCCAAATGTATTCAGGCTGTCTAGCAGCCCACAAATCATGCAGCTGCATCGACAGAAACTAAATCTCCAAGCACGCCAATATACTCGGAGGACACCCGAGCATGCTTGGGAAAACCCGAGCAACGAGTATACTCGCTCATCACTAGTAGTAACTACACTTAAAGCAGTTGTCCAGTCTAATGATAAAATTCTTCAATCACTCTGTGTGACTTGAAATTCAATTATATTGAATGAGGCCGAGCACATTTTGTCAGAATGTGTCTGGAAGTATGTTACCGTTCCGCTATCGCCGACAATACCAGAGCATCCTGACAGTGTGTGGTGCACACGTTGTAAGGATTCAGAACCCTGCGGTCACATAGATTGACTTCAGACTTTTATCAGAAATCTGAACTACCCCTTTTATAGGAGTATAAAATGAGAGATATCCTCTTAGCACACATTCTGCTATCAAATAGCGAAAAT
Organism: Oophaga sylvatica; assembly: GCA_033576555.1. NCBI lineage: Eukaryota > Metazoa > Chordata > Amphibia > Anura > Dendrobatidae > Oophaga > Oophaga sylvatica. The sequence continues at coordinate 295,575,286 of JARQOD010000004.1, read as the reverse complement.
GAAATCTCAGTGTCAAAAAGGTTGCTATAGCTACCCAAGATCACATTAACCGTGCATTCTGATACTTTGGTAACTATGTAACTTAGACCGTTGATTACACAACACCTTGGGGTTGGAATTTACTCTTCACATTTTAGTTCCTGCAAGTACCAGTATATATTATTAGGATTATTTTGATGACAGCCACATATCATAAGCCTATTGTTATGGTTAAATACAGCAAAATAAAATCAAAGTTCAGACAAAATTTTACAGTCACAGATCTTAATATCTACATTATATACATTATACTCTTGTACTTCTGTAGTCTTACTAAATGTACCCTACTGCTCATGTAGCATTAATTGGCTCTCCATATCATAAATGAGAACTGAAATTATTCTTTGAAATGTACTCTTGCCATATATAATCCAGGACAACCTCCGGACCTAAATGTCAAAATATAGGTCAGGAGTATGTAACTATATTCCATGTAGTTGTAAAAGTTGGCCATCAAAGGGGTAGGCTGATTTATGTTTACACTAACAAAAGTGTCGGGAGACATGATTTTATGGCACTTACTAGTATATAAGTATTACAGATTCTCATCCTGTACGTGTTATTAAAACCACACATATTGCACAGCTCTTGTCTTCTAAACATGGCAGTTATTGGATGAGCATGGTATTAGACCTGTTTAATGGAAAGGTTTGGTCACATGCTCCTCCATCAATAGCCATTTTTGTAGCCAGGAGTGCTGACAGTCTGTAAGGAAAGCTGTACGAACAAGTATAGGAGGAGAACCTGTAATACTGTAATACTGTAATATATATTAATGTAATAAAATTATGAAACACATTTGTTAAAAAAAAGATAAAATTACTAATTCTTAATACCTGTTGTAGAAAAAACAACTATCTATTCATCGATTTATCCTTTCATCTGTAAAGGTGGAGAAGATGACTGAACACCCTCTCTAAAGAATCCTGTCGTTATAGCTAATGTGACCTTTGTATTATTGTATTTTATCCTCATATAGGATGAAGTTTACTATTAGTCAGGGGTGATAGGGTTAACTGTAGGACCAGCCCATAGTTGGGGAGGTGTAAATGGGCACTAGTGATTAACTCCTGTTTTTATAATTAGTCTTGGTTGAGTCAAAGAGAAGAAATGACACCCTAGGTGAGTTCTGATCAACATTTGGTGTTTGTAAAGGGCAGTTCTACAAGGTAGCATGTTTTAAGCAAGGAAGAAACAGTGGTCACTGTTTTCATCATATCAGGCAAGTTGGAGGCCTATTGGAAATGAGTTTTAGCAAGTCTCAGTGTTAATAAATATAAGATCAGCCAGGTTGGGTTATGTCAGTAAGTTGCTAGTTGAGAGAGCTCTCTTACACAGTTCACAGAGTGCAATTTGGGGTGCAGTGGTCATAGTGCAACACATCGACCCGTAGGCCTTGTACTGGGAAGATGGAGGCCCTCAGCATAGCCTGTTAATCATTTGCAATGTTATACACAAGTGAGGTGCGGTAGTGCGCAACCATTCAATGTGAACCTCTGTTATACTGTACAGATTAAAGACTTTGGCATTTTTTCTGCTATTGTTAATGTTTCAGACCTAGTATATGAGAGTTTATTTTCATAAATTTGTCTGTCTTCTTCATCACGTAGCTAAAGGATCCCAGTGCCTCACAAATCACAGGAGAACATAGAAGGTATCAGCAACAGAAACCACAACACGTTTATGCACCCAGGGACCCCTATCTAGGTGTTTTGGTGCAGAAACAACAACCGGATAGTGCCATCTTTTACACATTCATCCATCCAAGTATAACAAGGTCTACTATGTTTTCAGTTACATTAAAACTGTTTTCCTGAGACCTACATATAAGTGTAGCTCATTACTAAGTGATTTTGCTTATGTCTCTCCTACATCCTTGCTTATTAAAAATATATGCTTTACTCATAGCGCTACAGTGAAATTCTTGCAAATGACCCCCAGTGCGAGTTGAAAGGTGCTGTCTTTATTGTAATGTTCTGTTACAACCTAATCTCAGAAGAGCTAAGAATCTAGCACTCTCCAAAGCAGCTTTGAATCTGAAATCAATAAATGAAATCTAAGATGTTGGCAGAGGGACAGGAAGGCAGAGTGGCCCCAATGAAACAAGTCAGTTTCTATTAGGTGTAGAGTCTGCCATGTGTAATGTGGGATCGATCGAGAATCTCTCTGACAAAATTTGGATAATGGATTAGCAGTGGTGGAAATTAAGTGAATCCATGTGACTTATTCTGCTTTGAAGTAGATAATATAGTCAATAGTACTTAGAAGCAAACAAAAAACAAAGAAAGCATATGTAAGTACACAGAATACTTGAGGCTAGTGTAGGCAACCTGTGGTACTCCATTTGTAGCCCTATGAGATCGAACATGCCATGTTATCTAGAAGTCTTGCTTAGTATTGTTAGATTTATTTTTTTTTCTCATAAAAATGGCAGGACCCGGACCCTTAGGAGGGTAATGCATGGCATTACCAGGCCGCAGGTATAGTTTCCCTTAAGGGTTAATTTGTAGTGGGATAGAGTTTTTCCGCCATTTTTTCCCAGTATTATGATATATATATATTTTGAGTACAGTTATTGGTGGTGGGCCTGTCCAGTCAGCTGCTCATCGCTGGGTGAAGTGTAGTTTTCTCCCCAGTGACGTGTGCTGATAGGACAGGCTATAATATAAACAAACTATGGTCTGAAAGTATAAAGAGGGGGCAGAGTTGAGGGAAGTTGTCATTTGTCATCACTGCCATACCTAAAGTGCTGCCCTGCTCTCCCTCCCTTACATTTATTTGGTCCAGGGCCTGCGGGTAAGTCATTCAGAGAACTGAATGGACAGCATGATGGTAAATGGTAAACGGGCTTGAGCTTTGTTTACGCTGCCGTATGGTTTATAAGTTAAATGGTAAACGGGCTTGAGCTTTGGCTACCCTGCCATATGGTTTATAAGTTAAATGGTCAACGGGTTTGAGCTTTGGCTAAGCTGCCATATGATTTATAAGTTATTGAGTGATATATTTAAATTTAATAAAGGCCTTAAAGTTCTTTAGTATGTACGGATCATAGGCTGTGTAATGCCATGTGCAGTGCTGCATTTATATATAAGGGCCTTATAGAATCAAAATACCAGATGCATTTAGCCCTTGCCAGCTATATACCTGCACCCTTATCATAGGGTTTATTTGCTACCACATCAGTGGGAATAACATTTCGATTAAGTGTATACATAACATAGCTAGTTAGTACCCGATGTACATAATAATACTGTGTACTGCGTAAATATTATTGCCATACATTTCCCACAATGGGAATGGTTGGCGTGCACACAAACCATATATGGAATGAGGTGCTGGTGGAATGGACACATTAGTCCAATATAGTACAAGTAAATTTCACCGCACACTCTTAGAAAGTAGACTTGCAAATGTGAAAATTTATTCAATAGTATCTGGGCAAAAACAGGAATACAAGGTCTGAAGCGATATCAATACAACGTTTCGGCTCTGCCAGAGCCTTAAGGTACTGCCACACTAAACAATCCCGCTAGCGATCACAATAATGACGCATACTAATGCGATCGCTAGCGGGATTGTTTCTATATCGCTAAGTGCGGCCACATTTAGCGATATAGTTAACGACGCTATCGCCGTTAGCGATCTTCTTAACGACTTTAGCGGTACAAAAGTACCGCTAAATCGCTAAGAAAAGGTGCCACACTAGCGATATATACTTACCCAGCGGGAGCGCCGACGAGAAAATAGGGTCCGTAACGATTCCAGCGACGAGCGAGATCACAGCAGGAAGCTCGTCGCTGGCAGCTGCCGCACTGAACAACATCGCTAACGGGATCGCTAAATAGTGACGTTTTTTAGCGATCCCGTTAGCGATATTGTTCAGTGTGGCATACCCTTTACTCATGTATTCGCTGTAGGTGAAAAAGAAATATATAAGTATAGTACATAACAAAAATATAGATCAACAGAAGTATATACAAAATAATCATAGTAGATATGAACTTCTCCAGGTGTTATATAAAGGAGATAGGTATAATGTGAAAAGAGTATATCCAATCAAGGTGACTGGCATCCAAATGAGTTTACATATAAAACACAAAGAAAAAAAATAAAAATATAGAAAAAAATAGCATAATGACAACAATAGCATAATAACAATAATTACCTCAGTCCAAGAAATGTATACAGATGAGTGCATAAAGAAAAGAATAATCCACAGTCTATATGGTGGCTGTAAGAAATAGTGACAATGTTATAGCTAGGACAAAAAACAGGTGTATATAGAGTAGAGGAGGAAGGTAATACCTTAATTTGGCAGCCTTAATAGGGGAAGTTAGCCCAGTGGAACTAAGGTTCAAATATTTGGAATAGTCAGTGGCTGTAAAGTTAGATGTTAATATATCCAAGATGGAGTTTTACTGAGAAAATACCTGTAGTCCTGTATAGCTAGTGAGCCTGGCGGTCTGTCAAAAACCTAAAGGATATATTATCCCCATAAATAAAGTAGCAAAGATGTAGTGCAAAAAACCATTGCCGCAATCCTGCCGCTAAATGGTAGTGGAAAATAGCTGGGAGGCACTATACCTGGTTGATCGCTAGTCCAAATGTGAGGAGATACAGCGGCGCTCCCGCGCCCTGCTGCAGTGATGTGGTGTGCTTCAAAGTAGAAAGGCGCTCTTTTTGTGAGCGCTAGACCGGAAGTGGAGAGGTTGAACCGGAAGTGACGTTGCGTCACCTCAGCGCTGACTCTGGTCATGCGCAGTGGCTGTATAATGAAGCTAAAATGTAGTTGGCCAGGATAGTGCTAAGTCCTGATTAGTTTCTCGTACCGGCGGAGGTGGTGGTGGGTGCGAGAACTGAGAGGATATCTGTTCTTCTGGATAGTGGGGCCGGGGCTAATCTGGTGGATGCTCGTTTTGCCCGGGTTCAAGGTATGCGATTGAGTGGGTTGGCTAAACCCGTCCCCATATTCTCGATCGACGCCAGACCTCTCGGTCAGGGAAGTTTTGTGCAAGCAGTGCATAACATAGATCTTCAAGTGGGGGCGCTACATAAAGAACTGTTGTCTTGTTATGTGTTGGAGGGTCTTCCCACTCCTATAGTGCTGGGCCTGCCTTGGCTAACTAAGCATAACCCGGTTATTAATTGGCAATCCAGAGAGATAAGCCAATGGAGCGATTTCTGTAATAAAAACTGCATGAATACGGTCATTGGTGCGGTCGCTCCTAGGGCCTTACCTCCATTTCTGGTGGACTTTGAGGATGTATTCTCGGAAAAAGGGTGTCAAGAACTACCTCCTCATCGCGAGTATGACTGTTCTGTTAACTTGCTCCCCGGGGCCAAGTTACCGAAATCTAGGTTGTATAACCTTTCTGGCCAAATTATGTGAGCCTGATAGCCACGTCAAGGCTCTTCTCGTATATCAGGTCCTAACTAATGCCTATCCTCGCTTAGAAAAGTCTGTCTGCATGGGAACCTATGAATCCTTTCTTCAGACTAAAATCTACATCTCTGTGGAGGGGTGATGAACCTGTTGTAATTAAAAAGCCTGTGACCACCAGGTGGAGTGCTCAGGCAGAAGGTAAATGAATACATATCAAAAAACTGACCGGCACATCCAAACATAGATTCAGTGTGAACAGGTGCTAAACCTAGAGTCACCAACTCATATACATACAAGAAGAAAAGGTAGCACACTGTAGCGCTATAGCTTGCAAACACGAAATATGAAAAATATGAAAAATGAATTGCATCGTTACCTTAGAAATATGAAAAATTGAGAAGTCTTAGCGCATAAGATGGCCAAATTATGTGAGCCTGATAGCCACGTCAAGGCTCTTCTCGTATATCAGGTCCTAACTAATGCCTATCCTCGCTTAGAAAAGTCTGTCTGCATGGGAACCTATGAATCCTTTCTTCAGACTAAAATCTACATCTCTGTGGAGGGGTGATGAACCTGTTGTAATTAAAAAGCCTGTGACCACCAGGTGGAGTGCTCAGGCAGAAGGTAAATGAATACATATCAAAAAACTGACCGGCACATCCAAACATAGATTCAGTGTGAACAGGTGCTAAACCTAGAGTCACCAACTCATATACATACAAGAAGAAAAGGTAGCACACTGTAGCGCTATAGCTTGCAAACACGAAATATGAAAAATATGAAAAATGAATTGCATCATTACCTTAGAAATATGAAAAATTGAGAAGTCTTAGCGCATAAGATGGCCAAATTATGTGAGCCTGATAGCCACGTCAAGGCTCTTCTCGTATATCAGGTCCTAACTAATGCCTATCCTCGCTTAGAAAAGTCTGTCTGCAAGGGAACCTATGAATCCTTTCTTCAGACTAAAATCTACATCTCTGTGGAGGGGTGATGAACCTGTTGTAATTAAAAACCCTCTGACCACCAGGTGGAGTGCTCAGGCAGAAGGTAAATGAATACATATCAAAAAACTGACCGGCACATCCAAACATAGATTCAGTGTGAACAGGTGCTAAACCTAGAGTCACCAACTCATATACATACAAGAAGAAAAGGTAGCACACTGTAGCGCTATAGCTTGCAAACACAAAATATGAAAAATATGAAAAATGAATTGCATCATTACTTTAGAAATATGAAAAATTGAGAAGTCTTAGCGCATAAGATGGCCAAATTATGTGAGCCTGATAGCCACGTCAAGGCTCTTCTCGTATATCAGGTCCTAACTAATGCCTATCCTCGCTTAGAAAAGTCTGTCTGCATGGGAACCTATGAATCCTTTCTTCAGACTAAAATCTACATCTCTGTGGAGGGGTGATGAACCTGTTGTAATTAAAAAGCCTGTGACCACCAGGTGGAGTGCTCAGGCAGAAGGTAAATGAATACATATCAAAAAACTGACCGGCACATCCAAACATAGATTCAGTGTGAACAGGTGCTAAACCTAGAGTCACCAACTCATATACATACAAGAAGAAAAGGTAGCACACTGTAGCGCTATAGCTTGCAAACACGAAATATGAAAAATATGAAAAATGAATTGCATCATTACCTTAGAAATATGAAAAATTGAGAAGTCTTAGCGCATAAGATGGCCAAATTATGTGAGCCTGATAGCCACGTCAAGGCTCTTCTCGTATATCAGGTCCTAACTAATGCCTATCCTCGCTTAGAAAAGTCTGTCTGCATGGGAACCTATGAATCCTTTCTTCAGACTAGGTGGTGGTCACAGGCTTTTTAATTACAACAGGTTCATCACCCCTCCACAGAGATGTAGATTTTAGTCTGAAGAAAGGATTCATAGGTTCCCATGCAGACAGACTTTTCTAAGCGAGGATAGGCATTAGTTAGGACCTGATATACGAGAAGAGCCTTGACGTGGCTATCAGGCTCACATAATTTGGCCATCTTATGCGCTAAGACTTCTCAATTTTTCATATTTCTAAGGTAATGATGCAATTCATTTTTCATATTTTTCATATTTCGTGTTTGCAAGCTATAGCGCTACAGTGTGCTACCTTTTCTTTTTGTATGTATATGAGTTGGTGACTCTAGGTTTAGCACCTGTTCACGCTGAATCTATGTTTGGATGTGCCGGTCAGTTTTTTGATATGTATAACCTTTCTGGTCCTGAGAGACAGGCCATGAAGGATTATATTTCAGAGAGTCTGGCTAAGGGGCATATTAGACCTTCATCTTCCCCGGTGGCCGCGGGGTTCTTCTTTGTGAAGAAAAAAGATGGAGGCCTACGCCCTTGCCTGGATTTCCGTGAGCTTAATCGGATTACGGTCCGAGATCCGTATCCACTCCCACTTATTCCCGATCTCTTCAATCAGATCGTGGGTGCCAAATGGTTCTCTAAGTTGGATCTCAGGAGGGCGTACAATCTGATTAGGATGAAGGAGGGGGATGAGTGGAAGACGGCGTTTAACACTCCGGAGGGGCATTATGAGAACCTTGTCATGCCATTTGGTCTGAGTATTGCCCCGGCGGTGTTTCAACACTTTGTAAATGACATCTTTCGCCACCTAATGGGACAGTTTGTGGTCATATATCTGGATGATATCTTAATTTTCTCGCCAGATCTTGTGTCTCATCAGGAGCATGTTAGGCAGGTGTTACAGATCTTGCGGGATAATAAACTGTACGCCAAATGGGAGAAGTGTGTGTTCGCCGTACAGGAACTTCAGTTTTTAGGATTCCTGGTGTCAGCATCTGGTTTTCGTATGGACCCTGGGAAAGTGCGGGCAGTTCTTGAGTGGGATCTGCTAGAGGATCTTAAGGCATTACAACGTTTCCTGGGGTTTGCTAACTACTACCGGAAATTCATTCGTAAATTTTCGTCCATAGTTAAACCTCTCACAGACATGACTAAAAAAGGGACGGATTTTTCAAAGTGGTCTGACAAGGCTTGTCAAGCGTTTTCCTCTTTGAAAAAATGTTTTGCTTCAGCACCCATACTTATTCAGCCTGATGCGTCACAGCCATTCATTGTTGAGGTGGACGCTTCCGAGGTAGGGGTGGGAGCAGTATTGTCACAAGGTTCGTCCCCTGGTAAATGGCATCCGTGCGCCTTCTTCTCTAAGAAATTGTTGTCCGCTGAGAGGAATTATGATGTCGGCAATAGGGAGCTCTTGGCCATTAAGTTGGCTTTTGAGGAGTGGCGTCATTTTTTGGAGGGGGCAGTCCACCCGGTCACCGTCATTACCGATCACAAAAACCTGCTATATTTAGAGTCCGCTAAACGTCTGAATCCCAGACAAGCTAGGTGGTCGTTGTTTTTTACCAGGTTTAATTTTGTCGTCACATATCGTCCTGGGTCAAAAAATGTTAAGGCGGATGCCTTATCTCGCTGTTTCCCAGGGGCTGGGAATACGGAGGACCTGGCTCCGGTCCTTCAGGAGGGGGTGGTGGTGTCGGCAGTATGCTCTGAGCTGGAGGAGGAGGTATTGGAGGCTCAGGGGGACGCCCCTGTAGGACCTCCAGGGAGACTGTTTGTTCCAAATCAGTTGCGACAAAAGGTGATTGAGGCACACCATAATTCAGCTTTGGCAGGACACCCAGGGAGTAAAGCAACTGAGGATCTCCTCTCGCGCCGGTTTTGGTGGCCTAACTTACATAGGGAGGTGGTAACTTTTGTTGCGTCCTGCGAGGTTTGTGCGCGCTCTAAGACCCCACATACCCGTCCGTCGGGGACCCTCTTACCTTTGAAGATCCCGGAGCGTCCGTGGACTCATCTGTCTATGGACTTCATTACGGATCTCCCGCCATCTTCGGGTAAAACAGTCATACTCGTTGTAGTGGACAGGTTGTAATGTATGTAGTACAGTTCATATAGCGTCTTGTGCTTGGGTGCGATGAAAACACAGGAGTCACAGGTTTGATATAGAAAAGTCCTGTATTACTTCATACAAGTTGGCAGAAATAGTCACACAGTTTGCAGACACAGAAACAGGAGACACAGCAGGCCAGAGTAATCCAAGCTCAGCAATCACTCTCCAATACAGATTCAGGATCTTCTTCTCTGTTACCGTAAGTCCATGCAAACGTGGGTCTTTCAAAGAGCAGGGTTCAGAGTCCACAAGTGCTTCAGAGTTCCTCAGTAGGAATAGCTGGAGTACAAGGTCCAAGGCTTACAGGAGTCAAGTCACAGGTTCACTGCAGGCTAGATTCTGAAGCACTGATTGCTCAGCTGTGGCTGCTTAAGAAGCAAACGAGAGAATCAGGGCGGGAACATGCAAGCTGGAAACTCCATTTTGACTGAGGGCAAGATAGCTGCAGCAAGACAGAAAGTAAAATGGCTGACGAACAAACTGAGTTTCAGAAATATATACATAGAACCTTACATTACTCCCCCCTTAAGGACAACCTCCGGATGACCTCAGACCAGGCTTGTGTGGGTACCTCTGATGAAACTGACGGAGCAAGCGAGGAGCATTAACGTTATTGACCGGTTCCCATGAGTTGTCCTCCACTGGGTAGCCCTGCCATTTAATCAGATATTGTAACTGATTTCTATACAACCTGGAATCTAAAATCCTTTCCACCACAAATTCTTCCTGACCATCGACTAGCACTGGGTCAGGGCAAGGAGAGGAACGTCCAGGAAACGTATTGGGTGTCGCAGCCTTTAGTAGGGATACATGAAAGACAGGGTGGATTCTCATAGTTCTGGGCAGTTGAAGACGACAAGCAACGGCACTTATAATTTTACTGATTTTATAGGGTCCAATGTACTTATGTCCCAACTTAGACGATGGAATCCTTAACTTAAGATTTCTGGTTGACAGCCAGACCAAGTCTCCTACCTTGAAAGCTGGTGCAGGTTTACGAAATTTATCGGCTGCTTTCTTGTACCTTTCTTGAGCCGATTCCAGATTTTCCTTTAGAAGATCCATATTCTTCTGTAAAGACGTGATTCTTTCAGCCACTGCTGGTAAAGGCGTTTCTATGGGAAATCGTGGTAGAATGTTAGGATGATAACCTAGATTAGAATAAAAAGGAGACTGTTTAGTGGAGGCACTCTGAGAGTTGTTATACGAGAACTCAGCTAATGGAAGTAGATCCACCCAATCATCCTGTAGGTGGCAGATAAAGCAGCGGAGATACTGCTCCAGGGTTTGATTGGTTCGTTCGGTCTGTCCATTAGTCTGGGGATGAAAAGCAGAAGAAAGGTTTACTTTAATGTCCAATGCTGCACAGAAATTTTGCCAAAACCTAGAAGTGAATTGCACCCCTCGATCCGAAATAACCTCATCCGGTACTCCATGTAAGCGAAACACATCTTTAATCATCAAATCTGATGTCTGTTTTGCAGTGGATAAGCCGACACAAGGGATAAAATGAGCTGCCTTTGTTAGACGGTCAACCACCACTAGAATGGTGTTCTTCCCCTGAGAGGTTGGTAACTCCACAATGAAGTCCATAGAAATGGATCCCCACGGGCGGGACGGGGTGGGAAGAGGCTGTAACAGACCAGTTGGTGAGGAGCGAGGTGTTTTGCATCTTGCACAGACCTCACATGAAGTGACATAATTCAAAACATCCTTCCTGCAAGTGGGCCACCAAAAGAAACGAGAAAGAAATTCCTGTGTCTTTAGAATTCCTCTATGCCCAGCTATCTTGGAATCGTGAATGAGTTGCAATACTCTTAATCTGACTGTTTCAGGAATATACAGACGTTGTCCCTGAATCCACACACCATTCTTAAAGACAAGACTTACGTCCCTTGGGGGTTGTGCCAAAAAGGAATCCGCATGGTATGCTTCCTTGATGTCCTTAAGTAGGTCTTGATTATGAATTACTCCTAGGAATCTAGAGTCAGGAAGAATAGTCTTAGGAGGAGTAATTGGACGTGTCTCTGCTGAGTAAATCCTAGAGAGTGCATCAGCCTTTCCATTGCGCGATCCTGGTCTATAAGAGATGATAAAATTAAATTGGTTTAAGAAAAGATTCCAGCGAGCCTGGCGAGGAGTCAGGCACTTAGCCGACCTGATAAACTCAAGGTTACGATGGTCTGTCAGGACGACTATTTGCTGTGCAGCTCCCTGAAGAAGGTGTCTCCATTCTTTGAAGGCGGCAATAATGGCCAACAACTCTCTATTGCCCACATCGTAGTTCCTCTCAGCCGAAGACAACTGCTGGGAAAAGAAGGCACAGGGATGCAAGACATTCTTCTCACCTGTTCTCTGAGAGAGTATAGCTCCAACGTCACAGTCTGAAGCATCCACCTCTATTATGAAGGCAAGCTCGGGTTGGGATGTACTAGGATAGGTGCAGTGGTAAATTTATCTTTTAGACGGGAAAATGCTTCCTGGGCTTGGGGAGTCCAGGAAAACCTAGACTCTTTCCGGGTAAGTTGAGTGATAGGTGACACTACCTCAGAGAAATTTCTAATGAAACGTCTGTAGAAGTTGGCAAACCCGATGAAGCGCTGTACCTCCTTCACATTTCTAGGACTTGGCCAATCCTTGATGGCTTGGGTTTTGCTTCCATCCATACTAATTCCTTGTGTAGACAGTACATACCCCAGAAATTGAATTTCGGTCCTATGGAATTCACACTTTTCAAGTTTGATGTAAAGATGATTTTGTCTTAGACGTTCCAAGACCATTCTCACATGTCCATGATGTTCCTCTGTGGAGTTAGAAAAAATTAGAATATCATCCAAATAAATTACCACGAATGTATCTAGGAGATCCCTGAAGATGTCATTCACCAAGTGTTGGAAAGTGGCTGGGGCGGTACTCAGACCAAAAGGCATAACTAGATATTCAAAGTGTCCATAGCGTGACCTGAATGCAGTCTTCCATTCATCCCCAGGTCTAATACGGACTAAGTTATAGGCCCCACGAAGATCTAGTTTAGAAAAAATTTTGGCATGTCGCACTCTCTCCAATAACTCAGGAATTAAAGGCAATGGATAACGGTTTCTAATAGTAACCTTATTGAGTTCCCTATAGTCTACGCATGGTCTCAGAGATCCATCTTTCTTCTTTACAAAGAAGATGGGTGCACCTGCAGGAGATGAAGAGGGGCGTATGAAGCCCTTGGCTAGATTTTCATCTATGTAATCCTTTAAAGCCTTTAGCTCGGGCCCCGCCAGGGGGTAGATCTTACCAAAAGGTATCTCTGCTCCAGGCAATAATTCAATTGGACAATCATATGGACGGTGAGGAGGAAGCTGGTCAGCGTTCTTCTTGTCACATAAATCCACATAGTCCTGGTATACAGCTGGTAGTTCAGGGACTGACATGATTCCTTTAGGAACAGAGCAAGCTGAAACTTTTGGACTCATCTGTTTCTCTGGAAAGTGTAATTCCTTGGTCTCCCAGTTAATGGTAGGATTCTGAGCCTGCAGCCATGGTAGCCCTAGAATAATGGGAAAGTGGGGAGAAGAGATAAGCATAAAGGACAGTTTCTCTTGATGATCTTTACCCATAAGAACCCTCAAAGGCTCTGTTTCCTGATCCACTGGTCCAGAGGTCAGCAGGGAGCCATCCACAGTTTCCATCTGTACTGGAGTAGCCTTCTTCACTGAACATATTCCCTGTTTCAGAGCAAAGGAGACATCCATAAAATTTCCACTTGCCCCTGAGTCGATCATAGCAGAGCTAGACACCCAAGCTGAGTCAACCCAGAGTTTGATGGAAAGAAAGCAATGAGAATTGTTTTTCTTACAACTCAGCTGGGACACCGCTGAGGAAACTTGAAAAATGGCAGCGTTTACACAGTCAACGTCCTCAGAGGTAACGGAGTTTAAGTCCGAGAAATCAAGATCTGTTGCTGCAGATCTCTCTGGAGCCTGAGGCTCGGACCTGACAGATCCCCTCTCGCAACACTCACAATGAATGAGTGCTGCAGTAGTCTTACGAGAACGGCTGGGGCAGTTTATAATGAAGTGCCCTGACTTACCACAATAGAAACATAGATTCTCCTTAAAACGATGTTCCTTGCGTGCATCACTAACCCGTCGTTGTAAAGAGTCTACCTGCATGGGTTCAGGTTCAGGTTCCCGTGTAATCCTACTCAAAGGTTCCTTAGCTGGAGAGGAAGGTAGGAAAAGGTTAGTACGATTGCTTTCGAACCATCTCTCTTGCCTGCGTTCAGTCAGACGAGTATCAATACGGATGCAGTAGTTAATAAAGTCACCTAACGCAGTGGGAGGGTCGGCACGAGCAAGTTCATCCTTAATCAGTGGAGATAACCCCTTTCGAAAAATAGATTTTTTGGCGGAACTGTCCCAGGTGGTATCAAGGGCCCATCTCCTGAAATCCAAGGCATATTCAGCTACCGAGTGCTTACCTTGGCGCAAAGCTAACATGGCTGCTTCAGCTGTTGCACCTCGATTGGGGTCATCAAACACCTGCCCCATGGCTGAAATAAAATCATCAAGGTGATTCAAACAATCATCCTCAGTCTCAATCAGAGGGTTTGCCCACATTAAAGCCTTGTTGGTAAGCAACATAATTATAGTAAGCACCTTAGATCGTTCAGTGGGAAATTGTGAAGCATGTGCAGAAAAAAAAAGATTGCATTGATTAATAAATCCCCTGAATTTCTCACGTTCACCGCCAAAACGAAAAGGGGGCAACTTGGGAATCCCAGCACTCGGGGCTACGGCAGGAGCCTGGACTCGCCCCTCTAGAACCTCAATCCTGGCTCGCAAATCCTGGGTAGTCTGTCCAACCACTTGCAAATTGTGATTATTGAGGTCCTGTAGATTTGTAAAACGGGTCTTTATATTCTGCAAATCTGCAAGGATATTATCAGTCACTCCGCAAAGTTCCTTTATGCGGGCCTCCATTTTCCAGATCTTTTAAGACAGGATTACTGGAAGAAGAGGAGAGAAAAAAAACAATAGTGTTCACCTGTGGCAACACTGCAGAGAGAAAAAAAATTAAGGGAACTGCTCACCTGGAATGGTTGTGAGAAGTCACAACCACTATCATCACAGAAAGTTTCAACCAGACATCTGATATCCAGAGTTACAGCAGACAAAAATGAGAAAAGAAAGGAAAAAAAAAAACAATAGTGTTTACCTGTGGTAACACTGCAAAAAGAAAAAACTTAAGGGAATTGCTCACCTGGAATGGTTGTGAGAAGTCACAACCACTGTCATCACAGAAAGTACAACCGGACGTCTGATATCCACAGTACAGCAGACACAGCCTTCCAGACCCAGCAGACACTAACGTTTTGGCTTCAGAATCTTGTAATGTATGTAGTACAGTTCATATAGCGTCTTGTGCTTGGGTGCGATGAAAACACAGGAGTCACAGGTTTGATATAGAAAAGTCCTGTATTACTTCATACAAGTTGGCAGAAATAGTCACACAGTTTGCAGACACAGAAACAGGAGACACAGCAGGCCAGAGTAATCCAAGCTCAGCAATCACTCTCCAATATAGATTCAGGATCTTCTTCTCTGTTACCGTAAGTCCATGCAAACGTGGGTCTTTCAAAGAGCAGGGTTCAGAGTCCACAAGTGCTTCAGAGTTCCTCAGTAGGAATAGCTGGAGTACAAGGTCCAAGGCTTACAGGAGTCAAGTCACAGGTTCACTGCAGGCTAGATTCTGAAGCACTGATTGCTCAGCTGTGGCTGCTTAAGAAGCAAAGGAGAGAATCAGGGCGGGAACATGCAAGCTGGAAACTCCATTTTGACTGAGGGCAAGATAGCTGCAGCAAGACAGAAAGTAAAATGGCTGACGAACAAACTGATTTTCAGGAATATATACATAGAACCTTACACAGGTTCAGCAAGATGGCACATTTTATCGCTCTTCCTGCTCTTCCTAATGCTAAAACTCTTGCGCAGGTGTTTATTGGGGAGATTGTAAGGCTTCACGGGGTACCCTCCGATGTGGTGTCGGATCGGGGGTCTCAGTTTGTGTCCAAATTCTGGAAAGCATTTTGTACACGGCGGGGGATGCAGTTGTCATTTTCATCGGCTTTTCACCCGCAGACTAATGGTCAGACAGAGCGTCTGAACCAGAGCTTGGAGACATATCTCCGGTGTTTTGTGTCAGAGAACCAGGAGGACTGGGCTTCTTTCTTGCCTCTGGCAGAGTTTGCTCTAAATAATAGGCGGAGCGAGTCCACTGGTAAGTCCCCATTTTTTGGGGCATATGGTTTTCACCCCCAGTTTTGTACTTTCAATAGGGGGGGCTCTTCTGGGGTTCCTGAGGAGGAACGATTTTCGTCGTCACTTGCTTCAGTGTGGAGAGGAGTGCTGAATAATCTGAGTACTATGGGGAACCGATACAAACGTATGGCTGATAGGAGGAGAGTGTCTGGTCCGGACCTAAGTGTGAACGATCTGGTATGGTTGTCTACCAAGAATATAAAACTTAAGGTTCCCTCCTGGAAACTGGGTCCCAGGTTCATCGGGCCATACAAGATCAGTTCTATAATTAATCCGGTTGCATTCCGTCTTGACCTCCCTCCTACATTTAAAATTCATAATGTGTTCCACAGATCGTTACTTAAGAAGTATGTGGCGCCGGTGATACCTTCACCTTTACCTCCTCCTCCTGTGGTGGTCAATGGTAACTTGGAGTTCCAGGTGTCGAGAGTCATCGATTCATATCTGAATCGCCGGTCCCTTCAGTACCTTGTTCATTGGAGGGGGTATGGTCCTGAGGAGAGGACGTGGGTTTCTGCGTCGGATATTAACGCAGACCGATTGGTTCGGGCCTTCCACACTACTCACCCAGATAAACCCGGCCCTGAGGGTCCGGAGGCCCCTCGTAGAAGGGGGGGTACTGTCACGGGTGTGTCGCTGCGAAGATCGTCGCGATTGCACACCCTGACTTCTCACAGCTGAGTTTCTGGTGCTGGGTGTTTTTCAGCAGAGAGGGAGTTAATTCTCCCTCTCTCTGTGCTGGACAAGACCAGCCTCGCTCAGCTGCAATTAATGTTGTTGTAATTGGATTTCTTCAAATACCTGCCTGTCTGCTTGGGAAGTGTCGGTGATAGCATTCATGCAGACCAGCAGAGCGGATCGTATTGAGAAGTCTAAAGCTAAGAGTACCTGTTGTGGTTTTCTCCTCTCCTCGCTTTATTATTTATCTCCTTACCCGTTGGTGTTCCCTCTGTAGTGGTAGTTTTGTATGCAAGGTGGTCTTTTATTTTACCCCTTGTACTGTCTCGTTCGTCTTATACTGTGTGTGTAGGCAGTTACCTTCCTGTTCCCTGTGGTGGTAATCAGGGTCCTTCTCAGGACTAGATTACAGTGGTTAGGGATTCACAGGAGATAGAGTTACGCTGGCGGCCTGGACCTCTGTACCATCAACAGTACCTCCAGGTAGAGGGATTAGTCAGGACCCCAGCTTAGGGTCAGCATAGACCCCGGTCCTCCTGTTTACAGAGACAGCGTGACACTTCCACTCTCACTATCCCCACTAATCAGCTGCTTGTAGCTCCTGTGGTGTCTGGACAACAGCAACTCTGTACACTGTGTAGTGACTGTTCTAAGATGCTACATCTCAAATCCTGTTGACATGAATGAGAGCAGAGTTGGAGTTTCTGAGTATGGTCATTACACAATGCACTCAGTGCATAGAACTGTGGTGTTTCGAATATGCTGTTCTCTTCTGGCCATCATGGTACATGCAACAAGCTGACAGGTGATTGTCAAACCCCACTGATCCAAAGGGTAAGCCAATAATATTGTAGTCCTGGACAAACCTTTTGTCATCCTGTAACATGATGTGTTCTGCTACTTTTTCATGCATTTTGCTATGCTACTTGGTCCACTGGAATATACAGTATAGTCTGAACTTTGACTTAGTACTTGATAATATGCTAACACTCCTTCCCTTTAATTTCATCCATACATCTTACACAGAATAAACATCCTATCAAATTTGATAGCATAATGCTATCAAATTTGATAGGATGTTTATTCTGTGTAAGATGTATGGATGAAATTAAAGGGAAGGAGTGTAAGATGGAGGTATGTAAGTACAGTGATGTGGTATAAGATGGAAGTAGGCAAGTACAGAAATGTGGTGTAATATAGATTAAGGTGAGCACAGAGATGGGGTATGAGACGAATGAAGGTGAGAAGTCGCCATCAGCTAGATTTTTCCTTAAAACGATGTCACAAACAAAATGTCTACCCAGCCTGATTTCACAAATACGACAATGAAATGTGTGATCATATCTCAATCCATTAGAGCACGTTGTGGAAATGGTGAAACTTCAGACCTATAGCCACTTATAAATCTGCCTAATGACAAAATGCTCCTGAGTCACTGGTCCACGTGAATAGCTATGTCAAAAATATGCCAAGTAAAAGGGCTTTTGGTCGTAAAGGGAATTGGTTGTAATATTTGCCAAACCAGTCCACTCTAAAATTGTTCATCTTTTTCAAAAATCTTGATATTTAACTATACAGTACTTTACTGTTTACAGGGCAAATTCTTTTGTTAAAATGCTGATGATAAGAGTCTATGGTATCCTTCAACAAAATGCTGAAGGGATTCCAAATGCAACTGCATTGGTTTTGTACACACAAATGTGGATTGACGCTAAGAATTGAGTGTTATTTTGTTTACACTATGTGAATATTTTGCACATGTTGCAGTAGTCTATAAAAGTATTAATGATGGAGTTCCCTGTTAAGAAAACATTGTACAATGACTCAGTGATTGTATGACACTGCAGTTGACCTGCTTGCCGCTCTAAAGTGCAGAACGTCAATATTACGATCCATTTTTACTATGAAAAGAGAATTATTTAGTATTTTACAAATCTTTAGCTCACAGAAATGCCTAGTGGGGAATGATTTCATAAGCAGTACTAAGAATGCAAGTCTTATGTACGCCTACCAGTAAATTGCTAAGGGAAATGAGAAACTCTGAACTGTGTTTTCACTTAAATAGATTGTCTTTTAAGCAGCTGCTCATAAAAACCACTGCTTTATGTGATGCGTTAATCAAAATGTCACCAAAAGCCAGACAAAGCAGTGGTGTGCTTCATTTCAGGCATAGGCATCGCTTTATTTATGGTACCTCCCAAGCTTGATTCCTGCCACCATTAACTTTTCAATGTAGCAAGATAAACGAGAGAGTGACAAGAATCCTATGTCAGAACTCCAACCTCTCCTGTATGTGATGTCTTGATCTGTTTGTACATCTCCCTTAGGAATTCCTGGGCAATTAGGTTCACCCACTGCTCACTGAGCCCCCTCTTTACATACAGAATTTATGGAAGAATGGGTAACGCTTGTTAATGACTACTACATCTGTTCAATTACACCGCTTTATATTGCTGCTTAATTAGAAATGTGTCGAGATAGGGAAGAAAGACGGGAAAAAGGGAGGGAGTCGCTATAGAAATGTCACTGACTGCTCTTCAATAGACTGTCTTTCTAAGGCATATTGAGTGCACAGACACACATTGTGAATTTAAGACCCCGAACAATTTCACCAGCTTGGGAAAAGAATAAAATGCCATTCCAGCTTCGAAATAAACACAGTTCTGACATTAAATTGGGACTATTTCATACATTTATCTACAGTAAAAAAGTGCTGTAGGGACCACCACATTATACTATTAGCAGACTTCGGAGACGGATATAAAAAAAAATAATTGTAAAACAATTGATCTTATTTTATATGTACGATGCCGATATCAGAACATATATGACTAAGGCCTCTTTCACACTTCCGTTATGTGACGTCCGCCCAAGCGTGAAAATGGCAGATCCGTCAGAAAAGTGTAAAAACGGATGCAAAACTAGTCAGTTTTCTGACGGATCCGCCAAGAAGATTTCACCCGGAAATTGTGAAAATTTCGTTCCGGAAATGTAAGTCCGGACCGAGGAGAAAGAGAGAGACCCCGGACAGTGTTTTCTGCATTTTCAATGGTTTTCTATGGAGGCGACGGATCCACTGCCCATAGGCGGCCATTATACAAAATGGCGGATGCGGCGGATCCGCTGTTGTCCGCCATTTGGGCGGACCAAAAAACCGTTGCATTGGATGTTTTTCTGTAATGACGGACGCCAATTTTTTGGCGGATCCGTCAAAAAACGGACATAACGGACGACCATCCATCAAAATCCGTCACTAATGCAAGTCAATGTGAAAAAAACGGATCCGCCAAAAAAAAATGGCGGATCCGTTTTTTTCACATTTTGACGGATTTTGACTGACGTCGCACAACTGAAGTGTGAAAGAGGCCTAAGAATTATGCCTGCCAACTGCACGTTTACACATTTCAAGTGTGTTTCTTTTCTTGCCTAATTTCATGGTTAATAATTGGCACCACAAGAATACCACCCAATTAGCATAACGATAGATATGTGTGTGCTAATTAAGGGTCACATTGACCGCTGATGGTTGTATGCAGAACCATCCCATGAAATAAAGGAGGAGCTTAACAAATATAAGAAAAACTAATCAGAAGGGATGAATTTATAATGAAGGGGAGGAGCAGGAAGCACTACCTGATTTTTCATGTAGGTAAGATATTTAAGAAGAGCTGAATGTGGTGTTTCCCTTATACTTACAATACAATGTACAATAAGAAAACTACACACACTTTGCCATTTTCCCCATTATATGTATTTTTTTCTCCCTTGGTTGGGATTGATCAGTGCTACTAGACAGAAACAAAACTTTAAAGTCTATTTTATGCCTTACATGGGACTCTGCACAGTTTATGCTAGTTCTAGTATTAGGCTAGATTCACACGTCCCTTATATGCAGTCAGTGATCGAATTGGGTAAATATACATGACCCAGCCACTGGGTCTCCTGACCTTAAATTAAAGTGGTTGTCCCATGAACAAAGTACATTTTAATTAATAGATCTTGGAATAAAAATAATTTCTACAATTGGATGTATTAAAAAAAATGTGCCTGTATTAAAAAAAATGTGCCTGTCTCTGCTATGTACTGTGTAATGGATGTGTCCGACCATGTGGGAATATAGTCTTGTCATATCACAGCTCCTGGGCAGGGGAGGAAGCGAAAAAGAGTATACAGACAGGACAGCATGGGATTACATCTGATTCTTTGTGTAAGGTTATACATTTCTCTGTCTAAATTATTTCAGCACAGGAAATTTTTTTTTTTAACGCGTCGAGTTGTGGAATTTATTTTTATTCTAAAATATATTGATTAAAATGTACTTTGTTCATGGGACAACCCATTTAATGTTTATACATGTTGGGGTTTGCGGGTCACCAAATATAAATTAAAAGAAGGTGCAATCGCGACCTGGGTCCACCGTGCAGAGATGGAGGTACCGCAGCTAGTGTACAATGGCGGACGCTTGCGGCCAGCGATTCTGAGTTCTCACGGGGTTAAACGACACCCAGTGTGAACTAAGGCTTAATGACAAACCCTGTTGCTTCACAGAGCGGCAGAACATAAATTAGAATACTGAACGCTGTATCCTGTTAAATGTCACAGGGATGCAGCGGGTAGACGCTAGTTGGGGTCCCTATAACTCACCCCCCACTATGCTGGTGATTGAGCCTGCCCTGTCACATGGTTTGTGAAACTTGCACATGCGACGCAGTTGCCCGGTGCATGTGCTAGGCTCAATCAGGAGTTCCCACCCTACACTGCCTGACGAGAACCTAACTCGCAGTGACAATAGCAGCACACTTGCATCCAGGGTGGTAACAGTCCCACTTACACACACACAGCAAACACAAGTGAAAGTGATCTTAGCACACCCACAGGCGCCCCAAAGATCCTTTTATAGACTGCGCCTAAGTTCAATCAGACAGGACCTCGCTCGTGGGCCAATCTGGAATCGGAACAGGACTGGAGCAGCTGACGACTGACCACCAATGAGTGGTCGGCACCTCACGAGCATGCTCAGCGCAAATCCTGGACTTAGCCTTGGGAATGACTGCTCGTCGCTGTCTATTGTTCGTTACCATAGCTGGACTTGGAGAGGCAGCGGTAACAACACGCACAGCCCGAGTCTAAGCAAGACCCTGACGTCTTTGCTGAGCAGCATCTACTGCGGTCGAAACTGAATGGGAGACCGCAGGAGAAGACAAGGCTTGGTATCCATCCTGTGCAGAAGAAGAATCCCAGCACCCAACAATACATTTGTCATACGCAGCTCTTCTTTTGATTTAGTCAGCCTGGTGCGTCATCATTGTTGTGGTGTGACACATATGTGAGTTAGCACTAGGCCGGCTAATGAAAGGAGGTAGGTGGGGGTTTTCAGGGCTTCCAATGAGAACCAAAGAATTCTGATGTGATCGATAAACCAGGTCCTGAAAATCGATTTGCCTCAACTCTAGTTGTAGATCGGCATGACCTGAAAGGCCATTCAGCAAGAAAGAAGTCACAGCTCCAAAACTGTCATAAAAAGCCAGGCTGCTGTTTGCAACTGTAGATAGGGACAAATATATTTCATGTAGACATTTTCTCTTGTCTGATGAAACAAAAATAAAAGAATTTGACTATAATGACCATCTTGATACATATTGAGGAAAAAAGGGAAAGATTGCAAACAACAAAAAATACATTATCCCAATCATGAATCATAGCGGTGGAAGCATTTTCTTGTCAAGATCGGAGGCAGATAAAGAGTAGCCAGGTCCTTTGGCAGTTTAGAAAGCGTAGCTCCCCCTACCCGGTACCCGATGTATCAAGTGACTTGTCACATTATCCCACTTGATGGATGCTCTGGTGTACACTTGAAGATGGAAAAATGACAGAGATGACCGCACATGTAGTGCATCGCGCAAATTTTTCCCTTATGTACAGCACTATACATAACATAGCGCTATACATAATAGAGCATGGGTGGGAGATTAATATTCCCAAGGAGTCACGTGAGACCATGACTGTCACATAAGACCAATAGGCTGAAATTAATTCTGCTCCATAATAATATCAACATGTTGATTATATATATATTTTTATATTCATTTTATGTCTTAATATTTTCCAGAATTAAGTATGCTGACATCCCCCTATATCCTGTATGAGCCCCCACATAACTCTGTACATAAAATGAGCCCCCACACAGCCCCCTCAATCAACAACCAAAGTAATCAACCTATATGGCCACAATACATGTAAACTATGAAGGAAACCCCGTTTCCTCCCACATCACCAATGTGACGTAACTACACAGTCACAGCTCTCCAGAGCCCCCTTTGTCTTTCAGGTCAGTAAGGGAACTGCACCTAGAGCAAATGGCCGCCGGGAGGATGTCCTGTTACCCACTGGGTATTCTAAGATTCGTGATCAGAGTAAAAGCATCAGCCCAAAATTAATTTTATGGTTTAATTGCCTTAAGGGCGCACTAGATAATTACAGAAATATACAGTAAGCTATACAACGGAATTACAGTGGATTTGCAGTCAGAGTAAAATATTACAATAAGGTACAAGGCTTAGAGGTATTAGATAAAGGTCAATGTTACCAGGCTGCAGGTTGCATGTGGACGCCGGGAGCTCTGCGATCCACAGGTAAGAATCTTAGTTGCCGGACAGTCCCCAAAACGTATGCCGCTGTCCCGTGTTCCTTCTTAGATCTTCATCGTCTTGTTCTGTGTGAATAGCCAGAGTCTGCCATCTGCTCACAGTTGTTAAACCTGCTAGGTCCCTCCCCTTGGTGTCAGAGAGTGGGCTAATAATCTCCACCCTTAGCTCCCTGCAGAATTTATTCCCAATATCTAAGAAAGGGGTTAACTTTCTCCAGGACGATCGGATCAGGACACGAGAGGTACCAGTGAATGCAGTTTGTCTTGCCTGTCGCGTGGAGATCAAACATGGCCCGATTGGCCCTCCACCGTGACCCATTCTCGAAAGGCGTGCTCATAATTCATAATCCTTGAATGGAGTCGTAGTGGCTGGGAGAGACAATGGATGTGTTTTCTGTGTTTAGCTGACAGGTATAATCTAATTGAAACCCTCAGGCATCTGCAGGCCCCATGCTGGTGTGGCTCCGTACTCCAGCTTTAAAGTCCTGTTTTGGGCCTGATCTACTTAGCATACTAAAGACCTTGTTATTCACAGTGGAGACTAAACCCTGTTGTCTTCAATATGCCTGCAGGACATGGGGTTTAGGAGCAGTTAGCTGCCTATGGCTCTGTGAACAGAAAAAATGGCAGCTGGGACAGGCCAGGCTCAGACATGGGGCGAGCACTAAGCCCCATATCCAAGATGATGGCTGTTCCTTCATCACATAAACTATAACTAAAAACCCTTTATTAATCTCTTTTTAGCTAGTTTATCCCCTTTGCGACCTCTGACGTATTAGTACTGCGCAGGTCACTTCCCTTTGATGTAGGCTCTGGCGATGAGCACACATCTTTCCCGGCGCATATCAGCTGTTTTGAACAGCTGACATGTGCCCAGAATAGCTGCGGGTGGAATTGCGATCCACCCACTGCTATTAACCCATTAAATGCCGCTGTCAAACTCTGACAGCGGCATTTAAAGTGCGCTTCTGACCATCGGGCCGGAAATCCAAGCTCATCAAGAGAATGCCAAGAGTGTGCAAAGCAGTCATCAAAGCAAAAGGTGGCTACTTTGAAGAACCTAGAATATAAGACATATTTTCAATTGTTTCACACTTTTTTGTTAAGTATATAATTCCACTTGTGTTAATTCATAGTTTTGATGCCTTCTGTGTGAATTTACAACTTATAGTCATGAAAATACAGAAAAATCTGAGAAGGTGTGTCCAAACTTTTGGTCTGTACTGTGTATATATATAAAAAAATAAAGGGAACATTCAAATAACACATCCTAGATCGTGCCAAATCAGACAAGCTGATTTTCTGGATTTGTTTTCTAATTTTGACTCTAAGGCCGGCGTCACACTTGCGAGTGTGATGCGAGTAAGTCGCACGACTTTCTCGCATCAACACCCGGCACGGCCGCCCGCTCTCGGACCCGAGTGTGCGGCTGCATAGAAATACATGCAGCCGCACACTCGGGTCCGAGAGCGGGCGGCCGTGTCGGGTGTTGATGCGAGAAAGTAGTGCGACTTACTCGCATCACACTCGCAAGTGTGACGTCGGCCTAATAGTTGTGGTCTACCTATGATGTCAATTACAGGCCTCTCTCATCTTTTTAAGTGGGAGAACTTGCGCAATTGGTGGCTGACTAAATACTTTTTTTCCAAACTGTATATATATATATATATATATATATACACATATATATATTAGACGCTATATGACCTGAACCCTGAACAGTTGTGTACTTAGTTTAATGGAATCTTCCTCCAATGCATTTCCCCTCTCTTTTGGTCATTCAAGGGTTTATGAGGGAATTCTTTCTATCGGAACAAGAAAGGGAGACCATAAGCCATACTGCAATGAGGATAACAGCTCACTGGCTCAGGCAATATGCCCCCACATAGCTCTTACATACAATATGAGCCCACGCACCGCCCTCTATATACAGTATGAGTTCACACACAGTCCCCTGCATACAGTATAAACCCTCACATAGCTCCCAATATATAGTATAAGCCCCACATAGCTCCCTAGATTCAGTATGAGCTCCCATATTGCCTCCTATATACAGTATGAGCTCCCACATAGCCTGCTATATACAGTATGAGAAGGCACATAGCTCCCTATATACAGTATGAGTGAGCCCTCAAATATTGTATATACATTAAGAGCCAGCACATAGCTCCCTATATACAGTATGAGCCCCCATATAGATATCTAGATACATTATGTGCCTCCATATTACCTCCTATATACAGTATGAGCCCCACATAGCCCCTATATACAGTATGAATCCTTACCTAACTCTTGATATACAGTACAAACTTCCCACATAACATATATAAAGTACGAGGCCTGACATATCCCATGTATATTATTGTGGTCAATATATGTGGTTTTCATATGGTTATAGCAAAACTTTTCGGCAGTTTCTCTGCCTTTATCAATTGCTTTTCATACAAGTAGAAAACCGTTTTAGAAAGAGAGAACATATGCACTATATTATGTCACGTATCCGTATTCTGGATATCTGTCCTTGAGCTCGGTCAGTTGTGAATATCACTTGATATATCTATTAGGCGGTGTGCAGCGGCGGATCCCGCGTCAGCAGCACAATTGGGCTGCGCACCATTTAATAGTCTTACCTGGCGATGTCCACATCTTACTCATTATAAGGGCTGCACACCACCTAATAGATATATCAAGTGATATTCACAACTGACCGAGCTCAAGGACAGTTATCCAGAATACGGATACGTGACATAATATAGTGCATATGTTCTCTCTTTCTAAAACGGTTTTCTACTTGTATGAAAAACAATTGATAAAGGCAGAGAAACTGCCGAAACGTTTTGCTATAACCATATGAAAACCACATATATTGACCACAATAAAATGAATGGTTGTCACTAAGATACAAGTTGAGTGCCTAATTTCATTATATTATATACTGGTTTGGGAACCTAATCTGGCACCTTCTTAAACCTAGCAGTGCACACGCTACATTTATATAGCCCATGTATAGGCACACATCCCATACCCATACTCTACCCGCTTCCGTTCCCCTGGCACTCTGCTACAGTCACTGAGGCTCCACTTGTACTTGTGACGTGTAAATGCTGGCACGCGCCAGCTGATGACATCATTATGGGTTACATCATTATGGATGACATCATTATGAGGTTACAGGAGCTCCCCTGGAGCTGCTCTACTATTCTGCATCATTGGCAGCAGAGCTCCAGGAAAGCTCCCTGCTGTAATAAGTGCATCACCGTCGGTGCCTTGTAATGAGGGCAATCTGGCCATGGGCCCCCAAGAGCCTCGGGTGGTAGCCTAGATTGCCCTCATTGTAATCCACCTATGGTCAGGGTGCTTTGCTGCAGGGAGCGATTGATGCAATTTACAAAATACATGTGATTATGATTATGTAAAATAATGTGGAAAGATTGAGCCAAAATCTCCAGACATCATCCAAGAGGTTAATATTTCCAAAGTAGTGTCAACATGGCTTAAAGTTTGAGCATGTAAAACAAACTACATTATGAAAACATAGTTTTTATTCTTTAATTTTTCCTCTGCATTGCGGAGGTATTAGCTTTCAAAGTTTAGGTTATATTTTATGTAAAGTTCAACTGGGGATTACCAAAACTGAGTTATGTATCATGCAGTCTTTTCCAGATTTCATCTCACGCAGTAAATGTGGGGGGAGGGTCTGAGCTGACAGCATTGAGAGATGAGCTCTATAAGTCTTTGTAATGATGAGTACAGAACTCAACTCTCCTATATAGCTACACAGTAGCTGCCGAGATCAGTGAGAAGAAGAGTGCGTGTTCTCATCTCCGCCACGTTATGCTGCATTCTTGTGATTGGTCAAACTCATACGGGGAAGAAATACACACCCTCAGTGACAAATCTCTGGTAACACCCAGTTGAACTATACAATTAATTATAACCTAAAGTTCATAAGCTAATATCTCCACAATGAAGAATTAAAGGAATTAAAAACTAAAAACTGTTTTACTCAGCTCTGCAGCCACTATTCCATGATGTGGTTAGTTTAATATATTCAAACTGGTGAAAGGTCCTCTAACAAAATGAAGGCAATGGAGTGTTCATCAGAAATCTCTGACCTCAATGAAAGGAAATTTATGTAGAGAACTAAAAATGTGTGCTTGCAAAGAGGCCTACAAAAGTTCTGTTAGGAGAAATGTGCCAAATTTGCAGCAACTTTATTATGAGGAGCTTGTGGAAGGCTACACCTAACCTATTTGACTATTTAAAAGCAATTCTACCAAATAATAGCAATATGTATGTAAGCTTCTGAGATACTGTGAATTGATTAATAGGAATAAAAACTTAAATAAATCATTATTATTCATTATATTATAGAGTAAATGCAAATTGCCAATATAAAAACTGAAGAAGCAAAATTTGTGTCCAAAATTGAAATTTGTGATCTCTCTTTATAACAATCTAAATTGAATGCACAGAAATGTAGACAGATAAATGCATACTACTATAAAAATGTTTTAGGCATGTGTGGTGAAAAATGCTGCCATGTAAGAATGATTTTAAAAAAGTGTTAATGGTTTATTTTTTATCAAGTAATAAAATGCAAACTGAGTTAACTAAAGAAAAATCTAAATCAAATCAATAATTGGTGACCACCCTTTGTTAGGGCCTGAGGAACGCACCTAATAGATATAGTAGAGAGGTGCGTTCGCAGCCCGGGGTCCACCGTTCCGTCGAAGCCCGCTGCTAGTAAGATGGCGAAAGTAGCGAACTCTGTTATCCCGCAGAGTCGCTAAAATAAACGCCGTAGCGCGCTGTGGCAGTAAGTGCGAACTCTGTTAATCCCCAGATCCGCTAACGGGAATGCCACAGCGCTATATGGCGATAAGGGCGAACTCACTTAGCTTCAGTGAGCCGCAAAGTAAAACGCTAGGGCGCTGACCAGCGTTATAAAGCGAGCCCTGTTGCGTCACAGAGCCGCTGAGAAAAAGACTGTGTCCTGTTAAACTCACAGGGAACACAGATGACTGCTAAGCGGATTGCAGTCTGTGGTCATGCAGTCAGAACACAAGCAATAATCTCCTCACCGGAGAAGCCGGTATTCTAATGGCGTTTTCAGCCGAGCCCTGAACACGTGCATACAATCTCCTCACCGGAGGTGCCAGTATTCTAGGGGCTTATTTGAGCCAGACCTAACCACATGCATACAAGACCACACTGGCGCAAGCACGTAACAGATTTGATACTAGCGCATGGC
Source organism: Oophaga sylvatica (assembly GCA_033576555.1). NCBI lineage: Eukaryota > Metazoa > Chordata > Amphibia > Anura > Dendrobatidae > Oophaga > Oophaga sylvatica. The sequence continues at coordinate 295,547,040 of JARQOD010000004.1, read as the reverse complement.
GGCCCATAGTAGCAACTACAGGGCCTGCCAGATAAGGACCATTTGGAAACTGCTCCAGAACACAAGTGGTTTCAGGACCTTCCTGGCAGACCAATAGGAGCTGCTGCAGTACCTGAGCATGTGACCCCTGATCTCCAATGAGAGATCTTACCCTGGGCATGCTCAGAAGGGGAAATGCAGGACTTTGTCCTAAAGACGTCTGCTCCAGCACTGGCTATAATAGAAGATCCAGGAGACGCACCAGCAAGTCTCTGCACAGCATTAGACCGGGCAAGACGCTGGGACCGACGTCTCTGCTGAACAGGCTCCACTGCGTCCGGAGACGGATGGGGGACCGCAGCGGGAATGGCTCGAGATTCCCCTTGCGCAGCATTGGGAACTCGAACCCTAACACCCTTTCCCTCCAAAATAGCATTAAAGCATTAAACACAAGCTTGCTTATCAATCATGCCAAACAAAACCATCATGTCAATGTCATTAGAAACTATTTTCAGAGTAAAGAAGAACAATGAGTCCTGGAAGTCATTATATGGTCCTGATCTCAACATCATCAATTCTGTCTGGGATTACATGTGCAAATTGCCTCTTAAGAGATTGGGATTACATGGAGAGATAAAAGGATTTGTAAATGCCTACATCCCCAGATCTGCGATTCGTTCTCCAAGATGTTTGGAACAATTGCCCTGCTGAGTTCCGTCAAAAACTGTGCGCAAGTGTACCAAGAAGAATTTTCTTTGATCTTTCTTTTGTTATTTCACTTTGCATTTTCAGTACATTTTTTACTTCTGATAGCATTCATATTTTTCACCACTTTTTCAAACCTCTGTCTAACACTTTTGCACAGTCTGTATTATATATATATATATATATATATGTATATATATATATATACTGGCAAGCAAAAGGGTAACAATGTTTTGAACTTTTGACTTTCAGGCTCCATTTCTCACCATCCACTATTGCATAGAACTTCCATCATTTTATAGACCATCATCTTAGCTATCTCATACATACATTTGACTTGCAACTATTTAGCATATGATTAGTTATGCAGATTATTGTCATGTCACTGCATTGTTACTGTTTTGCTCCTGGTGGTGGAAAAATCTTTTTCTTCCTGTATACTACAAACTGCAACTTTTTCTCTCAATCCCTAACAGCTAAGTGTGTTAATAAGTTGATTCTCAAGTGAAAGGTTACTGGTTTGAATCATGGAGCAGCCATGAAAAAGATTTCCCAAGGATAGAGAAATAGCGTCATCCAGCTCATTGATTGTGGTCTCTCAGCCAAGAAAATTGCCAAACTGCATCATGTGAGTGCCATGACAGTTGGAAGAATACGAAATAAAGTCCATCCAATCAAAAGCCAAGAGGTGGGTGTCCAAGCAAAATATCGCAGTCAACAAGTCGGCTCAACACAAGGTCTATGATCTCTGGTGTGACAAACACAGCAGTGGAGGTAGCTTGTATGCTTCGAAATAGTGAGATCACAGAGGTCCATGCAAGTACCATGCAACACACATTACACAAGTCTTGAATGGTGGCTCGAAAAAAGGTGAAGAAGCCTCGGCTTAAATATAGTCATGGAAGCATTGGCTCTAGTTTTCAAAAAAGTACGAAAAGTGGACAGTAAAAGACGAGAAACAGGTGATTTGGAATGATGAGACGAAAGTCAGTAAATGGTCCCTAATGGGTGCAAATGGGCCTGGAAGAAACAAAAGGAAAAGGGACTAGCGAATTGAGAAATTGAAGGGACTGTTAAGGTCGGTGGAGAAAACCTGATGATATGGGGTTGTTTCACAGCCAAAGATGTTGGACACTTGACCAGAATTGATGGTGGTCTCAATGCTAAGCTATATGTGAGTATCTTACAATAAGAGTTACTTCATACACTCAAGTACTTTGGGCATGAAAAGGAAGACATAGTGTTCTAGCAGGTCAACGACCTGAAGCATCCATCAAGATTGGCAAAGAAATAGCCCAATGAAAATGACTTAGAGGTGCTGGATTGGCGTCACAGTCCCCAGATTTCAACTCAATTGAAAACTTGTGGGTATAGTTAAAGTAAAGCTGTATACATACCCAAGTGAGTTGACCAGTAGGCACAAACTATGGGAATGTGTAAAAGAGACCTGGGATCAGATTTCGGTCGACACATGCTTGAATCTGATCGAGAGCATGCCAGAAGGATTCGGGCAGTGTTGAAAGCCAAGTGGATTTAAAAAATACTAACAAAATAATTAAAATTTAAATTTTTAGCAGCAAAACAGTAAAAATGCAGTGATATGACAAGAATCTGCATAACTAATTATATGCTAAATAGTTGTGAGTCATATTTATGTATGAGATAGCCAAAATAATGGTAGTCTCATGTTTGAAGCAATAGTGGATGGTGAGATTTGGAGCCTGAAGTCAAATATATATATATATATATATATATATATATACACAGTGGGTGAAATGAGTATTGAACAGGTCACCAATTTTCTGAGTAAGTTTATTTCCAAAGGTGCTATTGGCATAAAATTCTCACTAGTTGTTGTTAACACCCCATCCAGTCTACATAGGCGAAGGAATCAAACCATAGATGTCCTTAAAATACGTTTTGTGTAATAATTAGTGATGGGTGAACGTGTTTGCCACTGCTCGATACTCGATTGAGTTTTTAGGTCCTCGATCAAGTACCTAGCAGTGCTCAGGTCTCTCCTTTTAATCTCTTGGACAATTGTGTGATGGCTTCTTCTCTCTCCTTCCCTCAAGCACAAGTCTCCCGGAAAAAATGCCTGGCTTCTTCATTGATGTACATTATGCTCGGTATTCAAATTGAGCACCTGAGTAGTCTGACGTGCTCTATTCGAGTACCGAGCACCCGAGTAGTTTACGGCTCGCTCATCACTAGCAAAGAGCAATGTCACAAGGAAAAAGTATTGAACATGTAGAAAGAGAAGTGCAAAAACATAGAAAGTCACTAGCTGAAATCTATTAGTAATTAGAAAGCAATCCTGCACTTAGTGAAATGTAATATCAGCTACTTCAATGGCCTATAACAGTCTTTCCCAAACTCTGGTCCTTACTGCCCCAACACATCATGTTTTCAATATTTCCTTAGTATTGCACAGATGATAGAGCCTGTGGCAATTTCTCTGCCTTGATAATACTTGCATCACCTCTACAATACTAAGAAAATCCAGAAATCATGATCTGTGAAGGGCTGTGAGGACTAAATTTTGGGAAACACTGGTCTATAAAAAGGTGTTTCATTACCAAGGTGCCACATAAATTACATCTCATAATGGATAAAACCAGTGAGCTGTCTCAAGGCCTTCACAACCTTATTGTTGCAAAACACACTGCTTCCATTAGTTATAGAAGAACTTCTAACCTACTGAAAGGTCCAGTGAGCACTGCTGGAGTCATAATCCAAAAGTGGAAAGAATATAATTTTACCATAAACTGTTCATGGATCAGGTGCTCCATGCCAGATTTCAGACAGAGAAGTGAAATAAATTATCCACAGCATTCGACACTGTGGACCATCAGCTCCTCCTCACTATGCTCCGCTCCATCAGCCTCAAGGACACTGTTCTCTCCTGGTTCTCCTCCTATCTCTCTGACCGTTCCTTCACTGTATGTTTTGCTGGTTACTCCTCCTCTCATCTTCCCCTTACTGTTGGGGTTCCTCAAGGATCAGTCCTAGGCCCCCTCCTCTTCTCTTTGTACACCGCCCCATTGGACAAACAATCAGTAGATTTGGTTTCCAGTACCATCTCTATGCTGATGACACCCAATTATATACTTCTTCTCCTGATATCACGCCTGCCTTTCTAGAAAACACCAGTGATTGTCTTACCACTGTCTCTAACATCATGTCCTCCCTCTATCTGAAACTGAACCTGTCAAAAACGGAGCTCCTCGTGTTTCCTCCATCTACTAACCTACCTTTGCCTGACATTGCCATCTCCGTGTGTGGTTCCACCATTACTCCCCAGCAACATGCCCACTGTCTTGGGGTCATACTTGATTCCAAGCTTTCTTTCACCCCCCACATCCAATCACTGGCTTGCTCTTGTCATCTCCACCTCAAAAACATCTCTAGAATTTGACCTTTTCTTACTTTCGACTCTGCAAAAACTCTTACTGTTTCTCTTATTCATTCTCGTCTGGACTATTGTAACTCTCTACTAATCGGTCTCCCTCTTACCAAACTCTCCCCTCTCCAATCTATCTTGAATGCTGCAGCCAGGATCATATTCCTCACCAATCGTTATACCAATGCCTCTACCTTGTGCCAGTCATTACTCTGGTTTCCCATCCACTACAGAATCCAGTACAAACTTATTACCCTCACTCACAAAGCACTCCATGGCTCAGCACCACCCTACATCTCCTCCCTTGTCTCAGCCTACCATCCTACCCGTGCTCTCCATTCTGCTAATGACCTGAGGATAGCATCCTCAATAATCAGAACCTCCCACTTCCATCTCCAAGACTTTTCACATGCTGCACCAATTCTTTGGAATGCACTACCCAGGTTAATAGATTAATCCCCACAGTTTTAAGCGTGCCCTAAAAACGTAGTTGTTCAGACTGGCATACCCCCTCAACGCATTAACCTAACTATCCCTGTTGGCCCATTCAAAAAAAAATTTTTCTACCATAATCAGGTACCTCATATTATGTTCTCACCCGCTTTATGCATTTAATAGCCCTCTGTGTCTGCACTGTTACATACTTTGGCTGTTACCTGGTTCATGCAGAATTACATGAACACCCGATTCTTAAGGGTATGCCACACTAAACAATATCGCTAACGGGATCGCTAAAAAAGTCACTATTTAGCGATCCCGTTAGCGATGTTGTTCAGTGCGGCAGCTTCCAGCGACGAGCTTCCTGCTGTGATCTCGCTCGTCGCTGGAATCGCTCCGGACCCTATTTTCTCGTCGGCGCTCCCGCTGGGTAAGTATCTTATCGCTGTGTGGCACCTTTTCTTAGCGATTTAGCGGTACTTTTGTACCGCTAAAGTCGTTAAGAAGATCGCTAACGGCGATAGCGTCGTTAACTATATCGCTAAATGCGGCAGCATTTAGCGATATAGAAACAATCCCGCTAGCGATCTCATTAGTATGCAACGCTAACGAGATCGCTAGCGGGATAGCTTAGTGTGGCAGTACCTTTACACTATGACTGGTTCGAACATTGAAAGCAATTGTTATCATCTACCTTTTGTGTCTCCCCTTTTTCCTCATAGATTGTAAGATTGCGAGCAGGGCCCTCATTCCTCTTGGTATCTACTTTGATCTTTGTTTATTGTTATGCTGTAATGTCTACTGTCTGTACAAGTCCCCTCTATAATGTAAAGTGCTGCGGAATATGTTGGCGCTATAGAAATAAAATTATTATTATTATCATAAGAGTTGTCCAAGAGCCAAGGACTACCTATGGGGAACTACAGAAAGACCTGGAATCGGCAGGTACAATTGTTTCAAAGAAAACAATAAGTACTGCACTCAACCTTCATGGCCTGTATGCACGCTCACCATGCAACACTTCATTGCTCAGCAAGAAGCATGTTCAAGCATGTTTAAAGTTTGCTCAACAGTTAGACAAGCCTGTGAAATACTGGGAGAGTATAGTCTGATCGGATAAGACCACAAATTGAACTCTTTGGATGCCATAATATACACCATCTTTGGATGCCAAAAGGCACTGTATATCACCCCAAATGCACCATACCAACAGTGAAGTTTGGAGGTGGAAACATCATGATGTGGGGCTTTTTTTCAGAATATGGCTCTGGCAAACTTTATATGATTGAAGCAACTGAAGGAAGGAAGAATAGACAAATGTACCAAAAGATTCTTGATACATATTTACTGCTATCTACCTGGATGATCAAGATGAAACGAGAGTGGACATTTCTTAGCACAATAATGATCCCAAAAGGAAAGTCTTAATTAGTTTCAGAGAGAGCAAATAAAACTGCTTGAATGGTCCAGTCAATCACCTGACCTAAATCCAATAGAATTTTTATGGAATGCACTAAAGCTCAGAGTTCATAGGAGCCCACGGAAACGTTAAGATTTGATTTGACTATGTGGAAGAATGTGCCAAAATCATACCTGAGCATTGCCTGCAACTAGGTTCTCCAAAGGCTTTTGTACGAAGTATTAATTACATTTTAGAAAGTGTGTTCAATACTTTTTTCCTGTGTCATTTCTCATTATTACACGTATCTTAATTTATGGCATCGTAGAATGTAAGTCCGCAAGGATAGGGTCCTCTCCCCTCTGTACCAGTCTGTCATTGTAAATTTGCTTACTGTAAACGATATCTATAACTTTGTATGTAACCCCTTCTCATGTACAGCACCATGGAATTAATGGCGCTATGTAAATAAATAATAATATATAATCTATAGTTTGATTTCTTTGCCAGTGTGGATTGGATAGGTTGTTATGAATATCTGGTGAGAATTTCATGTCAATAGCACCTTTAGAAATATTTTCACTTAGAAAATTGGTGACGTGTTCAATACTTATTTTAACCGCTAAAAACAAAGCAACTAACTTCCTTCTCATCCCCAAAATGGGGGTGGTCTTTGTTGTCCTTTCTCATTCACAGGTCCTCTTCCAGAAGCCTGGGAGTGTGAGGGTTCTGCGCAGAATCTTAGTTGTTCCCAGCATTGCACTCTTCTGGACAGAGAGTTCAGATGTTGCTCCTGGGATCTATTGTAGCCATTTTCTCAAATTAGGGGTCACTGCTCCAAGTGCTCCTGTCACCACTAGAATCACTGTTGCCTTCACTTTCCACATCTTCTCCAGTTCTCCTTTGAGGCCCTGATATTTCTCCAGCCTCTCATATTCCTTCTTTCTGATATTGCTGTCACTTGGTACTGACTCATCTATTATCATTCCTGTCTTCTGATCCTTGTCTACTATCACAGTGTTTGGTTGGTTAGCCAACACCTGCTTATCCATCTGGATCTTGAAGTTCCACAGGATTTTAGCCCTTTCATTCTCCGCCACTTTTTCTGGGGTCTCCCACTTGGACTTAGGGGGACTTAGCCCATATGCTGTGCAGATATTCCTGTATGCAATTCCTGCTACTTGGTTGTGGCGTTTGGTATACGCTGTTCCTGCTTGCATTTTGCATCCTGCCACTATGTGTTGGCCTTTTTCCGAGGTTTCTTTGCATAGTTTGCACCTTTGGTCTTGTCTTGTGTGTTAGATTCCTGTTTCTATGGATCTTGTACTTAGTGCTTGTTCTTGTGCCGCTATGATTAGTGCCTCTGTGCTTTCTCTGAGTCCAGCTTTCTCCAGCCATTGGTAAGATTTCTTCTTGTCCGCCACCGTCATTATCTGTCGATGGTACATCCCATGCAGCGGGTTGTTTTGCCATGGAACTTCATGTTCCGGTTCTTCCTTCCAAATCTGTTGTTGCTGCCTTAGGCTTTCCCTCAGCATCTCGTCTTTTGGTGCCATGTTTCTGATGTATTCCTGGATACTCCTTGTTTCATCCCTGATGGTGGTTTGGATATTTATCAAGCCTCCTTTCTGATGGTATACAATCTTTGGGTGCTAGACTTAGGGTGGAGACCTCCATGTATTGTGAGGAGCTTTAGTGTCTTCACATTTGCCATTTCCATCTCTTCTTTTGGCCAGCACACTATGCCTGCAGGGTATCTGATAACTGGCAGGGCATATGTATTGATGGCACAGATTTTATTCTTCCCATTGAGCTGGCTCTTCAGGAGCTGTCTTACCCTTTGATGTTATTTGGATGTTGCTGCTTTCCTTGCCTCCTCATCATGGTTGCCGTAGCCCTATGGGATGCTGAGGTACTTGTAGTATGTCTGTACATCTGATATGTGCCTTGCTTGTAGTTCCACTCCATCAGTCTAGACTACCTTGCCTCTCTTTATCACCAACCGGCCGCACTTCTCCAGTTTGAAGGACATCCCAATGTCTTCGCTGTAGATCCTTGTCAGGTGGATCAGTGAACTGATGTCTCATTTGTTTTTTGCCAACAGCTTGATGTCATCCATGTAGAGGAGGTGGCTGATGGTGTTTCCACTCTTGAACTTGTATCCATAGCCAGACTCTGTAATTATCTGACTGGGGTTCAAGCCTATGCACAACAGCAATGGAGACAGTGCATCACCTTGGTATATGCCGCATTTGATGATCACTTGCGCTAGTTGTCTTGAGTTGACTTCCAATGTTGTTCTCCATAGCCCCATTGAGTTTCTGAGGAAGGTTCTTATTTTCCTGTTGACATTGTAGACAGCCAAGCATTCACAGATCCATGTGTGTCGCACTGAGTCATAGGCTTTCCTGTAGTCAATCCAGCTGAGATTGGTCTGTCTGGATCTTGAGTCATGAGCGACTGCTCTATCTACTAGGAGCTGGTGCTTAGAAAGGCATTGGGACCAACACCAGAGGCTCTGAGCTGTATTCATGTACTGGTTCATACGGTCCTGTAGCTTTGCGGCTATGATGCCTGACAGGAGTTTCCATGTTGTTGTAAGGCAGGTTATTGGGCAGTAGTTGGATGGAACTGTTCCTTTGTGAGGATCCTTCATGTTCGGCACTGTTCTTCTTTGTGTTAGCCAAGCTGGGTGGTGGCAGGCTTCTAGCAGTTGGTTCATCTGCTTTGCCATGAGTTCATGTACTGCTGTTAATATCTTTAGCCAGTAGGGGTGGATCATGTCTGGGCCAGGTGCTGTCTAGATTTTCATGTTCTTGAACAGCTGTTGGATATCTGCTACTGTAATTATGACTGGTTCTTGCTGTGTTTCATTCTCAGATCTTTCAGCCACATTGCGCTGGTGTTGTGTGTTTTTTTAAGCTTTTACTCTGTAGTTGGGAGTACACCTTGGATGGTTCTTTGGAGAACAGGGCATTTATCTTCTTTGCCTCAGCTTTTCTAGTGTAAAGGGTATGCCACACTAAACAATATCGCTAACGGGATCGCTAAAAAACGTCACTATTTAGCGATCCCGTTAGCGATATTGTTCAGTGCGGCAGCTTCCAGCGACGAGCTTCCTGCTGTGATCTCGCTCGTCGCTGGAATCGCTCCGGACCCTATTTCATCGCTGGCGCTCCCGCTGGGTAAGTATCTAATCGCTGTGTGGCACCTTTTCTTAGCGATTTAGCGGTACTTTTGTACCGCTAAAGTCGTTAAGAAGATCGCTAACGGCGATAGCGTCGTTAACTATATCGCTAAATGCGGCAGCATTTAGCGATATAGAAACAATCCCGCTAGCGATCTCATTAGTATGCAACGCTAACGAGATCGCTAGCGGGATCGAGTAGTGTGGCAGTACCTTAAGCCTTTGTTTAGTAGTCTCTAGGGCTTGAGTTGGGGTCAGGCCTTTGTACTTGTTCAGCTAGGTCTTATTCTTGATTTTGTCACTTTGATATTTGTCTTCAGTTTTCTTTTCCAAGGGGGGCATGTACTTCTGTTGTTCTTGCTGGTTGTGTAGCCAAGCATTTCCATGATTGCTGAGGCAGTAGCATAGATCAGTTTATTAGTTTGAGTTATGGTGGTGGTAGGTATTAATGCAAGTGCTTTATTGGCATCTTCTAGCAAGCATACTGTCTGGTGGTGTTTCTTTGCTGAGCCTTGGCAGTCCATCTCCGGCATTGATGGTATTTAGTTTATCTAAGATCTTCTGTTTCAGATCAGCTCTCTAGTTGCAGGATTGGATCAGGATCTTTACGGGATTGCACATGTTGTTCTTCCAGGTCTTAATGTGGGGTGGATCTGCAGTGCAGTTGATACATCTCAAGTTGTGATAATAGCTTTCTCATGCAAATCTGGTATCCATCCAGTTTCCTCATACGCTTCAAATATCCTCTCTTATTTGGTCTGCTGTTATAGTAGCATATCATTAGATCCAGGTTCTCTTGCCTTGCCCATTTATGGTTTGTTCCATTAGCCCATTTGTCGTCAGATTGTCCTGGTTCCTCGATATCTGACGCGGACCTTGTTAATCCAGGAGACGTCCGAGCCAGCGTGACTCTATTTGTTCGTGACACTCTCATGTTTATTGAGGTAGGCACTATAGTGTTAGTAGTCTTCCCAAGGACCACTACTGGTATATTATTTTCCTACAGGGCAGAGCCGGGATTTGAACCTGTCTTCCAAGTCGTAGGCTGTGCACTTAACAATTACAGTATACCAGCCACTATATATATACTGTGTGTATATATATATATATGTGTGTGTATATATATATATATATATATATATATATATATGTGTGTAATATATATATGTGAGTGTGTAATACATATGTGCGTGTGATATATATATATATATGTGAGTGTGTAATATAAATATATATATTATCCCGTGGGGTGAGAAAAAGTCTCAATGTGTATTCTCACTTTGAGAGCATTGTAACAGCAATTGTGAACATGTTTTTTTTTCAGCTAGAACATACTAACATCTGTCTTCTGCCAAAGTTCAGAGCAGTGTGGTTATTAATTAATGTGCCATCTGCCCAATCCCACTGCTCATTGTTGTGTATTGTCTCTCAGAGATGCAGGGGTACTGCCGAATGTCTGCTGTTCTCTAGCTGAATGCCACCCATGCCTCTTTCAGTACACTGACAACAAATGCCTATGAGAATAGAAGCATTGTTTCCTAGAAGGTTGTGCAATAGTGATTATAGGTAATAGGTAATATTCTCCATAAAATGAATATCAACCTGCATTTATAAGGATCTGAAACAAGTGATCTGATTCAGTTGTAGACTATTACCTTACAACCCATCAGTCTCTCTCCCATAGTTGGCACTGTGCCTCCTAATTTTGCTGGCCTGGTGTCAGCATCTCAGTTACAGCCTGATAAACAAGCCTTTCCTTAACCAATCAATGCGTGGTGTAGTAATTCACTTTTTTATATTAGATAGAAATAGTAAGCGTAGTAAGTATGGGTTTTGCATATTATTATTAATGGATATGGTCATTTGTTAAAATGCATTAATTAAACTTAAAATCTGTGTTCACACTGTTCAGAGAAATATATAACTGCTCAACTGGTTTGAATGTCTGCTGGTACATGTTCTACATGTACATTCTGTCCCATAACAGTGCAATATACGGTAAGGACTGGTATTTGAAGAGAAATATTCAGCATTGTTTTCCAGTATTAGATTCAACGCTCAACATTTTTGCCGATTTTCTGTTTATGTATTTTCTCAGTAGCTATATGTCTATGTGTGTGTGTATGAATATACAGTATATATAGTAGAAACCAGAAGTTTACATACACTATATAAAAGACACATATACTTGTTTTTCTTAATATCTGTCATGAAATCAGAATAAACCTTTCCCGTTTTAGGTTAATTAGGATTACCATAATTATTAATATTTGCCAAATGCCAGAATAATGAGAGAGAGAGGTAGAGAGAATGTTTTAAGGCATTTTTATTACTTACTGCAAAGTCAAAAGTTTACATGCATTTCATTTGTATTAACCCCTTCACCCCCAAGGGTGGTTTGCACGTTAATGACCGGGCCAATTTTTACAATTCTGACCACTGTCTCTTTATGAGGTTATAACTCTGGAACGCTTCAACGGATCTTCGCGATTCTGAGATTGTTTTCTCGTGACATATTGTACTTCATGTTAGTGGTAAAATTTCTTCGATATAACTTGCGTTTATTTTGAAAAAAACGCAAATATGGCGAAAATTTTGAAAATTTAGCAATTTTCAAACTTTGAATTTTTATTCCCTTAAAACAGAGAAATATGTCACACAAAATAGTTAAGAAATAACATTTCCCACATGTCTACTTTACATCAGCACAATTTTGGAATCAAAATTTTTTTTTGTTAGGAAGTTATAAGGGTTAAAAGTTGACCAGCGATTTCTCATTTTTACATCAAAATTTACAAAGCCATTTTTTTTAGGGACCACCTCACATTTGAAGTCACTTTGAGGGGTCTATATGGCAGAAAATACCCAAAAGTGACACCATTCTAAAAACTGCACCCCTCAAGGTACTCAAAACCACATTCAAGAAGTTTATTAACCCTTCAGGTGCTTCACAGGAACTAAAGCAACGTGGAAGGAAAAAATGAATATTTAACTTTTTAGCCACAAAAATGATCTTTTACAAACTTTTTTTTTATTTTCACAAGGGTAAAAGGAGAAAATGGACAGATAAGGTTGTTATGCAATTTCTCCTGAGTACGCCAATACCCAATATGTGGGGGAAAACCACTGTTTGGGCACACGGCAGAGCTCGTAATGGAAGGAGCGCCGTTTGACTTTTTCAAACTAAAATTGGCTGGAGTTGAGATTGGACGCCATGTCGCGCTTGGAGAACCTCTGATGCGCCTAAACAGTGGAAACCCCCCACAAGTGACACCATTTTGGAAACTAGACCCCCTAAGGTACTTATCTAGATCTGTTGTGAGCACTTTGAACCCCCAAGTGTTTCACAAAAGTTTATAATGCCTGGGTGTGAAAAAAAAAAAAAAAAAAATTTCCACAAAAATGATTTTTTAGTCCTAAATTTTTGAATTTTCCCAAGGAAATTGGACCCCAAAAGTTGTTGTCCAATTTGTCCTGAGTACGCTGATACCCCATATGTGGGGGTGGAAAACTGTTTGGGCGCACGGCAGGGCTTGGAAAGGAAGTAGTAACGTTTTGGAATGCAGACGTTGATGGGGGTCATGTTCCGTTTGCAGTGCCCCAGATGAGCCTAAACAGTGGAAATCCCCCACAAGTGACCCCATTTTGGAAACTAGACCCCCTAAGGAACTTATCTAGATCTTTGGTGAGCACTTTGAACCCCCAAGTGCTTCACACAAGTTTATAATGCCCGGGCATGAAAATAAAAAATCCTATTTTTTTCCCACAAAAATTATCTTTTAGTCACTAATTTTTTATTTTACCAAGGGTATCAGGAGAAATTGGACCACATAAGTTGTTGTCCAATTTGTCCTGAGTACGCTGATGCCCCATATGTGGGGGGGAACCACTGTTTGGGCGCACGGCAGAGCTCGGAAGGGAAGGAGCACCATTTGACTTTTTCCAACCAAAATTGGCTGGAATTGAGATTGGATGCCATGTTGCATTTGGAGAGCCCCTGATGTGCCTAAACAGTGGAAACCCCCCACAAATGACCCCATTTGGGAAACTAGACCCCCTAAGGAACTTATCTAGATCTTTGGTGAGCAATTTGAACCCTCAAGTGCTTCACACAAGTTTATAACGTAGAGCCGTAAAATTTAAAAATCATATTTTTTCCACAAAATGATCTTTTCACCCGAATTTTTATTTTTCCAAGGGTAACAAGACTCCAAAAGTTATTGTGCAATTTGTCCTGAGTACACTGATACCCCATATGTGGGGGTATACCACTGTTTGGGTGCATGGCAGAGTTTGGAAGGGAAGGAGCGCCGTCTCACTTTTTCAACGCAGAATTGGCTGGACGCCATGTCGTGTTTGGAGAGCTCCTGATCTGCCTAAACAGTGGAAACCCCCACAAATGACACCATTTTGGAAACTAGACCCCTCAAGGAACTTATCTAGATGTGTGGTGAGAACTTTGAACCCCAGGTGTTTCACTAAAGTTTATAACGTACAGCCTTAAAATAAAAAATCCTTTTTTTTTTTTACAAAAATGATTTTTTCGCCCCCAATATTTTATTTTCACAAGGGTAACAGAAGAAATTGGAACCCAAAAGTTGTTGTCCAATTTGTCCTGAGTACGCTGATACCCAATATGTAGGAGAAAACTACTGTATGGGTGCACGTCAGGGCTCGGAAGGGAAGTAGTGACGTTTTGGATTGCAGACTTTGATGGAATGGTCTGGGGGCGTCATGTCGCATTTGGAGAGCCCCTGATACGCCTAAACAGTGGAAACCCCCCACAAGTGACCCCATTTTGGAAAATAGACCCCACAAGGAACTTATCTAGATGTGTGGTGAGCACTTTGAACCCCGAAGTGCTTCACAGAAGTTTATAACGCACAGCCGTAAAAATAAAAAATCCTTTTTTTTTTTACAAAAATGATTTTTTCGCCCCCAATATTTTATTTTCACAAGGGTAACAGGAGAAATTGGACCCCAAAAGTTGTTGTCCAATTTGTCCTGAGTACGCTGATACCCAATATGTGGGAGAAAACTACTGTATGGGCGCATGTCAGGGCTCGGAAAGGGAAGTAGTGACGTTTTGGATTGCAGACTTTGATGGAATGGTCTGGGGGCGTCATGTCGCATTTGGAGAGCCCCTGATGCGCCTAAACAGTGGAAACCCCCCACAAGTGACCCCATTTTGGAAAATAGACCCCACTAGGAACTTACCTAGATGTGTGGTGAGCACTTTGAACCCCAAAGTGCTTCACAGAAGTTTATAACGCACAGCCGTAAAAATAAAAAATCCTTTTTTTTTTTACAAAAATGATTTTTTCGCCCCCAATATTTTATTTTCACAAGGGTAACAGGAGAAATTGGACCCCAAAAGTTGTTGTCCAATTTGTCCTGAGTACGCTGATACCCAATATGTGGGAGAAAACTACTGTATGGGCGCATGTCAGGGCTCGGAAAGGGAAGTAGTGACGTTTTGGATTGCAGACTTTGATGGAATGGTCTGGGGGCGTCATGTCGCATTTGGAGAGCCCCTGATGCGCCTAAACAGTGGAAATCCCCAACAAGTGACCCCATTTTGGAAAATAGACCCCACAAGGAACTTATTTAGATGTGTGGTGAGCGCTATGAAGCCCCAAGTGCTTCACAGAAGTTTATAATGTACAGCCGTAAAAACAAAAAAATCTTATTTTTTTTTACAAAAATAATATTTTCGCCCCCAGTTTTTTATTTTCCCAAGGGTAACAGAAGAAATAGGACAAATTTCACAATAACTCTTGGGGTCCAGAGTACGCTGATACCCCATATGTGGGGATAAACTACTGTTTGGACGCATGGCAGAGCTCAGAAGTGAAGGAACACCGTTTGACTTTTTCAAAGCAGAATTGGCTGGAATGGAGATCAGACGCCATGTCACATTTGGAGAGCCCCTGATGTGCCTAAACAGCGGAAACCCCCCAATTCTAACTCCAACCCTAACCCCAACACACCCCTAACCCTAGTCCCAACCCTAATCCCAACCCTAACCCTAATCCAAACTCTAACCCTAACCCTAACTTTAGCCAAAACCCTAACCCTAACCCTAATGGGAAAATGGAAATAAATACATTTTTTTTATTTTATTATTTTTCCCTAACTAAGGGGGTGATAAAGGGGGGTTTGATTTACTATTTATAGCGGTTTTTATGATTGGCAGCTGTCACGCTAAAAGACGCTTTTTATTGCAAAAAGTAGTTTTTTGCATCGCCACATTTTGAGAGCTATAATTTTTGCATATTTTGGCCCACAGAGTCATGTGAGGTCTTAATTTTTGCGGGACGAGGTGACGCTTTTATTGGTACCATTTTTGAGCACGTGACATTTTTTGATCGCTTTTTATTTCGATTTTTGGGAGGTTAGAATGAACAAAAATCAGCAATTCATGAATTTCTTTTGGGTGAGGCGTTTTTATTGTTCCGCGTGTGGTAAAATTGATAAAGCAGTTTTATTCTTCGGGTCAGTACGATTATGGCGATACCTCATTTATATCATTTTTTTATGTTTTCGCGCTTTTATAGAATAAAAACAATTTTATATAAAAAATAATTATTTTTGCATCGCTTTATTCTGCGAGCTATAACTTTTTAATTTTTTTGCTGATGATGCTGTGTTACGGCTCGTTTTTTGCGGGACAAGATGACGTTTTCAGCGGTACCATGTTTATTTATATCCGTCTTTTTGATCGCGTGTTATTCCACTTTTTGTTCAGCGGTATGATGATAAAGCACTGATTTTTTGCTTCGTTTTTATTTTTTATTTTTTAAGGGGTTCACAAAAGGGGTTAACTAGTGGGACATTTTTATAGGGGGGGTCGTTACGGACGCGGCGATACCATATATGTGTACTTTTATTGTTTTATTTTTTTTATTTACAATAAGTAATGAATTTATTGGGGAATATTTTTTTTTTTTTTTTTTTTTTTTTGGATTTTTTTTTACACATGTTTATTTTTACTTTTTTTACTTTTTTACTTTGTCCCAGGGTGGGACATCACTGTATTTCATCAGATCGCTGGTGTGACAGTGTGCACAGCACTCTGTCACACCAGCGATCGCTCAGGCAGTGCAGCAGGCTTCTCAGTGCCTGCTCTCGGCAGGCACTGAGGAAGCCGCCTCCCTCCAGGACCCCAGCGCCATCTTGGATCCGGGTCCTGGGAGGGAGGAAGCCCTCAGAGCAGCGCGATCACATCGCGCTGGTCTGAGGGTCTCAGGGGGGCGCGCAGGGAGCCCCCACACTGCGCGATCCTCCCCTGTGCCCCCAGTACACCGCGATCATGTTTGATCGCGGTGTGCAAGGGGTTAATGTGCCGGGAGCGGTCCGTGACCGCTCCTGACACACAGTCACGGGTGTCAGCTGTGATAATCAGCTGACACCCGGCGGCGATTAGCTGCGCTCCCTCGGGGAGCGCAGCTAATCGCCTATGACGTACTATCCCGTCCATGGTCAGAATGGCACGGGTTTTATGGACGGGATAGTACGTCTAATGTCAGAGAGGGGTTAAACTGAATGACTTGGGTCAATCATTTAGGATATCCTTCCACTAGCTTCTCACAATAGTTGGTGGGAATTTGGGCCCATTCCTCCTGACAAAACTGGTGTTATTGATCCAGGTTTGTGGGTCAGCTTGCCATTGACATTTGGCAAATATTGATAATTATGGTAATCCTAATTGACCTAAAACAGTAAAGGATTATTCTGATTTCATGTAAGATATTGAGAAAAACATGCATATGTGTCTTTTTATATAGTGTATGTAAACTTCTAGTTTCAACTGTATGTTCCATAGTGTTGAAATTGCAACCTCAAGAAGTAAAAGCTGTGGAATCATGGAAACCACAGGCATGATAATGATATGCAAATGATGACTAAAATGGAAACCGCATTTTCAAAATCTCACGATTCAATCAGTATTGAGTATGAGAAGCACACACAGAAATACACACACATGCCTTAGCATGTTATCAATGCGGTTATCACTGGTTGTCTGATGAATGTTCTGTCACGATGAATGCACTTGGGCACACAAATCGTTAAGATCTGCTGCTGGCAGCTCCTTTTGTAATTGCCAATCAATGACATCTAAGATGTGCTTGATAGAAGACAAGTCGGGGGATGCGGGGTAGCGCATTTAGGCCATATACTGTAGCATGAGTAACATGCAGCCTGGAGATGTCATGTTGCAAAATGGCTCCCGGGACACATTGAAGACATGGTTGTACCACTTTCTCCATTAGTTCCAGTGATGTACTGACAGTGATTTTTGTGAGCAATCCTGGCAATTCTATTTGTATTTCATTGTTTCCTCTTGAGATTAAAGGTACATTCACACATACTAGATTTAATGGGGAATTATTCTGCATTAATGTCAGGCTGCTGCAATACAGGTATGTGCAGACTCCACTAGAAGGCAATAGAGTGGAAGAAGGACTGCACACACCCAGGGCAGGCTTGCCATGCAGCAGCAAGGCTACCACAGGTGGTGGCAGAGTAGTCAAGCCGAGTCGAGCAACACACTGTAGCGCAGTGTAAAACGGAATAAACAAACTCAGGGTCAGAGGCATGCCGATGAGGTCAGAGCCGGTTAGAAGTGGATAAGCCAAAGACAAAAGACAGAAGCAGGACCAAATACAAGCCAAGTCAAAAACCAGGGAGTTAACACACTTACAGTAGAAACACTGAGTCAAGGCAGAGAGAGGGAATAAACAGACACAGGGCAAGTCAGGGATTACAGCAGGACTAAACAGGATATACCAAAGTCAGATACTCACGCCGTGGGCAGAACTATAGCTGACACCACTTGCAGGATGCAGCAGGGATAAATAGTAAACCTGAAACCAGACTGAGGCTGAGAAAAATTAACCCTTGATATGATCAGACTGGGAAAAGGGAAGACTGGACTCAAAACCTGGTCTGGATCATGTTAATTATATCTGGCACAAGCCAAAGTAAAATGTGAATTACAAATCTACATGAAATTGCGCAGAATATTTTGCTGTTTTATCTTTTAAAAAAGCAGCTGATTGTGTAACATATAACAGTTCATTCACCTTTGCTGGTGCTACCATGCTAAAAATTCTCTGGTCTCTCGCCAAGATTTGTATAACATACTTTCTATGGCTATATGTCATCATCACATGTGACCATTGCAGCCTGTGATTGATTGCAGTGGCAACATGTGACAATAAGTTATTACTGGACACCAGGTTTGCAAAAGTTGGTGAGGGAGCAATAAAGCAGTGCCATGAAAGAGCCAAAGGAGTATGGTAAACAGTAGATTTTACTCCATGAGTAATTTGAAGCAAAATCCACAACAATTTCTTAACATTACTAAATTATAATTAACACTGCTGGTCAATTTCTATTTGAAAATTGTCTGCAGCATATGGATTAGGTTTGTTGAAATCTCATCCACTTTGCCACTTTTACATTCTGCTGCAGATTTTCCATTTATATATCCAGATTAAAAATCTGCAGCATGTCTGGTAAATAATGCGTACAAATACCTTTAGGCCGGGGTCACACTTGTGAGTGTGATGCAAGTCTCTCGCATCAACACCCAGCACTGCCGCCGGCACTTGGGACCGGAGCGCGCGGCTGTATGTATTTCTATGCAACCGCACACTCCGGTCCGAATGCCGGCGGCAGTGCCGGGTATTGATGCGCAAGTTTCTCGCACCACACTCGCAAGTGTGACCCCGGCCTTAGGAACATATTCACAGTTCATCTGGCTTCTTTCCTGGCTAGTTAACCCCTTACTGCCATCAGACGTACTATCCCGTCCATGGTACCTGGGCCCGTATGACCATGGACGGGATAGTACGTCCCAACGATCGGACGCGCTCCCAGGGGGAGTGCAGCTGATCGCGGCCGGGTGTCAGCTGATTATCACAGCTGACACCCGGCACTATGTGTCAGGAGCGGTCACGGACCGCTCCTGGCACATTAACCCCTAGCACAACACAATCAAACATGATCGCGGTGTACTGGGGGCACAGGGGAGGATCGCGCAGGGTGGGGGCTCCCTGCGCGCCCCCCTGAGACCCTCAGAGCAGCGCGATGTGTCGCGCTGTTCCGAGGGTCCATCCTCCCTCCAGGTCCCCGGATCCAAGATGGCGCCGGAGTCCTGCAGGGCGGCGACTTACTCAGTGCCTGCTTAGAGCAGGCACTGAGAAGCCTGCAGCGATGCCAGAGCGATCGCTGGTGTGACAGAGTACTGTGCACACTGTCACACCAGCGATCTGCTAAAATACAGTGATGTCCCACCCTGGGACAAAGTAAAAAAGTTAAAAAAATAAAAATAAAAATTGTTTAAAAAAAATATATATATATTCCCCAATAAATTCATTTTTTCCTGTAAATAAAAAAACAAAAACAATAAAAGTACACATATTTGGTATTGCCGCGTCCGTAACGACCCCCCCTATAAAACTGTTCCACTAGTTAACCCCTTTAGTGAACCTCTTAAAAAAAATTAAAAAAAAAACAAAGCAAAAAATTAATGCTTTATCATCATACTGCCGAACAAAAAGTGGAATAACACGCGATCAAAGAGACGGATATAAATAAGCATGGTACCGCTGAAAACGTCATCTTGTCCCGCAAAAAACGAGCCGCCATACAGCATCATCAACGAAAAAATAAAAAAGTTATAGCTCGCAGAATAAAGCGATGCAAAAATAATGATTTTTTATATAAAATTGTTTTTATTCTATAAAAGCGCCAAAAACATAAAAAAATTGATATAAATGAGGTATCGCCATAATCGTACTGACCCGAAGAATAAAACTGCTTTATCAATTTTACCACACGCGGAATGGTATAAACGCCTCCCCCAAAAGAAATTCATGAATTGCTGATTTTTGTTCATTCTAACCTCCCAAAAATCGAAATAAAAAGCGATCAAAAAACGTCACGTGCTCAAAATGGTACCAATAAAAATGTCACCTCTTCCCGCAAAAAATAAGACCACATAACTCTGTGGGCCAAAATATGCAAAAATTATAGCTCTCAAAATGTGATGATGCAAAAACTATTTTTTGCAATAAAAAGCGTCTTTTAGCATGACAGCTGCCAATCATAAAAACCCGCTATAAATAGTAAATCAAACCCCCCTTTATCACCCCCTTAGTTAGGGAAAAATAATAAAATTAAAAAAAAGTATTTATTTCCATTTTCCCGTTAGGGTTAGGGTTGCGGCTAAAGTTAGGGTTAGGGTTGGCGCTAAAGTTAGGATTAGGGTCAGGGTTGGGATTAGGGTTATGGGTGTGTTAGGGTTAGGTTTGTGGTTAGGGTTGGGACTAGGGTTAGGGGTGTATTGGGGTTAGGGTTGGAGTTAGAATTGGGGGGTTTCCGCTGTTTAGGCACATCAGGGGCTCTCCAAATGTGACATGGCGTCTTATCTCAATTCCAGCCAATTCTGCATTGAAAAAGTCAAACGGTGCTCCTTCACTTCTGAGCTCTGCCATGCGCCCAAACAGTAGTTTACCCCCACATATGGGGTATCAGTGTACTCTGGACCCCAAGAGTTATTGTGTAATTTGTCCTATTTCTTCTGTTACCCTTGGGAAAATAAAAAACTGGGGGTAAAAATATCATTTTTTTTTAAAAAAATGATTTTTTGTTTTTACGACTGTACGTTATAAACTTCTGTGAAGCACTTGGGGCTTCATAGCGCTCACCACACATCTAGATAAGTTCCTTGTGGGGTCTATTTTCCAAAATGGAGTCACTTGTGTGGGGTTTCCATTATTTAGGCGCATCAGGGGCTCTCCAAATGCGACATGACGCCCCCAGACCATTCCATCAAAGTCTGCAATCCAAAACGTCACTACTTCCCTTCCGAGCCCCGACGTGTTCCCATACAGTAGTTTTCTCCCACATATTGGGTATCAGCGTACTCAGGACAAATTGGACAAAAACTTTTGGGGTCCAATTTCTCCTGTTACCCTTGTGAAAATAAAATATTGGGGGCGAAAAAATCATTTTTGTAAAAAAAAAAAGGATTTTTTATTTTTACGGCTGTACGTTATAAACTTCTGTGAAGCACTTCGGGGTTCAAAGTGCTCACCACACATCTAGATAAGTTCCTTGTGGGGTCTATTTTCCAAAATGGGGTCACTTGTGGGGGGGTTTCCACTGTTTAGGCACATCAGGGGCTCTCCAAATGCGACATGACTCCCCAGACCATTCCATCAAAGTCTGCAATCCAAAACGTCACTACTTCCCTTCCGAGCCCCGACGTGTTCCCATACAGTAGTTTTCTCCCACATATTGGGTATCAGCGTACTCAGGACAAATTGGACAACAACTTTTGGGGTCCAATTTCTCCTGTTACCCTTGTAAAAATAAAATATTGGGGACGAAAAAATCATTTTTGTAAAAAAAAAAAGATTTTTATTTTACAGCTGTACGTTATAAACTTCTGTGAAGCACTTCGGGGTTCAAAGTGCTCATCACACATCTAGATAAGTTCCTTGAGGGGTCTAGTTTCAAAAATGGTGTCATTTGTTGGGGGTTTCCACTGTTTAGGCAGATCAGGAGCTCTCCAAACATGACATGGCATCCAGCCAATTCTGTGTTGAAAAAGTCGACCGGCGCTCCTTCCCTTCCAAACTCTGCCATGCACCTAAACAGTGGTTTACCCCCACATATGGGGTATCAGCATACTCAGGACAAATTGCACAATAACTTTTGGAGTCTTGTTACCCTTGGGAAAATAAAAATTTGGGTGAAAAGATCATTTTTTGTGGAAAAAATATGATTTTTTAATTTTACGGCTCTACGTTATAAACTTGTGTGAAGCACTTTGGGGTTCAAATTGCTCACCAAAGATCTAGATAAGTTCCTTAGGGGGTCTAGTTTCCCAAATGGGGTCACTTGTGGGGGGTTTCCACTGTTTAGGCACATCAGGGGCTCTCCAAATGCAACATGGCGTCCAATCTCAATTCCAGCCAATTTTGTTTGGAAAAAGTCAAATGATGCTCCTTCCATTCCGAGCTCTGCTCTGTGCCCAAACAGTGGTTCCCCCCCACATATGGGGTATCAGCGTACTCAGGACAAATTGGACATCAACTTTTGTGGTCCAATTTCTCCTGTTACTCTTGGGAAAATAAAAAATTAGTGACTAAAAGATAATTTTTGTGGGAAAAAAATAGGATTTTTTATTTTCATGCTCGGGCATTATAAACTTGTGTGAAGCACTTGGGGGTTCAAAGTGCTCACCAAAGATCTAGATAAGCTCCTTAGGGGTCTAGTTTCCAAAATGGGGTCACTTGTGGGGGGTTTCCACTGTTTAGGCACATCTGGGGCACTGCAAACGGAACATGACCCCCATCAACGTCTGCATTCCAAAACGTTACTACTTCCTTTCCAAGCCCTGTCGTGCGCCCAAACCGTTTCCCCCCCCACATATGGGGTATCAGCGTACTCAGGACAAATTGGACAACAACTTTTGGGGTCCAATTTCCTTGGGAAAAATCAAAAATTTGGGACTAAAAAATCATTTTTGTGGAAAATTGTTTTTTTTTATTTTTCAGACCCAGGCATTATAAACTTTTGTGAAACACTTGGGGGTTCAATGTGCTCACAACAGATCTAGATAAGTTCCTTAAGGGGTCTAGTTTCCAAAATGGTGTCACTTGTGGGGGTTTCCACTGTTTAAGCACATCAGGGGCTCTCCAAACACGACATGGCGTCCAATGTCAATTCCAGCCAATTTTAGTTTGAAAAAGTCAAACGGCGCTCCTTCCCTTACGAGCTCTGCCGTGTGCCCAAACAGTGGTTTTCCTCCACGTATTGGCTATTGGCGTACTCAGGAGAAATTGCACAACAACTTTATCTGTCCATTTGCTTCTTTTACCCTTGTGAAAATAAAAAAAAAGTTTGTAATAGATCATTTTTGTGGCTAAAAAGTTAAATATTCATTTTTTCCTTCCACGTTGCTTCAGCTCCTGTGAAGCACCTGAAGGGTTAATAAACTTCTTGAATGTGGTTTTGAGTACCTTGAGGGGTGCAGTTTTTAGAATGGTGTCACTTTTGGGTATTTTCTGCTATATAGACCCCTCAAATTGACTTCAAATATGAGGTGGTCCCTAAAAAAAATGGCTTTGTAAATTTTGTTGTAAAAATGAGAAATCGCTGGTCAACTTTTAACCCTTATAATTTCTTAAGAAAAAAAAATTTGGTTCCAAAATTGTGCTGATGTAAAGTAGACATGTGGGAAATGTTATTTCTTAACTATTTTGTGTGACATATTTCTCTGTTTTAAGGGAATAAAAATTCAAAGTTTGAAAATTGCTAAATTTTCAAAATTTTCGCCATATTTGCGTTTTTTTCCAAAATAAACGCAAGTTATATGGAAGAAATTTTACCACTAACGTGAAGTACAATATGTCACGAGAAAACAATCTCAGAATCGCGAAGATCCGTTGAAGCGTCCCAGAGTTATAACCTCATAAAGAGACAGTGGTCAGAATTGTAAAAATTGGCCCGGTCATTAACGTGCAAACCAGCCTTGGGGGTGAAGGGGTTAAACACCTTGCTATAGTAATTTCAAAATATGTAATATGCACTGCGTTTAGTTACTCTTTAGAGGAAATGCACTAAAATTGGACAGATAAGATAACCTGTATTATAAAGAGTAGTTGAGATCTGAAGACATCCTGCAACTGGGAATCAAATCCGCCAAGGAAGCAGGGGTCATTCAGTATTAAAATGGATTTTCTGTGCACAAAGAATTGTAATCTGTGTTGGAAATTCCTGCTTGCAACAGAAAGATTGTAATAAAGAATATATTTATGTGCTTTTTAGCTATGTAATACTGTACCCAGGCGAATCTTGTAAACTCCCTCTAAAATTCATATTCTGATTTTTAGACATATTGTGAGGTTTTATGTGCAACTTATCCAATTCCCAAAAGTGAGAGTGCTATATAATGCTGAAGGTGTAGTCCTTTATTATTCACTTATCTCTGCAGCACATCATTTTTATGGACCTTTGTGTGTTCAGAATTTTGACAATTTCATTCATCAATTTCATTCAGTGTTGGATTGTGTTTATGGCCTGCTGTGCATTTAGGACATTTTCTGTTGCTTCTGACATTTTATTTATTAGGCTCTGTTAACGTGTGTTTTGGTTTCCTGCTATGACATCACTTGGCCAATTCAGAACTCTTGATGGGCAAACATCCCGAAACATGTGTCTTCATATGAAGTTCCTGATTTGGCTTCATGTCTTAAGTCATGTAGCAATGCTCTAAAAAGATTGGATATTGACTCTTAGGATTTCTACATCCAAAAGTTGGCGCTAGAGTTCAAGTCCTCTTCATTTCTGAAGAGGCTGTTTGCATATTTAAATTCCAACAGGAGCTTTACATCGTCTATAAGTCTCCTTACACTGACTTGCCAATCTCCTCAAGGAGAACCGTTCCCTCTTAAACTGCTATTATGTGAAACATAGCTAAGTGCTGGATCCATTGCATGGCGAACAGCAGTAATAAGAATTGGGATTAATTGACTTATTATGTCGTGACTGGTATCCATTCTGTTCCACTGCCATTTTTGTTGTCTTGATGGTGCATATACAGCTCTGTCAAAAATTAAGAGACCACCACATCAAAACCCTGTCATGGCCAGCCCAATCTCCAGACTGGAACCCTATTGAAAACCTCTGGGATGTAATCAAGAGGAAGATGGATAGTCAGAAGCTATCAAACAAAGAACTGCTTAAATTTTTGTACCTGGAGTGGCATAAGGTCACCCAAAAGCAGTGTGAAAGACTGATGGAAAGCAGGCCAAGATGCATGAAAACTGCTTTTAAAAATCATGGTTTTTCCACAAAATATTGATTTGTGAACTCTTCCTGAGTTAAGACATTAGTATTGTTGTTTCTAAATGATTATGACGTTGTTTTCTTTGCATTATTTGAGGTCTGAAAGCACTGTTTTTTTTTATTTTGACCATTTTTCTTTGTCAGAAAAAAATTACAAAATTTTTTGCTTGGAAATTCAGAGACCTGTCAGAAGTTTATAGACTAAAAGAACAATTTACATTTTACTCAAAAATCAGACAAACTGAACATTTGAAAGTGGTCTCTTAATTTTTGCCAGAGCTGTATAATGATCTCAACTGGAAAAGACATCAGGATTTAAATTGACTACTTTGTGGCTCAGTTATTAAAATCTGATAATGCTTATTAGGCCGCCTTCACACGTCCATTTTTATGTCCGTATGTGGTCCATTTTTTAAGGACCGTAAATGCGGACAGATGCACAACCATTCTATTCAATGGTAGCTACGCACATGTCAGGTTTTTCACATGGACCGTGTGTCAGCTTTGGCGATTTCGCGCAGCACATAGTGTGTGGGAGTTTCATACTTCTGCAGTAACACAGACTGACTACAGATTTATTGATTTTGATGGGACAACCCCTTTAAACCCTTTCCCATGGGCAATTTTCTGTTTTTGTTTTTTTCTCCCCTTCTTCCTAGAGCCATAACTTTTTACTTTTCCAGCCATGTAGCGATATGAGATTTTGTTGTTAGTGGGACGAGATGTACTTTTGAATTACACCTTTCATTCTGCCAAGTTGTGTATTGGAAAACTGGAAAAAATGTTCCAAGTGTAGTGAAATTGCAAAAAAAGTGCAATTCCACAATGTTTTTTTGTTTTCTTTATTTAGTATTTTCAATATAGGGTAAAACTGACCTGGCAATATGATTCCCCAGGTCAGTAGGAGTGCACAGATACCAAACATGTATAGTTTTTTTTTATTTAAGTGGTGAAAAAAAAATCAGAAACTTGTAAAAAAAAAATGCTTTTGTTGTCATTTTCTGAGACCTGTAACATAATTTCTAATTTTTCTGATCCTGGTTCAAGGCTTATTTTTGCGCCTTGAGCTGACATTTTTATTGATACCATTTTGGCATAGATACAATGTTTTAATAACCTCTTATTGCAATGTTGTGGCTACCAAAAAAACGTAATTCTGGCTTTTTAAAGTTCTTTCTCATTACACCGTTTACTGATCAGATTAATTTATTTTATATTTTGATAGATCGGACATTTCTGAATGTGGCGATAGTAAATCTGTCCATACTATAACTTTTGTCCATGTACAACAGACATCCTAGTTGAGAGTGCAGGGGTCACAAAGGGCTGCCTGCATATTAATTAGGATGGTTGACTTCACTTTGTCTCCAATGTACAAGCCTATTTCTAGGAGACACACACTGTCAGCTCAAACTGCAAGCTCCTGCCACTGCAAAAGAGAGGGAGGAGGAGGGGATTAAAGCAGCCATCAATTGCAGGTAAAGATGCAGGCTCAGTGCCTGAGCCTGCATCAAAGGCAGGGACACTGCATCAGTCGTGAAGGGGTTAATAACCTAACAAACTGTATTCGATCACGTACATTTTTAAATGTTGATGTGTATTAATACAGATGTCACACACACGTAAAATATGGACACACAGATTACAATACAGAGAAATCGGATGATTTTTCATATGCTAATCAGAATCTTGCCTAGTGGTGAGCAAGGCTTGTGTAGTGAATAAAAATCAGACCACACATTGACCAGTCAATAGGACAGTTCTCATGACAGTTTTTTCACATTGACCTGCTGTTCATGTAAAAATAATTGCAGCATGTACTATTCAATTCCAATTTTCGGATGAGAATCACCTATACAAGTCTTTAGGGTGCACGAAAAACTCAGATCCCATATCGATCATCTATATTGCAACCGATACTTATGAGTACATTGCCATTATTGACCTAAGAAATTATGTTTCATCATGTACATTTTAAAATATTGATTTATAGAAATGGATCACACACATGAAGCTCGGACAATTTCTAGATGAAGCTCGGACAATTTTTCGTATGCTCATCTGATCATGGTCTTGTACACAGTAAATATTTTTAGCACTGACTATTTGCATTGATCGACACAATAAGAACAGACTATAGGTTAGTAAAGTATTGCTTTCTTTTAACTGAAATTTCAGAGTTCTGCACATTCTTGTGAACAGATCTTTAGAGTACATGGGATTTAGGCAATAGCTTCTGACATGGTTAGAAAATAACATTTACTGTGTGTAACTTCTTCCGGACTGATTTTCTACATAGACTTATTTTCAAGGATAAAATATGATACAAATAAGACCTGAGAAATCCTGCTTCTTTTATTGATGAGGCTCAATGATTTAGAGAAGGGGTATCAGACTGTAGGATTTCTTGGTGATACTTTTACTACCGTCTTTGAATTTAAAGTGGTGACAATCATGTACGGAAATAAATCTAAGCATGGACTGTGCACTGTGAATTATATCCTGGGAGAATGGATGTCAGATGTTGGTCTTGTTGCTCTAATCCAGGAAGGTAAATATCACATTTGTGAGCTCGGCTACATAAAGCTGCCTCTAGCTCATGTTTACCAGAATGTTGAACACATTTCTGAATTCCCAAGCAGTACAGAACTACCGGCTATTTATAGCTCCATCGAGGTCCATCCCAGAAAGGGATTCACAAACACAAAATATCTGACATGAATACATTAATGTCTACTCCTAGAATTTTGTGGTCTTGGACCAGAAAAAAATAAGACTGAATTTACAAAGAAAAGATTCCGATGTGTTTAAGACAATAACGTCCTGTAGGCAGAGGTTAATGGAGTTCTTTCCATTCAACATAATAAACCTATTAACAGAGAGTTATATTTTTAATGCTTATATTTGGACAAAATATTCTAGTTTATTAGGTTCATCTAGTATTCAACAAAGGCTGGACAGACATCTGTCTGAGATGGCTTAGTGAATCCTGCTTTAAGCAGGTGGTTGGACACAATGGTCCTGGAGGTCCCTTCCAACTCTAACATTGTATGATTCATAGATATTTACATAGATTCCGATTAATTGATATTGGCATTGTTCATGCCAGTCTTGATGAAGGGTGAGTTGTAGTCAGGCAATCCTGATTCATTACTAGAGATGAGCAAACATCGTCGGCACTTGCCGAAGAAGCTGCATCGGGAAACCAGATACCAGAAGCGCTCTGGATAATCAACTGTTCGACGCCACAGCTACATGTGTGGCAGATGTGTGACAGTCACAATACATGCATGGAGAGCTTGAGTGTTGTGACTTTCACACACCTGTGACACATGCAGCTGTGGCGCCAAACAGCTGATTATCAGAAGCGTTCCAGGCATCCGGGTTCTCGATGCAGCTTCTTTGGTAAGTGCTATAGCTTTCCGAATGAGGAGGGAGCCGACAATGTTCCCTCATCTCTATTCATTAAGTCTCTTAATGAGTCTGGCATGTCTGAAAAGTGGTATGTTCCTTATCAGAAATCTTACTCCAGTTAGAGACTGGGGTAAGATTTGTGGTGTAAGGCTGGGGTCACACTGGCGACAAAATCGGACGACTGCAATGCGATGAAATATCGCATTGCAGTCGGACCTATGTTAATCTATGGAGCAGCTCCCAGTATCAGATTTTTTGTGGTCCGTTTTAAACGTCCGAGTGCAATCGCAGCATGCTGCGATTGTCACCGATTGTGGGTCGACTATCGCCAATGCAAGTCTATGGGAGCGATGAAAAATCGGATTACAAACGGACCGCACGTGTGACTTGCGATTAAATCGCACAACTTTTCCAGGTGACAGGAAACTGCCTTTGAATTTCTCAGGAAGCCTTTACATGCTAATTAGCTAAGCACATCTTAAAAAACAACAGGAAGAACGCCTACACGGAGTCCAGAAACATGGCATCTAGCCACATCAATGTGGAACTCCTCATTGTATTGGTGCAGGAGAGGCCTGAATTGTGGGACCAGCGCGATTCCAAGTACAGCAATCGGACGCGCAAAGAGGCGGCATGGAAAACTATATGTGTGCACATTTTTCCGGACTATAATGAGAGATCCAGGGAGGACCAAGAGCGACTTAGTAAGTACCACATGTAACGGTTTTCACAATTTTTAAAAAATTTATTTTTGCAAATAAGAATCTAGCCTTATGTGTTGAAATGCTATTTAAAACGCACCATTATCGACCTCTTACTATTTAGAAGTACACATTGCTGTGTGTGTAGTCCAAAAATATCCATGTATATTTAAATATCATCGATGCTTCGGCATCTATTGACTACCACATTTTGTAGTTATCTTCACCTCAGATGTAGTGTTTTGGTGATAAAATTCTAACTGATTGAGGCGTTTGGTAAAGGGCCAAGCATTTTTTAAAATGTATGTTAGTGCTTATAACATGGATACTTCTGGTTGTATGTTGATGTGTTTTAATATTGTAAATCACATCACACATGACCAGTATTTAAATGTTCAGTGTTGCCTATTTTTGTTTTTGCCTTATTAAATAGATATCAGTCATTAAAAGCGTTATGCTCTTCTTAAATTTGTAGTGAATGATGTGACAAGGCGATGGCGTAGTTGTCGTGACTGCTACCGGAGGGAGAGGCAGTTTAGAGATCGGAGTGGGGCTTCAGCATCTAAGAAGAGGAAGTACCTCTATTTTGATAGACTAAACTTCCTTGAGCCAGTGTTGGATCTGCGACCGTAAGTGCATGTGTGTTGAACGACTTTCATGTTTATAATTTTGTTATTTTTTAATTTAAATTTTTTTTTGCTTTTTTTCATTCCTAGAACTGAGTCAAACCTAACTGAGAGGGAGACGGGGTCTGACTCAGAAGTGGTTATCGACCCAGTTGGTGATGGAGAAGAGGAGGCAGGCCCTTCCTCAGCAGCATGTGGGTCCACCCAAGCAGCACCAACAACAGCTGCAGGAGCTGAGGATTCACAGACACTGCATCTGGAAAATGAGGATCTACCTCAGAGCAGCAGCCCTAATAGGGCTCAAGATGTATCTCCTCCTCCTTCCCAACTCACAAGGCGAGGTAGGCGGCGACGAGAAGGAGTGGGTTCTGTCTCAAGGAGGCAGGTGGACCGAGGAGTTCTGGACTATTTGTCCAGTGTAGGTAAAGATGATGGTGAGGAGGCATTTTGCCGCAGTCTGGCCCCTTATCTCCGGGCTACTCAAATACAGCACAGACTGAGGATCAGAAGTGGACTGCAGATTGTGTTGGAAGCTGGATCAGGCCCTAATGATCCCACCAACCTACTAGATTATCTTCATAGATGGGTGGTTGGTCCAGAAAATTTAGGGAGGTTGGTAGCACCAAATCCAGCACAATCTGCTTCTGCCTCTGATCCTCCTCCTCCTCCTCCTCATCATCATCCTCCTCCTCCACCTCCTCCTTCTTTGCAACAAAACCCAACTCCTCCTCCTCCTCCTACTGCAGCTCATTCTTTGTATGGAGCTTCCCAGCTCCAATCAATGGGACAGAGTGGCCATGCACAATATGCCCACTCTAACATACCCAATGTTGTTGGCTGGCCACAACATGGATATGTTAGACATGGGCATATTGGGGGTCACTCTGCTAGTGCTCAGTCATATCTATATGACTATGAGCATCAATTCCCTATGTACCCCTACCCACAAGGCCTTCATGATGCAGCAAGTAACCCAGCTGCTACTGTAGGATCTGCACCTGGTCTTTCTCAAACACAGGTTGCAGATTGTGTGAGACAGAATCCACAACCTGGCCCTCCATCCTCTCCAACACCACCACCAAGCTACCAGCAATTGTAGCTGTAATAATTTTTTATTTTTTAATAAGTGATATATTTTTTATTTTATGAGTAATAATGTTATACATATTTTTTTGTTCGGTTTGGACATGTTGGTCCTGGTTACCAAAAAATATATCAGCCTTTAAAAGGCTTCAACACAAAACACTAATGATTAAAATTAGTTAAGTTACATTGGTTGTCTGTGTTTATTCTTCTATGTTATGTAGTGTATTAAGTATGGTAAAGTATTAGACAAAAAAAGAGAGTGTACCATGAATTGATTCATCAAAAATAACTTTATGTTATGATATCACATAAAACACACTACATACCTATGGCCTCATCTTGCCAAGGAATAGAACCACCAGGGGAAACAAAATAATTTGTCAATAATTCACGCACTTTCAGACCAGAAGGGGGACGACGAGGATGGATGACTGGTCTCATAGGCCTCATCATATTATAAGACTGAAGGTCAGCCATATCAGATGATGAGCATTCATGCATTCTTGTAAAATTATGTAGTACCACACATGCTTGCACTACAAGATTTACATTTGATGCACTTAGCTGAATGGCTGATTGTAGGACTCGCCATTTGGCTGTAAGAATACCAAATGTGCACTCCACCAGGCGTCATGCACGAGAAAGGCGATAATTAAAGATGCGTCTCTGATGGTTGAGATTGCGCCGAGGATATGGCCTCATAACATTACAACTTAATTGGAAGGCCTCATCCGCTACTACAACATATGGCACTGCATCCATATTGGAGTGTGGTAGTTGACATGGTGGTGGTAAGTCCAATTGGTTATTGCGTAGCCGCCGACCCATAATGGAAGAATTGAAGACTCTGGAGTCTCCAGTCCTTCCATAGGCCCCAATGTCTACAATTATGAAGCGGTAGTTACTGTCGACCAAGCCCAACAAAACTATAGAAAAATATTGCTTATAATTGTAGAATTGGGTCCCTGATTTTGGCGGCTTACGCACACGTATGTGCTTCCCGTCCAGGGCTCCAATACAGTGTGGAAAATGACTGTTTTCTTGAAAGCTATGTGCAATCCTCAACCAATTTTCCATTTTGGGCTCTGGCATCACTTCTTTATTTAGTCTGGACCAAATTTGTCCACAAGTAGAGCTGACTATTCCGGAAATGGTGGATTTTCCAATTAAAAAACTCTAAATGCAGAGCAGCGTATGAGAGCCCAGTGGAAAGGAACCTGCAATACACAAACAACAACAAACATGTACACATCAGAAAAAAAATATATGAAAAATCCATTAAGAAAATTTAAACAGTGGACATTTGTATATTCACCCATTCTATTCATTTTATGAGTTACAAACCATTATGACTGCTACACACAAGCATATAGGTTCAATAACACAATTTCATATTGACATCAGGTTCAGTATGTTAAGATGAAGAAAGTAAGAAGAATGTAAAAGATGGTAAATTATGCAAAACATCATCAACATATCGTTGACACACATACCTTAATGTTAGAAGAAGCCTTTCCTCAGCAGAAATTGAAGGACGCATCCTGGTGTTCTGAAAGGTGATTCCAGGGCGCAATATGTCCAGCAAAATATCAAAGGTGCCAACACTCATGCGACAGTAGTCAAAAAACTTGTCAGGATTCCTACGCAGTGTTGAATACAGGCGCTCAAAATGGCCTTTGCTGATCCTTCGCTTCACAAGGGGATGCACCCACATTCTTCTGCGGATTCTGTGAGAAACAACTACAGGGTATGGCTCCCCAAAAGTTCTGGATATCAGCCAATAGTACAGCACACGCTCAGTTGTATTAAAAGTTAGTCTGTGACTCATAATTTTAACTTAGCAGCAACACAACAGGAACCACTAAGAAGCAAAACACTCAACGGCAAGGGTGGGAGGGTAATAACAGTCAAACCCCGCTTAAATGTGGGTCTGGCTCATTATTCAAATGATTTGCAGGCCTCAAAAACGTTAAATGTCCATTTTGCTATGATCCCACTAAAAATCGGTAGTCGGTGGGTAATCGGATGTGAAACGTAAGCGTACATGCTACAAAATCGCATCAACTACAAAAATCGGATGCCAGTCGCATCAATGTTCATGAAATTTTAATACGATTATTGACCGACTAAAACGGTCAGATTTTTTAGACGTTGTGTGTGACCCCAGCCTAAGGCATGCTGCAGCTCATCATTTTGGTGAACTTGGCCTAAACTGGCGTGAAAATGCCAAACGTGTCAGTTTTATTTCTCCGATAAGATCAAGTGTCATATATGCTATCATAGTATTATTTATATGCAGTTAGCTCCCCTACGCACTATACTACACATTGTTACCATATTTATACTTTTAATATAGTTATCCAATCAAGAGAGAGCCTATTTCTGGTGATATAATCTTCCAAAGCTTTTTTGACTTCTTAAAAAAATATAATACACAAATTGGTAGTTTCAAAACATGTCCAAAAAATACCAATGCATTTTGAGCTGATCACAGTTTTTGTCCACAACATCTTTTTTATTTATCATGGATCAAACTTGTCAGTGCAAGTCTATGGGTCCGGCAACAACTGGTGGCCTCCTAGTTGCGTCGTAGTGCTGTTTCTCATTGACTTTTTTGTATGTTTGAGAAAAAATTGATGAAACTGACATACTGACTAAACACTGATGAAAATTTGATCAAGAACACTGATGGGAATCGCACAGTTTTTTTCATGACTGGGAAAAAATGTTCTTCTCACTCAGATGCCTGTGAGCCATGTACAATCTAAATGGTCTGCATATGCCTTTGCCTCTTTGTCTTTTTCTGACATGGAAATTGCTTGATAATCTGGAATCTAGCAAAGTCTGAACGTTAAAAATATGTTAAAGGGGATTTGCCACCTATTTTAACACCCACATTAATATCATTGCTGAGCTTTGGAGTCAGGCACATGCAAATGACCTTACTTATTGATTAATAAGAGACAAGCCACCTATGTCACCAACCTAATCTGAGCGTGCAGAGAGACAAGTACAAGTAAATGTGATTATTCAACAGATGGAATAGAGAAGAGCGGCAGTGGAGGCGGTGATTAAATTTTATTAGCATTTTCTTTACAAACTATTTTCAAGTTTTAAAATAAAATATTTCTGGATTTCAAATATTAAGTATAAGAAAAGAGAAATTACATAAAGAAAGCTCAAATAAAAAAATAACCTAAATACAAGACTACATTTATTTTTTAATTGGGTACAAGGCAGAAAAACATTGAAAGAAAGAGAGAAACACAAAACAGCCTTCTTTGTCAGCAATAAATTCACAGAACATGAGAACTACAACCTTCACTAGGGGAACATTTTGCTGTTCACAAGGGAATCTCTTGAAGCAGGTTCTTATTCTTACAGTTAATTCAGGGAGGTTAGAACAAGATATTAGTGCATGAACAAAAAATATGAACTCCAACAAAAACAGAAATCCAACTAGTCATATTAGGAGTAATTAATGCAAAATGGTTGTGTCCGATTCAGAATAACCTAATAATAAACATAATGCTCAGAGTAATAATATATATATATATACAGTGCCTACAAGTAGTATTCAACCCCCTGCAGATTTAGCTGGTTGACACATGCGGAATTAACTTGGCATTGTGACATTTGTACTGTAGATCAGCCTGGAAGTGGGAAATGCACTGCAGCAAAAATTTTTTTTTTATTTTTTATTTTTTTTTTTTAAAATGTTAAAAGTTAATTCAGAGTGTCATTTATTATTCAACCTCTCAAACCACAA
Source organism: Oophaga sylvatica (assembly GCA_033576555.1). NCBI lineage: Eukaryota > Metazoa > Chordata > Amphibia > Anura > Dendrobatidae > Oophaga > Oophaga sylvatica. The sequence goes on along the minus strand of JARQOD010000004.1, from coordinate 295,512,466 downwards.
GAATTCTGTTTGGTCCCCCTAAAGTATTAAGAAGTAGTTCAGGCACCAAGAATAATGAACTTCACATGTGTGGATTAATGATCTCTTTTGCCAGCCTTTTCTGACTATTTAAGACCCTCCCCAAACTTGTGAACAGCACTCATACATGGTCAACATGGGAAAGACAAAGGAGCATTCCAAGGCCATCAGAGACAAGATCGTGGAGGGTCACAAGGCTGGCAAGGGGTACAAAACCCTTTCCAAGGAGTTGGCCCTACCTGTCTCCACTGTTGGGAGCATCATCCGTAAGTGGAAGGCTTATGGAACTACTGTTAGCCTTCCACGGCCTGGACAGCCTTTGAAAGTTTACTCCCGTGCCGAGGCCAGGCTTGTCCAAAGAGTCAAGGCTAACCCAAGGACAACAAGGAAGGAGCTCCGGGAAGATCTCATGGCAGTGGGGACATTGGTTTCAGTCAATACCATAAGTAACGTACTCCACCGCAATAGTCTCCGTTCCAGACGAACCCGTAAGGTACCTTTACTTTCAAAGCGTCATGTCAAGGCTCGTCTACAGTTTGCTCATGATCACTTGGAGGATTCTGAGACAGACTGGTTTAAGGTTCTATGGTCTGATGAGACCAAGATCGAGATCTTTGGTGCCAACCACACACGTGACGTTTGGAGACTGGATGGCACTGCATACGACCCCAATAATACCATCCCTACAGTCAAGCATGGTGGTGGCAGCATCATGCTGTGGGGCTGTTTCTCAGCCAAGGGGCCTGGCCATCTGGTCCGCATCCATGGGGGATGGATAGCATGGCCTACCTGGAGATTTTGGCCAAGAACCTCCGCTCCTCCATCAAGGATCTTAAGATGGGTCGTAATTTCATCTTCCAACAAGACAACGACCCAAAGCACACAGCCAAGAAAACCAAGGCCTGGTTCAAGAGGGAAAAAGTCAAGGTGTTGGTGTGGCCTAGTCAGTCTCCTGACCTTAACCCAATTGAAAATTTGTGGAAGGAGCTCAAGATTAAAGTCCACATGAGACACCCAAAGAACCTAGATAACTTGGAGAAGATTTGCATGGAGGAGTGGGCCAAGATAACTCCACAGACCTGTGCCGGCCTGATCAGGTCTTCGATTATTAGCTGTAATTGCAAACAAGGGTTATTCCACGAAATATTAAACATAGGGGTTGTATAATAATTGACCTACACTTTTATGTTTAAAATTTATTAAAATTCAACTGAGCAACATAACTTTTTGTTTTGTAAGATTTATGCTTGTGTTAATAAATCCTACTCTCGTTTGCAGTTTGAAGGCTCTAACTTATTTGCATCTTATCAAACCAGCTAAATCTGCAGGGGGTTGAATACTACTTGTAGGCACTGTATATCTATATATATATAGATATACAGTATATCTATATATATATATATATATATATAGTACAGACCAAAAGTTTGGACACACCTTCTCATTTAAAGATTTTTCTGTATTTTCATGACTATGAAAATTGTACATTCACACTGAAGGCATCAAAACTATGAATTAGCACATGTGGAATTATATACTTCACAAAAAAGTGTGTAACAACTGAAAATATGTCTTATATTCTAGGTTCTTCAAAGTAGCCACCTTTTGCTTTGATGACTGCTTTGGCACTCTTGGCATTCTCTTGATGAGCTTCAAGAGGTAGTCACCGGAAATGGTTTTCACTTCACAGGTGTGCCCTGTCAGGTTTAGTAAGTGGGATCTCTTTTCTTATAAATGGGGTTGGGACCATCAGTTGTGTTATGCAGAAGTCTGGTGGATACACAGCTGATTGTCCTACTGAATAGACTGTTAGAATTTGTATTATGGCAAGAAAAAAGCAGCTAAGTAAGAAAAATGAGTGACCATTATTACTTTAAGAAATGAAGGTCAGTCAGTCTGAAAAATTGGGAAAGCTTTGAAAGTGTCCCCAAGTGCAGTTGCAAAAACCATCAAGCGCTACAAAGAAACTGGCTCACATGAGGTCCGCTCCAGGAAAGGAAGACCAAGAGTCACCTCTGCTTCTGAGGATAAGTTTATCCGAGTCACCAGCCTCAGAAATCGCAGGTCTACAGCAGCTCAGATTACAGACCAGATCAATACCACACAGAGTTCTAGCAGCAGACTCATCTCTACAACAACTGTTAAGAGGAGACTTTGTACAGCAGGCCTTCATGGTAAAATAGCTGCTAGGAAACCACTGCTAAGGACAGGCAGCAAGCAGAAGAGACTTGTTTGGGCTAAAGAACACAAGGAATGGACATTAGACCAGTGGTAATCTGTGCTTTGGTCTGATGAGTCCAAATTTGAGATCTTTGGTTCCAACCACCGTGTCTTTGTGTGACGCAGAAAAGGTGAACGGATGGACTGTACATGCCTGGTTCCCACCGTGAAGCATGGAGGAGGAGGTGTGATGGTGTGGGGATGCTTTACTGGTGACACTGTTGGGGAATTATTCAATATTGAAGGCATACTGAACCAGCATGGCTACCACAGCATCTTGCAGCGGCATTCTATTCCATCCGGTTTGCGTTTGGTTGGACCATCTTTTATTTTTCAACAGGACAATGACCCCAAACACACCTCCAGGCTGTGTAAGGGCTATTTGACCAAGAAGGAGAGTGATGGGGTGCTACAACAGCTGACCTGTCCTCCACAGTCACCAGACCTGAACCCAATCGAGATGGTTTGGGGTGAGCTGGACCGCAGAGTGAAGGCAAAAGGGCCAACAAGTGCTAAGCATCTCTGGGAACTCCTTCAAGATTGTTGGAAGACCATTTCCGGTGACTACCTCTTGAAGCTCATCAAAAGAATGCCAAGAGTGTGCAAAGCAGTCATCAAAGCAAAAGGTGGCTACTTTGAAGAACCTAGAATATAAGACATATTTTCAGTTGTTTCACACTTTTTTGTAAAGTGTAATGTATAATTCCACATGTGTAAATTCATAGTTTTGATGCCTTCAGTGTGAATGTACAATTTTCATAGTCATGAAAATACAGAAAAATCTCTAAATGAGAAGGTGTGTCCAAACTTTTGGTCGGAATTGTATATATGTATTTTTGTTCAAATTAGTGTTTTAAAATTTTGAATTATTGTTCCTTATGAAATGGAGTTATCCAGCAGATCAGGTTCACAAAAATCTATTTTAAATTTAATGCTTAATTTTTACCTCTCCATATAAATCAGATTTTTCTTCTTTGTACCCAGCAGGCTCCACCTTATTAGCAGAATTCATGTTGTTTGGTTTATTTTGTTTTTTTAACCATGAAATTAAACTTAATGATATCATGTGAACACAGCGCAAAGACCAGATGTTTTATGGCATCAGAAACTTTTTGTTATGAAATTAGCTACATTATTATCATAATATAAAAGATGAAGGTCGTAAATAAAAAGCAAAATATAATATTGCAAAATGCATTTACTATTAACTGCCACAAGAAATTTTTACAATGCTGTTACTTTGCTCATTACATTAGTGCTTCCAACAGTTCTTGTTATTAGCTGTAAAGCTTTTCTGGTTATGAAGAACATTACTTTTCATGTTATTCGACCATGCATTTACTTGACAACAAAACAGCTTAAATTAGAGTTATCTATTATCACCTGCCTAATCAGTCTAAGAATAATCACGTTAATAGGAACATGTATTATTTTGATAGAACAATAAACGAGAAGAATATTGTAAATTGGGCTACTTTTCTAAAAAAAAAAAAAAAAAGTTTTTTTTCCTATTGCTAATCTAGTGGCAACAAATATTCAGCAATGTACAGAATGTAATCAATCACATTAGTCTCTGTCTCTGATGGAGCTAATTTTATAATACGCTACCTTTCAGCACTGTATTTGGGGAAAACATACAGCCTTGGCTAAATTTAAACTATTACCAATTTCTTTACTGAGCCATGATGCTGCTTGTTCAGTTACGTAAGGCTAAATTCACAACCAATTATGTTCTCTTCCAGTCACCAGACCACTGCAGCCAACTACTGTATGCAGCGGTGTTGTGACTTCCGGGCAGACAACACTTCAATTCTGGAGCCAGTGCTGACCTCCAAAACAGCCTGCAATAGATTTATGGCGAGTATGTATCAATTTATTTTTAATTATACCATCAGTAAACATTTTTTTTTCTGCCAAATAATCTCTTTAAGGCCGGTTTCACTCGTCCTTTTTCCGGTACCGGAAAAACCAGTACCGAAGATATCAGTGTCCGTGTGTGTAATACATGCTGCACACGTGTGGCAACCAAGTGCTGCCCTTATGCTGCACCAGTACCACCCGTAACAGCGCCTGGGAAGCAGCGGTACAGTTTGCGCTGTTCCCAGGAGTCGGGTGCTGAGGACCATTCTCATTATTCTCCCCTGCTCTGTCAGCGATTAGTGTGAGCAAGGGAGAATGTTGAGTTATTTTCAGCTGATAACAGTGAAAGCAGGCGGAAGCTAATGGGACTATTATTCACATTAGCCTACACCTGCTGCCGCTAATAATAGTATGACCATCCTTGTGTCATCAGTGTGCACGTGTGCGGCCGTTGCTGCTGTTAAAAAACGGACATGTCAGCGTATTTTGCCCACAGACACACGGTCTATGAAAACACACTGACATGTGTACAGACCCTTTCACTTGAATTTGTCTATGTGTGTAAGGGTCTCCAGTACAAGTGAAAACTGTCACCACACGTAACGGACACACTGATGTCTGAAGAGGCCTAACAGGGTAAGTAGCCTCCTGGTGCTGCTAGTCACAGGCCTTTGAATACATTTTTTATCAGCAAGTTTAACCATAATAGCAGAAGTTTTGGTAGTTTGCTGGTCTGGAGCATTCAGGCTAAAGTTAACGCAATGCTAAGATGTAAAGTCTTCAGAAATGATCTTGCAAAAGGAATTGTTGTTGCTCTCAATCTTGGAATCGTTATGAAGCCCTTTATAAGCAATTTGGAGTCTATTTCACAGAGAGAATGATTTTTCACAAGAGGAAAACATTCAAGACAGTGGACAATGTTCTGTGAAATACTCAAAGAAATTGCACAAAAAAAGCGCTACAGCCTAAATTCTAAAGACCTCAGCAGGTTCAATGTCCAAGTTTATGACAGTACAGTTAGTACAACTGAATAAGTATGGCTTATTTAGAAAGGTTTTCAGGAGAAAGCCTCTTCTTTCTAAAAAAGACATAGCATCATGACTAAAGATCGCAAAGCTGCATCTGAATAAGCCACAAGATCAAAATGGAGAAAGTGGAGATGTTTGGCCATAATGCCCTGCATCATGTTTGGTGAAAACAGAACATAGCATATCAGTATCTGCACAGTATATCAGCAAAAGAGTTCATATCAACTGTCAAGCATGGTTGTGGAGGAGCAATGATTTCTGCTTGTTTTGCAGCCATTTGCTGTGGGCAATCATTAAGTTGACACAAACTCCTCTGTATACCAAAGTATTCTAGAGTTGAATATGAGGTCACTAATCCAAATAGTTAAAACTTGGCCAAAACTGGGTCATGCAATAGGACAGTGATCATGAGCCTACCAGCAGATTTACATCAGAATGGTTTGTTAAAGTAAAGTATCAAGGTGTTGTGATACCCCAGTAAAAGTACAGACTGTGACTTAGTTGAAATCTTGTTGGGGGAGTTTAAGCGAGCTGGGCATAAAATAAATGCTTACAAACTTCAATAAACTTAAAGAGTACCTTTTACTGTTTTTTACAGATTAAACTGAGTACCTGTTAGGGTTCGAGTTCCCAATGCTGCACAAGGGGAATCTCAAGCCATTCCCGCTGCGGTCCCCCATCCGTCTCCGGCCGCAGTGGAGCCTGCTCAGCAGAGACGTCGGTCCCAGCGTCTTGCCCGGTCTAATTCTGTGCAGAAATGAAAGCTGGGCACACTCATATAGGTGAAAATAAGTGAAACTCATTTAATGTTGCACGTACAGTAGTCACATCAAACGTTTCGGTCTGAATAGACCTTCATCAGTGAACTACAAAAGCAAAAAAATGAAACAAATAACATTTACAAGAAAAAAGGTATATACAATAAGAAATTGAGGGTCAAATGCATTGAAAAGATGATGACCTTAGGAAGACCCTCATATCATGCCTTAGCAAAAGTAACAAATATAGAAGGATGATGTAGAACACATGACAAATAAGGACATACCTTAGTGAGAGTGACAGTTGTCATAAATCTATTATGATCAGTTGCTAATAATCTGAGAAACATAAGATAAAATTATCTAGTGATGTGCAAAATACTGTGAGAAAATAATATAAATACCCCACATGACATACCATAGGGATGAGATGGTAAAGGCACAGTCGTGCTGTGATATAAAATATGGGGATGTTAGTTGAGAGTATACTGAAGTGAGGGTATCGCTGTGAGAGGAATATAACATACCAAGAAGGAATACTACTACGGTTTAGTAGTATGGCACTAAGGGCTGCAAGGAAAATAATGGCCCAATTAATGATGTGAAAAGAGACAATATTGTTACAACTGCCATCATTGTGAGCGAAATCTAACTTACCGATACCGGAAGTGTAGAGCAGGGTGCTGTATGGCTCCTGACGCGGCATCCACCGCATGTCAAAAAGGGGCGGCCGGTATACAACGTGTGTCTATAAATAGGGAGGTGCCGTGGAGTAGGCTCAGGGCTGTGCTCAACGTGGCAGGAAGTGCCTAAACCGGAAGAGAGGTATGCGCTCCACCCGAGTGGACGTAGTGCATTCCACAGGTGGGAGTGTCATAGGTATGCGTTCCAGGCAGCGTGTGCTTGCGTGTCACAGATGGTTAACCCTTCGGGAAGTGGTAGAATTGAAAAAAAGGAATTCATAATTCATTATGGCTGATTCTGGAAAGTAAAAGAATAATATTAGACTCACTATATTACAATGAGGAGCCCTTTGACACAAAAACATATTGTAAAAGACAAAATGCAAACAGAGTGTAAATGGCACATATCGCAAATAACGTTAAGCACTGTCATTAAATAGATATCACAGGCACAGAGATCGTAATCTTTATTAAGACCCTTGGGATGTAACGTATCTAACTCGTGTATCCAATGTGCTTCTCTGCGCTTGAGTAGGGTAATGCGATCACCACCTCGTCGCGGTATAGGGACATATTCTAGCACTTGAAAGCGCAGTTGGGATACACTATGGCACTTAGCAATGAAATGTTGTGGAATAGGAAGAAGTAAATCCTTACATCGAATAGTCGATTTGTGTTTCGAAATCCTGTTTTTTATACTTTGCGTAGTTTCCCCAATATATAAAAGACCACACGGGCATTTAATAAGATACACTACAAAGTTGGATTCACAGGTAAAACATTGGTTGATAGTATAGCATTTGCCTGTATACGGGTGGTAGACTGTATTGCCCTCAAAATATTGTTCCATTGATTGCAATTGAGACAGGGAAATGTGCCCATTTTGGGGGTAGACAGAAATCTTTGTGTGGTGGTTGATTTCTTGGAGCCGAGGTCAGCACGGACCAAGGTGTCCCGTATGTTGCGTGCTCTCTTGAAGCAGGGTAAGAAGGGTTGTTTAAAGGCTTCAATATTGGGATGTGCCATTTGTAAGATATGCCAATGTTTCCGTATACTCGTGTGAATCTTATAGGCTGCAGGATGATAGTCATGAACAAATGGGATACGGGTGTTGGTATCCTTACTGATATTCCTGGTTAGAGAGGGATTGCTTATGACTGTATGGGGTGGATAACCCCTATTGAGGAATTTAGACTGCATCTCTTGTACACGGAGGGAACGAGTGTCTGGATCAGAGACTATCCTATTCACACGTTGGATCTGGGATTGTGGAATGGATTCCTTCATCCTCTGGGGGTGGAAGCTTGTGAAGTGCAATAGGCTGTTTCTGTCTGTTGGCTTAGTAAAAAGATCAGTAGAGAGGTTACCAAGGGAGTCTTTCAGTACTAAGGTGTCCAGGAAACTAAGTAGATGTAAGTCATAGGTCATGGTGAAATCAAGACCAGGCCAAGAGGTTTTAAGGAAATTAAAGAAGATATCCAAAGATATCTGGTCGCCTTTCCAAACGCAAAATATGTCATCTATATACCTCTTCCACACCAAGATGTTGGTGCAGAAGAGATCATTGCCATAGATGAGGGTTTCTTCGAAGTGGGCCATGTATGCATTGGCATAAGGGGGCGCCACATTAGACCCCATGGCTGTACCTTTAATCTGGAGGTAGTAATCGTCTTCAAAGAGGAAAAAATTTTTAGTCAATACCAGAGTCAATAGTTCGCAGCATAGGTTGATCTGGTCAGGGTGTATATCAGATTTAGATAACAGATGTCTTGTCGAGGCTATACCTTCTGTATGTGGAATAGAAGTGTATAGGTCTCGTACGTCAAAAGAGACTAACAAGGCTTCAGGTGGTATGGGGGTAATCGACTGAATAGTTGAGAGGAAAGATCCGGTGTCAAGAAGAAAAGAGGCAGTTTCTTTGATTAAAGGAGTAATGATCTTCTCCAGATAGATAGATAGGGGAGAGAGCAGTGAATCAGTCGAAGCGACTATAGGACGACCAGGAGGATTGGATAGATTTTTGTGAATCTTCGGGAGGACATAGAAGACGGGCGTGATGGGATGTTTCTTAACTAGAAACTCAATCGTCTTCTTGTCTAACATGCCTATTGTTGAGTAACGTTCCAAGGTATTCAGAATGGCATTCTGAGTATGTGTAGTTGGATTACCCGGTAATTTCGTATATGTGGTAGTGTCGCTCAACTGGCAGTGTACCTCATTGACGTATAGGGTCCTATCCATTACAACAATGGCCCCTCCTTTGTCGGCTGGTTTAATTATTATATCGTTTGATTGTTGTAATGATTTCAATGCTTGTCTATCTAGAGAAGATAAGTTGGAAGGAAAATATATGCGGCCTCGGTCACTATCGTGTCTAAGTTGTTGAAAAGATGTATCGACAAATTTGATAAAAGTTTCCAGTGCATGGGACCCGGGAGGTGGTCTAAAAATACTTTTAGAACGTAAACCTAGGCTTTCAGCAGTGATAGAGTTAGATACACTAATCGGTGTGTCGGTGGTATTGGTTTGATTGGCAAAATAAACTTTCAATCGTAATCGTCTATAGAATCGTTGAAGGTCCATATCGAGATTAAAAGTATTATTTTTATAACTAGGACAGAAGGACAGGCCCTTCTGTAAAACTGAATGTTCAGCTATTCCTAGTGATTTCGAAGAAATATTTACCACCAGCGAGTTGTTGCCTGGGAACGTGTCACCCGGGTTAAGTCCGTATTTCTTGGACCTTCGGTTCCCCCGCCTGGTCCTCTTCTTCTTTGCTGGCGTCTCGATCGGCCTAAAAAACGGTCTTGATACGTAACTCTGTCTGATCTCTCCAGGTCTGAACCAGAGGTGGATGCTTCTGGTGAAGAACGGCATGCGGATCTTGTTGAGGAATTCTTGGAGAAAGGTCTGTCCCGCCATTTGTAGACTCTATCTAGTTCATAGTCCTCTTGATCGCGTTGGAACTTCAGTCGTTTCCGCTGTTCAATATCACGGCGATGTTGAGTGATGTTATCTTCGACTTTCTTTTTTAATGAATTGAAATCTTCTGCCGAAAAAGTTGCAAGGAGCTGGCTTTCTAGATTCTTGATCCTCTCTTCGCTGGCTGCGATCTCTTTATGGAGATGCTCCAAAGTCAGGACCATGAGATCAAAGGAACACTTATTTAGGATGAGTTCAAATTTAGAACAAAATTCTGCAGAATCACTAAATAGTGTAGGGCGAAGTGATACCCGGAGACCCCGTGGGATACGTTGAGCTTTAAGATACTCGGTCAGGGTTGCCCCGTGTAATTCCAAACCCGTGTGGTGCCGAAGTTCCCGTTCCCAATCACGGCCCCTGGTTTCACTGGGTGGGATCTTGAGAAAATCACTCGATACTTTTGATAAGGCAATGATATTAGAAGTCTCCTCTGGGTTATAGGAGAATGTAAGTGAGGTCATGACCAAAAAAGGCGTGCTTAGAGTAAGGGTTAACGTATAGTATGAAAACACTAGCACAGCCTAATAGTAGAGGTGCACCAGTAGGTTCCCAAGCCGTAATGTAAGAAATGAAAGCTGGGCACACTCATATAGGTGAAAATAAGTGAAACTCATTTAATGATGCACGTACAGTAGTCACAACATCAAACGTTTCGGTCTGAATAGACCTTCATCAGTGAACTACAAAAACAAAAAAATGAAACAAATAACATTTACAAGAAAAAAGGTATACAATAAGAAATTGAGGGTCAAATGCATTGAAAAGATGATGACCTTAGGAAGACCCTCATATCATGCCTTAGCAAAAGTAACAAATATAGAAGGATGATGTAGAACACATGACAAATAAGGGCATACCTTAGTGAGAGTGACAGTTGTCATAAATCTATTATGATCAGTTGCTAATAATCTGAGAAACATAAGATAAAATTATCTAGTGATGTGCAAAATACTGTGAGAAAATAATATAAATACCCCACATGACATACCATAGGGATGAGATGGTAAAGGCACAGTCGTGCTGTGATATAAAATATGGGGATGTTAGTTGAGAGTATACTGAAGTGAGGGTATCGCTGTGAGAGGAATATAACATACCAAGAAGGAATACTACTACGGTTTAGTAGTATGGCACTAAGGGCTGCAAGGAAAATAATGGCCCAATTAATGATGTGAAAAGAGACAATATTGTTACAACTGCCATCATTGTGAGCGAAATCTGACTTACCGATACGGAAGTGTAGAGCAGGGTGCTGTATGGCTCCTGACGCGGCATCCACCGCATGTCAAAAAGGGGCGGCCGGTATACAACGTGTGTCTATAAATAGGGAGGTGCCGTGGAGTAGGCTCAGGGCTGTGCTCAACGTGGCAGGAAGTGCCTAAACCGGAAGTGAGGTATGCGCTCCACCCGAGTGGACGTAGTGCGTTCCACAGGTGGGAGTGTCATAGGTATGCGTTCCAGGCAGCGTGTGCTTGCGTGTCACAGATGGTTAACCCTTCGGGAAGTGGTAGAATTGAAAAAAAGGAATTCATAATTCATTATGGCTGATTCTGGAAAGTAAAAGAATAATATTAGACTCACTATATTACAATGAGGAGCCCTTTGACACAAAAACATATTGTAAAAGACAAAATGCAAAAGATTGTAAATGGCACATATCGCAAATAACGTTAAGCACTGTCATTAAATAGATATCACAGAAAGGCACAGAGATCGTAATCTTTATTAAGACCCTTGGGATGTAACGTATCTAACTCGTGTATCCAATGTGCTTCTCTGCGCTTGAGTAGGGTAATGCGATCACCACCTCGTCGCGGTATAGGGACATATTCTAGCACTTGAAAGCGCAGTTGGGATACACTATGGCACTTAGCAATGAAATGTTGTGGAATAGGAAGAAGTAAATCCTTACATCGAATAGTCGATTTGTGTTTCAAAATCCTGTTTTTTATACTTTGCGTAGTTTCCCCAATATATAAAAGACCACACGGGCATTTAATAAGATACACTACAAAGTTGGATTCACAGGTAAAATATTGGTTGATAGTATAGCGTTTGCCTGTATACGGGTGGTAGACTGTATTGCCCCTCAAAATATTGTTGCATTGATTGCAATTGAGACAGGGAAATGTGCCCATTTTGGGGGTAGACAGAAATCTTTGTGTGGTGGTTGATTTCTTGGAGCCGAGGTCAGCACGGACCAAGGTGTCCCGTATGTTGCGTGCTCTCTTGAAGCAGGGTAAGAAGGGTTGTTTAAAGGCTTCAATATTGGGATGTGCCATTTGTAAGATATGCCAATGTTTCCGTATACTCGTGTGAATCTTATAGGCTGCAGGATGATAGTCATGAACAAATGGGATACGGGTGTTGGTATCCTTACTGATATTCCTGGTTAGAGAGGGATTGCTCATGACTGTATGGGGTGGATAACCCCTATTGAGAAATTTAGACTGCATCTCTTGTACACGGAGGGAACGAGTGTCTGGATCAGAGACTATCCTATTCACACGTTGGATCTGGGATTGTGGAATGGATTCCTTCATCCTCTGGGGGTGGAAGCTTGTGAAGTGCAATAGGCTGTTTCTGTCTGTTGGCTTAGTAAAAAGATCAGTAGAGAGGTTACCAAGGGAGTCTTTCAGTACTAAGGTGTCCAGGAAACTAAGTCGATGTAAGTCATAGGTCATGGTGAAATCAAGACCAGGCCAAGAGGTTTTGAGGAAATTAAAGAAGATATCCAAAGATATCTGGTCGCCTTTCCAAACGCAAAATATGTCATCTATATACCTCTTCCACACCAAGATGTTGGTGCGGAAGAGATCATTGCAATAGATGAGGGTTTCTTCGAAGTGGGCCATGTATGCATTGGCATAAGGGGGCGCCACATTAGACCCATGGCTGTACCTTTAATCTGGAGGTAGTAATCGTCTTCAAAGAGGAAAAAATTTTTAGTCAATACCAGAGTCAATAGTTCGCAGCATAGGTTGATCTGGTCAGGGTGTATATCAGATTTAGATAACAGATGTCTTGTCGAGGCTATACCTTCTGTATGTGGAATAGAAGTGTATAGGTCTCGTACGTCAAAAGAGACTAACAAGGCTTCAGGTGGTATGGGGGTAATCGACTGAATAGTTGAGAGGAAAGATCCGGTGTCAAGAAGAAAAGAGGCAGTTTCTTTGATTAAAGGAGTAATGATATTCTCCAGATAGATAGATAGGGGAGAGAGCAGTGAATCAGTCGAAGCGACTATAGGACGACCAGGAGGATTGGATAGATTTTTGTGAATCTTCGGGAGGACATAGAAGACGGGCGTGATGGGATGTTTCTTAACTAGAAACTCAATCGTCTTCTTGTCTAACATGCCTATTGTTGAGTAACGTTCCAAGGTATTCAGAATGGCATTCTGAGTATGTGTAGTTGGATTACCGGTAATTTCGTATATGTGGTAGTGTCGCTCAACTGGCGGTGTACCTCATTGACGTATAGGGTCCTATCCATTACAACAATGGCCCCTCCTTTGTCGGCTGGTTTAATTATTATATCGTTTGATTGTTGTAATGATTTCAATGCTTGTCTATCTAGAGAAGATAAGTTGGAAGGAAAATATATGCGGCCTCAGTCACTATCGTGTCTAAGTTGTTGAAAAGATGTATCGACAAATTTGATAAAAGTTTCCAGTGCATGGGACCGGGAGGTGGTCTAAAAATACTTTTAGAACGTAAACCTAGGCTTTCAGCAGTGATAGAGTTAGATACACTAATCGGTGTGTCGGTGGTATTGGTTTGATTGGCAAAATAAACTTTCAATCGTAATCGTCTATAGAATCGTTGAAGGTCCATATCGAGATTAAAAGTATTATTTTTATAACTAGGACAGAAGGACAGGCCCTTCTGTAAAACTGAATGTTCAGCTATTCCTAGTGATTTCGAAGAAATATTTACCACCAGCGAGTTGTTGCCTGGGAATGTGTCACCCGGGTTAAGTCCGTATTTCTTGGACCTTCGGTTCCCCGCCTGGTCCTCTTCTTCTTTGCTGGCATCTCAATCGGCCTAAAAAACGGTCTTGATACGTAACTCTGTCTGATCTCTCCAGGTCTGAACCAGAGGTGGATGCTTCTGGTGAAGAACGGTATGCGGATCTTGTTGAGGAATTCTTGGAGAAAGGTCTGTCCCGCCATTTGTAGACCCTATCTAGTTCATAGTCCTCTTGATCGCGTTGGAACTTCAGTCGTTTCCGCTGTTCGATATCACGGCGATGTTGAGTGATGTTATCTTCGACTTTCTTTTTTAATGAATTGAAATCTTCTGCCGAAAAAGTTGCAAGGAGCTGGCTTTCTAGATTCTTGATCCTCTCTTCGCTGGCTGCGATCTCTTTATGAAGAGGGCTCCTCATTGTAATATAGTGAGTTTAATATTATTCTTTTACTTTCCAGAATCAGCCATAATGAATTATGAATTCCTTTTTTTAAATTCTACCACTTCCCGAAGGGTTAACCATCTGTGACACGCAAGCACACGCTGCCTGGAACGCATACCTATGACACTCCCACCTGTGGAACGCACTACGTCCACTCGGGTGGAGCGCATACCTCACTTCCGGTTTAGGCACTTCCTGCCACGTTGATCACAGCCCTGAGCCTACTCCACGGCACCTCCCTATTTATAGAGACACGTTGTATACCGGCCGCCCTTTTTGACATGCGGTGGATGCCGCGTCAGGAGCCATACAGCACCCTGCTCTACACTTCCGGTATCGGTAAGTCAGATTTCGCTCACAATGATGGCAGTTGTAACAATATTGTCTCTTTTCACATCATTAATTGGGCCATTATTTTCCTTGCAGCCCTTAGTGCCATACTTCTAAACCGTAGTAGTATTCCTTCTTGGTATGTTATATTCCTCTCACAGCGATACCCTCACTTCAGTATACTCTCAACTAACATCCCCATATTTTATATCACAGCACGACTGTGCCTTTACCATCTCATCCCTATGGTATGTCATGTGGGGTATTTATATTATTTTCTCACAGTATTTTGCACATCACTAGATAATTTTATCTTATGTTTCTCAGATTATTAGCAACTGATCATAATAGATTTATGACAACTGTCACTCTCACTAAGGTATGTCCTTATTTGTCATGTGTTCTACATCATCCTTCTATATTTGTTACTTTTGCTAAGGCATGATATGAGGGTCTTCCTAAGGTCATCATCTTTTCAATGCATTTGACCCTCAATTTCTTATTGTACATATCTTTTTTCTTGTAAATGTTATTTGTTTCATTTTTTTGTTTTTGTAGTTCACTGATGAAGGTCTATTCAGACCGAAACGTTTGATGTTGTGACTACTGTACGTGCATCATTAAATGAGTTTCACTTATTTTCACCTATATGAGTGTGCCCAGCTTTCATTTCTTACATTACGGCTTGGGAACCTACTGGTGCACCTCTACTATTAGGCTGTGCTAGTGTTTTCATACTAATTCTGTGCAGAGACTTGCTGCTGCGTCTCCTGGATCTTCTATTATAACCAGTGCTGGAGCAGATGTCTTTAGGACGAAGTCCTGCATTTCCCCTTCTGAGCATGCCAAAGTAAGATCTCTCATTGGAGATCAGGGGTCACATGCTCAGGTACTTCAGCAGCTCCTATTGGTCCGCCAGGAAGGTCCTGAAACCACTTGTGTTCTGAAGCAGTTTCCTATTGGTCCTTATCTGGCAGGCCCTGTAGTTGCTACTATAAAAGGGTGGCATGGCTGGGCCGCCATGCGCTAGTATCAAATCTGTTACATGCTTGCGCCAGTGTGGTCATGTATGCATGTGGTTAGGTCTGGCTGAAATAAGCCCCTAGAATACCGGCACCTCCGGTGAGGAGATTGTATGCACATGTTCAAGGCTCGGCTGAAAACGCCATTAGCAATGAATGTGATCTATATTTTTTATTCAATTAAGTTATGTTCACAAATACAACCCTGGCAAAAGTTATGGAATCACCTGCCTTGGAGGATGTTCATTAAGTTGTTTTAGTTTGTTGAAAAAAAGCAGATCACAGACATGGCACAAAACTGAAGTAATTTCAAATGGCAACTTTCTGGCTTTAATAATGTAGTAGTCAGTATTGGTTATTTTTTTAAATAAAGCATAGGGCAAAAATTATGGAATCACTCAATTCTGAGGGAAATAATTATGGAATCACCCTGTAAATTTTCATTCCCAAAACTAACACCTGCATCAAATTAGATCTGCTCATTAGTCTGCATCTAAAAAGGAGTGACCACACCTTGGAGAGCTATTGCACCAAGTGGACTGACATGAATCATGGCTCCAACACGAGAGATGTCAATTGAAACAAAGGAGAGGATTATCAAACTCTTAAGAGGGTGAATCATCACGCAATGTTGCAAAAGATGTTGGTTGTTCACAGTCAGCTGTGTCTAAAATCTGGATCACATACAAACATCATGGGATAGTTGTGAAAGGCAAACATACTGGTAAACCAAGGAAGACATCAAAGCGTCAAGACCGGAAACTTAAAGCAATATGTCTCCAAAACAGGAAATGCTCAACAAAACAAATGAGAAACGAATGGGTGGAAACTGGAGTCAACATCTGTGACCAAACTGTAAGAAACCACCTAAAGGAAATGGTATTTACATACAGAAAAGCTAAATGAAAGCCATCATTAAAACCTAAACAAAAAAAAAACAAGGTTATAATGGACTAAGGAAAAGCAATTGTGGACTGTGGATGACTGGATGAAAGTCATATTCAGTGATGAATTGCAAATCTGCATTGGGCATGGTGATGATGCTGGAACTTTTGTTTGGTGCCATTCCAATAAGATTTATAAAGATGACTGCCTGAAGAGAACATGCAAATTTCCACAGTCATTGATGATATGGGGCTGCATGTCAGGTAAAGGCACTGGGGAGATGACTGTCATTACATCTTCAAAAAATGCACAAGTTTATGTTGATATTTTGGACACTTTTCTTATCCCATTAATTGAAAAGATGTTTGGCGATGAGGAAATCATTTTTAAGATGATAATGCATCCTGCCATAAAGCAAAACCTGTGAAAACATTCCTTGAAACAAGACACATAAGGTCAATGTCATAGCCTGCAAATAGTCCAGATCTCAGTCCAATTGAAAATCTTCGGCGGAAGTTGAAGAAAATGGTCCATGACAAGGCTCCGACCTGCAAAGCTGATCTGGCAACAGCAATCAGAGAAAGTTGGAGCCAGATTGATGAAAAGTACTGTTTGACACTCATTAAGTCCATGCCTCAGAGAATGCAAGCTGTTGGAAAAGCCAGAGGTGGAGCAGCAAAATACTAGTGATTAGAGATGAGCGACTTTGCCTTTTTTCGGGTCGAGTCAGGTTTTGTGAAAGCCGACTGTTATGGGTCTGCGGAACACACCAAATATATAATGTAGAAAGGTGCGTTCGCAGCCCGGGGTCCACCGTGCAAGCGGAGCCTGCTGCTAGTAAAAATGGCGCGAGAAGCAAACTCTGTTATCCCGCAGAGTCGCCAACATAAACGCCGTAATGCGCTGTGGCAATGAGTGCGAACTCTGTTACTCCACAGAGCCGCTAGAAGGAGAGCCGCAGCGCTATATGGCAATGTGTGCGCACTCACTAGACACAACTGAGTGGCAAAGAAAACACACTAGGGCGCTGACTAGCGTTGGAAGCGAACCCTGTTACGTCACAGGGCCGCTGAGAAAAAGCACTGTGTCCTGTAAGGCTCTCAGGTGCACAGTTAAGTGCTAAGCGTACATAAAGCGTGATCATGTGCTAATGTCCTCGCGGGAGTCACCCGCAATCTATGGCGTCTGAACGCCAGACCCTGAATACGGCAATCAAAACTCCTCACCGGTTATGCCGGTAATCTAGGGCATCTAGGACACCGACCCTGACCAGCTACCATACCAAACTCCTCACCGATTAAGTCGGTATTCTAGTGGCTTATTTCAGCCGGGTCCCTATCCATACATACACATGACAACACTGGCGCATAGCATACAATGGTTGATATTAGCGCATGGCGGCCCAGCCATGCTACCCTTTTATAGCAACAGCTACAGGACCTTCCAGGAACAAGGACCAATGAGAAACTGTTACAAACACATGTAGCTACATGACCTTCCTGGCGGACCAATAGGAGCCGCTGCAGCACCTGAACATGTGACCCCTGATCTCCAATGAGAGATCTCACTCTGGGCATGCTCAGAAGGGAAAACGCAGGACTTTGTCCCAAAGACGTCTGCTCCAGCACTGGCTATAATAGCAGATCCAGGAAAGGCAGCAGCAAGTCACTGCACAGTAGTGGAGTGGGCAAGACGCTTGGACCGACGTCTCTGCTGAGCAGGCTCCACTGTGGCCGGAGATGAATGGGAGACCGCAGCAGGATGGGTTCGAGACTCCCCTTGTGCATCAGTGGGAAATTGAACCCTAGCATTACCCCCTTCTTTGGGCCTCGCTGCGCTCAAAGGCAGCGATAAGCTGTGGAGCGTGAACATGCTCGGCAGACTCCCAGGATCTATCCTCAGGCCCATAACCCCTCCAATCCACCAAATAAAATTTTTTGCCTCGTACCACCTTGCACCCAACAATGGCGTTCACCTCATGATCGTCGGTAGATGAACCCGACGTCCCGGCAGATGACTCGGAAAACCGGGAAATGGCCACGGGTTTCAAGAGGGACACGTGAAAGGTGTCAGTGATACCAAGGCGAGGTGGAAGGGCTAGGCGGTAAACCACCGGGTTCACCTGCTCAAGAACTTTAAAGGGGCCCAAAAAGCGAGGTGCCAACTTGGTGGACTCTACCCACAGCCTGATGTTTCGGGCAGAAAGCCACACTAGGTCACCCGGAGCAAATGTAGGAGCGGGGCGCCGATGGGCATCGGCCGAAGACCTCATCCTCTCTTTGGAGGCCTGAATGGCATCCTGAGTGTGGTCCCAAATGTCCCGTGCCTCCACAGCCCAGTCTGCCACCCTGGAATCGGCGGAAGACACGGGCATAGGCACTGGTACCCGCGGATGCTGACCGTAGTTCAGGAGGAATGGGGTCTGTCCGGTGGAGTCAGCCACAGCATTATTTAGAGCGAACTCAGCCCACGGTAGCAAGGATGCCCAGTCATCCTGCCTGGCAGAGACAAAATGTCGCAAGTATGTGACCAAGGTCTGGTTGGCCCTCTCTACCAACCCATTAGTCTCGGGATGGTATGCAGAGGAGAGATTCAACTCAATGCTGAGTAGACGACACAGCTCTCTCCAGAACCGAGACGCAAACTGGGGACCTCGATCACTGACAATTTTGTCTGGCATACCGTGTAGGCGGAAAATATGCCTAATGAATAATGCTGCCAAGGCCCGTGCAGACGGTAACCGTGGTAACGGCACTAAGTGCACCATTTTTGAGAAGTGGTCGGTTATCACCCAGATGATGGTGCAGCCCCGAGACTTGGGTAAGCCCACCACAAAATCCATCCCGACCATCTCCCAAGGCCTGTCTGCCACCGGTAAAGGAAAAAGTATCCCAGCTGGCCGTTGTCGAGGGGACTTATTCTTGGCACAGGAGACGCACGCCTGAACGTATTCCCTGACGTCACGGGCCATCTGCGGCCACCAGTATGTCCTCGCCAGCAACTCAGAAGTCCTTTTGGTCCCAAAATGTCCACCCACCCTGGACGAATGTGCCCAAGAGAGTACTTCCGGTCGCAAATTGGTGGGCACAAAAGTCTTGCCCGAAGGCACAGACTCAAGCGAAACCGGAGCCACCGTTCTTAGGCTTTCTGTGGGGACAATCAGTCGAGGCTCCTCCTCCACCTCCTCAGAGGACACCACGGAGCGGGATAGAGCATCTGCGCGAATGTTCTTCTCACCGGAGAGGAAATGGAGGGTGAAATGGAACCGGGAGAAAAACAAGGACCATCTGGCCTGATGGGAATTTAGCCGCTGGGCTGTCTGCAAATACACCAAGTTCTTGTGGTCTGTGAACACTTGGAAGGGGAAGCGAGCCCCTTCCAGAAGATGTCGCCACTCGGAGAAGGCCAACTTCATAGCCAGTAACTCCCTGTCCCCGATGGAATAATTCCTCTCTGCTGGTGTAAAGGTTTTGGAAAAGAAGAAGCAGGGATGCTTCCGACCCTGGGCATCCTTTTGAAAAAGGACTGCTCCAGCACCAACAGAAGAGGCATCCACCTCTAAGATAAACGGTTTATCGACATCGGGGCGATGTAAGATGGGAGCACTGGCGAAATGCGACTTGATGGAGGAGAACGCCTTGGTGACCTCCTCTTACCACAACTTGGGATTAGCTCCCTTCTTGGTGAGGGCTACCAAGGGAGCTACCAAAGTGGAGAAGTGGGGAATGAATTGGCGATAGTAGTTAATGAACCCCATAAAGCGCTGCACCGCCTTAAGGGAGTGGGGTTCTTGCCAATCCATCACAGCCTGTAGTTTGGTAGGATCCATAGCCAATCCCTGGGTGGAGATGATATAGCCCAGAAAAGGTAGAGACTCCTGCTCAAACATGCACTTCTCCAACTTCGCATATAGGGAATTTGCTCGCAAGAAGTCGAAGACCTTGCAGACATCTCTCCGGTGGGAGGCCATATCTGGAGAAAAGATGAGAATGTCATCCAGATAGACTACCACCGAGGTGGTCAACATATCCCGGAAGATGTCGTTCACAAAGTCTTGGAAGACAGCTGGAGCATTACAGAGCCCAAAGGGCATTACCAGATATTCATAATGCCCATCCCTGGTGTTAAATGCCGTCTTCCACTCGTCCCCCTCACGGATGCGAATCAGGTTATACGCACCCCGCAGGTATAGCTTAGTAAAAACCCTTGCTCCCCGAAGCCTGTCAAAAAGCTCAGAGATTAGCGGCAAAGGATACTTATTTTTCACGGTGATAGCGTTGAGACCCCTATAATCAATGCACGGACGTAGTTCTCTGTTCTTCTTCTGCACAAAGAAGAACCCCGCTCCCGCTGGTGACACCGACTTCCTAATGAATCCCCTTGCCAAGTTCTCCTGAATATATTGGGACATGGCCTCTGTCTCAGGAAGAGAGAGGGGATAGACCCTTCCTCTAGGAGGCTCAGCTCCAGGCAAGAGGTCGATAGGACAGTCATAGGGGCGATGAGGCGGAAGAGTCTCCGCAGCCTTCTTTGAGAAAACGTCGGTATAAGACCAATAGACCTTGGGAAGAGGAGAGAGGTCTATGGGTATCTCAGTGGTGTTGACCTGCACGCTGTCCCTAATGCATCTGCCTTTACATAAATTACCCCAACCCAGAATTCTCCCTGAAGCCCACTCAATATGGGGAGAGTGGTGGCGGAGCCAGGGTAATCCCAACAAAACCTCATTATACCCTCAGGGAGGATAAAAAATGATATATTCTCCTGATGGGAAGAAGACATAGACAAGGTGAGTGGAACAGACTGATGGGTGATTTGTGAGGGCAGAATTGCTCCGTTCAACACCCGTACCGATACTGGTTCAGCCAGCAACACCAAAGGCATGGTGTGGCGAGAAGCAAAGGAGGATGACATAAAATTTCCCTCTTCCCCAGAATCCACACACAGCTTGACGGGTAGGGTGGTAGAACCGTGGGTAATTATCCCCTTGAGGAGCACTTTAGGGGCAAAACTCATGGCGTCCAGTGACCCTGTTCCTACGGTTACTGGGCGCGACTGCTTATTCAGCCGCTGTGGACATCGGTTGGCAAAATGTCCCTGCTGCTGGCAAATATAACAAATCGGGGATGGACGAGTGACCCGAGATTTAGATCCTGCAGGAGCAACCTCCTGAAGGTCGGGCGCCTGAACAGGCGACTCCAGAGGGTTGGTGAAGGTAGGAGCCAACTGGACCCTCTGCCTACACTGGACACGTTCCAGCCTCCGCTCGTGGAAACGGAGGTCGACGTGGGTGGAAATAGCGATAAGCTTCTCCAGTGTGGCAGGAATCTCCCTGGTAGCCAAGGCGTCTTTCACATGACCCGCCAGTCCTCTCCAGAACACGGGAATGAGGACTTTATCTGGCCACTCTAATTCCGAGGCCAGAGTCCGAAATTGGACAGCAAAATGGCTGACCAAAGCCGAACCCTGGGTACTTGCCAGCAGTTTGAGCGCCGCATCGTGGGTGACCTGAGGTCCTAGAAAAACCTTTTTCAGAGCCTCCAGAAAACGAGAAGCGCTCTGCACCACACGGTCATCGCGCTCCCACAGCGGCGTTGCCCACTCCAACGCTCTGCCCGACAGAAGAGCTATCACAAAGCCCACTTGTGCCCGATCCTTGGGGAAACGTGCAGCCAGAAGCTCGAGGTGTATGGAGCACTGACTTACGAATCCCCGACATTGCTTGCTGTCACCAGCAAACTTGTCTGGAAGCGGGAGGTGGGACAATGTAGGGACAGAGGTGGCAGAGGACAATCTGGCTGCAGCTACACTAGCAGCCTGAACAGCGACTACGGTAACATCCACAGCTGAGGTTGTGCGCTCAAGAGCCGCCAACCTACCCTCCAGCTGCTGGATGTACAGCTGTAATCGCTGTTCATCCGCCATTTTACTAGCCAGACCCTGGCGCTAATATTATGTTATGGGTCTGCGGAACACACCAAATATATAATGTAAAAAGGTGCGTTCGCAGCCCGGGGTCCACGTGCAAGCGGAGCCTGCTGCTAGTAAAAATGGCGCGAGAAGCAAACTCTGTTATCCCGCAGAGTCGCCAACATAAACGCCGTAATGCGCTGTGGCAATGAGTGCGAACTCTGTTACTCCAAAGAGCCGCTAGAAGGAGAGCCGCAGCGCTATATGGCGATGTGTGCGCACTCACTAGACACAACTGAGTGGCAAAGAAAACACACTAGGGCGCTGACTAGCGTTGAAAGCGAACCCTGTTACGTCACAGGGCCGCTGAGAAAAAGCACTGTGTCCTGTAAGGCTCTCAGGTACACAGTTAAGTGCTAAGCGTACATAAAGCGTGATCATGTGCTAATGTCCTCGCGGGAGTCACCCGCAATCTATGGCGTCTGAACGCCAGACCCTGAATACGGCAATCAAAACTCCTCACCGGTTATGCCGGTAATCTAGGGCATCTAGGACACCGACCCTGACCAGCTACCATACCAAACTCCTCACCGATTAAGTCGGTATTCTAGTGGCTTATTTCAGCCGGGTCCCTATCCACACATACACATGACCACACTGGCGCATAGCATACAATGGTTGATATTAGCGCATGGCGGCCCAGCCATGCTACCCTTTTATAGCAACAGCTACAGGACCTTCCAGGAACAAGGACCAATGAGAAACTGTTACAAACACATGTAGCTACATGACCTTCCTGGCGGACCAATAGGAGCCGCTGCAGCACCTGAACATGTGACCCCTGATCTCCAATGAGAGATCTCACTCTGGGCATGCTCGGAAGGGAAAACGCAGGACTTTGTCCCAAAGACGTCTGCTCCAGCACTGGCTATAATAGCAGATCCAGGAAAGGCAGCAGCAAGTCACTGCACAGTAATGGAGTGGGCAAGACGCTTGGACTGACGTCTCTGCTGAGCAGGCTCCACTGCGGCCGGAGATGAATGGGAGACCGTAGCGGGATGGGTTCGAGACTCCCCTTGTGCAGCAGCGGGAAATCGAACCCTAACACTGACTTTCTCAAAAGTCGAGTCGAACGAAGTCGGCCGACTAACGGAAATGGTCGGGTCGGAGTCGAAAATCCTACCCCAATGCAAGTCAATGGGGAATAAATTGCTCCCTTATCACAGTCAGGCAGCCTACTAATCAGATGTGATGCTCCACACAAGCAATTTGTACACTGTCACTGGCAGGCAGCTCTGCTACTCCACCAAATTAATTGCCCCCTTATCACAGGCAGACAGCCTACTAATCAAATCTGATGCTCCACAAAAGCAATTTCTACAGCATCACTGGCTCGCAGGCAGCCTAAGAACCAGCGTTGCTGCACACAGCAAAATCCTCCCCTCTCACTGCACAGTCACTGTACAGCTAATCGCTATCAGCAGAAAGTAATTTTTTTTTTAGGCCCTGCCTAACGCTCTCCCTGCTCAGTCGCACCGCCAGCAACCTTCCCCTACACTGAGTTCGGCAGATGTAAAATGGCAGTCGGCGCTGAGGGATTTTATATGCACTGTGATGCCACTGAAAGCCAGCCAATCGCTGCAATGCCCTCCTCTAAGATGGTGCTGGCCGCTGGCTATGTCATCCCGTTGCCCACAGCCTGCATCCTTGCTCATTGGCCGAGAAAAGGCGCTTAAAGTGTAGGGGAAAACCGACTCCAGCAAAATAGTCGCCAAACACGTGACCAAACTCACTCCATGATCGGTTTCGTTTCATGAAACCCGACTTTGGCGAAAATCGTCGACTTTTGAAAATGAACGACCTGTTTTGCTCAACTCTACTAGTGATGTGTTGGAGTGTTTTTTTTTTTTCATGATTCCATAATCTTTTCCCTCAGAATTGTGATTCCATAATTTTTTCCCTCTGCTTGGTTAAAAAAATAACCATTACTGACTACCACATTATTTGTTCTTGATTTCTTTTAGTGTTTCTTAAAGCCAGAAGGTTGCCATTTGAAATTACTTCAGTTTTGTGCCATGTCTGTGATCTGTTTTTTTTCAACAAAATAAAACAACTGAATGAACATCCTCCAAGGCCGGTGATTCCATAATTTTTGCCAGGGGTTGTATAACATGTTCTTAACCCCTTCACAACATTTTACATAAGTTTATGTCATGGTCAGGAAGGGGTTCTTGCAAAATGATGTCAATTTACTTCATAGTGATAATGCCGGCATAGGAGCTGTGCCCGCACTACCCTGTGCCACTTAACCCCCTAAATGGCACGATCGATACTGATCACAGGATTTAGAAGGCTGGGTGAGAGAGGTGTTTTAGCTCTTACATGCAATCGGCATCCCTGCGACATCATCACGAAGGCTCGTTTTTCGCAATGGGACTTCTGGGTCTGCCAGCTATGAGGTCTGTTTAGACCATGCTAAGGCTAGTTTCACACTAGCGTTTCGTTGGTTTGCGCACGGCCGCCGCTAAGCTCCACCCCGGCCACGCCTCTTCCTGGCTGCTCTGCCTATGGGCACATGATGCTGCATGCGACCTGCGTACCCTATCTTTAGCTTTGGGTACGCAGGCCGTGCGCAGGTATGCTTTTGCCGGTGCATGCGTCCTTTTGTCGGTGCGCCGACCTGCGCCCAACGCGCCATGTTGCATTCTCTGCGCACCTTCAAAAGGACGCGTGCGCCCGCAAATACATACCTGCGCACAGCTTGCGTACCCAATGCTAAAAATACGGTACGCAGGTCGCATGCAGCATCATGCGCCCATAGGCAGAACGGTCGGGAGTTGGTGTGGCCGGGCGGAGCTTAGCGGCAGCTATGAGCAGACCAACGAAACGCTAGTGTGAAACTAGCCTAAAAGAGTGGTCTAAGCGGCGTCTGTCAGAGTAGTACTGATAACTATAATGCATTGCAATGCATTATTACAACGATCAGAGTAATAAAAGTTAAAGTCCCATAGAGGGACTAAGTAAAAAAGTAAAAAGAAAGTTAACCTTAAAAACATGTTAAAAAAATCATAAAATAACCCAAAAAAATTAAAAAATATTAAACCAATAAATAGGTATATTTATGTAAAAAAATACACATATTTGGTATCACTGTGTCCGGAACAGCCCAGCTTATAAAGCTGTAACACTATTTAAGCCCTTCAATGAACTCAGTAAAAAAAAAAAAAAGTGGCAAAAAACTATGCTTTTTCATCACATTGCTGGAAAAATGGTGGACTAAAACACGATCAAAAAGTCAAATGTAAATAAAAATTACATCACTGAAAATGTAATCTTGACCCACAAAAATCAAGCCACCACACAACTCCGTCTTCTGAGAAATAAAAAAAGTTATAGCTCTCAGAATATACCAATGCAAAAACAATTCTTTTTTACATAAGATAGTTTTTCTGTAAAAGCAGAAAAACATGAAAAAATTATATAAATGTGGTATCGCTGTAGTCGTGACCCGAAGAATCAAGGATGGCATAAAAACCAACAAAATTACAGTTCTTGAATTGCTGGTTTTTGTTCATTCTGCCTCCCAAAAATCAAACCAAACTGGAAAGGAGCCATGATTCCCAGCGCTGCCACAGAGTGAAGATAAGGGTGCGTGTTCTCTGGATCTTTATTTATTTAGACAACACGTTTTGAAGTCTGATTGGCTCCTTCATCAGTTGTATATATATCTATGATATAACTGATGAAAAAGTCAACCCAACTTTGAAAAGTGTTGTTTGAATGAATAAGGATTCAGAGAACTTACACCCTTGTCTTGACTCTGTAGCAGTGCCTGGGAATTACCACTCTTTTGGTTGGAATACGTTTCTTCCTACCGATGTGTACATCAGCAGTCAGAGCAGCAGCCCTTCATTCTTCTGGTATGTGATCAGTAAATGCTGCGGGTTGGACGCTGTGTATTTGTGCAGCATCCAACCTGCAGTGCGGAGATGTTACAGCATAAGGGATGGGATTTCAAGAAATCCCATGCCCAGAATGTGTCAACAGATGCCCGCGACTCACACCCCCGGAGACAGACATGCGGCACGTCTCTCCAGACCACAGCATGTCAATTTCTCTTGCTGAGATGCTAATCTCTGCAAGATAAATTTCACCAATAGAATGTATTGGATGCGGTGAATCCACACAGTTTAGTGAACACACGCAAGTTCACCTGCGTTCATTAGATGGCAGTGCTTTAGACACAGCGATCATACGTGGCGTCCAAAGCGCTGCCACTTCCGGATCGTGTGCACATACCTTTAGAAAATACCGAGTTGTGCTGGGTCACAACCCAGGCAGCTGAACATATGCAATCCTTTGCTCACTGTGTCTTATGAGGGTAACAAACTTGGAATGCCTTCTCTATTTTTCTTTGCTTTCCAAAAATCGCAATTGAAAGTGGAGGAACGCAGCCCCACTCTGTAAAGACCAATATATATGCAAACACAAAATCTATCATAATTGCTGAGAAACTGTAATAAAAAATAAAAAGTTTTTTAAAAAATTACTTACAAAAGTGAAGATTCTTACTGCATAAATTGGCCAATTCATGTGAGCCCATCAACCATGACAAGGTGACACTTCTCTGATGGGTCCTATCATCTACTAAATGCCTCTCTTGTGCTATAAAAGTCTACAGTGTGAATGGGCAAACATGCCACTCCTGGGTTACAAACTTGCACATTAAAGTAAGCTGGTAGGAACCAGATTTGATTATAAAGGCCCTTGGGCTGATGGGTGGGATACATAGTCAGAAAGGAGGAGGTAACAACCTCCAATGGATAACTGCATAGAACAAAAAGCCTGACCAACACCTCAATATAGTATGAACAGGTGCCTACTGCAATGAATACATAACTTGCAAAAAGGAGGAACACAGAAGCACTCTGTAGAGACCAATATATATGCAAACACAAAATATATTATAATTACTGAGTAAGCTGTAATAATAAGTACAAAGTTTGTTTTTTTAACTTACAAAAGTGAAGATTCTTAGTGCATAAATTGGCCAATTCATGTGAGCCCATCAACTGCAACAAGGTGACAATTCTCTGATGGGTACTATCATCTACTAAATGCCTCTCTTGTGCTATAAAAGTCTACAGTGCGAACGGGCAAATATACCTCTACTGGGTTTCAAACTTGCACATTAAAGTAGACTGGTAGGAAACCATAGTTCATTATAAACACCCTTGGGCTGATGGCTGGGGTGCAGAGTCAGAAAGTAGGAGGTAACAACCTCCAATGTATAACTGCATAGAACAAAAAACCTGACCAGCACCCCCCCCCTATAGTATGAACAGGTGCCTACTGCAATGAATACATAACTTTTGTAAGTAATTTAAAAAAAAAACTTTTTACTTTTTATTACAGATTACTCAGCAATTATGATAGCTTTTGTGTTTGCTTATATATTACCCTACAGAGTGCTGCTGCGTTCCTCCTTTTTGCAAGTTATGTATTCATTGCAGTAGGCACCTGTTCATACTATATAGAAGTGCTGGTGAGGTTGATAATTTAAAACTTAGAGCCAAAGCAACATTTTAGTGGAAAAATTGTAAATTTCCATTTGCTCAGCTTAATGTTATACAATATTGTGAACTGTGTGAAGGTTAAAAATGCTCACTCCATCCCTAGATGAATTCCTCAAGAGGTGTAGTTTCCAAAATGGGGTCATTCATGGGGGTTTCTGGTGTTATGGCATGATAGGGGCTCTTAAAACATAACATGGCACTTATTTCCTTCTGAGCCCTGCAATGTGCCCAAACAGTAGTTTTCCATTGCATCCGCATCCTCAAGAAAAATTACACAACAAATTGTATGGTCCATTTTCTCCTGTTACCCTTGTGAAAATGAAAAATTCGTGCAAAACCAACATTTTTGCTGGAAAAAGGTATTCTTTCATTTTCACGGTTTAACGTTGTTAAATTCTCTTAAGCACTTGTGAGCTCAGGGTGCTTATGACACCTCTAGATCAGTTCCCTAAGGGCTGTAGTTTTTAAAATGGGGTCAGTTGTGAAAATTTTCATTGTTCAGGCATATCAGGGGATCAGCAAACACGACATGGCTTCCGCCATCTATTCCAGACAATTTTGCGTTCCAAAAGTCAAATGGTGCTCTTTCCGTTCCGAGCCCTGTCGTGTGCCCAAACAGTAGTTTTCCATCACATATTGGGTATCCCCATACTCAGGAGAAATTGCACAACGAATTGTATTGTTTATTTTCTCTTGTTATCCTTGTTAAAAAGGAAAAATTGGGACCAAATAAACATTTTTTTTGAAAAAATAAAATTTTCATTTTTTTTCCTTCAACATTGCTTTAATTCCTGTGAAGAATCTGAAGGGTTAATAAACATATTGAATGTAGTTTTGAGCAATTTGAGGGGTGCAGTTTATAAAATTATGTCACTTTTGGGTATTTTCGGTCATATAAGAACCCCTTAAAGTCACTTCATCAATTTCTCAACAAAATTTGCGAAACCATTTTGATCAACTTTTAACATTTCTAACTTCCTAACAAAAAAATTATGTTTAAAAAATGATGCTGATGTAAAGTAGACTTGTGGGAAATGTTATTTATTAACTATGTTGTATAATATAACTAACTATCTGGTTTAGGGGCATACAAATTAAAAGTTTGAAAAGTACGAAATTTTGAAATTCTTCTGTCAAAATTCCGATATTTTCATAAATAAATTCAACAAATATTCGCCTAAATTTACCACTATCATGAAGTACAATGGATCATGGAAAAACATTCTCAAAATCACTGGGATACATTAAATTGTTCAAGTGTTGTTATCACATAAAGTGACACTGGTCAGAATTGTAAAGTTTGGTCTGGTCAGGATGGTGAAAACAGTCTCATGGGGTGAAAGTGTTAAAAAATCTGTAAAGCTCAAAGTCGGATTACAGCCACATATAAGCTAGCTAACTTTTTGTACAGATTCCCCACAAAACAATAATTTATGAATTTTATAATCTTTTTTTTTTTTTATTCAGCTCTAGTTTTTTCCATGTGAGTTGGGGAATAAAACACTCCATTCCCTTACACTAGTTACAGATTGAGGGGGTTCTATCAGAATTCAGATGTACAATCTGTACCTAAATCCCAGCAGAAGACTGAGTGTGTGAACCTAGCATTACTTTGAAGATTGCAAAAATTCAGTATATAATTGAGAAACCTTTCTATTCAATTCAACTTTGTTTTTCTTTAAAGCATGGAAGAGATTTAGAGACATATCTCCCAATAGAGGGGAGGATGTGAACAAACACTGTCTCCCTCCCTTCATCTATTATCCATGAGACCAGCACTCACAACAACCTTTTATCAGTGAGTAGGAGTAAAATAAAAAACAGCATTTTTAGTGTGATATTTATTCTCCCAAAGTTGCCTTTTAAACCTATTGTGAAATCCTTTTCAGACCTGTAAGTAAATTAACTTCTGTAACACTGTTCTTTAGTATTTGTGCTCAAACAAATTACCGTATATACTCGTGTATAAGCCGACCCGTGTATAAGCCGACCCCCCTAATTTTGCCACAAAAAACTGGGAAAACTTATTGACTCATGTATAAGCCGGGTGTATAAACTGCCCTCCTGCTCTGTGCTGCCCCCGTCCTGCTCCTTGCTCCCCCATCCAGCTCTGTGCTCCCCCATTCTCCTCTGTACTCCCCCCTCCTGCTCCGTCCTCAGCTGTGCTCCCCCATTCCTTCTCCGTCCTCCTGTGCCCCCCATCCTGCTCCGTGCTCCTCTGTGCCCTCCATCCTCTCCCCCCGTCCTGCTCCGTGCTCCTCTGTGCCCTCCATCCTCTCCCCCGTCCTGCTCCGTGCTCCCCTGTGCCTTCCATCCTCCCCCGTCCTGCTCCGTGCTCATTGTCCTCCTCCATGCTTCCCCCGTCCTCCGTTCTCCCCCCGTCCTCCTCCATGCTTCCCCCTGTCCTGCTCCATGCTTCCCCCGTCCTCCGTTCTCCCCCCTCCTCCTCCATGCTTCCCCGTCCATCGTTCTCCCCCCCCGTCCTGCTCCGTGCTCCTTGTCCTCTCCTCCATCATACTCACCCCTCCCCGTGCCATTGCTGAGCGTCCCTGCAATCCTGCGTTCTCCCCGGCTTCCTGCAGCTCTCCAGCACTGAGCGGTGATGTAATACCGCTCATTAAGGCCATGAATATGGAGGCCACGCCCATGGGAGTGGCGTAGCGTCCATATTACATGACCTTAATGAGCGGGTATTACCTCACCGCTCAGTGCTGGAGAGCTGCAGGAAGCCGGGGAGAACGCAGGATTGCAGGGACGCTCAGCGATGGCACGGGGAGGGGTGAGTATGATCCCAGCCACCGGCTCCTGCTGCGGCATCCCCTCCCCTGCTGGTTTCTGCCCTATGACTCGTGTATAAGCCGAGGGGGCATTTTCAGCACGAAAAAAGGTGCTGAAAATCTCGGCTTATACACGAGTATATACGGTAGACTAGGGTATTTTAAATGTATGACACTGTAGAGAAAATACACTTCTTCACTTCCATCATCCTTCCCAATTTGGCACCATTTATGCAACTTAGGGCTTGAACACACATTGCTTTTTTGTTGTGCTTTTTCCTCTTCTATTTTTTCTGCAACAAAGTGAATGAGAGTTGTGAAATCTTTCAGTTCTGCTGCATGTCAAGTCTTTAAGTGTTTTTGCAGCATTTTTGCCCCATTCAAATGAATGAAAAAAAACAAATAAAAAACAAAAATTTATACAGCCATTTTCCTGATAATAGACATGTTTTTTTCGCAGAAATGTCTGCTGCGAATACTTAAGGGTATGCCACACTAAGCGAGATCGCTAACGAGATCGCTAACGAGATCGCTAAAACGTCACTATTTAGCGATCTCGTTAGCGACGTCTTTGTGTGTGGCATGTAGCAACGATGTGGCCCCTGCTGTGATGTCGCTGATCGTTCACTAGCGTTCTGGACCGTTTTTTGATCGTTGGCGTCCCGCTGGTGAGCCTATATCGCTGTGTTTGGCACCTTTTGCGAACGACGAGCGACCTCGTTTGTGACGCATATGACAGCGGCGCAGGCGGACTAGGGTTTTTAGCGTCACGGAGTGGATCGCAATATCTGTAGGTTCTCTTTTGTGTCACAGAGAGGATCGCAGAAGTTGCAAAGCAGGCTAGCAGGACGCAGAGAGCAGGAGCGATGCTGGAAATTCCTATGAATCAGAAGCGCTCAGTACATGCTAATGACAGATCCTAACGACCGCCAAAGTTGTTAAAGAGATCGCTGACCGCTGATGAGTCGTTTATGAGATCTCCTGTTTGGCAGCTACTAGCGACCTAAAAGCGATCACACCAACGATCTCGTTACCTTGCGTCGTTATCGTGATCGCTAACGAGATCGCTAAGTGTGGCAGTACCTTTAGAGTGAACCCGTCAGCAGGATTGTGCTGAGTAAACTGCAGACACTGTCAGGTTGGCACCGTTATATTGATTAAAATGATACCTGGGGTGATGAAATCCATCAAGTGGTTGTTTAATTTTTATTTTCAGTTTTACATTAATGAGATTCTCGTGCCTCGGGGTGGTGGGGGGCTCTTTCCTATGTGTAATGTGCAGTTTTGTGCACTCTGCACTTACCTGTGTGCTGGAAGCCTCTGCTACATCACTCTCCTCAGGACCAGTATTAGTAACGCACACACCAGGAAACCTTGGGTTTGGTTCAACAGGTTCGGTTTTACTGTACAGTTCAGGTACATTTGGCTGTGGCATACAGTATGGGCCAGAGCCCCCTCTGGTTGAAGTTCCCATAAAACAGTACAATTCAAGGCCTTACTTGCAGCCTGCCTGAATTTTTACCACCTCAACAGCTTCTGCTGGTACTAGGGACTCCCCTTCTGGCAATCCAGCTTTCCTGAGGCCTGACACAGTTCCCTCTTGCTCTTCACCGACTGGCCCCTTCCTTTTAGGAGAGAATGAGACATGGACTCCAATGCCTCTTGCGGGCCGTAGACCCTGGCCCATTCAGGGATCTACGCTAGACTCTCTCGGTGTGCCCTCCTGCTGTTTAGAAGCTTGGTACTGGTAGGGCCCATCGCAGCTTGTATATGATCTTGAACCTTTCACTGACAGTGTCTGAGATTTCCACCTCTAGTGGGAAGTGCTTCCCCTTTTGTTTGCCATAACCCCTCCCAGTATGTGAGCTTTTTCTAAACCATTTAACAGTGTCTTACCCAGTGTGTACTAAATATATCACTACAGCCTTCCACTGATTCCCCTATTGGAAAGCCTTTTTCAATACCCGGAGAATGCCTTGAGGTTAAACTTTCAGGAAACAGACCACAAACCGGCCACAATGATAAAATCAACTCTTTCATAATAAATAATATATGCAAACAAAATATTTTTCATCAAATTTAAGCCACTTGCCTTAACGTCTTAAGCACTACTCGCCTTCTTACAACCGCAATATATTAGGAGAATACAAATATTGATATGAGTGCTTCTTTAAACATGATTTACCTCAAAGAAAGAATCATTTGCAATCCCATGCTGTAATATCTGTATACAACTTTGCGTTCTTCCCTTTCCAGGAGCTGTATTGAAATTGCAAAAATTGTGAAGTTGCACTATTATTTTTGTGTTTCCATTTACAATATTCACTATATGGTAAAACTGACATGACATGATGATTACCTAGGTTAGTACACGTACGCAGATACCAAATGTAAAAAAATGTTTTATTTAAGTGATGAAAAAAAATTCTGAAATTTGTAAGAAAAAAAAATGTTTTGCTTTTGTCACCTTATTAGGAGATCCATAACGCTTACATTTTTCAGGATCTGGAGCTGCGTGGGGGCATTTTTTTTTTTTTTTTTGCTCCCTGACAAATCGGATGAATTTATTTCGTATTTTGATAGATTGGACTTTTACAAATGCAGCAATACTAGATATGTGTATTTTTTGTTTTATTTTAATCCCTTTCTGACATTTGTCGGAATAATACGTCTCTGTGCCCTGGGCCTATCTGGCCAGGGACGTATTATTACCGCATGGCGATCGCCCACACACATGGGCTGTGCGTGGGCAATTGCCGCTGGGTGTCAGCTTAAACCCCTAAATGATGCGATCAAAAGTGATCACAGCATTCCGGGAGCCGGCAAACGGATGACAACTCCTCTGTCTTTGAATCGGAGACCCCACGGCGTGACGCGGTGTCCCGATCGTTGCCATGGTGACCCGATGTTGTCATAATGACATCTGGGTCACCAGAATTAGGAAAGTTGCTTGCTCATGTTCAGTGCATGATCAGCAACTTTCTGTCATTTCAGAGCTGACAGTTTCTACAGTATGGGCATGCTGCTGCATACCCATACTGTACAAGCGATAGCCTGCAAAAAATAATTGTCCTGTATTAGAACAAAGTAAAACAGTTAAAACTTTTCTTTAATAATTGTAAAAATATTTTAAAAAATAATAAAAAAATCAAAAGATATTGTGTCTATAAATAAATATTTTTATGAAAAATATATAATATTAATAAAAGTATACACATTTGGTATCACCACGTCCAAAACGACCTGACCCATAAAACTGTCCCACTAGTTAACCCCTTTAGTGAACACCATAAAAAAAGAAATAGAAAACAAGGAAAAAAACAATGCTTTATCATCATACCACCGATTAAAAAGTGGAATAAAACGCGATCAAAAATACGGATATAAATATAGTACCACTGAAAACGTCATCTTGTCCTGCAAAAAACAAACTGCCATACAGCTCCATCAGCGGAAAAATAAAAAAGTTATAGCTCTCAGAATAAAGCGATGGAAAAATATTTTTTCTACCGAAGAAGAAAACTGCCTTATCAGTTTTACCACACACTGAAAGGCTTTTTTTTGTTCATTCGATCAAAAACTGTCATGTGCCCAAAATGGTACCAATAAAAACGTCAATTCGTCCACAAAAAATAAGCCCTCACATAACTCTGTGGTCCAAAATATGGAAAAATTATAGCTCTCAAAAAGTGGTGATGCTAAAACTATTTTTTTGCAGTAAAAAGCATCTATTAGTGTGTGACAACATCCATAAACATAAAAACCAATATAAATTTGGTATCGCTGTAATCGTACTGACCCAAAGAATAAAGTCGCCTAATCATTTATACCGCACGAGGAGCATCGTAAAAAATAAATCAAACAAATTCTTTACTTGCTGTTGCTTTTTTCATTCTGCCTGCAAAGACATCAGTAAGGCTTGGCGCACATTTATTCTGTGCTCTGCGCTTGCATCGGGTTTTCCGTGTGAATCTCTGAAATACGTGATTCGGACGGAACCTCTGGTGGAAGATTCCCTATGATGAGGGACTGTGGATGCTGTCTGACCTGTAATCCGGCAGTGTCCGTCTTTTTAGGATTGCCTAAAAGTGCTGTCAGCCACAGTTTTGTGCACTTCTGAAAAGAACACCGCTGAACAGAGGATAGACGTCCACAGTAACTCTGCTGCCTCATTATAGTGAATGGATCCCTTGGGTTTTCTTCTGAAGCATGACACTCAGAGATTAAAATGGAAAACCCAAAGTAAGTGGTCAGCGTAGAGCACCGGATAAATGTAATCCCAAACCTAATGTAAAATGTTCCCAATAAAAGCTTCAACTCAATCCACAAAAAAGCAAGTCCCCACTCAGGGCTGTCATCTGTTAATGGAAATAAAGGGGGCTTCCACGTTACTGGTAGCACAAAGGCTCTGGAAAGGGAAATGGCTCCTCACCTGCCAAAAGAAATTCAGCAATTTCTGCGCTCCAAAATCCAAATGCCCCCCTCTCTTCTGAGCCCCACAGTGTACCTAAACCATATATATCGTCCACGTTTGGCATTTCTGAAGCGATGAGAACCCACCTAACTTATGGGTGCATGTCTCCAGAAGCACGGGCTGGGCATAATGTACTGGTCACTACAGCATACTGGTCACTACAACGGCAGTTTGCAATTTTCACTCGCCAACAATCATTGCTGCTTATTTCTGAAAAATACCCATGGAGTCAAAATCGTCACTACACCTGTAGAAAATTTCCCAAGGGGTATAGTTTCCATAAGGGGGTCACTTGAGGGGGGGTTCTGCTCTTTTAGCAATTAGGGGCTCTGTATATGGAGTCCTCAAACTATTGTAGGAAAAACTGCGCTCCAGGAGGCAAATTGCATTCTTTTCCTCCCAAGTCTCTCCATATGGCTAAGTAGTACTGTACAGCCACATATGGGGTATTGCCACATTCAGTAGAAATTGTGGGACAAATTTTGTTGCCATTTTTACCCACTTCTTGTGTGAAAATGTAAAATCTGGGGCTAAACCTAAATTTTGGTTGTACAAATTTGTTAATTTTTTCTTCACTGCCCAATGGTATAAAATTCAGTGACACACTCGTGGTGTCAATATGATCACTGCACTTACACTTGCACTGCACTGGGGTCACTTATGGGGGGTTCTGCTGTTCTGGCAGCTCATGGGCTCTCCCAGTGGGTCATGGCACCTTCAAACCATAACAGTAAAATCTGGCGCTCCTTACTTTCTGAGCTTTGCACTGTGCCTGAAAAATATTTCCCAATTACATGTAGGACCTCAGTTAGTTGTAAAAAAAAATCTCCTATTAGCCCTTAGCAAAATTAAAAACTTGGGTCTAAAACAACATTTTAGTGGTTAAAATGTAATTTATTCTTTCTTAACCGCTCAGTGGTATAAAATTCTGTGAGGCACATGTGGTGTCAATATGATCACTGCACCACTTAGGAGTGCAGTTTTATAAAATGAGTTCAAATATAAGGGGATTCTGTAGTTCTGGCACCTCAGGGGCTCTTCCAATATGACATGGCAACCTCAAAGCATTCCAGCAAAATCTGAACTTCAATATGGCACCTCTTCCCTTCTGAGCTTTGCAGTGTGTCTCAAAAGTAGTAGTCCCTCACATATGGGGTATCGGCGTACTCAGGAGAAATTGCACAACAAATTGTATTGTGCAATTTTTCCTGTTACCCTTATGAAAATTCAAAATTTGGGGCTAAAATAACATTTTTGTGGGGAAAATTTGATTTTATTATTGTCACGGCTCAATGTTATAAACTTCTGTGAAGCACCTGGGGGGTTCAGTGTGCTCACCACACATCTAAATACAATCCTTGAGGGGTCTAGTTTCTAAAATGTTCTAAAATGTGGTCACATGTGGGGTGTATCCACTGTTTAGGCACATCAGGGGCTTTACAAATGGGATATGAGGTCCTCTAAGGATTCTAGGAAATTTTTACATTCAAAAAGTCAAATGACGCTTCTTCCCTTCCGAGTCTTGCCGTGCGCCCAAACAGTAGTTTTTCCCTCATATAGGGTATTGACGTACTCAGGAGAAATTACATGACAAATTGGATGGTGCAAATTTTCCTGTTAACCTTATGAAAATGCAATATTTTGTGTTAAAAACATATTTGTGGGGAAAATTTTATTATTTTTATTTTTATGGGTCAATGTTATAAACTTCTGTGAAGCATCTGAGGGTCCAATCTTCTCCCCACAGATCTAGATCAGTTCCCTGAGGGGTCTTATTTCCAAAATGGTATCACTTGTGGAGGATTTTCACTGTTTAGGTGCATTAGAGTCTCTCCAAATGCGACATGGCGTCCATCAATTGTTCCAGGAAATATTACATTCAAAAAGTCAAATGGTGCTCCTTCCCTTCCGAGCTCTGTCGTGCACCCAAACAGTGGTTTTTGCCATCATATGGAGTATCGGCA
Organism: Oophaga sylvatica; assembly: GCA_033576555.1. NCBI lineage: Eukaryota > Metazoa > Chordata > Amphibia > Anura > Dendrobatidae > Oophaga > Oophaga sylvatica. Next base: position 295,475,566 of record JARQOD010000004.1, on the reverse strand, counting down.
TGCTCAGTAGAAATTTCGCAACAAAGTTTAATGGTCCATTTCCTGTTTCCCTTGTCAAAATAAAAAAGTTTGGTTTGGATCTGAAGTAAATTTTTTGTGAAAAAAAGTTGAATGTTTATTCTTTTTACATTCCAAAAATTCCTGTGAAGCACCTTAAGGGTTAATAAACTTCTTGAATGTGGTTTTGAGCACCTTTAGGCGTGCAGTTTTTAGAACGGTGTCACTTTTTGGTATCTTCTATCATGTAGACCCCTCAAAGTGACTTCAAATGTGATGTGGCCCCTAAATAGGTTTTGTAATTTTTGTTGTAAAAATGAGAGATCGCTGGTCAACTTTTAACCATTATAACTTCATAACAAAAATTTTTTTTTTCCAAAATTGTGCTGGTGTAAAGTAGACATGTGGGAAATGTTATTTATTAACTATTTTGTGTGACATATTTCTATGATTTAAGGGCATGAAAATTCAAATTTGGAAAATTGCTAAATTTTTGCCAAATTTCCATTTTTTTCACAAATAAATGCAAGTCATATTAAAGAAATTTTTACTACTATTATGAAGTACAATATGTCATGAAAAAAATTCTCAGAATCACTGGGATCAGTTGAAGCATTTTAGAGTTATAACCATATAAATTGACAGTGGTCAGAATTGTAAAAATTGGCCTTGTCACTAACGTGTAAACCACCTTCAGAGTAAAAGGGTTAAAGGGGCAAAAGGGAGGTGATTTGGATTTTTATTTTTTCATATTTTAAAAAACTTTTTTCTCACTTTTACTGTATTAAATAATCCTCTTAGAGAAGAACTTGAAGCTGCAATTGTCTAATTGTTTTTGCTATACATAGCAGTGCATCAGTTCTGCTATGTATAGCAGAGACCACAGTCACCTGTGGATGCGAGCAATGGGCTGGTTTTCACAGGAGACTCATAATGACAGGCACGGGGTTCATGAGCAGACTCCTTGCAGTTATGACAACCCATCAACCCTTTGCGATCACGTGACAGGGGTACCAATGGGCAAGATGAATCACGCGCTTTCGTCCAGTGAGTGTTAAATCCCGCTGTCAGTGATAGCGGGATGTAAGTGGCTAATGGCCTTGGATGGAGCACCGATTCACTCGCATCAAAGGCAGGGATACGACCTTTGACGTAAACTTTCCTTCAAAGGTTATGAAGGGGTTACATTTTTTCTGGAAAACTATTTACTGGACTTTTGCATTTATAGAGCTGCACTTAAATTTTTAAGCATCCTTAGTGTCTAGATTGTGTGCAGTCATCAGTAAGCCCTTCTTCTTCTTATCCTGTCTGCTGTTCCTTTTTAGTTCCTGTCCTGATCTTAATTATATTCATGTTTAACATGGCCAATCTATGTGTCATTTAAATCACTTAGTAATAGGATCTTGGAATCTATCAAAGAACACATTATGCTGGAAATTACAGTCTCAAGTAATTTATTTTTCCCAGACCACATTTTCCATGTTCTTTCATTATCTGTTATCTTTATAATGTTGGTGATAGCTGACAGCACACAGCTCAATACTTGTTGATGATAATGTTTGGTAAATGCTCTTCTATCTGAACAGTTTGGTGAAACACTGTGCCTTAGTTTTATATTCCTTTTTTTGCAGAGTGTATATCAGTTTTACTTATGGGGCCAGAGCACAGCTGTACTTTTCTAAAATTTTAACCACAGTTTTATTCAGATTCAGCAATTTAATTGGAATAGCCTGGGATACAAGGGATATTGTTTCTCCTTGCGGAGAGCGACATGTCAAGCATGCCAAGATCAGGAGACTTTTAAGCCCCAATGCTCCTCTAGAAAATATGCAAATTGTGTCTTCAGAGATGAAGAAGACTACAACTCTAGGGCCACCTATAGGAAGCTTTCACACAGCCAAACCAGAACTCACACTTTGCACTGACGAGGGTCAGTACCCTGAAACACAGTATCTGCAAATTGAGATTCTGGTTTGGCTTTTATCTTATATCATGTGACAAGGCTTGTTAAAGGGAATCTGTCACCCCAAAATTGACATATCAGATAAAGATATGGCTGAATAGTGCGTCCCATAACAAAGCTAACGGTGGGTATCATACATGGGTGTACCCACCGTGGGGCAGGTGCCCCCACCTAGAAGCAGGGGCACACAATGAAAGAGAACGGAGAGAGCAGCACAATGGCGGTTCCCTCTGCCACAGATTGCAGTGCCTGTCTGTGTGCGCAGTGCACGGAGCTGCTGTCTCACCACAGGAGCTTCTTCCTGGCGGCAGCAGCTGTAGTTTCACTTTCTGCCCTGCAGGCTCTGGTTGTCTCAGCCGCACTGGGCCCTAGTGCCCTCTGTGTGCACACACTGGACACTTCCTGCTCCTGCCTCAGCCACTGCCTGAAAGGTTCATGGTAAGAGGGGATGGAATTTATTAAATTCATTCTGCTCAGGCATGTCATGGTCACTGTGGGGGAATGTGAGAGGATGGGGGTACAGTGGGGGAGGGGTACAGGGCACTGTGGTGAATGTAAGAGGATGGGGGTATTGTGGGGGCTAGGGCACTGGGGGGGTTAATGTGAGAGGATGGGGTATTGTGGGGGACTGGGGTGAATGTAAGAGGATGGGGGTATTATGGGGGCTGGGGCACTGGGGGGGGTTAATGTGAGAGGATGGGGTATTGTGGGGGCTAGGGCACTGGGGGGATTAATGTGAGAGGATGGGGTATTGTGGGGGCTAGGGCACTGGGGGGGTTAATGTGAGAGGATGGGGGTATTGTGGGGGAGGTGTACAGGGCACTGGGGTGAATGTAAGAGTATGGGGTATTGTGGGGGCTATGGCACTGGGGGGGTTAATGTGAGAGGATGGGGTATTGTGGGGGCTAGGGCACTAGGGGGGTTAATGTGAGAGGATGGGGTATTGTGGGGGCTAGGGCACTGGGGAGTTAATGTGAGAGGATGGGGTATTGTGGGGGTTAGGGCACTGGGGGGGTTAATGTGAGAGGATGGAGTATTGTGGGGGCTGAAGTGGGGGAGGGGCAACAGGGCACTGGTTGGTGAATATGAAAGGATGGGGATATTGTGGGGGCTGGCGCACAGGGGTTGATGTGAGAGGATGGGGTATTGTGAGGGAGGGTGGACAGGTCACTGGGGTTGAATGTAAGAGGATGGGGGTATTGTGGGGCTAGGGCACTGGGGGTTTACTGTGAGAGGATGGGGTATTGTGGGGACTGAAGTGGGGAGGGGCATCAGAGCACTGAGGGGTGCATGTGAGAGGATGGGGGTATTGTGGGGTCAGTGGGACAGAACACTAAGGGGTGCATGTGAGACAATGGGCTGTTGGGGTGTGGGTGGGGGACAGGGGAGGTAGGGGGCTTTTTTTTTACTTGTGAGCTCCTTAATACTTTAATAATAGATTAATATTTCAGTATTATTATAACAATGGCATAGACAGACGGCCGTATAACTCATGCGAGGATCACACTGCAATCCTCGGACTTGCTGGTACCGCTCCTGACATGAGCGCGACTGCCATGTATAATATATGGTATATACAGCGTAGTGTCGCATACACTGCTGTATTATACAATATACAACAGTTCTAATGCTCCATACCTAATATGCAGTATAATGTACAGTGTATATGATGTAACCTGTATAAGATGCGACATTGGCTTGCCCCCCCCTAGTTTTGATCCTGGGTTCGCCCATGGTATCATATATCATGATACCCCCGTTTTCAGATCAAAATACATTTGTAAACTTCGTTTTTTTCCCTGTCAATCATGGCAGTCAGGTCAGGAGGGCGGCGGTTTCCATGTCCTCACCCCCCGCTCCTCGGCATCCATTGCGTATCGCCGTCTGTGAATCCCACAGACGGCGTTCAGCTTCCCACAATTGCGCAATTCAAATTCGGGCGGCGCATGCGCAGTGTGCTTTGCCCGACAGTGGGCAAAGCATAAAATCAGTACAGCGCATGCGCTGCTCTTTCCTTGCTCCGGAAATGTCTGCTTACCTTGGACAACTTCTGGGGCGAGGAAAGAGCAGCGCATGCGCTGTACTGATTTTATGCTTTGCCCACTGTCAGGCAAAGCACACTGCGCATGCGCTGCCCGAATTTGAATTGCGCAATTGCGGGAAGCTGAACACCGTCTGTGGGATTCACAGACGGCGATACGCAACAGATGCCGAGGAGCGGAAGGGTGAGGACATGGAAACCGCCGCCCTCCTGACCTGACTGCCATGATTGACAGGGAAAATAATGAAGTTTACAAAGGTATTTTGATCTGAAAACGGGGGTATCATGATATATGATACCCACCGTTAGCTTTGTTATGGGACGCACTATTCAGCCATATCTTTATCTAATATGGCAATTTTGGGGTGACAGATTCCCTTTAAAGCGTCGACATTGACTTCTAGGATTGCTACTTCCTATAGGTGGCACTAGAGTTCTAGTGCTTACCCATAGTCAGTGGTAGCTACCACACCTTAAGGGGTCACTGGGCGGGGGGGAGAAACCACTAACTATGGGTAAGCAGGAGTGATTTACTGCAGCATTGGTATCGGATATTGGGCACTGTTCCTCTTTACCTCCATTTCTACCAACCTTCTTATGATACTTGAAGCTGCATATACTGTAATTGCTATTCTGATACTGCCCCCTTTGGGTATACATTGTCTCCCACTCCTTCCCTAGCTTACCTTCATGTCTCCTCTATATTCCCTCTTTGTGTCTATACTATAGTGTTTGTTGGACATTACATCTGTATGTGATTATTTGATAAAAGTTTTTCATTTTATCATGATTTCTGGGATGTTGTACAGTATATACTCCATTTTTTTGTTTGCAATTTCTTTGGGAGTTGTCCGCTTAATTCATCCTTATTGGATGTTTGTTCTGGGAGAGAGATATTTTCCTGCTCTCGGCCACACTATTACATTGTGCTTGATGATTATTGGTTTAAGCATGACTTCTGCAATGTAGAGTCTCTCTGAACACAGTCAGATCCTCCTTTTTATAGGTCACAACTTCTCATTCAGTCATTCCACCACATGCTTGGGGGAAGGTGGAAGGGGCCATTCCTCACTGTTGGAGTTCTCAAACAGCATGCATAGAGTGTCCTTCATATTGTAGAGTACCAATGGGTCATCAACATATTAACAAACATTCCAACATTGTGCCTTTGTTTCACAAAGATCATAGAGCTAGCCTCCTTAATTTTCAGACATAGACTGGGGAAGCATTAATTCAGGGGGGCATTTATGTTCATTTATCAAAGTACTTGGCAGTTATTCCATGGCAGTTAGACAGGGCAGGAGATAGGTAAGACATTTAAACAAACCTAATCACTGTACATTTGGACTATAACAAATATTTACCTTATGCCTTTGTATAATTTATATCCTGGCTGCTGCATTCCCTCACATCCACCGTCCTTGCATTAACTCTTTACACTCCTTCCATATAGGCCCCTCAGTCCTCTCCTCTCCTATGTATAGCACTCACGCTCTTTTCACATTGCTAAATTTCACAGATCCATTCAGTCCCACCATCCAGCACTCTCAAATCACAAATCATTCTCACAAATCACTTAACCATCTGCTCAATCTTTCTATCCTCCTTCTCGTAGTCGCAGGAGATATCTCTCCCAACCCCGGCACCCCATGTTATAGTAAGTCAAACCCCCCAACTGCTACACTCAGAAACCCCTCTTATCTTATTAATATTCCGTGAATGCCTTCTGTCTCTTTCAATTGTGCCCTTTGGAATTCTCGCTCAGTGTGTAATAAACTCTCCTTCATCCATGACTTCTTTTTTTTTAATTCTCTTGACCTCCTGGCTCTTACTGAAACCTGGATCCAGCAGTCAGACACCACCATTGCTGCTCTCTCATATGGTGGACTACACCTCTCCAAGATCGGACAACAGAGCAGGTGGAAGCGTTGGTCTGCTCCTATCACCAAAATGTATCTTTCAGGTTATCTCTCAAATACACTCACTTGTCTTCGATCCTTTTGAGGTCCATGTTGTCAGTCTCCATATCCCCTTCTTCATGCGAGTGATGGTGATGTATCATCCTCCGCGCCGCTCCCATCAGTTCCTGGATCACTTGGCCACCTGGCTTCCACATTTACCTCCTGTGATATCCCCACTCTCATCATGGGTGATTTCAACATCCCCATTGCTTTTCCCCTGTCCCCATCTGCTACTCACCTTTTATCTCTAACCTCCTCTTTCAGCCTTTCACAGCTTACTAACTCTCCAACGCATGAAGACGGAAACTCCCTCGACTTGGTCTTCTCCCGGCTTTGCTGCAAAGGATGATTTCACAAACTCCCCTCCCCCTCTCTTTGACCACAACCTTCTTTCATTCTATATCAAGAACCGCCATCCCACTCAGGTCACCCCTACTTTCCACACTTATAGAAACATACAAGCCATTAACACCCAGAAACTTATGAAGAACTTGCAGTCATCATTGGCCCCTTTCTCCTCCCTCATGTCCTGATTCTGCACTGAAGCATTACAACAAAACACTGCACCTCCTATACATAGAACAGTATAGCACAGATGGCGACAACCGTGGCACATGCTGCAACCATGTTTCCTTCAGCGGTGCTCCACGTGCGCCGAACATCTGTGGAGAAAATCCAATCTACTTGGAGATTTCATCCATTATAAGTTAATGCTTAAAACATACAACACTGCCCTTCACCTCTCCAAACAAACCTATTTCAATACCCTCATCACCTCACTATCCAGTAACCCGAAATGTCTCTTTGACACTTTTCATTCCCTACTCAACCCAAGAGTACAGGCCCCAACAACGGATCTTCGCGCTTACGATCTGGCCAATTATTTCAAATAAAAAATTGACTATATCTGACAGGAAATTATCTCCCAATCCCCTCATATCATGTATTGTCCTCTCTCACTACATCTAGCTCACTCTCTGACTTTGAACCAGCCACGGAAGAAGAAGTGATTAGGGTCCTTGCATCTTCTGGCCGACCACTTGCACCACTGACCCCATTCAGTCACATCTCCTTCAGTCCCTTTCCCCTGCTGTCACCTCTCACCTAACAAAAATATTCAACCTCTCTCTTCTGGTATCTTTACCTCCTCATTTAAGCATGCCATCATACATCCATTACTTAAAAAACTGTCCCTCAATCAAAACTGTGCCGCTAACTATAGACCTGTCTCTAATCTTTCCTTAATTTCTAAACTCCTAGAACGCCTGGTCCGTTCCCATCTTAGCCACTATCTCTCAGATAACTCACTTCTCGACCCTCTACAATCCAATTTCCGCTCTTTACATTCTACTGAAACTGCCCTTACTAAAGTCTCTAATGATCTACTAACAGTTAAATCGAATGGTCACTACTCCATGCTAATCACTGGCTCGCTCTTGTTATCTGTACCTCAAAAACATTTCTAGAATTTGACCCTTTCTTACTTTCAACTCTGCAAAAACTCTTACTGTTTCTCTTATTCATTCTCGTCTGGACTATTGTAATTCTCTAATAATCGGTCTCCCTCTTACCAAACTCTCCCCTCCAATCTGTCTTTTTATGCTGCAGCCAGGATCATATTCCTCACCAATCGTTACACCGATGCCTCTACCTTGTGCCAGTCATTACACTAGTTATCCATCCACTCCAGAATCCAGTACAAATTTATTACCCTCACTCACAAAACACTCCATGGCTCAGCACCATCCTACATCTCCTCCCACGTCTCAGTCTGCCACCCTACCCGTGCCCTCCATTTTGCTAATGACCCGAGGTTAACATCCTCAATAATCAGAACCTCCCACTCCCGTCACCAAAGCTTTTCACATGCTGCACCAATTCTTTGGAATGCACTACCCAGGTTAATACGACTAATCCCCAATCCCTACAGTTTTTAGTGTGCCCTAAAAATGCATTTGTTCACACTGGCCTATTGTCTCAATGCATTAACCTAACTATCCCTGTTGCCTATTCAAATTTTTTACCACAACCAGGTTCCTCACATCATGTTCTCACCCGCTTTATGCATTTAATAGCACTCTGTGTCTGTATTGTTACATACTTAGGCTGATAACTGGTTCATGCAGCATTACATGAACACCCGATTTTTACACTTTGGCTGGTCCGAACAACGAAAGCAATTGTTACCATCTACCTTTCATGTCTCCCCTTTTCCTCATAGATTGTAAGCTTGTGAGCAGGGCCCTTATTCCTCTTGGTATCTGTTTTGATCTATGTGTTTTTTGTTATGCTGTAATGTCTATTGTCTGTACAAGTCCAGCGCTGAAAAAAGCTGAAGTTAAAAAGGTGATGGCTTCTACAAATGGATAATGATCCTAAACATAGGTTAAATTCCACAATAGGCTACCTCAAAAGGTACAAGCTGAAGGTTTCACAATGGCCTTTGCAGTCCCCTGATCTGAATATCATTGAAAATCTGTGGCTAGGCCTCAAGATAGCAGTGCATGCAAGACGACCCAGGAATCTCACAGAACAGGAAGAATTTTCAAAGGAAGAATCCCTCAAACAAGAATTGAAACACTCTCGTCTGTTTACAAAAAGCTTTATAATCTGTGATACTTGCAAAAGGGGGGCAACTAGGTATTAACAATACAGGGTGCCCAAACTATTGCATCTGCCCTTTTTCTTTTCTGTAATTTTTAAAATGTAAAAAATTATAATATATATTTTTTTGCCTATAATGCACAGGAAATGTGTCATCTTTAGCCCTTTTAGAGATCATTTCATATTCAACTTGCTTAACTGTTCACAATAACAGTAATTTTATTTTACTTCACTTTAATGTGTATTATAGACTCTGGATGGCACCCAAATTATTTTTTTTTGATCACCTCTGTGTAACAGCCCAGCTCTGGTCACTGAAATATGTATGCTTTATCTAAATGTGTTGCAATTCTACTAATAGCATTATGGCAGATTAGATGATTTATCATGCTCCCAGTTCTCTGCGTCTCACTTGTCTTATTCAGCAGAATCATTACATGAAAAAAATGGCTTAGTGAAAAGAAATCTATTCAAAAGGCCAGAAATATCTCGATTTTGTGTCATTTTAATTGGTTGCGATGTAATCTCGCTGATGTGTTTTAAAAGCCATCTTTCTACATTTATGGCATTGAATTGCATCTGTTTATACTTCTCTGGTGAAATTTTCTACTTACTCATATCATAGTTTGCCTCAGTAAACACCATTCATTTTTGCATATGTTTTGCTACAACTGCATTTCATAATTAAGCCTGATGAATGCTATATGTGCAAATAAGTCTTTTCGGTATTGCATCTAAATTTACAAGGGTATGTGCACATGTTCAGTATTTGTAGCAGAAAAATCTGGTGCAAGTACTGGAGTGTTGGCAGAAAAAACACTGCTTATAGGGAACCTGTCACCAGGAAAAAAAACGCTATTAACATGCAGATATGGGGTTAATTGCAGTTTAATAGCGTAACTTACCCGGCATCTGCACATAGCCGAACACTCTGGGGAGAAAATTAACTTTATTCTCCTCAGCAGCGATTCGGTTTCAGTCACGGAGGAGGTGCCGGTTATGGTTCAATCTCTGCTCTCAGAGCGGCGGCTGTAACCTCACCCTCAGCCCTGACTGACACTGGCTCTGCATTGGGGCCCGCTGTCAGTCAGTGCAGGTGTATACTCAGAGCGGTGACTAAACCAGCGCTGGTGACTCTCCTGTAACTGGAACAGAATGCATGACGGGGAGAATAAAGTTAATTTTGTCTTCAGAGCGTTTGGTTATGTGCATCCGCAGGGCAGGTTAGTAACGTTATTAATCTGCAGAATGAAGCCATATCTGTAGGTTAACCATTTTTTTCTGGTGACAGGTTCCCTTTAAGATACACGTGTTTTAGATCCATCTTACTTGCATTTTATTTTTCACATTCATTTGAATAAAACAGCTTCAAATCTGCAAGCAAATAAAAGCAGCATGAGATTCTAGAAATCCCAATCACTTTGTTGGTACAGTAAAACGCAGCATTTTTTCGAGGTAAAAACGCACAGAAAAGAAAAAACTTGGAAAAAGTGACACAAAAAAAATGTGTGAACCCTAACACATACAAATGACAGTCTGGAGCTCTGTTCACAGTTTGCAGTTTTGCTTATACGACTGTGAACAAAAAATACATTCTTCATGACTTCTTCATCAAATTTATTCGATATGAGTCAAAAGTGTCTTATTTTGATATGAGACCTCTAAAGACCCAAGAGCAAAATAAACCTTTCCTTTCCTACATTGCACCCTGTCTTTACAGTTCTGGTGCTATCTTCTGTCCCAGAAGGTGTTCAGCCTTCTTCACATGTCCTGTCTGGTCTTCAGCTCCTCCAGCTCTGACTAGACATGGTAACTTCATGATGTTTGTCAGCGTTCGAGGTGCCAAATGCCAGACGTGGCCTGTGAAGAAGACTGAAGACCTACTGTGACTGAAGACCAGACCTGAACTGTGAGGACCTGGAGGGATGCGGAATATAGAAAGACAGGGCTGGGAATAGTTGACTATATATTTTCTATTTATCGATTTAACCCCATTCCAGCATTTTAGGATCTTTCAAAAGGACTACAACCGCTATTTTGCTTGACTCCTAAGGGCTGGGAAAGGGTTCAAAAATAATTTAAAAAATTGCGCAAAGTGAATTGTAAAAATTTTTATTTTGTGTGAATCCAATTTTTTGGGTCAAATTTGAAGTGAATTTGAATGCTTCTAATTAATTTGCTCATCTCTAATCTCGATTGAATAGAATCACTCATTCAGTCAGAATTATTCACACTTTTTTCTTTTTTGTTTTATAAACGTATTCATCTCAATTGTATTCTACAGTGCTGTAGAATATATCAGCCCTATATGATTGTTGGTAAATAAATAAGCTAAGATCACGTTCATATCTTCCTTTTCTTTTTTAAATGGAACCTGTCATTAGATTTATGCTACCCGAACCATGGACAGCATGAATGAGAGCCTGACGGAAAAATTGCATACAAATATGGCTTTCTCTGAAACGCTCCGTGTTTGAATAGCTGGCACATCGGAAAGACCTATTAATGTACAGGACTGGGTGGGGAGAAGCCGACCAGGGGCTGCACCAGAGTAATTAGTTTTCCCATATAGTCCCCAATTGAATTTCTTGAATTGCTTTTGCTGAAATACAGCAGCATTTTACAATAAAAACATTGAAGTTGCACAGTTAGGTTCTGATTCATGCTGCCTATTGTTCAAACAGCATGAATCTGATGAGAGCTTTCCTTCAACAAACAATTAACAATGAGAGTCAGTGGAGGTGAACAGTGTCAGAAGAGATACAGTGCTTGGTCTGATCTCTGCACATGCAGCATATCGCATGCACAGAATGCATACACAACCGTTGCAGATGAAGTGATGTGTACGCGTATATCACTATATCTCAATGGATACCGTGGCAGCATCATAGTACCTGGAGGGTATCCATTTCTTTGCAGATTATTTGCATATACATAAAGGTTAAAGGCATAGGATATTAAAACCTAATAGCAGAAATTGTGATTTGAGGACAGCACATTGTCCACGAATATTAATCTTGGCTATTGGGTAAGGAGAGTATCTATAAGCAAGTGGAACTCTTAAGGGGTTCTCTGGTCTCATAAGAAAAATTGGCTGTCAATTTAATATATGTGACTGTAGGCAGATAACATGTTACAGTGCGTGATGGGGGCTCGTTTTTCTAAGCTGTCCTAAATAGATCTTATATTTTTGTCTCCTTAGCATTAAACAATGGGTTGAGAAGATGCAGAATGATCTTGTTACCTTGGCAAGAACAGCAAGTGGTGTGGACCAGCTAGCAGAAGTAAGTGAACAATTCTGCTAATAATTCTATGGTGCTTTATGTTTGTTACTTTCATCAGATTGGCAGGAAGGTTTTTTGAGTAATGTTTTGTTCAACTACCTTACCAAAATTAGTACTTACCATGATTCATATTATGCTGAATACTCCACTTTATTCACAATATGATAGGTACTGACATTTCATATCAAAGTTGTATTAATGGCATAATAAATGAAATTTATTGTAAGGAATAATATATGTATTACCAAGTGTAGGCACAATTAGATCATATACATGATCATATTTGAGATGTGTTTAATCCAGATCTGTAGTATGATGCTTCCAGATTTAAGTGGTCCTATACTGCACCTTATGTGCCTGCATCTAACATAACCCCTAGTTATAATCCCTACTCCAAAAATAAGCCCTAGTCACAGTTAGGACCAATATTGGGGAGGGAAAACTGGTCAATTGTCCAGGGCCTCCACTCTCTTATGGGCCCCCAGTATTTCTATTTTGAGGTTAAAACTAAAGATGAGCGAATTTGTTCGGATTTGGTTCTGATATGATCGAAATCCAATATTGTTTTTGCAATATTCGTCGAATATTCGAACATCATTAGAGTCAATGGGAGTAGAAATTACCGAATAAGACAAACATTCGGCACGAATATTGAATATGGTATATTGAATATGGTTCGAATATGTCAAAATCAGATTCCAGGACAAAATCCGAACAAATTCGCTCATCTCTAGTTAAGACTGCTTGCAGACTTTAGTGACATCACGGTCATGTAACCATGATGTTACCATAGGTCCTTTAACTGCAGGAGTCTAGAAGAACTGGAGAGGAGACAGGCTGGTAAGTGTAGTGTGTGTGTGATTATGTGCACTGTGTGTATATACATGGGTTTGTGCAGTGTGTATGCAATGACATCATCATATTTGAATAAATTATTTTTTGTTTAGGAATAAATGTGAATTGTTGCACTTGGAAAAAAAAATTAAGGCATTCCCTGAAAATAAGCCCCGACCCATCTTTGGTAACAAAGAATAATACATGACCCTATTGTATCGGTAATACCCTTCACTGCATGGAAAAACCTGAAACCTGAGTCTGATGATTTATATATTTTTCTTGTGAAGAAGACTCTTGTTCGGTTAAAAAATGATGTGTCAAACTCGTTACAGAATAAGACTGGATCTAACTTGGATCACTACCCCCTATGGTTGGTACTAGTGTGCCAGCTTTCTTATTCTTAAAGGAGACCTAAATTGCATAAAATTGTTTTTGACATGGTTCATAGATTTCCAATTTACAAAGATTGTTTCCCCTATAAGTAATGTGAGCATATAGAGCCCCATGGAAGCGCCATACAGCATTACAACCAGTTTTTAGAATCAACCTTACAGACCGGTTAGGAGTGGACTCTTAAGGCCTCCATACACATTACACTAATGTCGGCTGAATCTATCAATATCAACAGGTTTGGCTGACAGTCAAATGTGTGTATAGGTGCGGCCAACTAATGGTTGGAAGAAATGTCCAATGCACATGTCCGATTTGGGACTGCTGATCGCATTGTTTTCCTGAAATAAGCCACCGGCCAACGTGTCAGTTGGCAGTTTTCTCATAGAGAACACAGGAGCCATCTGAAGTGTATGGCTATCCTTAGCCGAAATGGCAATAAAGTGTGTTTGCTGTTGATAAATATCTAAAATACCTAATTGAATCCACTATAACACAACAATGTTACCTAACAAAACATACAAAAGTCCAAAACAGAGCATTGTTCTTATATATATTTTCTATGGATTTTTACTGTTAGAATTGTACAGTATTAGAACCTACTTTCATGGTGCCATCTGTGAAATACAAAATACATTGCTTAATCTATTTGTGCAAATTGCAATGTTTTCTTTTATATTAAAAATATTTGTTTTGATATTAGTATTAAAGACATGACTTCTGACTCTATAGTAAGCTGCTAGCTTTGTTTTATTTCTGTGTGAGCTTTTAAGTTATTTTGTTTGAAAAAAAAGAAAAATCTGCCACTTCATTTTTATTTTATTCCTACAAAGTCAGCTAAACTTTAAAGTTAATATTTAATCATGCCCTCTATGTTTTTACTGCAGTATGAGGCAACAAATCTTTTGTGTGTTTTTGAGAACTAGATATGTATGGAATCAAAAGCGGGAATGAAAGCGAACAGCAGTGTAGCTTGCAGTGTGATGACCTTTGCAGTGTTGGAAGTGCTGCATGAAAGGGCTTCCCAAGATGACTTGCGTACTTGAAGGCTGCACACTTCTGATTCATACCGAGACGTATACTAATTATTGGAAGTGTATCTAAGGCCATGCAGCCAGATGCAAGAATTACTATTACTTTTATTAAATGGTCTACTGTCAATATTATCACAAGTTCTAATACTTTATGTTACTATTAAATGCCATTTGTAAAATCCTACCGTCTGAAAGATGTGGCATATATATGTAAAGAACAAATGAATAACAAAATAAAAAAAATATTGATCATTCTGGCGGTATTCCCAGACAGAGTATGGTTTTATCGCTTTTAGCCTTATTACTGGAGAATGTCAGCCAAATGCTTATGATTTAATTTTCTCTCTATATGCCCTTACGTCATCTCTCTCTTGCTCTTCCCTCTGAATGAATTATATCAGCTACTTCCCTTTTGTAATCTCTTTACGAGGACAGGCGATGCCCTTCTCTTTTCATGCTTTCTTTTGTCTTGGATCACTCTTTTTTTGTGTATTGCATCTCTACCTTCTATTTGCTTTTTTGTTTGTTGTTTATTCTCTCTTCTTTACTATTTCTCTTTACCATCTGTCTCTGAGTTTCTCGTTTATTCTTATATGATATTTGTGACTGCTCTGCACTTTAGATCATTTTACATATTATCTTCCCAAACTTCCACAATTAATATTTCCCAGGTTGACCGCCAAGAGAAAATATTGACTTCTGGGAAAGCGAAATACATGTGTGTGTACTTGCGTATATGTATAGATATTGATTTACCTATCTCTCTCCATGATAACTGCAGTTTGGATTGACTTGGATTAAGAAGTTTGTTCTTACGTCTTGTTGTTAGTTAAGCACCCTGCTCACCTTCCTATATTGATAGCTGTAGGAGAGCTGAATTTGTATTTTAAAGAACTCTTAACCCCTTAACGACCGCCGATACGCATTTTAACGGCGGTCATTAAGGGTACTTAAACCACAGCACCGTTAATTAACGGCGCTGTGGAAAAAAGTGAATAGCGTCCCCCAGAGGCGCATTTTCTCCGGGGTCTCGGATACCGGGGGTAGCCGAGACCCCAGAGAACATGAATCGGGTCGGTTTTTACCGACCCCGATGTTGCGATCGCCGTTATTAACCCTATAACGGCGATCACAACAAAAAAAATGGTGTGCCATTTAACTTCTCTCTCCTCTGATGTGATCGGACATCAGAGGAGAGAGAAAAAGGGTCCCCGATCCCCCCTTGTGGCCCCCAATCCCCCACTTCTGGCCCCAGGGCCCTCCGGTGTCCCCCGGTGCCGCCGCCATAGTTCAAAGGGGAGAAAATGGCGGGCACATGCTCAGTGCGCCCGCCGCAATGTGCTGGGGGGGCTTGGGCAATTTTCTCTGGGGTCTCGGCTGCCGAGGGTAGCCGAGACCCCAGACAACATGATCCGGGTCGGTATTTACCGACCCCGGTGTTGCGATCGCCGTTATAACAGTATAACGGCGACCGCAAAAAAAAAAAAAAAAAAAATTCTCTCCCCTCTGATGTGATCGCACATCAGAGGGGAGAGTGTTACGTTTTGGGAGCTGAGGAGAGTAAGCAAAAACGGCAATACACCAGAGAGGCTGGAACCTATTGGATTGCAGTAACCTGAACTAACCACACAACTAGAGGTAGCCGTGGAGTGTTCCTACGTTGATCCTAGACGCCTCGTCACAGCCTGAAAGATAACTACATCTAAAGGCAGAAAGATGAAAGCTATCTGCCCCGGAGCAGATCCCCAAAGAAAATAGGAAGCCCCCAAACATGTAATGGCGGTTAGACAAGAAGAAACAAGGACACAGACAGAAAATAGAATGAGCAAACGCTGGGGCCCAATCTGTCTAGACAGAAAAGTACAGGAAAGGATACTCACTGCAATCCAAAAAAACCCCCTAAAAAATAACAACTCTACTGATTGCAAAAACACCTGAGATCACACGACCTCTACCACCTAAATCAGTTCTCTGGTGTAACAAAACTAAGCCGCAGCCACTGAAAAAACAGGAAAAAGCAAATGAACAAACAACAGTGGCTCCAGATAAACTGAGAAGAGGCCAAGCCCCCAGAGGGGACCTGGCTGACCTCCACAGAAGTGCAGGGAACAATGCAAAAAGAAAGCACAAAAATAAAAGCAGAAAATATCTTATCTGATAGCAAAAGATGCAGGCAAGACTCAGCAAGCTTCCAAATGAACCAGGAACCACAATTGAGACCAGAACAATTGATCACCGGCAACCATCATGGGAAGGAACCTCCCTTATATCAGACCAGTCCATGATCACAGATTGCCATTCCTAGCTGAAAGGTTCAGTACTGTCAGTAACCACCAGAGGGAGCCTCTGCTCAGAAACCATTTTTAGCACATTCATAACAGGAGAGAATTAGGGTCCTCAGTACCCCCGAACCACCTCTCGTACTTGCCGGTGTCCTCCGGCAGGTCCCCCTGTCCTCCGATCCTCCGGGTCTTCTTTCTGTAAAAAAAATGGCGGGCGCATGCGTAGTGGCGGCAGATTAAAAAATGTTTCATTCATTCTCCTAAGAGAACATTTTGATCACTGTGATAAACTATCACAGTGATCAAAATAAAAAAAACAGTACATAACCCCCCTTTATCACTCCCTTAGTTAGGGACATAAAATAAAATATAGAAATTATATTTATTTTCATTTTTCCATTAGGGTTAGGGCTAGGGTTAGGGTTAGGGCTTGGGTTAGGGTTAGGGTTAGGGCTAGGGTTAGGGATATAATTAGGGTTAGTCTGGGTTCATACTGCGTTATGGCAGTCCGTTAGATGGACTGCATTACACCGTGGTTTAACACGGTGTAACTCAATCCGTTAACGCTGCCATTCACCCCCATTTGAGGACGCATTGCAACGCATGCCGTAAAGCGGCATGCATTCGCAACGTGCCATCATTCAGTGACAGAGCCTCGTACGCGGCCCCAGCGTCTGGGCTCCGTCACCGCTAGCGCAGATGAATCATCTGCTGATTCCTCTGCGCTAGCGGGTATAGCATAACGCGATCGCATTATGCTATACCGTTACCAGCCCGTAAACGCTTTGTCTTGAACGGGCTGGTAAAACGAAAAATGAATCTAGCCTTAGGGTTAGGGTTGGAATTAGGGTTAGGGTTACAATTAGGGTTGGAATTAGGGTTGGGATTTAGGTTAGGATTAGGGTTAGGGTTAGGATTAGGGGTGTGTTGGGGTTAGGGTTGGAGCTAGAATTGAGGGGTTTCCACTATTTAGGCACATCAGGGGTTCTCCAAACATGACGTGGCATTCAAAAAGTCAAATGGCGCTCCCTCCCTTCTGAGCCCTGCCGTGCGCCCAAACAGTGGTTTACCCCAACATATGGGGTATCAGCGTACTCAGGACAAATTGCACACCAATTTTGGGGTTCAAATTTCTCCTGTTACCCTTGGGAAAATAAAAAATAGCTGGCAAAAAAAAATCATTTTTGAGGAAAAAAATTATTTTTTATTTTCACGGCTCTGCGTTTATAAATTTCTGTGAAGCACCTGGAGGTTGAAAGTGCTCACCACACATCTAGATAAGTTCCTTGGGTGTCTAGTTTCCAAAATGGTGTCACTTGCAGGGGGTTTCTACTGTTTAGGCACATCAAGGGCTCTGCAAACACGACATGACGCCTGCAGAACATTCCATCAAAGACTGCATTACAAAATGGCGCTCCTTCCCTTCTAAGCTCTCACATGCACCCAAACAGTGGTTTTACCCCACATATGGAGTATCAGCGTACTCAGGACAAATTGGACAACAACTTTTGTGGTCTATTTTCTCCTGATACCCTTGGGAAAATAAAAAATTGGGGACTAAACGATCAGGTTTGTGGAAAAAATATGATTTTTTATTTTCACGCTCAGGCGTTATAAACTTCTGTGAAGCACTTGGGGGTGCAAAGTGCTCACCACACATCTAGATAAGTTCCTTAGGGGGTCTAGTTTCCAAAATGGGGTCACTTGTGGAGGGTTTCCACTGTTTAGACACATCATGGCCTCTACAAACGCGACATGGCGTACAGCCAGTTCTGCGTTGAAAAAGTCAAACGGCGCTCCTTCCCTTCCAAGCTCTGCCATGCACCCAAACAGTGGTTTACCCCCACATATGAGTTATCAGCATGCTCAGGACCAATTGCACAAAAACTTTTGGGGTCTTGTTACCCTTGGGAAAATAAAAATTGGGGTGAAAAGATCATTTTTGTGGAAAAAATATGATTTTTTATTTTCACGGTTCTACAGTCATGGCCAAAAGTTTTGAGAATGACACAAATATTATATTTTCACATGATCTGCTGCCCACTGGTTTTTATGTGTGTTTGACAGATGTTTTTATCACAGACAGAAATATAATAATTTCAAACATATGAGTAACAAAAGCTTATATTGACAGTTAGAATGAGTTAATGCAGCAAGTCAATATTTGCAGTGTTGACCCTTCTTCTTCAGGACCTCTGCAATTTTCCCTTGCATGCTCTCAATCAACTTCTGGACCAAATCCTGACTGATAGCAGTCCATTCTTGCACAATCAGTGCTTTCATTTTGTCAGAATTTTTAGGTTTTTGTTTGTCCACCCATCTCTTGATGATTGACCACAAGTTCTCAATGGGATTAAGATCTGGGGAGTTTCCAGGCCATTGACCCAAAATCTCTATGTTTTGTTCCCTGAGCCATTTAGTTATCACCTTTGCTTTATGGCAAGGTGCTCCATCATGCTGGAAAAGGCATTGTTGATCGCCAAACTGCTCTTGGAGGGTTGGGAGAAGTTGCTCTTGGAGGACATTCTGGTACCATTCTTTTTTCATGGCTGTGTTTTTAGGCAAGACTGTGGGAGAGCCGATTCCCTTGGCTGAGAACCAACCCCACACATGAATGGTTTCAGGATGCTTAACAGTTGGCAAGAGACAAGACTGGTGGTAGCGCTCACTGTCATGTGTGCATTGCCACGAAGATCGTCGCGGTTGCACGTTTTGACTTCTCACAGCTGAGTTGCTGTTTCTTTGTGTTTGGCAGCTAGGGAGTTAATTCTGTCTGTGCTCGGTGCTGGGACTGGGTGCAGTTTCTCCCGGCTGCAATTGATTATTTGTTGATTGGTTTCCTTTAAATTCCTGGTTGTCTGCTTTGGGAGTTGCCAGTGAAATCCTTCATGCAGACCACAGATAGGAATGAATCTGTATAGACTTAAGTTGAGAGCTCATTAGCTGTTTTAAGCTCAACTTGTTTAGAGTTTATTTCCCAGACCATTTATGTTCCTTCGGTGTTTGAGTGTGTATGCAAGTGAGTGCTATCCTGTCTGTCTTATATGTCTAATCTGTGTATTTAGCTGAGATCAGCCCATATCCCTTTGGTGGTAATCAGGATCCTTCTTAGGACTGATTACAGGGTTCAGGGTCTGACAGGAGACAGGGTTAGGCTGGAGACTTGGACCTCTGAACCATTATCAGTACCTCCAAGGAAAGGGATTAGTTAGGACCCAGTGTAGGGTCAGGTTAGACCCCGGTCCTCCTCTTTCCTGTTACAGCTCATCAAGTCCTCAAGATTAACCCTAAGTTCTGCAGAGATTGTGTCAGGTAAATCTATTTTATACTTACATTCTGATGTTGCTAAACTATATGTTGTATTGAGTGTGGTTCCTGTATAAATAGTTTACTGACATTGTAGTCATATCATTAGACAGCGTGACATTTTCACTGGCCATAAAAAATTATCTCTAGTTACCATGGATCCAGTAGCCCAGCTGGCTCTGCAGTTGCAGGGATTATCCATGGAGCTGACGGACATTAAAGGGTATGCCACACTAAACAATATCGCTAACGGGATCGCTAAAAAACGTCACTATTTAGCGATCCCGTTAGCGATATTGTTCAGTGCGGCAGCTTCCAGCGACGAGATTCCTGCTGTGATCTCGCTCGTCGCTGGAATCGTTCCGGACCCTATTTCATCGCTGGCGCTCCCGCTGGGTAAGTATCTAATCGCTGTGTGGCACCTTTTCTTAGCGATTTAGCGGTACTTTTGTACCGCTAAAGTCGTTAAGAAGATCGCTAACGGCGATAGCGTCGTTAACTATATCGCTAAATGTGGCCGCATTTAGCGATATAGAAACAATCCCGCTAGCGATCTCATTAGTATGCAACGCTAACGAGATCGCTAGCGGGATAGCTTAGTGTGGCAGTACCTTAAGTCCAAAGTTTTGTCTCCCCTGGAGCAAACCAGAGTTGAACCTAAAGTAGCTCTTCCAGATAGGTTCACTGGTGGGGAGACAAATTTTTTACCTTCCGGGAGGCATGTAAATTGTATTTTCGGCTTCGGCCGCGATCATCAGGGAGTGATGAGCAGAGAGTGGGAATTGTTATCTCACTTCTTCAAGGGGACCCTCAATCCTGGGCATTTTCCCTTCCTCCGGGATCCCCGGCTCTACAGTCTGTAGATCAATTTTTTACTGCTCTGGGATTGGTATATGATGACCCAGATCGGGTCTCTCTTGCTGAGACCAAATTACGTAAAATACAGCAGGGAGATCGTCCGGCGGAGGAATTTGCTTCTGAGTTTCGTAGATGGGCCACGGATACTCAGTGGAATGACCCAGCTCTTAGGAGCCAGTTTTGTCATGGGCTTTCTGACAAATTAAAAGACGTTTTGGCTCAGTATGAGTCTCCTCCTTCTCTGGAGGCTGCTATGGCCCTAGCTATCCGTACTGATAGACGGCTTCGGGAGAGGGGTGAGGTAACTCCACTCCCTGTTGTTACTCCACCTACTACTAAAGTCCCTTATGTTGAGGTTCCCCTTGTCTGTTCGGATGAGCCTATGCAGTTGGGAGGGACATCTTTTCGTAGTAGGGGATTGGCGGCACGCCGCAGGACTAGAAGGTGTTTTTTCTGCGGGAAAGAGGGACATTTTGTTGGAGAATGTCCATCCCGTGTTTTGTTAAGTAAAAAGTCGCCGGAAAACTGCTAATCCCAGGTTGTGTGGTGGAGGACAACCTGGGAGTATGTATTTCATCCGCCGGTTCTTCTCAGTTCCTTGTACCAGTGGAGGTGGTGGTTGGTACTAGAGTGAAGAGATTGTCTGTTCTTCTGGATAGTGGTTCCGGGGCTAATCTGGTTGACGCTCAGTTTGCTCAGGCTCAAGGTATGCATCTGAATGTATTGGTCAAACCGATCCCTATTTTCTCCATTGACGCCAGGCCTCTCGGCCAAGGTAGCTTTGTTCATGAGGTTCATAACATTGACCTTCGGGTAGGGGCAATACATAGGGAACAATTATCTTGTTATGTGTTGGAAGGTCTACCTACTCCCATTGTGTTGGGACTTCCTTGGCTGGTTAAACATAACCCTGTGATTAATTGGCAGTCCAGAGAGATAAGCCAATGGGGTGAGTTTTGCAAAAACAACTGCATGAACACAGTCATCAGTGCGGTCGTGCCTAGTACATTGCCTCCTTTTTTGGAGGATTTTGGGGATGTTTTCTCTGAGGAGGGGTGTCGGGAGTTGCCTCCTCATCGCGTGTATGACTGCTCTATTAATCTACTTCCTGATGCTAAGTTGCCTAAAGCTAGGTTATATAATCTTTCTGGTCCTGAAAGACAGGCTATGAAAGATTATATTTCTGAAAGTCTGGCCAAAGGGCATATTAGACCTTCATCTTCCCCTGTGGCCGCGGGGTTCTTCTTTGTGAAGAAAAAAGATGGAGGCCTACGCCCTTGCTTGGATTTCCGCGAACTTAATCGGATTACTGTTCGAGATCCGTATCCACTCCCTCTTATTCCTGATCTCTTCAATCAAATTGTTGGCGCCAAATGGTTCTCTAAATTGGATCTCAGGTGGGCGTATAATCTGATTAGGATAAAAGAGGGGGATGAGTGGAAAACAGCGTTTAACACGCCAGAGGGACATTATGAAAACCTGGTCATGCCTTTTGGTCTGACTACTGCTCCAGCAGTATTCCAACATTTTGTTAATGACATTTTTCATCACCTTGTGGGGGTGTTTGTGGTCGTATATTTGGATGACATTTTAATTTACTCGCCAGATCTTGTGTCTCACCAGGAGCATGTGAGACAGGTGTTGCAGATCTTGCGAGACAATAAACTATACGCCAAACTGGAGAAGTGTGTGTTTGCCGTACAGGAACTTCAGTTTTTGGGTTTTTTGGTGTCAGCCTCCGGTTTCCGGATGGACCCTGAAAAGGTGAGAGCAGTGCTTGAATGGGATCAGCCAGGGGATCTTAAGGCTCTGCAGCGTTTTTTGGGGTTTGCTAATTACTACCGGAAATTTATTTGTAATTTCTCGTCTGTCGTCAAACCTCTCACTGACATGACGAGAAAAGGGACGGATTTTTCTAGGTGGTCGGACAAAGCTTGCCAAGCCTTTTCCTCTTTAAAAAGATGTTTTGCTTCGGCACCCGTTCTCATCCAACCAGATGTATCTCAGCCGTTCATTGTGGAGGTAGACGCGTCTGACGTAGGGGTGGGTGCTATATTGTCCCAGGGTCCGTCCCCTGGTAAATGGCATCCGTGCGCTTTCTTTTCTAAGAAATTGTCGTCCGCCGAAAGGAATTATGATATCGGCAATAGGGAACTTTTGGCCATTAAATTGGCTTTTGAAGAATGGCGTCACTTTTTGGAGGGGGCAGTCCACCCGGTCACCGTTATTACTGATCACAAGAACCTGCTGTATTTAGAATCCGCTAAGTGTCTGAATTCCAGACAAGCTCGATGGTCATTATTTTTTACCAGGTTTAATTTTGTCGTCACTTATCGTCCGGGGTCTAAGAATGTAAAGGCTGATGCCTTGTCTCGCAGTTTCCCAGGGGCCGGGGAAAACGGACGACCCGATTCCTATCCTTCAGGAGGGGGTGGTAGTGTCGGCTGTATGTTCTGAGCTTGAGGAGGAGGTGTTAGAGGCTCAGGGGGACGCTCCTGCAGGACCTCCAGGGAGACTGTTTGTCCCGAATCAGTTGAGACAAAAGGTTATTGAGGCACATCATAATTCTGCTTTAGCAGGACATCCAGGGAGTAAAGGGTATGCCACACTAAACAATATCGCTAACGGGATCGCTAAAAAACGTCACTATTTAGCGATCCCGTTAGCGATATTGTTCAGTGCGGCAGCTTCCAGCGACGAGCTTCCTGCTGTGATCTCGCTCGTCGCTGGAATCGTTCCGGACCCTATTTCATCGCTGGCGCTCCCGCTGGGTAAGTATCTAATCGCTGTGTGGCACCTTTTCTTAGCGATTTAGCGGTACTTTTGTACCGCTAAAGTCGTTAAGAAGATCGCTAACGGCGATAGCGTCGTTAACTATATCGCTAAATGTGGCAGCATTTAGCGATATAGAAACAATCCCGCTAGCGATCTCATTAGTATGCAACGCTAACGAGATCGCTAGCGGGATAGCTTAGTGTGGCAGTACCTTTAGGCTACTTTAGATCTCCTTTCTCGCCGATTTTGGTGGCCTAACGCTAATAAAGATGTTATAACTTTTGTCGCGTCCTGTGACGTTTGTGCTCGCTCTAAAACTCCTCATACCCGTCCGTCTGGGACCCTTTTACCTTTGAAACTTCCGGAGCGTCCATGGACCCATTTATCTATGGACTTCATTACGGACCTTCCTCCGTCGTCTGGGAATACTGTCATACTGGTGGTTGTTGACAGGTTCAGTAAGATGGCACATTTCGTTGCTCTTCCTGCACTCCCTAATGCTAAAACTCTGGCGCAGGTGTTCATTAGGGAGATCGTGAGACTTCATGGGTTGCCTTCTGATGTGGTGTCAGATAGGGGGTCTCAGTTTGTGTCCAAATTTTGGAGGGCATTTTGTTTACGTCGGGGGATGCAATTGTCGTTTTCCTCGGCTTTTCATCCACAGACCAATGGTCAGACAGAGCGTCTGAATCAGAGTTTAGAGACATATCTCTGGTGTTTTGTATCGGAGAACCAGGAGGACTGGTCTTCTTTCTTGCCTTTGGCAGAGTTCGCTCTTAACAACAGGCGGAGCGAGTCCACTGGTAAGTCCCCGTTTTAGGGGCATATGGTTTTCATCCCCAGTTTTGTACTTTCAATGGGGGGGGTCCTTCTGGGGTTCCTGAGGAGGAGCGTTTCTCGTCGTCACTTGCTTCTGTGTGGCGAGGTGTATTGAATAATTTGAGTACGATGGGGAACCGTTACAAACGTATGGCTGATAGGAGGAGAGTTTCTGGTCCAGATCTGAATGTGAACGATCTGGTATGGTTGTCTACCAGGAATATAAAACTTAAAGTGCCCTCCTGGAAACTGGGTCCCAGATTCATCGGGCCGTACAGGATCAGTTCCATAATTAATCCTGTGGCATTTCGTTTGGAACTCCCTTCTACGTTTAAAATTCATAATATGTTCCACAAGTCATTACTTAAAAGGTATGTGGCACCAGTCATACCGTCACCTCTACCTCCTCCTCCAGTGTTGGTCAATGGTAACTTGGAATTTCAAGTATCAAAAATCATTGACTCTCGTCTGAATCGCCGGTCCCTTCAGTACTTGGTGCATTGGAAGGGATATGGTCCGGAGGAGAGGACGTGGGTCCCTGCGTCCGATGTTAACGCAGATCGTTTGGTTCAGACCTTCCACAGAACTCACCCGGGCAGGCCTGGCCCTGAGGGTCCGGAGGCCCCTCGTAGAAGGGGGGGTACTGTCATGTGTGCATTGCCACGAAGATCGTCGGGGTTGCACGTTTTGACTTCTCACAGCTGAGTTGCTGTTTCTTTGTGTTTGGCAGCTAGGGAGTTAATTATGTCTGTGCTCGGTGCTGGGACTGGGTGCAGTTTCTCCCGGCTGCAATTGATTATTTGTTGATTGGTTTCCTTTAAATTCCTGGTTGTCTGCTTTGGGGTTGCCAGTGAAATCCTTCATGCAGACCACAGATAGGAATGAATCTGTATAGACTTAAGTTGAGAGCTCCTTAGCTGTTTTAAGCTCAACTTGTTTAGAGTTTATTTCCCAGACCATTTATGTTCCTTTGGTGTTTGAGTGTGTATGCAAGTGAGTGCTATCCTGTCTGTCTTATATGTCTAATCTGTGTATTTAGCTGAGATCAGACCATATCCCTTTGGTGGTATTCAGGATCCTTCTTAGGACTGATTACAGGGTTCAGGGTCTGACAGGAGACAGGGTTAGGCTGGAGAATTGGACCTCTGAACCATTATCAGTACCTCCAAGGAAAGGGATTAGTTAGGACCCCAGTGTAGGGTCAGGTTAGACCCCGGTCCTCCTCTTTCCTGTTACAGCTCATCAAGTCCTCAAGATTAACCCTAAGTTCTGCAGAGATTGTGTCAGGTAAATCTATTTTATACTTACATTCTGATGTTGCTAAACTATATGTTGTATTGAGTGTGGTTCCTGTATAAATAGTTTACTGACATTGTATTCATATCATTAGACAGCGTGACATTCAAGATTAACCCTAAGTTCTGCAGATATTGTGTCAGGTAAATCTATTTTATACTTACATTCTGATGTTGCTAAACTATATGTTGTATTGAGTGTGGTTCCTGTATAAATAGTTTACTGACATTGTAGTCATATCATTAGACAGCGTGACACTCACCTTGTCTTCTCCGAATGAGGCATTTTCCTGATGTCCCAAACAATCGAAAAGGGTATTCATCAGAGAAAATAACTTTACCCCAGTCCTCAGCAGTCCACTGCCTGTACCTTTTGCAGAATATCAGTCTGTCCATGATGTTTTTTCTGGAGAGAAGTGGCTTCTTTGCTGCCCTCCTTGAGACCAGGCCTTGCTCCAAGAGTCTCCGCCTCACAGTACATGCAGATGCACTCACACCTGCCTGCTGCCATTCCTGAGCAAGCTCTGCACTGCTGGTAGCCCAATCCCACAGCTGAAAAACTTTTAAGAGACGGTCCTGGCGCTTGCTGGTCTTTCTTGGGCGCCCTGGAGCCTTTTTGGCAGCAATGGAACCTCTCTCCTTGAAGTTCTTGATGATGCGATAGATTGTTGACTGAGGTGCAATCTTTCTAGCTGCGATACTCTTCCCTGTTAGGCCATTTTTGTGCATTACAATGATGACTGCACGTGTTTCTTTAGAGATAACTATGGTTAACAGAAGAGAAACAATAATGCCAAGCACCAGCCTCCTTTTAAAGTGTCCAGTGGTGTCATTCTTACTTAATCATGACAGATTGATCTCCAGCCATGTCCTCATCAACACCCACACCTGTGTTAATGGAGCAATCACTGAAAAGAGGTTATATGGTCCTTTTAAGGCAGGGCTGCAATGATGTTGAAATGTGTTTTGGGGGATAAAGTTCATTTTCTAGCCAAATATTGACATGGCAAGTAATTGCTGTTAAGCTCATCACTCTTTATAACATTCTGTAGTATATACAAATTGCCATTAGAAAAAGTGAAGCAGTAGACTTTGTAAAAATTAATATTTGTGTCATTCTCAAAACTTTTGGCCATGACTGTATGTTATAAACTTCTGTGAAGCACTTGGAGGTTCAAAGTGCTCACCACACATCTAGATAAGTTCCTTAGGGGTCTAGTTTCCAAAATGGGGTCACTGGTGGGGGGTTTCCACTGTTTAGACAAATCAGGGCCTCTACAAACGCGACATTACGTCCAGCCAATTCTGCGTTGAAAAAGTCAAACGGCGCTTCTTCCCTTCCAAGCTCTGCCATGCACCCAAACAGTGGTTTACCCCCACATATGGGGTATCAGCGTATTCAGGAGAAATTGCACAACAAATTTTTGGTTCATTTTTTCTTTTAACACTTGTGAAAATAAAAAAAATTGGTTCCAAAGTAAAGTTTTTGCAAAAAAAGTTAAATGTTAATTTTTTCCTTCCACATTGCTTCAGTTCCTGTGAAGCACGTAAAGGGTTAATAAACTTCTTGAATGTGGTTTTGAGCACCTTGAGGGGGGAAGTTTTTAGAATGGTGCCACTTTTGGGTATTTTCTATCATATAGACCCCTCAAAGTGACTTCAAATGTGTTGTGGTCCTTAAAAAAAATGGTGTTGTAAAAATGAGAAATCGCTGGTCAACTTTTAACCCTTATAACTTCGTAACAAAAAAAAATAATTGTTCCCAAAATTGTGCTGATGTAAAGTAGACATGTGGAAAATGTTATTTATTAAGAAATTTCTGTGACATATCTCTCTGATTTAAGGGCATAAAAATTTAAAATTTGAAAATTGCAAAATTTTCTAAATTTTCACCATTTTTCCATTTTTTTAATAAATAAAAGCAAGTCATATAAATTTTTTTTTTACCACTAATGTGAAGTACAATATGTCACGAAAAAACAAACTCAGAATCAGCTGGATTTGTTAAAGCGTTCCAGAGTTATAACCTCATAAAGTGACTGTGGTCAGAATTGTAAAAATTGGCCTGGTCATTAAGCTGCAAAATGGCTCTGTCACTAAGGGGTTAAAGGAGTTGTCTCAAGCTTGGAAGTAGTGATAAGCGAGTGTGTTCGTTGCTCTGATTTTCCTGAATACATATGAGAAATGCCTGTTTGTTAGGGAATCCCCACATGTATTCAGGCTGTCTAGCAGTCGCAAATCATGCAGCTGCGGTGACATAAACTAAATCTACGAGCACTTCCAAATACTCGGAGACCACCTGAGCATTCTTGGGAAAAGCCGAGCAATGAGCATAGTCGCTCATCATTACTTGGAAGACATCTGCTATTCATGGGAATGCTATTTTCAGTGGTTCCATTGTGACTTAATGACAGTGTGCATGACTGACTCATACTCCATTCTCGAGAGGCTCTTCAGAGCTCTAGGTTTTGGGATTGGTAAGTTAACTCCTAATTCATGAATTGAAGTAACTTCCAAACTTGAGAATACCCCTTTAACTTTCTTGACATGTTTAGTTCCAAAAATACTTCTACTCCCCAAACAGATATAAGAAATCTGCATTGTGTAATTCTATTATTGTTTCAAATGGAAAGTATGAATAAATTGCCACCTAGGGATTCTTATTCTCCTTGTCAGAAGGATGTCTGCTACTATCCAATTAATGCTGTAAGTAGAAGATGTTGTTAGAACACAACCCTACCAACTAGGAAATTTGTAAAGCCTATTCAGTAGGCATAACCGAGGAACAGCGGAAGACACTATTCTATAAAATTGACACCAGAATTGTTATATAATGAGGAAAACAAGTATTTTCTAAAATAGACACCTGAGGCAAGCTGACAGGTCCTCCATAAGTATTTACTAGTGGCTTCTGTATGTATGTTGCTATTACCTATCCTTTTGCTGATATTTTAGTTGGTTGCAAGCCATACCCATTCTGTAATTGCTGTACGTATAAAGCCACCTAACCTTGCACTCTCTATTTCTGTGCTTGTACACTGAAATTAATCTGACCTACCGTATTCGGCAATAAAATAACTGGGTAATAACTACCATACTGCCCTTGAGTTTAGCTGTACTAAAATAAAGCAGCGCTGAAAAGTAGACAAAACTCTAACAGAAAATAGCAGGTAAGCATGGCCTTTGAAATTGTAAAAATATTATACTTGAGACCTTGATATGTTCTTGAGGAGATATTAGAAATCTGATGGAAAAAAATTCCAGTTTTGAAGTGATGGAAATAGAAGCTAAAATATTTTTCCAAAGACCTCTATGGCACCCTAAGATGTCACTTTTGGGGTAAGTAGTGTTAGAAGTAGAGCAGGACAGTAGTAGGTATTTTCAATTCACCACCGTTGTCCCGTAAAGATCTACTTACCTAAGCTTCATGTAGCTTTCTGTCTATAATGACTTTATTGAAGTCACACGTGTATCTTTGTTGAAACATCTTATCTTTAAATTGATGTCATTGTGTGAATGGAAGAGCGCCAATGTTACTAGCATAGTTTTTACAATTGTTCATTAAATTAGTCATCTAATAGCGTACATTTCATACATTTCTTAATACAAGTATGACATATCATAACATTTTATTCTATTTGTATTCAAGCAGAGAGCTTGTCTATGTGTTAGCTTTTCCATCCTCAAGAGGCTTGAGAATCCAAAATAACCATGTCTAGAGGAGACAGATATTGGCTGACCTATATGTAGCATTTGACATCTTTTGCAGCAGCAAGAATAAAGAGCGTTTTATAAATTACCAGCACAGCAAAAACAACTTGCAAAATTAAGTTAGCAATGGACTAGAAATTTTACACTTAAATTTAATTCATATAGTGCTAAAATGGCACCAACTCTATGGAATCTATGGCAGTTACAGAACTGATACTACGTAGCATGCAATATAGCATCAACAAGTAGTCATATAAATCTTAATCCAGTATGTCGATTGTTAGATTACCGCTGGTATGTGCATACAGATGCTACAAGTACACGAGCGCTAGATCAAACAATAAAGATCTAGGAGGACTAGTTCTCAATAAAGGCTCATAAAAAAAACTAATCATAAAAAATCAACTTCATTTATATTATTTATTAAAAAAACATCAAAGAAAAAGAAAATTCCAATCACCCATTGGCTGACCAAAACCACATGAAAAAATGATCAACAATAATGGGGTTCAAAAAGGGACCTACATATACTCTAGTCAGCCCTATACAACAACCCTGCCTGACAGCGGAGGTTGACACCCTCTTGAAACGCAATTGGCACCCCTGCTCCACGGCGGCTGTCCCTAAAATCCCTATTGGACCCTAAATAACAGAGATATATACCAACCAACAAGACCCTTTAGATTTATCAAACAAGGGCTATATCAAAAGCTCTATCTAAGCAATCCAGGGATATTAGGAAAAAAATAATCAGATATATGATCACCACAATAAGTACCCAAGATATAACACAATTTAGGGAATTTGAACAGTAGCTGAAAAAAACACTTAATTTTGGGGGTAAGGAGAGAAAGATAAACTATCCTTTGATAGTCAGAGGGCAGTCAGGCAGGGTTGTTGTATAGGGCCGACTAGGGTATATGTAAGCCCCTTTTTGAACCCAATTATTGTTGATAATTTTTTCTTGTTGTTCTGGTCAGCCAATGGGTGCTTGGATTTTTCTTTTTCTTTTGATGTTTTTTTTTTTAATCCCGTGCCGCTCGTTGGCTGAGCTGCCCACCGGCTCTGCCAATGAGCGGCGCCGCTTTGGCGGGGTATTTGAATCACGCGCCACTCATTGGCTGAGCCAGCGGGCGGCTCAGCCAATGACGTGACTTGGGCGGGGAATTTGCAGCGGCGAAACTCGGCCCCGACTTTGCCAAATTGGTCGCCAAGCGTTCGGCCGACTGCACACCACGGTCGGGTGTCGTTTCATGAAACCCGACTTTGGCGAAAATCGGCGATTTTTGAAATTTAACGACCCGTTTCGCTCAACCCTAGTGAAGACAAAAGTGCTGTCGAAGGACAACAGGAACAAAATTGTAGCCCTGCACCAGACTTGGAAGACTGAATCTGCAATAGGCAAGCAGCTTGGTGTAATGAAATCAACTTTGGGAGCAATAATAAGAAAATGGAAGACAAACAAGACTACTGATAATCTCCCTCGATCTGGGGCTCCATGCAAGATCTCACCCCGTGGGGTCAAAATGATCAAAAGAACGGTGAGCAAAAATCCCAGAACCACATGGATGGACCTAGTGAATGACCTGCATAGAGCTGGTACCACCATAACATGGTCTACCATCAGTAACAAACTACTAAGATACTGCAGTGCCAGACGTGTCCCCCTGCTGAAGCCAGTACATTTCTGGGCCTGTATGAAGTTTGCTAGAGAGCATTTGAATTATCCAGAAGAGTATTGGGAAAATGTCATATGGTCTGATGAAACCAAAGTAGAACAAAACTCGTCGTGCTTGGAGGAGACAGAATGCTGAGTTGCATCCAAAGAACACCATACCTATTGTGAAACATGGGGATGGCAACATCATGCTTTGCGGCTGTTAATCTGCAAAGGGACCAGGACGACTGATCCGTGTACATGAAAGAATGAATGGAGCCATGTATCGTGAGATTTTGAGTGCAAACCTTCCATCAGCAAGGGCATTTTAGATGAAATGTGGATGGTCTTTCAGCATGATAATAATCCCAAGCACACCACCAGGTAAATGAAGAAGTGGCTTCGTAAGAAGCATATGAAGGTCCTGGAGTGGCCTAGCCAGTCTCCAGATCTCTACCCCATAGAAAACCTTTGGAGGGATTTGAAAGTCCATGTTGCCCAGCGACAGGCCCAAAACATCACTGTTCTAGAGGAGATATGCATGGAGGAATGGGCCAACATACCACCAACAGTATGTGGCAACCTTGTGAAGAGTTACAGAAAACGTTTGACCTCTGTCATTGCCAGCAAAGGATATATAACAAAATGTTGAGATGAACTTTTGTTAATTACCAAATACTTATTTTCCACCATAATTTGCAAAATAAATAAATCTTGCCAAATCAGACAAGGTGATTTTCTGGATTTGTTTTCTCATTTTGACTCTCATAGTTGTGGTCTACAGTCATGGCCAAAAGTTTTGAGAATTACACAAATATTAATTTTTACAAAGTCTACTGCTTCACTTTTTCTAATGGCAATTTGCATATACTCCAGAATGTTATAAAGAGTGATCAGCTTAACAGCAATTACTTGCAAAGTCAATATTTGGCTAGAAAATGAACTTTATCCCCCAAAACACATTTAAACATCATTGCAGCCCTGCCTTAAAAGGACCAGCTAACCTCTTTTCAGTGATTGCTCCATTAACACAGGTGTGGGTGTTGATGAGGACATGGCTGGAGATCAATCTGTCATGATTAAGTAAGAATGACACCACTGGACACTTTAAAAGGAGGCTGGTGCTTGGCATCATTGTTTCTCTTCTGTTAACCATGGTTATCTCTAAAGAAACACGTGCAGTCATCATTGCAATGCACAAAAATGGCCTAACAGGGAAGAGTATGGCAGCTAGAAAGATTGCACCTCAGTCAACAATCTATCGCATCATCAAGAACTTCAAGGAGAGAGGTTCCATTGTTGCCAAAAAGGCTCCAGGGCGCCCAAGAAAGACCAGCAAGCGCCAGGACCGTCTCTTAAAAGTGTTTCATCTGTAGGATCGGGCTACCAGCAGTGCAGAGCTTGCTCAGGAATGGCAACAGGCAGGTGTGAGTGCATCTGCACGCACTGTGAGGCAGAGACTCTTGGAGCAAGGCCTGGTCTCAAGGAGGGCAGCAAAGAAGCCACTTCTCTCCAGAAAAAACATCATGGACAGACTGATATTCTGCAAAAGGTACAGGCAGTGGAATGCTGAGGACTGGGGTAAAGTTATTTTCTCTGATGAATCCCCTTTTCGATTGTTTGGGACATCAGGCAAACGCCTCATTCGGGGAAGACAAGGTGAGCGCTACCACCAGTCTTGTCTCATGCCAACTGTTAAGCATCCTGAAACCATTCATGTGTGGGGTTGCTTCTCTGCCAAGGGAATCGGCTCTCTCACAGTCTTGCCTAAAAACACAGCCATGAATAAAGAATGGTACCAGAATGTCCTCCAAGAGCAACTTCTCCCAACCCTCCAAGAGCAGTTTGGCGATCAACAATGCCTTTTCCAGCATGATGGAGCACCTTGCCATAAAGAAAAGGTGATAACTAAATGGCTCAAGGAACAAAACATAGAGATTTTGGGTCCATGGCCTGGAAACTCCCCAGATCTTAATCCCATTGAGAACTTGTGGTCAATCATCAAGAGACGGGTGGACAAACAAAAACCTAAAAATTCTGACAAAATGAAAGCATTGATTGTGCAAGAATGGACTGCTATCAGTCAGGATTTGGTCCAGAAGTTGATTGAGAGCATGCCAGGGAGAATTGCAGAGGTCCTGAAGAAGAAGGGTCAACACTGCAAATATTGACTTGCTGCATTAACTCATTCTAACTGTCAATATAAGCTTTTGTTACTCATATGTTTGCAATTATATTTCTGTCTGTGATAAAAACATCTCTCAAACACACATAAAAACCAGAGGACAGCAGATCATGTGAAAATATAATATTTGTGTCATTCTTAAAACTTTTGGCCATGACTGTACCTATGATGTCAATTACAGGCCTCTCATCTCTTTAAGTGGGAGAACTTGCACAATTGGTGGCTAGGTACTTTTTTCCCCATTGTATGTGAGATGCAATTGTCTGTCACATAATTCACATAATTCAAGTGCCTGAGAGGCTGATCTGCCATATTGTAAGAAACCAGTATCTTAAATGTAACAAGTGAGTTAAAGATTTTGCATTGTGTACCAGGAGTTTCATGTAATTCTTCCAGCCACAGAACAAAAGTGGCTGACCAGTACAGTGATTTATTGTAATCAGATTGTCTTCATTGGTGCTTACACATGCAGATACAGTCCTCTGTTGTAGATCTCCTGAACTTTTAGTACATCCCCTCACTTTATGCCAGACAGATGACCAGGATTAAGTGAGGTATTTTAGGTTCTGTCAGACAGATGTCATAACAGTGGCTAAAATGACAGTACTGCTATGGACCTATTGTATGACCACTACTTTGTGCCACTAAGGGTTTTTAAAAATGTCAGTAGCAAATACAATGTATTTTATGGGGTGAAATATCGGCAAGGTTGCACCATTTTTAGGCACCAAATGTGAATCTGCAGTAAGCAGTTAAATATGGAACAATCTGGGAATGTTACATGGAATGGAGAATGCAATCAAAGGTGGTTGCATTAAGACACCAATGACTTTACTTGATTGTAGTAGTAGTTTCAATAGTTTTATATGGCAGCACCTATGGAAGATAAGGATAAATAATGCAGTATTACCACAAGAGAACAACAATGTAGCACATTTAATTATCAGGTATTAAGGAGAGTCTATCAGTCCAAACTGACAGTATCAACTAAGTGCACAGCCATGCATGGGATATAATTCTTATAAAAATTGCACCTAAAGGGCTCATTCAGTCGTTTGTGCAAATCGGTCCAAGCATGGACCGCTAATGCACATATTGGCCGCAGCTCTCCCAACCCGAGCTTGACAGCTTTATACAATTTTATGAAGCTATAACCCTTAGGTCTGGAGACCTGTGGCCAGTCCCTTCATTGTGGCTTAATCCTGGACCAATTAGCACGGACATCTCAATGCACCCTAGGTCTTCTTTTTGCTTTCACCAAAATGGACACTGACTCCACGACTCCGACTCCACATCGCTGGTTCCACCTACTGGTTTTGCATATCCTCACCTCAATCACTGGTGATTGCCTGAGCTCTCTCTTTAGATAGTATTCATTTCAGACAGGACAGAGTGGAAGGCGGGTGGCATGCAAAACCAAGGGGAAGAAGTTTCCACTAAAGCTCTTGGCCACATCAAGAGTGCACTGAGCAGTCTAATGAGCACATTTGAATAAACTTCAGTTTCTGCCGAATAAAGGCATTTAAAAAACATTTAATATATGTTTCAAACATACAGCGGGTGAAATAAGTATTGAACACGTCACCAATTTTCTGAGTTAAGATGTTTCTAAATGTGCTATTGAGATGAAATTCTCACCAGATGGCGGTAACAACTCACACAATCCACAAAGGCACAGAAATGAAACCATAGATGTCTATAAATTTAAGTTATATGTAATAATGAGAAATGACACAATGAAAAAATATTAAACACATGATGAAAGAGGTGCAAAAAAACACAAAGTCATTACACCAGCAGAAAGCTATCAGTAATTAGAATGCACTCCTGCCACTTAGTGAAAAATAATAGCTGATTCAACTGATGGCCTATAAATGTGTCTCATTACCAAGGTGCCACACAAGAAATATTTTTTTCTGATGGGTAAAACTAGTGAACTATCTCAAGACCTTTGCAACCTTATTGTAACAAAACATACTGATGGCATTAGTTACAGAAGAATATCTAAACTACTGAAGGTTCCAGTGAGCACTGGGTTAGGCCTTAATCTGGAAGTGGAAAGAACATCATTTCACCATACACTGGCCACGACCAGGTGCTCCCCGCATGTTTCAAAGGAGTAAAAAGGTGAAAAGAATTATCTAAGTTGTTCAAGGGTCAAGGACCACTTGTGGAGAGCTACAAAAAGACTTGGAATCAGCATTTACAAATGTTTTAAAAACATCTAAAAGTAATGCACTCAACCTTCATGGCATGTATGCATGCTCACCATGCAAGACTCCATTGCTGAGCAAAAAACATGTTAAAGTGCATTTAGAGTGTGTTCCAACAACATTTTCTGGGAGAATATAGTCTGATTAACTGAGACAAAAATGTAACTCTTTGGATACCATAATATACACCATGTTTGGCGGTGAAAAGGCACTACATATCATACCAAAAATAGCATACCAACAGTCAAGTTTTGAGGCTGAAACACCATGATGTGGGGCTGTTTTCGGCATACAACACTGGTAAACTTCATATCGTTGAAGGGAGGATGAATGGACAAATGTACCGAGATATTCTTGATAAAAATCTGCTGCCATCTTCCAGGATGATGAAGATAAATTGAGGGTCGACATTTTAGCAAGACAATGATCCCAAGCACAAAGCCCAGGAAACTCAATTGGTTTCAGTGGAAGAAAATAAAGCTGCTAGAAAAGCTCAGCCAATCATCTGACCTGAATCCAATAGAAAATTTATGGCTAGAACTAAAGATCATAGTTTGTAGAGGGAGCCCACGAAGCTTAGAATTTGAAAAGTGTTCGTGTGGAAAAATGGGGCAAAATCACACCGACCAATGCATGCAACTTGCTTCTCCATACATGAAGCATCTTGAAACTGTCATCACCAAAAAAGACTTTTGTAAGAAGTATTGAATACATTTCAGTAAGCTTGTTCAATACCTTTTCTCTATGTCATTTCTCATTACACTCATATAACTTAATTTATGTAAAGTGCATCTATGATTTGATTTCTTTGCCTGTGTGGTGAGAATGTCAATAGCACCTTTAGAAATATATTTACTTAGAAAATTGGTGATTTGTTCAAAACTTATTTTACACGCTAATTGTTTAAGAAACAGAATTTAAAAAAACTTCCTAGTGAACAATTGTAATGAGTACTGGTTTGTACTGAGGTGTCCACCTGTAGTAATAGTAGAGATAATGATGTAACCCATAATATGTGTCATAGATTATCAGATGTGCTTTGATTTCTTCAATTGCAAACAGATTATTTTACTATTTCACTTCTGTGCAAAAAATATTTGCCATAGTGGTGAAATTAAATCGAGCAATATCCTTATTTAATTTAACTTAATCTGCATGATCGCTCAACCATAACAATATTTTCTTAAAAAGTGAACAAAAGATGTGTTCCACATAGTCAATATTCAGTGATCTATTGCAATTTTTTTTATAAAATCAACATGAGGTTCACAGTACATATCTTGATCTGTATAAGCCCCAGTTTACACTTCACTGCACATTTAAAAAATTTTTTTTATCGTCAGTGGACTAATATAAATTATTGGATATATTGGCCATGCTACAACTGGAGGATATATTCTAAATAAAGTGTCAGACTTCTGGTATAATACAGTAG
The DNA here is from genome assembly GCA_033576555.1 of Oophaga sylvatica. Classification (NCBI taxonomy): domain Eukaryota; kingdom Metazoa; phylum Chordata; class Amphibia; order Anura; family Dendrobatidae; genus Oophaga; species Oophaga sylvatica. The sequence goes on along the minus strand of JARQOD010000004.1, from coordinate 295,438,919 downwards.
TACATATGTCATGTGCAACATTTATTAAATGTTCTTGCACTCATTTCTGCACAACTTAAGAGAAGCAGAACTATGGGGTTCAAATTTGTGTTGAATTTTAGAAATTTGCATGCCTTAGTAAATTAAACAATAATACCATGTAAATCTCCAAAAAGAATGCCTGCTGCCATTTTACACATTGAATAAAATGACATCAGTCACAAAAAGTTGATATGACTGCAGATCACCCAATAATGCTACTATTTCAGATCATATGGTATATTGCAGTCAGTCTGGCAAGACTATAATGGCTTTCTTGATTCTTAATGCACTAGGAAGCAGCAAGAGGCCAGCACAATATTTTTAAAAAAAATCTGAAATCCGTGTTAGTTAGGGATAGTGTGCTTGCTAGTTACAAGTTATAGTGATGAGGTTTTTCATTTCTTGTGCAATCTTCGTTGTGAAGAACAAATATTTAAAAAAATATAAAGAAATTTTCCCTAAAATCCGAACACTCAAAGACAACATGTCAGCACAATTTTGTAATGTAAAGTAAAGACAAGGCTGTAATGGTTCTGTAACACAGATTAAATTGATACTTTCAGAGAATGAAGCCACTTTGTGGCTCTTCTTTAACCCCTCTCTGCCATCAGACGTACTATTCCGTCCATGTGACCCTGGACCTAATTCCCATGGACGGAATAGTACGTCATGGGCGATCAGCTGCGCTCCCGGGGGGAGCGCAGCTGATCGCCGCCGGGTGTCAGCTAATTATCACAGCTGACACCCGTGACTGTGTGTCAGGAATGGTCACGGACCGCTCCCGGCACATTAACCCCTAGCACACCGCGATCAAACATGATCGCGATGTACCCGGGGCACAGGGGAGGATCGCGCAGGCAGGGGGCTCCCTGCGCGCTCCTCTGAGACCCTCAGAGCAGCGCGATGTGTCGCGCTGTTCCGAGGGTCCGTCCTCCCTCCAGGTCCCCGGATCCAAGATGGCGCCGGGGTCCTGCAGGGAGGCGGCTTCCTCAGTGCCTGCTGAGAGCAGGCGCTGAGGAAGCCTGCAGCGATGCCAGAGCGATCGCTGGTGTGACAGAGTGCTGTGCACACTGTCACACCAGCGATCTGATAAAATACTGTGATGTCCCACCCTGGGACAAAGTAAAAAAGTAAAAAAAGTAAAAATAAAAATTGTAAAAAAAAATCATAAAAAAAAAAAAAAATATTCCCCAATAAATTCATTTTTTCCTGTAAATAAAAAAAACAAAACAATAAAAGTACACATATTTGGTATCGCCGCGTCCGTAACGACCCCCCCTATAAAACTGTCCCACTAGTTAACCCCTTTAGTGAACCCCTTAAAAAAAAAAAACGAAGCAAAAAATCAATGCTTTATCAACATACCGCCGAACAAAAAGTGAAATAACACGCGATCAAAAAGACCGATATAAATAATCATGGTACCACTGAAAACGTCATCTTGTCCCGCAAAAAATGAGCCATCACACAGCTTCATGAGCGAAAAAATAAAAAAGTTATAGCTCGCAGAATAAAGCGATGCAAAAATAATGATTTTTTATATAAAATTGTTTTCATTCTATAAAAGCGCCAAAACCTAAAAAAATGATATAAATGAGGTATCGCCATAATCGTACTGACCCGAAAAATAAAACTGCTTTATCAATTTTATCACACGCGGAACGGTATAAACGCCTCCCCCAAAAGAAATTCATGAATTGCTGATTTTTGTTCATTCTAACCTCCCAAAAATCGAAATAAAAAGCGATCAAAAAATGTCACGTGCTCAAAAATGGTACAAATAAAAACGTCAACTCGTCCCGCAAAAAATAAGACCTCACATGACTCTGTGGGCCAAAATATGCAAAAATTATAGCTCTCAAAATGTGGTGATGCAAAAAACTATTTTTTGCAATAAAAAGCGTCTTTTAGCGTGACAGCTGCCAATCATAAAAACCCGCTATAAATAGTAAATCAAACCCCCTTTATCACCCCCTTAGTTAGGGAAAAATAATAAAATTTAAAAAATGTATTTATTTCCATTTTCCCGTTAGGGTTAGGGTTGCGGCTAAAGTTAGGGTTAGGGTTGGCGCTAACGTTAGTATTAGGGTTAGGGTTGGCGCTAACATTAGGATTAGGGTTGGGATTAGGGTTATGGGTGTGTTAGGGTTAGGTTTGTGGTTAGGGTTGGGACTAGGGTTATTGGTGTTTGGGGTTAGGGTTGGAGTTAGAATTGGGGGATTTCTGCTGTTTAGGCACATCAGGGGCTCTCGAAATGTGACATGGCGTCTGATCTCAATTCCAGCCAATTCTGCGTTGAAAAAGTCAAATGGTGCTCCTTCACTTCTGAGCTCTGCCATGCGCCCAAACAGTAGTTTATCCCACATATGGGGTATCAGCATACTCTGGACCCCAAGAGTTATTGTGCAATTTGGCCTATTTCTCCTGTTACCCTTGGGAAAATAAAAAACTGGGGGCGACAAAATCATTTTTGTAAAAAAAAAAATGATTTTTTTGTTTTTACGGCTGTATGTTATAAAACTTCTGTGAAGTACTTGGGGCTTCATAGCGCTCACCACACTTCTAGATAAGTTCCTTGTGGGGTCTATTTTCCAAAATGGGGTCACTTGTGGGAGGTTTCCACTGTTTAGGCGCATCAGGGGCTCTCCAAATGCGACATGACGCCCCCAGACCATTCCATCAAAGTCTGCAATCCAAAACGTCACTACTTCCCTTCCGAGCCCCGACGTGTGCCCATACAGTAGTTTTCTCCCACATATTGGGTATCAGCGTACTCAGGACAATTTGGACAACAACTTTTGGGGTCCAATTTCTCCTGTTACCCTTGTGAAAATAAAATATTTGGGGCGAAAAAATCATTTTTGTAAAAAAAAAAGGATTTTTTATTTTTACGGCTGTACGTTATAAACTTCTGTGAAGCACTTCGGGGTTCAAAGTGCCCACCACACATCTAGATAAGTTCCTTGTGGGGTCTATTTTCCAAAATGGGGTCACTTGTGGGGGGTTTCCACTGTTTAGGCGCATCAGGGGTTCTCCAAATGCGACATGACGCCCCCAGACCATTCCATCAAAGTCTGCAATCCAAAACGTCACTACTTCCCTTCCGAGCCCCGACGTGCGCCCATACAGTAGTTTACTCCCACATATTGGGTATCAGCGTACTCAGGACAAATTGGACAACAACTTTTGGGGTCCAATTTCTCCTGTTACCCTTGTGAAAATAAAATATTGGGGCGAAAAAATAATTTTTGTAAAAAAAAAAGGATTTTTTATTTTTACGGCTGTACGTTATAAACTTCTGTGAAGCACTTCGGGGTTCAAAGTGCTCACCACACATCTAGATAAGTTCCTTGTGGGGTCTATTTTCCAAAATGGGGTCACTTGTGGGGGGTTTCCACTGTTTAGGCGCATCAGGGGCTCTCCAAATGCGACATGACTCCCCAGACCATTCCATCAAAGTTTGCAATCCAAAACGTCACTACTTCCCTTCCGAGCCCCGACGTGCGCCCATACAGTAGTTTACTCCCACATATTGGGTATCAGCGTACTCAGGACAAATTGGACAACAACTTTTGGGGTCCAATTTCTCCTGTTACCCTTGTGAAAATAAAATATTGGGGGCGAAAAAATAATTTTTGTAAAAAAAAAAAGGATTTTTTATTTTTACGGCTGTACGTTATAAACTTCTGTGAAGCACTTCGGGGCTCAAAGTGCTCACCACACATCTAGATAAGTTCCTTGTGGGGTCTATTTTCCAAAATGGGGTCAATTGTGGGGGGTTTCCACTGTTTAGGCGCATCAGGGGCTCTCCAAATGCGACATGACTCCCCCAGACCATTCCATCAAAGTCTGCAATCCAAAACGTCACTACTTCCCTTCCGAGCCCCGACGTGCGCCCATACAGTAGTTTACTCCCACATATTGGGTATCAGCATACTCAGGACAAATTGGACAACAACTTTTGGGGTCCAATTTCTCCTGCTACCCTTGTGAAAATAAAATATTGGGGGCTAAAAAATCATTTTTGTAAAAAAAAAAAAGAAATTTTTTATTTTACGGCTGTACGTTATAAACTTCTGTGAAGCACTTTGGGGTTCAAAGTGCTCACCACACATCTAGATAAGTTCCTTGAGGGGTCTAGTTTCCAAAATGGTGTCATTTGTGGGGGGTTTCCACTGTTTAGGCAGATCAGGAGCTCTCCAAACACGACATGGCATCCAGCCAATTCTGCGTTGAAAAAGTCAGACGGCGCTCCTTCCCTTCCAAACTCTGCCATGCACCCAAACAGTGGTTTACCCCCACATATGGGGTATCAGCGCACTCAGGACAAATTGCACAATAACTTTTGGAGTCTTGTTTCCCTTGGGAAAATAAAAATTGGGGTGAAAAGATCAATTTTGTGGAAAAAATATAATTTTTTAATTTTACGGCTCTACGTTATAAACTTGTGTGAAGCACTTGGGGGTTCAAATTGCTCACCAAAGATCTAGATAAGTTCCTTAGGGGGTCTAGTTTCCCAAATGGGGTCACTTGTGGGGGGTTTCCACTGTTTAGGCACATCAGGGGCTCTCCAAATGCAACATGGCGTCCAATCTCAATTCCAGCCAATTTTGGTTGGAAAAAGTCAAATAGTGCTCCTTCCATTCCGAGCTCTGCCATGCGCCCAAACAGTGGTTCCCCCCACATATGGGGTATCAGCGTACTCAGGACAAATTGGACAACAAATTTTGTGGTCCAATTTCTCCTGTTACCTATGGGAAAATAAAAAATTAGTGACTAAGAGATAATTTTTGTGGGAAAATAATAGGATTTTTTATTTTCATGCCCGGGCATTATAAACTTGTGTGAAGCACTTGGGGGTTCAAAGTGCTCACCAAAGATCTAGATAAGTTCCTTAGGGGGTCTAGCTTCCAAAATGGGGTCACTTGTGGGGGGTTTCCACTGTTTAGGCTCATCTGGGGCACTACAAACGGAACATGACCCCCATCAATGTTTGCATTCCAAAACGTTACTGCTTCTTTTCCAAGCCCTGCCGTGCGCCCAAACAGTTTCACCCCCCCACATATGGGGTATCAGCGTACTCAGTACAAATTGGACAACAAGTTTTGGGGTCCAATTTCCTTGGGAAAAATTAAAAATTTGGGACTAAAAAATCATTTTTGTGGAAATTTTTTTTTTTTTTTTCACACCCAGGCATTATAAACTTTTGTGAAACACTTTGGGGTTCAAAGTGCTCACAACAGATCTAGATAAGTTCCTTAGGGGGTCTAGTTTCCAAAATGGTGTCACTTGTGGGGGGTTTCCACTGTTTAGGCGTATCAGGGGCTCTCCAAACACGACATGGAGTCCAATCTCAACTCCAGCCAATTTTAGTTTGAAAAAGTCAAACGGCGCTCCTTCCCTTACGAGCTCTGCCGTGTGCCCAAACAGTGTTTTTCCCCCACATATGGGGTATTGGCGTACTCAGGAGAAATTGCACAACAACTTTACCTGTCCATTTTCTCCTTTTACCCTTGTGAAAATAAAAAAAAGTTTGTAAAAGATCATTTTTGTGGCTAAAAAGTTAAATATTAATTTTTTCCATCCACGTTGCTTCAGCTCCTGTGAAGCACCTGAAGGGTTAATAAACTTCTTGAATGTAGTTTTGAGTACCTTGAGGGGTGCAGTTTTTATAATGGTGTCACTTTTGGGTATTTTCTGCCATATAGACCATGTACCATGTGACCGCTGTAGGAAGGAAGCGCTGTGGAGAGCGCCGGGAGAAGAGGAGAGGCTGCAGGGACGCGCGGTGGAGGGGTGAGTATAGCGATACTTACCTGTCCGTTCCACGCTGCATGCTGCGTCCTCGTCTGACTCCTCTGGCTGTGAATGATCAGGCAGAGGGCGCGATGACGTCATTAGTGAGCGCCGCGTCCTCTGCCAGATCATTCACTGCTGAGGACCCGGAAGAGGACGCAGCGCTGCGGTGCACAAAGGACAGGTAAATATCTCAGGTGCCGGGGTCCTGAGCGAGCGGTGACACCTGCACCTGTCCCCCATAGCGCGCCGGTGTCACCGCCTGCTCAGGACCCCGGCACCTGGCCCCCAGCGACGAGAGGTGAGTATGTCATTTTTTTTTTTGCAGCAGCAGCAGCATATGGGGCATAATCTGGAACATATGGGGGGCATAATATGGAGCATATGGGGGCATAAGCTGTGGAACATATGGGGGCATAATATGGAGCATATGGGGGCATAAGCTGTGGAACATATGGGGGCATAATATGGAGCATATGGGGACATAATCTGGAGCATATGGGGGCATAATATGGAGCATATGGGGGCATAAGCTGTGGAACATATGGGGGCATAATATGGAGCATATGGAGGCATAATATGGAGCATATGGGGGCATAAGCTGTGGAACATATGGGGGATAATATGGAGCATATGGGGGCATAAGCTGTGAAACATATGGGGCATAATCTGGAGCATATGGGGGCATAAGCTGTTGAACATATGGGGGCATAATATGGAGCATATGGGGGCTTAAGCTGTGGAACATATGGGTCCTAATATGGAGCATATGGGGGCATAAACTGTGGAACATATGGGGTATAATCTGGAGCATATGGGGGCATAAGCTGTGGAACATATGGGGGCATAATATGGAACATATGGGGGCATAAGCTGTTGAACATATGGGGGCATAATCTGGAGCATATAGGGGCATAATATGGAGCATATGGGGGCATAAGATGTGGAACATATGGGGGCATAATCTGGAGCATATGGGGGCATAATATGGAGCATATGGGGGCATAAGCTGTGGAACATATGGGGCATAATCTGGAGCATATGGGGGCATAATCTGTGGAACATATGGGGGCATAATCTGTGGAACATATGGGGGCATAATCTGTGGAATATATGGGGGCATAATCTGGAGCATATGGGGCATAATCTGGAGCATATGGGGGCATAATCTGTGGATCATACGGGGCATAATCTGTGGAATATATGGGGGCATAATCTGTAGCATATGGGGGCATAATCTCTGAAGCATATTGGGCATAATCTGGAGCATATGGGGGCATAATCTGGAGCATATAGGGGCATAATCTGTGGAGCATATTGGGCATAATCTGTTCAGCATATGGGGGCATAATCTGTGGAGCATCATATGGGGGCATAATCATTTTTCACCCTAGGCTTATACGCGAATCAATAAGTTTTCCCATTTTTTTGTGGCAAAATTAGGGGGGTCGGCTTATACATGGGTCGGCTTATACATGAGTATATACGGTATATATTTTTTCCCATCTGTTTTACTAGTCACATTTTACATCAGTACAGTTCACACCAATACAGTGTCACCAGTTGGGGGATGGGTGGGGGTTGCATTTTGTTAAAAAAAATAGATTTAAAAAATGTAGACATTCAGCTGTGCATGTCTATTTTTGTACACGTCTTTTACTATCCAATTTAACATATGTACAAGCCTATACTTCCTCCTTCCTCCACAAATTGCTTTCTGCAGGTGTACCTACTTAGCATTTTTTTCTTGCATTCTTTTTGGCAGGACATGAATAATTGAGATTGAAATATCAAAAGTTAGCTATAGTGTTGTACAAAATGTATCGTAAAAGAAAAACTGGCAATGACAATGGACAGGGTAGTATAAAAGAAAAAAATAAACATGCCATGGCTGAGAATGTGGGAGCTGCTAGTAAGAGCCTAATTACCATTTCCACCCCGGCACCAGCTGTCCAGGCCGAAGTACTATCAAAACCAGATACCAATTGGCCTCCTCTACTTCCTGCAAGCATATTAGTGGGGGAGAAGTAGAGGGCATTAAAGGGCTTGCCCGATCTTCTTAAACTACAAGTTTTCAGTCAATCTATGTTACTGCAGACTTGTGAATCTTCACTTCGCGCACTCCAGTGTCGGTGCAAGGAACGGTGGTCATGTGAACGCAATTATGCAATATGTATACTCCCAGCCATATTCCGACTAGACTGTTTCTGGCTTAGCCCATCTATTGGAAATGTTGCCAGGAGTATGCATATTGCATATTTGCTATCAAGTGACCACCATTCCCAGATCCGACACCTGAGAATCCTCACATCATTCAGTGAACAATAGGATTCATAAGTCGCATAGTGACTACAGATTGGTAGTTTAAACCCTTTAACCCCCAAGCATCTTTTCACCTTCAAGACCAGGCCAAATTTTTGAATTCTGGCCAGTGTCACTTTATGTGGTAATAACTCTGCAACGCTTCAATGGATCCACTGATTCTGAGATTGTTTTTTCGTGACATATTGTACTTCATGACAGTGGTAAAATTTGTTTGATTTGACTCGCGTCTAATTGTGAAAATATCGGAAATTTGGCGAACATGTTAAAAATTTTTAAAATTTTAATTTTCATGCCCTTAAGCCAAAGAGTTATGTCACACAAAATTGTTAACAATTAACATTTACTACATGTCTACGTTACATTTGCATCCTTTTTGAAACATGATTTTTTTTGTTAGGAAGTTACAAGGGTTAAAAGTTGGTCAGCAATTTCTAATTTTTCCAACAAAATTTACAAACCATTTTTTTAGGGAACACATCACATTTGAAGTTTGGAAGGGGTCTATATGACAGAAAATACCCAAAAGTGACACTATTCTAAAAACTGCACATTTTAAAGACCTCAAAACTACATTAAGAAGTTTATTAACCCTTCAAGTGCTTCACAAGAATTAATGGAATGTAGAAGGAAAAAATTAGCATTAAACTTTTTTTTCACAAACATTTTACTTTAGCCCCAAACTTTACTTTTACAAGGATAACAGGAGAAAATGTACCACACAATTTGTTGCATAATTTCTCCTGAGTATGCCGATAGTGCACATGGGGGAATACTACTGTTTAGGAGCGTGAAGGGCTCGGAAGGGAAGGAGCACCATTTGACTTTTTGAACTCAAAATTTAATGGAATCATTAGTGAACGTCATGTTGAGCTTGAAGAACCCCTGATGCGTACAACATGGTTCAGAAAAGAAGTGACCTTTTGGAACGCAGACTTTGATGGAATGGTCTGCAAGTGTCATGACACATTTCGAAAGCCCTTGATTTGCCTAAGCAGTGGAAACCCCTCACAAGTGACCCCATTTTGGAAAATAGACCCCTCAAAGAATTTATCTAGACATGTGTTGAGCACCTTGAACCGCCAGGTGCTTCACAGAATTTTACAACACTGATCTGTGAAAATGAAAAATCAAAAAAAAAATTTGCCACAAAAATGTTTCTAGCCCCAAATTATTAGATGCTAGACACCAAAATTTGCTGTGCAATTTCTCCTGAGTATACCAATACCAATATGGTCAAAAAACTACTTTTGGTGTTCAGTGCAAAGTTCAGAAGGTAAGAAGTGCCATGTTGTAGTTTCGATTTTGCTGGAATGATTTGAGGGTGCATGTCACATTTGCAGTACCTCTTGAGGTGCCAGAACAGCAGTAACCCCTCCATAAGTGACCTCATTTTACAAACTACACCCCCAATGAATTCTTGTTGGGGTGCAGTGTTCATATTGACACCACAAGTTTTTCACTCAACTTTATACCATTGGGCAGTGGAGAAAAAAATAATTACATTTTTAACATCAAAATTTAGTTTTTGCCCTGATTTACATTTACACATAGGAAAATGGGTAAAAATGGCACCAAAGGTTGTCCCACAATTTCTGCTGAATGTAAAAATACCCCATATGTGGCTGTACAGTACTACTTCACTATATGGCGAGCTGTCGTGAGCATGTTGGAAATGACTTCTGAGTTGGAGCTCCTTTTGGTGGTTGCTGAGGGTACTGAACCAGTGTTGAATAGTGGAAGTCCATCACCTGCAGGCGATGACTGGCAATCAGGAGAGAGGGACTGGGCTGATATAAGTGAGCTGCCTCCCATGATCCTCGCCGGTGATCAATTGTTGTTTCCTGGTTCATTTGGAAGTCAGCTGATGTCTTGCCTTCATCGGCTACTTTCAGATAAGTTATTTGCTGCTTGTTTCTATCGTGTTTGCTATTTCCATTTTTTGCCTGCACTTTTGTGGGAGGTTAGCCGGGTTCCCCTCCTGGGGCCTGTGCTACTCTCTGTTTTTCAGTAGCCACTGTTTATTTGTTCCATTGCTCTGTCCCTGCTTTTTGAGTGGCTGCGGGTTAGCCGCTTGTTCAAACCAGAGATCTTATTTAGCGGGTGGCGAGATCGTGTGGTCTCAGCATTTTTTGAAATCAGAAGTGTTGGAATTTTTCTAGGGTTTTGCTGGGTTGCAGATAGTATTCTGTCCTGTCCTGTCCTATCTAGGCAGTATTTGGCCCCAGCGTTTGCTCACTCTATTTTCTGCCTGCGTTTGTGTTTCTTCTTGTCTAACTGCCATTATATGTTTGGGGGCTACCTATTCCTTTGGGGCTCTACTCCGGGGCAGTTAGCTTTCCTGTTTCTATATTCAGGTGTAGCTAATATCTCCGGCTGTGCCGAGGCGTCTAGGTCACCGTACGTACGTCCCAGGCTGCTTCTAGTTGTGCGGTTAGCTTAGGGATGTGCAACCCATTAGTTCCCAACCTCTCTGGGTGTTCGGCTGCCTTGGCTGTTTTTTGCTTCTGTCCTCCTCATCTACCAAATCATAACAGTGAGCCTCAGGAGGGATGAAGTTCTCTTTGCCTCCTGGAACACAGATTTTCTCAGAATAGTTTGTGGACTCAACATACAGATCTTAGTGCTAGAAGAACAGAATTCCCTCTCAAGTGACCCTATTTTGGAAATGATATCCCTTTTGGAATTTATTTATAGGTGTTGTGACTATTTTGACTCCTTGGATGTAGTATACCAACCAGACTAACAAGGTAATACAAACGGGGGTAATGAAAATACCAAACATGACAGTGAGAGCTAGCCTGAACCCAGATTATATAGGAGATGGAAGTGGCCAACCATGCACAGCTGAGAGCCTAAATGCTCCAGGGGCTCTCAACAGAGCAGATTAAGCCCTGCATTGCCAAAAGAAATTTACACAGTTTAGTAAGAAGGTGAAGTGCTTCTAATCAGTGCAGGGTAGGTCTTCTGACTCCTTTCTGTCGCGGTAAATCAGTGACACTAGAGACAGGCACCTGTAAATTAGGTGGGCTCTCATCGCTGAACATTTGGATGCTAAATGTGGTTTAGGCATACTGGGGCTCAGAATGGAAGGGGATATTTGGATTTTGGGAGCACAAAATTTGCTGAATTTCTTTTGGGGGGTAAGGAACCATTTCATAACGTGGAAGCCCCCTATATTTCCATTAAGATGACAGACCTAAGTGGGGACTTGCTTATTTTGTGGATTGATTTGAAGATTTTGTTGGGAACATTTTACATAACATTTTGGATCACATTTATCCTGTGCTCTACGCTCTACGCGGATCACTTATTTTGGGTATTCCATCTTAATCTTCAAGTGACATTATTCAGATAAAACCCCCTCATGGATCCATTCATTATATTGAGGCAGCAGAGTTACTCTGTAATGTGTCTGGCCTCTGTTCAGCTATGTCCTTTTTAGAAGTGCACAAAACTGTGGCCGATGGCACTTATATGCACGGCTAAAAAGGCGGACATTGCCGTATCATAGGTCAAACGGAGTTCACAGTTTCCCCATCTGCCTCATTATAGAGAATCTTCCACCATGGGTTTCATCTGAATAACATATTTCAGGGATTTACACGGAAAATCCAATGTAAGCACTCAGCATAGAGCACAGGATAAATGTGTGCCGAGTCTTACTGCGATATTTTGGAGGCAGAATGAACAAATTAAAAGCAGGTGAACAATTAATTTTATTGCTTTTTTACGCTGTTACTTGTGCTGCATAAGTGATTAGAGTATTTTATTCTTCGAGTCAGTGTGATTACAGTGATACCAGATTTATATAGTTTTTTATATTTGACTGCTGTCACACACTATAAAACACTTTGCATCGCCATATTTTTAGAGTTATAATTTTTCCATATTTCAGCTGAGTGATGTGAGGGCTTGTTTTTTCTGGGACAAGTTGACTTTTTTATTGATACCATTGTTAGGGTTTGCAGATTGCACCAACTATAAATTCTGAGAAGGTGCGATCACAACTTGGGGTCCACCGTGCGGTGATGGAGGAACCGCAGCTAGTAAACAATGGTGGAGCGATGCTGCGTGCAAGCCCTGTAAACACACGGAGTTAAAGGTCATTCCGTGTGGAAAGAGTGCAAAATACCTTCTCGGTAGCTCCACAGAGTGATACAATAACAGAGCACTAAGAGCTATGCCCTGTTAGACGTCACTGGAGTACAGCAAGTAATGACGCTAGTTGGGAGTACAGCAAGTATTGACACCGGTCGTCCGGAGTCAGATGCTGAGCCAAGCAGGAATTCCCACCCTACACTGCCTGCCTATACATACAATCGCCGTGCTAGTAGCGGCACATGTGCTAACAGAGTGATAAGGTATCCACTGACACACACATAGCATAAAAGATCTTAGCGCGCCGACATGCGCCCCAAAGACCCTTTTATATGCTCCGCTTAAGTCCAGTCAGACAGGACCTGGTTCATGGACCTATCCGGAACTGCCACATCATCCGAGCAGCTGACGACCGACCACCAATGTGAGGTCGCCACCTCATGAGCATGCTCAGTAGGGTGATTCCTGGACTTAGCCTCAGGAACGTCTGTTCGCCACTGCCTATTGCTAGTTACTACAGCTTTGGCTGGAGACCCTTCAGTAACTAAGCGAACAGCACGCGTCTGAGCAAGATGCTGAGACTGATGTCTTTGCTGAGACCCACCCACTGTGGCAAAGGCTGAATGGGGGACCCCAGAAGGAGACAAGGCTTGGGATCCACTCTGTGCAGGGTGAAAAACCCGGCACCTAACAACCATTTCCAGGCATAAACTTTTTTGATCGCTTTCTATTCCAATTTTTGGTAGGCAGAATGAACAGAAACAAGCAATTCAGGAACTGTTTTGTTTTTTATGCCATTCCTTGTGTGGTAAAATTGATAAAGCATTTTTATTTTGTATGATTATAGTGATAACCTTTTTATATCATTTAAGTTTTGGTGCTTTTACACATTTAAAACTATTTTATAGAAAAAATATATATATTTTTGGAGCACTGTATTCTGACAGCTATAGCTTTTTTTATTTTTCCACTGATTGAGCTGTATGGCGGTTTGTTTTTCGCTGAACAAGATGACGTTTTCTGTAATACCATTTTTATTTACATTTGTCTTTTTGATTAAGTTTTATTCCACTTTTTGTTTAGTGATATGATGAAAAAGCATCATTTTTTGTTCCGCCTTTTTTTTCACAGTGTTCACTGGAGCGGTTAACTAGTGTTACAGTTTTATGCAGTGGGTTGTTCCAGGCGTCGCAATAACAAAAGTGTACTTTTTTGTTTATTTGGGGTCTTTTTACATTAAAATACAAATTTCTTTTTTTTCTTTTTTTTTAACTTTTCAATTTATTCCCTCTATGGGACTTTTACTTTCAGCAGTCTGATCGTTAGAGATGGGTGGACACCTGGATGTTCGGGTCCTGCGGGTTCGGCTGAACAGTTACAAAAAGTTTGGGTTCAGATACCCGGACAGTACCCGTACACGATCCCGGCCCCCATTCACTTGAATGGGGTTCCCGAACATCCAGTGTTTGCCACACTGTCATGTGCATGACAGCGCGGCAAGACCAAAACATGTTTTGTGCGACCAAAGTTGTGAAGGGCTTAAACCAGAAAACCCCTTTCAGACACATCTTTCGACTTAGTCACAGCATGATAATGTTACTCTTTGAAACTAGACCTGATACTCTCAGTTTGAATTAATGTTTTGCTCAGAACAGTCTGTCTAATCACAATGACTAATAGGTATAATTTTTGGACCTTTTTTTTCTTAAAGAAACATTAAAAATCTGTCCATGTGCTTTTTTATTAAATGGGCTGTTGGTAACTACCAGGTTACCATTCATTTCTATGGTAAGTTCACTTTGACAGTGCTGAGGCTATGTTTGCGTTAAAGACCTTAAATACAGAGTGTTACATATGGTTTCATAGGGATATGGATGGCTTTGCAATATTGTAATTTTGGTGCGATTCAAAGTTTTGGGAAAACCAAACCTTGAGAATTTGAATTTTAAAAGATTTGATCATCTCTATTTCTGACCTTTTAATTAGATTTCCTTTGAAGAAAGATACATTGAGTGATTATTGCAATGATATATTTTGGATGCTGATGTGCGGTTAACCCCTTCACCCCCAAGGGTGGTTTGCACGTTAATGACCGGGCCAATTTTTACAATTCTGACCACTGTCTCTTTATGAGGTTATAACTCTGGAACGCTTCAACGGATCTTCGCGATTCTGAGATTGTTTTCTCGTGACATATTGTAATTCATGTTAGTGGTAAAATTTCTTCGATATAACTTGCGTTTATTTTTGAAAAAAACGCAAATATGGCGAAAATTTTGAAAATTTTGCAATTTTCAAACTTTGAATTTTTATTCCCTTAAAACAGAGAAATATATCACACAAAATAGTTAAGAAATAACATTTCCCACATGTCTACTTTACATCAGCACAATATTGGAAACAATTTTTTTTTTTGTTAGGAAGTTATAAAGGTTAAAAGTTGACCAGCGATTTCTCATTTTTACAACAAAATTTACAAAGCCATTTTTTTTAGGGACCACCTCACATTTGAAGTCACTTTGAGGGGTCTATATGGAAGAAAATACCCAAAAGTGACACCATTCTAAAAACTGCACCCCTCAAGGTACTCAAAACCACATTCAAGAAGTTTATTAACCCTTCAGGTGCTTCACAGTAACTAAAGCAACGTGGAAGGAAAAAATGAATATTTTACTTTTTAGCCACAAAAATGATCTTTTACAAACTTTTTTTTTTTTTCACAAGGGTAAAAGGAGAAAATGGACAGATAAGGTTGTTATGCAATTTCTCCTGAGTATGCCAATACCCCATGTGTGGGGGAAAACCACTGTTTGGGCACACGGCAGAGCTCGTAAGGGAAGGAGCGACGTTTGACTTTTTCAAACTAAAATTGGCTGGAATTTAGATTGGATGTCATGTCGCGTTTGGAGAGCCCCTGATGCGCCTAAACAGTGGAAACCCCCCACAAGTGACACCATTTTGGAAACTAGACCCCCTAAGGTACTTATCTAGATCTGTTGTGAGCACTTTGAATCCTCAAGTGTTTCACAAAAGTTTATAAAGCCTGGGTGTGAAAAAAAAAAATCAATTTTCCACAAAAATGATTTTTTAGTCCCAAATTTTTGAATTTTCCCAAGGAAATTGGACCCCAAAAGTTGTTGTCCAATTTGTCCTGAGTACGCTGATACCCCATATGTGGGGGGGGATACTGTTTGGGCGCACGGCAGGGCTTGGAAAGGAAGTAGTAACGTTTTGGAATGCAGACGTTAATGGGGGTCATGTTCCGTTTGCAGTGCCCCAGATGAGCCTAAACAGTGGAAACCCCCCACAAGTGACCCCATTTTGGAAACTAGACCCCTAAGGAACTTATCTAGATCTTTGGTGAGCACTTTGAACCCCCAAGTGCTTCACACAAGTTTATAATGCCCGGGCATGAAAATAAAAAATCCTATTTTTTTCCCACAAAAATTATCTTTTAGTCACTAATTTTTTATTTACCCAAGGGTAACAGGAGAAATTGGACCACATAAGTTGTTGTACAATTTGTCCTGAGTACGCTGATACCCCATATGTGGGGGGGAACCACTGTTTAGGCGCACGGCAGAGCTCGGAATGGAAGGAGCACCATTTGACTTTTTCCAACCAAAATTGGCTGGAATTGAGTTTGGATGCCATGTTGCATTTGGAGAGCCCCTGATGTGCCTAAACAGTGGAAACCCCCCACAAATGACCCCATTTGGGAAATTAGACCCCCTAAGGAACTTATCTAGATTTTTGATGAGCAATTTGAACCACCAAGTGCTTCACACAAGTTTATAACGTAGAGCCGTAAAATTTAAAAATCATATTTTTTCCACAAAAATGATCTTTTCACTCCAATTTTTATTTTTCCAAGGGTAACAAGACTCCAAAAGTTATTGTGCAATTTGTCCTGAGTGCGCTGATACCCCATATGTGGGGGTAAACCACTGTTTGGGTGCATGGCAGAGTTTGGAAGGGAAGGAGCGCCGTCTGACTTTTTCAACGCAGAATTGGCTGGACGCCATGTCGTGTTTGGAGAGCTCCTGATCTGCCTAAACAGTGGAAACCCCCATAAATGACACCATTTTGGAAACTAGACCCCTCAAGGAACTTATCTAGATGTGTGGTGAGAACTTTGATCCCCCATTTGTTTCACTAAAGTTTATAACGTACAGCCGTAAAATAAAAAATCTTTTTTTTTTTTTACAAAAATGATTTTTTCGCCCCCAATATTTTATTTTCACAAGGGTAACAGAAGAAATTGGAACGCAAAAGTTGTTGTCCAATTTGTCCTGAGTACACTGATACCCAATATGTGGGCGAAAACTACTGTATGGGCACACGTCGGGGCTCGGAAGGGAAGTAGTGACGTTTTGGATTGCAGACTTTGATGGAATGGTCTGGGGGCGTCATGTCACATTTGGAGAGCCCCTGATGCACCTAAACAGTGGAAACCCCCCACAAGTGACCCCATTTTGGCAAATAGACCCCACAGGGAACTTATCTAGATGTGTGGTGAGCACTTTGAACCCCGAAGTGCTTCACAGAAGTTTATAACGCACAGCCGTAAAAATAAAAAATCTTTTCTTTTTTTTTTGCAAAAATGATTTTTTCGCCCCAATATTTTATTTTTACAAGGGTAACAGGAGAAATTGGACCCCAAAAGTTGTTGCCCAATTTGTCCTGAGTACGCTGATACCCAATATGTGGGAGAAAACTACTGTATGGGTACACGTTGGGGCTCGGAAGGGAAGTAGTGACGTTTTGGATTGCAGACTTTGATGGAATGGTCTGGGGGCGTCATGTCGCATTTGGAGAGCCCCTGATGCGCCTAAACAGTGGAAATCCCCAACAAGTGACCCCATTTTGGAAAATAGACCCCACAAGGAACTTATCTAGGTGTGTGGTGAGCGCTATGAAGCCCCAAGTGCTTCACAGAAGTTTATAATGTACAGCCGTAAAAACAAAAAAATAATTTTTTTTGTACAAAAATGATATTTTCGCCCCCAGTTTTTTATTTTCCCAAGGGTAACAGAAGAAATAGGACAAATTGCACAATAACTCTTGGGGTCCAGAGTACGCTGATACCCCATATGTGGGGATAAACTACTGTTTGGACGCATGGCAGAGCTCAGAAGTGAAGGAGCACCGTTTGACTTTTTCAACGCAGAATTGGCTGGAATTGAGATCAGACGCCATGTCACATTTGGAGAGCCCCTGATGTGCCTAAACAGCGGAAACCCCCCAATTCTAACTCCAACCCTAACCCCAACACACCCCTAACCCTAGTCCCAACCCTAACCACAAACCTAACCCTAACACACCCCTAATCCCAACCCTAACCCTAATCCTAACTTTAGCGCCAACCCTAACCCTAACTTTAGCCGCAACCCTAACCCTAACCCTAATGGGAAAATGGAAATAAATAAATTTTTTTAATTTTATTATTTTTCCCTAACTAAGGGGGTGATAAAGGGGGGTTTGATTTACTATTTATAGCGGGTTTTTATGATTGGCAGCTGTCACGCTAAAAGACGCTTTTTATTGCAAAAATAGTTTTTTGCATCGCCACATTTTGAGAGCTATAATTTTTGCATATTTTGGCCCACAGAGTCATGTGAGATCTTATTTTTTGCGGTACGAGTTGACGTTTTTATTGGTACCATTTTGAGCACGTGACATTTTTTGATCGCTTTTTATTTTGATTTTTGGGAGGTTAGAATGAACAAAAATCAGCAATTCATGAATTTCTTTTGGGGGAGGCGTTTTTATTGTTCCGCGTGTGGTAAAATTGATAAAGCAGTTTTATTCTTCGGGTCAGAACGATTATGGCGATACCTCATTTATATCATTTTTTTATGTTTTGGCGCTTTTATAGAATAAAAACAATTTTATATAAAAAATAATTATTTTTGCATCGCTTTATTCTGCGAGCTATAACTTTTTTATTTTTTCGCTGATGATGCTGTATGGCGGCTCGTTTTTTGCAGGACAAGATGACGTTTTCAGCGGTACCATGTTTTTTTATATTGGTCTTTTTGATCGCGCGTTATTCCACTTTTTGTTCAGCGGTATGATGATAAAGCATTGATTTTTTGCTTCGTTTTTTTTTTTTTTTTAAGGGGTTCACTAAAGGGGTTAACTAGTGGGACAGTTTTATAGGGGGGGTCGTTACGGACGAGGTGATACAAAATATGTGTACTTTTATTGTTTTGTTTTTTTATTTACAGGAAGAAATGAATTTATTGGGGAATATTTTTTTTTATTTTTATTTATTTTGGATTTTTTTTTATAACATGTTCATTTTTATTTTTTTTACTTTTTTACTTTGTCCCAGGGTGGGACATCACTGTATTTTATCAAATCGCTGGT
>JARQOD010000004.1:295326741-295420207 GCA_033576555.1 Oophaga sylvatica | reverse complement strand
CTTCAAAAAATAAAAAAAAAAAAAAAAACTCCTACTCATTAATGGGGAAGAAAATATTCCTGACACTAGAAATAGTGGTTTCTTTTTAAACAAAATTAAGGAAGCCCATATATACAAAGCGATTGAAAAGGGTTCCCCCTTTGAGGCTTTTATAATCTTCTGCATTGTAATTTAAAAGTTTTTAGTTTATGTACACTTCTCAACATTTATTTTTGTTCATTTGATCCAAAATGAAAAATTAGGCAAATTTCTAAAATTTTAAATAGGAACTACCATTTTTTTTGGTGTAAAACCCGTGTAACACTTAGAAAAAAGCTGTCTCTTCTGTGGCTATAAAGACCTACGTACACCTGTTTTGTGTTTGGGGGGGCTTAAGCAGGGGTACAAGGGGGGGGCATGTCCCCGCGCCAGCGGGGTGCTTGGGTCAACCTTGAGGGGGAAGCCCGAGGTGTCCCCCTAGCACTGAATTTTGCCACCCAAACTGGGAGGGGGCCATTCCGAGCCGGGCTGTCAAGCTGAAAACCAGCTCTGAGGAGGTCAGCTCAGACTCCATTAGCTTTCAGACACAGTGAATTAAAACCTCTACGACAAGTTATGGCGACATCAGCACCGTAATTATGTCAATGTCCACCTGCTGCTCTCTCCTAGGCTGCAAGGCACAACAGCATTTTGGAAGGCGCAGTGATGAAGACACCTAAGTTTAGTTAAAAGGGGTGGGGAAATATAGCACAATTGAGAGGGGAACATTTTCTGTACAGGGGGGGGGAATAACCTGAGTTTGGGGACAATAAGGGACAGGTGAAACCATATGGGGACGGGAGAAATTTGAAACTACAGAGAGGGCAAGGGGAAATGTGGGATGGGAAACATATGGTGTAATCAGACCTTATGGTAAGTGGGGGGGGGAAGGTTTGGGGGAAAAGTATGAGTACAAGTGGGGGGATTTTGAGGGGGAAAAAGTATGGGGGAGGGGGCAAGACCGAATGGGAGGATGGGGAGAACACAGTATGGGAGTGAAGGGGGAATATATTGGACATAATGTTGACAGGGAGGGGATGGATGCGACACAAAATGGTAATGGGGGGGAGGGTTGCAGGCCAGTAAAATTTTTTTGGGAGGATGCAACACAAAAGGGTGAGTGGGGGGAGGTGTGGACACAGTATGAGTGGGAAAGGAGGAAAATGTAGGGGGGGGGACACAATATAGGGAATGAGGAGAAGAATGTATGCAACAGGGGGGGGGGGGGGTATGGCATGAGGGTAGGGGGGGGGTGAAAAACAAAGTAGGGGATTGGCGAGGAGTAAAGGGGAAAAAAGAGAAAAGGGAAAATTTATAAAAGAGGGTTTGGGGGATGGGAGAGGGGAAAGGGTTTAGGGGGTGGGTTTGGGGGTATTGGGGGAAGGAAAGACTGGGAGGGACGTAACCCAAGAAAGTGTGATAGGGGGCACAGAAAAAAGACAGGCCCTTCAGGGGGACAGTGTAAAGGGACAGTGTGAAGGGGGCGGATGGAAAGAAGAGCAAAAAAAGTAATGGGGAAGCATGTTACCATAAGAGACAGTCGACGGCACATTTGTGAAGGTAATATTGGGGTTAACTTTTTTAACCAGGGGCTCAGTGCGAGCAATATTTGTTTCAGGGGCATATAATACACGCCATTTTAAGGGCACGTGTGTGAGTGCTGCAGAAGACTGGAGAAGTTATAAGTCCGCAGAGACAAGCTGTGGCTATGCAAAGTCATGATGGCATCTGGACAAGATGAAGAAGAAAAGAAAGAGAACAGCTCCAATCAGAGACAACTTCATCTATAAGGTGTTATAGAAATTTGGTCAGGATAAATCTATCACTGTGTGTGCTGTGGCCTTCCCAAATTAGACTGAGTATTTTGAGCGCTCAAGAATGTCACTGTACACACACAGTGACAGAATAACATTCCATCAATACTGAAACTTTATTGTACATACATGTTTTTATAGTTGCGCATAAAAAAGGGGGGTTAGTTAATTACCATATTGTTGAGCTTCAATGTTATTGGTTATCTAAATATATATGGAATATTGTGATCAAGGCATATATAAATGCTGATTAAGCTACTAAAGTGTAACTGTCGCCTTTTCTGCAATTAAGCCATCTGGTGTTGGTTCTCGTTTTTATCTGGAAAGCCCCAAAATCTTGTCTGGTTTGTGGCAGCCATTTTAAGCAGATGTGAATATAGTGCATATATTAGCTGTGAGTGAGTATATATGAGTATATATGCAAGTGAGATTTATATGAAATATATATATTTCCATCACAAAGGTACCTGGATGTAATTTTTTTTGTGATACTAATTCATATTTTTATTTATGTTAGGTGCATGTAAGAGGTCGTCCAAGTTTGTGATGAGTCTGCCGTCATTCTATGTGACTACAGACTTCTGAATTCTCACAGTGCGCATTGCACACTGTCAGGATTCTCTGGTGCTAGCGATTTGCACACATACAGTCACGTGCTAACTACTGTAGACATGCGTGGCCTCACTCAATGAAAATGAAGGCTTTAAACAGCAGACAAATTCAAGCTGTATTACAAAGCCAAGAGTGCACTCACAAATTTAAACTGAAAAGATCACAGATGGGTAACATCAGTGTAGAGAATCCACAGTAGAATCGGTTTAGAAATAGATAATACAGAAACTTGCCTTTTTCATAGGTGATATCACACATGTAGCATAAGTGTCAAATGAAAAAGCAAAATGAGACAACTCACTGATGGATGGAATAGATCACACAAGCAAGATCATAGTCTGCAAAGTTGAGAAGAGACGATAGAGGCTATATTAGAAGAACAACACTAAAGAAAAATGGATCTGTACTAATGCATGAGAAATCTTCCTGCTCTATGTTTCCCTTACTGTCAGAGTTCCTCAAGGTTCAGCTCTAGGTCCACTCCTCTTCTCACTATAAGGCCGGAGTCGCACTACCGTAGAATACGGGCAAGTGCTATGTGAGAAAACATTGCATAGCACTCGGACCAGTGTTAATCTATGGGGCAGCTCACATCACCGTATTTTTTCTCAGGCATATTTGACGTGCATGTAAAATCGCAGCATGCTGCGATTGTATGCGTATATCATCCGAGACTCACCAATGCAAGCCTATGGGTGCGAGAAAAACTTGGTCACCACATGGACCATTCGTTTTGCTTGCGACAAATACGCACATATTTTCCTCATTTCAGCCTATTGAGCCATTATATTCAATGGGGAAAATCAGTGAGAAATGTAAAGCCATACAGATGTCATACGGATGCCATATGGATACATAGGTGCGAGAAAATCGCATCATCGCACTGCAAATGCATTACACATGGATGATGATACGGAGAACACTTGTGCGACTCTCAGCAGGGAGACTCGGACCGATTTTCCATACATTCAGTGTGACGCCGGCCTAACAACCTCTATTGAACAAACCATATACGGGCCCAGGTACCATGGACGGGATAGTACGTCGGATGGCAGAAAGGGGTTAAGTCTTAATATCAATTCAATACACCGGGATATTTTAAACTGAATAGTTATGAAGTTTTGATGTTATAGAAATGGTTTGCATCTTTAATCTCCAGGTATCTATGACTTAGGGCAGCTTTGTAAGAACTTTTTAAGACGAAAAACCACTGATGGAACAAAGTACAAAATATGGCATGCATGAATTCGTAAAATAACTTATGTCCGGAGTGAATTGCATGTTTGTCTCCATTAGAAAACTCAATCACTGCATGAAAACCAATGATACATGAACTGTAAACTTTCTCATAATGTTTGCCATATTTACAGGGGAAACAATGTATTGCCCAGGGTGGTTTTAATTACAATCAAGTGCAAGTTGATAGAAGTTTTAATAAGAAATCTAGCACTTAAAAGACATTAAACACATAATTATCATGAAGAACTATCACTAATGAGCAATATCTTCTCAGGGTGTACTCTACAACACTTTGATACCAAGAAATTTTAGCTGCTTAAAAATGATGAACATTAATTAGGAGAAATATTATACTACTGCTTGCAGTGATTTCATTGCCACAGAAACAAATTCAGCTTCATTTGAATAGCTTCATTTTATGTGCTGGATATTATTGAAGCCTCTTTATATTTCCAGGCATGGCTTTTAAATGTACACGCATTATTATAAGGATCAACCTGAAAAATTAGATGCAATTTATAGACCTTAAAAAAGCTAAATGTATTAAAAATCCCAGAACAAAAATAGACAATTAATGAAATGTAAATAGGTGATTAATTTTCTTGGCTGGAATTGAAAACTGTGTTATATTTTTAGACAATAAAATAAGATGACCTGCTGTTTTATAAATGTCAAGAAAGGCCAAAACTACTACCAAAGCAATTCATACGAACTTATATAAAGTTTGAAAAACACCTAAGAAATACTAAAAATATACTAAAAAAAGAAACGTAATTACACTATAGCATTGCCCTCTGTTGTAATGGATAAATGAGAAAGTGATAATGTCAAAATTGCAAATTATATTGCATTTCAAAGTAGAAGACATACCGTATATACTCGTGTATAAGCCGAGATTTTCAGCACCTTTTTTTGTGCTGAAAATGCCCCCTCGGCTTATACACGAGTCATTGGGCAGAAACCAGCGGGGGAGGGGGTGCCGCGGCAGGAGCCAGTGGCTGGGACATCATACTCACCCTCCCCGTGCCATCGCTGAACGTCCCGGCAATCCTCCGTTGTACCCGGCTTCCTGCAGCTCTCCTGCGCTGAGCGGTGACTTAATACCACTCATTAAGGTCATGTAATATGGATGCGACGCCACTCCCATAGGCTTGGCGTCCATATTCATGGCCTTAATGAGCGGTATTACGTCACCGCTCAGCACAGGAGAGCTGCAGGAAGCCGGTACAACGGAGGATTGCCAGGACGTTCAGCGATGGCACGGGGAGGGTGAGTATGACGGGGGGAGAACGTAGGACGGGGAAAGCATGGAGGAGGACAATGAGCACGGAGCAGAACGGGGGGGAGGACGGAGAGCACAGAGGAGCACGAAGCAGGACAGGGGGAGGATGGAGAGCACTGAGGAGCATGGAGCAGGACGGGGGGCACAGGAGGACGGAGCAGGAAGGGGGAGCACAGCGGAGGATGGAGCAGGAGGGGGGAGCACAGAGAAGAATGGGGGAGAACAAAGCTGTATGGGGGAGCAAGGAGCAGAACGGGGCAGCACAGAGCAGGACGGCGGTTTATACACCCGGCTTATAAACGAGTCAATAAGTTTTCCCATTTTTTTGTGGCAAAATTAGGGGGGTCGGCTTATACACGGGTCGGCTTATACATGAGTATATACGGTATATTTGGTTTCGGAATTTACTCAGAGGGGGTGACTCATTAATACTGGTGTAGCACAATCCAGCATTAATGGACAGCTTTAAGGAATATATTTACGTGATTCATTAAGGGGCATGTGCCACTTAATGAATTAGGCGTGTCCATTATATAATGTGCGCCGTTGCCACTTCTGGAGTAAGTTATGCTACTTTAGTGGTGTAATTTATGATGAATTTGATGAGCTAGCGACTTGGCCCCGTCCGGTCCATATCCCACTTATGCTATGCCCATACTGGCGTAGCTGGCCTGGATTGATATGTAATCGCCAGATGTTGCCATGTTTTTGTGTTGTTACTTATTAAGATGTTTATGGCAGATTTGTTTTATAAGCACCTTAATGAATTAGCCCCATATAGTAGAAAGAGTAGCTTAAATATCCTGGGCCCAACTACAGAAAAACAAAAAATGGTCATCCTCTTGATGACCATTGATTAGACATCGCACTGTAGCTAACAGTGACATAACATTATTACTTACACAGTATTCCCATCTTGTACATTTATGGCAAATCCACAGGAAATGACATAAATGTATAGTAGATGCGGGTCCAACCAATGGGATTTGTATGCCTCTATCGGTCTTGAGAATGGGACTCTGACTCAAGCTGCTGTCAGTAGAGTGATGGTCAGAACTCTCAATCACCACCTTTCCACTGAATGCATTGCATAATGGGGCCAAGTTATTGAGACAGATGCATGTGTCATTCAAGTGAGCTGCATCTAATATACATTTACAGCATGTCTCATGCATAAGTCATAAATGTACAAGATGGCTTTTATGTTTACAAGATCAGTTTTAGTTTTGGATGACAACAATCAACCATACTGAAAAACGGGAATAAAAATATATGTGCAGTTAAATGATGAAAAAAGTCCACCACTGTTTTTGTGTTTTGTTTCAATATTGTTCATTGTGGCGTAAAAAAATATTTGGCAACCTTACATTAATACCAAACTTAAATAGTTTTTTTTTATTTATATAGCGAAAAAATGTTGAAATCTTGCAAAAAAAAAAAATTATGAGACCTGTAACATTTTTACTTTTCCATCTTATAGAACTTTGTGATGGCTTGATTTTAGTATGGCGAGCTGACTTATTTATTGGGAACATTTTGGGTGCAAACAACATTTTAAGTGCTTTTTCTTGCATTTTTAGGAAGGTGTGTATATGTTTTGTTTTTTTCTCTCTTTATGGCATGTGTTAAAGGGAATCTGTCACCACTTTTTCCGCATATCAAGTAAAAACATGATTGGATTCAGTGTCAACTATGCATTATACCAGTACTTTTCATACCCCTTGATTCCCCACCTTCGGTCAATAAATACCTTTTATATTTCTCCCGCGGTGTATGTAAATCTCCTTGGTCCGGTCCGATGGGCGGTGCTTATTGTTCTCTCTCCCTCCTCATGGTTTGCTCTACGCATTTATTTGGTGCAATTCCTGCGTTCATGTAGATTTAGCCCGCGTGTGCATTCAAATGAGAGAGGAACAATAAGCCCCGAGGAGATTTACATACACCGCGGGAGGAATATAAAAGGTATTTATTGATCAAAGGTGGGGAGTCAAGGGGTATGAAAAGTACTGGTATAATGCATAGATGATACTGAATCCAA
Source organism: Oophaga sylvatica (assembly GCA_033576555.1). Taxonomy (NCBI): domain Eukaryota; kingdom Metazoa; phylum Chordata; class Amphibia; order Anura; family Dendrobatidae; genus Oophaga; species Oophaga sylvatica. Next base: position 295,413,204 of record JARQOD010000004.1, on the reverse strand, counting down.
TCATATTTTTGCTTGATATGCGAAAAAAGTGGTGACAGATTCCCTTTAACCTATAGGAAAATAGCATTACCATGTTGCCTGGCGGCATATAAGTATGCCTTGGAAACGTTGATCAATGGCTTGCTCCGCACAGATGCGCTATACAGTAGACAGCCAATCAAAGTGCCCGGGCAAGATTACATGACTGAAAGCCAGCGGCTTCAAGGAGGAAATTAATTCCTTTTCTGCCAGTAGCCGCACTTTCAGAACGGTGGCAAGGCAGCATTGTAATGCTATTTTCCTGCAGATTATCCCCATATCTGCAATTTTCCGAGGAGAAAGGTTTTTTTTTTTATACCGTGATTACAAATATGCTTTTTTATTACTTTATTTTTAATAGGGAAAAAAGGGATGATTCAAATTTTTATGTTTATTAAAATATTTTTAAAGCACTACTCCAGCTTTTTTTTTAAATTTCCTGGATGATTGTTATATTTTACATAGAAACTCATCCATGTTACTGGAGATAAATAAATCTCTGATGTTTCTAAACAAGTTCCTGGTTGATTCATCAAACACTTTTTATTATGCATCACACATCAAAGACAGAGTTATGCAAAACTCATTAATGATTGCACTGTGCATAAATTACATACAGTAGAGACTAAAATAAAAATAAAAAAATCATAATATAAAATAATTATATCCTGATAGCAGATTTATGTCAGCTCTCACACGCTGTGTCTAGTGATAAAACTTCAGAAAAGCTAAAATGTCAACTCACAAGGTAACACTAATGGCTTATTGCATTGTGGTAAATGTGTTATTTGCAAATCGACCTTCAGCTGTTCTAAGCTCTATTAGCTAAATTCAGTAATTTCTTTCTTAAGGGAACATTGAACCTAGAAATGAATGATACAAGTGAACAAGAGATAGATTTGTTCATATTGTAAGCTTGCAGCACATTCTGTAGGATCCTAAAACACATTTTTGAAGGAAATTTTTCATAGAAAAAAAATCCTAATAATTTGTTTTTTCTCTAGATGGTGAGCAGATGGTGGGATGGGTTTAGGATAAAGGTGTGTAATTTTGCAATATTTTGGCCTACTACAACCAAAATATAGAAAAGAGGCTTACTCTCCAGTAAATCATCTTGCAGCCAGATACAGGACATTGAGAAAAAGGGTATAGCTAATATCATGTGACATACAAGTAAAAATGGAGCTCCACAGGGTCGGTACTGAGCCCTCTTCTTTTTAATATGTTTGGTTGATGGCTTACAGATTAGTGCTTCCCAATTTACCAATGATGTAAGATCTGTAACACAGAGAAGGATAATATTATATTATTTTGGAATCTGGGGATACTGGCAATTGAAGTTTGAAACAAACTGTAAAACTATGTACTAAATAGTAAAACAATGGGTAAAACTACCACTAAAGAAGGCTTTGGAGCATTGATTTGAAGTAAACTCTACTTTAGCAATCTATCTCAGACAAGTAAAATGAAGGGAATTTCATACTCATGATAAGAACACAGTTTTGCCTCTACCGGATATGTGCCTCTATATAAATTACTATTCACACCACATATAGAATATTGTTTAAAGTTTTGTGCACATGTGTAAAAAAAGGGCATACTATATCTGAACTAGAGTAGATGCAGAAAAAGTGATTAAAGTTGTCAATGGGACGAAATGATGGCAGTAGAAATAAATGTTATAATACTTGAAGTTAATTAGTTTGAAGAATAAGACCGTTTAGGGGTGATCCAATTACCATGAACAAATAAACGAATGGACAGTGCATAAATCTTTATATTGATCTACTTACACTAAAGCATATAACTATAACATGGAGATATCTTCTGCAACTAGAGGAAAGAAGGTTTCCTTTGTGGTCATATTTTTACTGTAACACTAGTGAAACTATAAAACTTTATGCAGTGGCGTAACTAGAAATGGCGGGGCCCCACAGCAAAATTTTGAATGGGGCCCCCTCTCCCAAACGGGCGTCGGGGTTCTGATAGTGGGTGGAGCCAATAGCAGTGGGCGGAGCAAATCACAGCAATTCTCTAGGCCCAAAAAATACTCTTCAGTCTCATAACGGCCAGCTTTTTGCCCAAATCAGAGCTGTATTTAAAGCAGACATTATGGAAACACAATATAATATAATGGACTGGTAGCAATGCAGCCCCCTTATGCTACCATTACTAGTAACCATGTCCCGCATAACTATTAATGCAGGCACATTATGCCCCCATAACTAGTAATAAGCCCTCTTATTCTCCCATCAGTAGTAATGTGCCCCTCAAGTAGTAATGCAGCCAAGAATGCAGAGTTATCACTCACACAGTATGTGCCCCCGTTAATCTTCGGTGGTATCTTCAGCTCCACAGTGGAGCACACTCACCACCAGTCTTCACCCTTCTGGGCGCCGTCGACGAGTGACGTCAGCAGCGTGATCACATGACATGATCACGCTGCAGACGTCGCTCTGACCCGGCGGTCAGAGCTTCAATTGTACTGGCGTCTGTATAGACACCAGTGCAATTGATTCCTGGGAGACGGCACGCAGCAGCTTCTCTGCGCCGGCTGTCAGCATGACAGCCAGCACAGGGAACCGCCGACTCTCAGGCCATGGGCGGCGGAACACAGCCGCAGGGGAGACAGCTGCAGCAGGACGGGCCCCCTGCTAGCCCGGGCCCTATGGCAGCTGCTTCCCCTGCTTCCACGATAGTTTCCGCCCCTGACTTTATGCCACATCAAGTTGTGGTGGTTTATTTCTCAAACAATTTTCTCAAGAGCTTCTATGCCTTTTTTTAATATAAAAGTTATGAGTGCTAGATTAGAGATGGGACTATTTATTATTTTTTGGATGTGTTTTCTTGTCTTCCCTGGATCAACATAGTGAGATTATAAGGTGGACTTAAAATGGAACAAATCAATTATATAGGTGAATATATGAAACTTTCTAATGTATCTTTTGATAAATCAACTTACTTCCACAGTTATCCCCCACTTCATCTCCTTCCTACACTTGTCATCAACTCTGAAAAAAAACTGCTTCAATCTGTCTTGCTCAGACAAGATGGACTGCAGGCTCACTGTAGTATCATGACATAGTCTATCATACTCTGTGGAGTGGAAATTAGTGAAGAGGAATAAGGAGCAGAGTGTGGAAACAGGCAGGGAGGAACATAGATAATGGTCAACTTTCTAACAACTCTTTCACGACCCTGCCACACTAAGCTGATCCACATCCAGACAGCTCAGCTCTGCTATATAATTTTCTCCATGCTGCTACAGGTTGTCTCTGTATGCTAAAAAAAATGAACGAAGAGCAGGAATCCCTCTCTGTGCGCTTTGCTGTTTATGGCAGATATCATGGCAGTTAGTTTCAATTCCCCAGCTCAAAATGGACAGCAAATTAGAGATAGAGCCTGCAGAGGGGAAAATTTGTGAAAATGAAAGACACAAGCCATATAATGGCAAGATATAGTTCCATTCTTTTTGTACATACACAGGTCAGCTTAATATGAAAAGTTATGTGAAAGTACGGTAACCCTTTAAGGGACCTGTTCCCTTTTTAACTATGAGACTATAGTGTAAGTCTATGACTTTTTTATGTGCATTTTCTTCAATTAAAGCACATGCTTTAATCTTCCAGCAGATTTGTCTATAGAGACTAAACATGGCCAATTGTGTAGCAGTTGAAGATAAAGAGTTTGCTACCCCAGCAACCATTCCTCACCCGGGTGTTTCTATATCCCGCATAGTATTGTATGGATAGCATGCTTACGCATCAATCCTCAAAGCGGATCTGTCACCAGATTTCCCAATATTAACTTCATACATTATTAAATAAGGTTGTTGTACTTGCTTGGAAAACCGTGTCTGTATGGCTATATAATTCCTTTAGGAAGTTTCCCTTTAATAGTATTAATATGAGCATTTTATGAGTCCACATCTATTAAATGTAATTCTCAATTATTTTAAATTTGAAGATTATACAGTCATTCTGACTTGGATTTTCAAAGTAAATACAATAACAGATCTAAGAGCTCTATTTAGCAATGTAAGGGTAGGTAGGTCTCTGATGGAGCTCCCGTTTGAGTAAGGATCCCAATGTGATTGGATATAATTCAATGTAGGTTTATTAATTGTGTTAATGTGGTGCCTCTGAAGGTCCAGTCGCCACAGAGGTACTGCACCTCAGCCAAAGATGTGGTACTTAGCTCTCGGTTAAGGAGGGGGCACTAGCTAGTGCTCGCATATGTGCATCCAACAGAGATCACATGACCTCAGGCTAGAGGGCAGGGGCCCCCAGCTCTGGCGGGAAGGGAGTGTGACAGTTGGAGGAAAGTAGTCAGTTGGAGACCAGAGAGGGGGTTGAGAGGAGCTGTGGAGGAGTTGCGAGTTGGAGGCGAAGCTGTGAGGATTGGAAAGGAGCAGTTGTGAGGAGAGAAGCTCCTGAAGAGAAACAAAAGGGGTCCTAGGGACCAGGGAAGTGAGGAATAAACCCGTGGCGCCCAAATTCAGCCTGACCAGAGTCAAAAGTGAGGCCCAGGTTGCAGTAGGGGACCAGCCCCAGACTAGTGGAGAATCTGTAAGACTCAGCTTGCAAACCGGAGGCTGTAGTAACTGTATGTGCAAAGGCCAAATCCACACAAATTAGCTAAAAAGGTAACCGGATAGGATCAAGGGGACCAAGTGGACGTCGCCTGACAAGATCTGAGGCTGCTGGCTTGGGACCCTGTGTGTGAGGCACAGGACAGGAGTGGAGGGAGGCAGCACTGGGAGAGACGACCAGTGAAAGGAACATAAGAAGGGGGTTCTGGCAAAGTGTTCCCCAAACTACACGAGAGCTGGCGGACACAGCACCCCGGCTGGGGATTGTAACCTGAAAGACCGTGAGTAAAGTGTGAAGACTGCACCCTGCTGTGTACTCTGATTAATTTACTGCGCCACCTACCCTGCACTACAACCGTTACCAACATCTCTAACCCTATAACTGACCTGGGGCCTAGCTCTACCTTGGAGAGCTGTAACATTTCTGCTGCATCACCAACTACCTCAGTGGATCTGAATCACAGCGTCGGCCATCTTATTGCCAAACCCCACTAGTGGCATCATGAACTAATCCTCTATAAACTATTCCCTTTTACTTTTTCTTAACCCTTTAATTGGAAGCCCAGGGTCACGGACCAGGTCACTGCTGCCGTGACTTCCCTTTTAAGAACTGCCCGGCCTGGTTCCGAGTACACCACAGCCCTGGCGGGTGCTCAATTTTGGCATCACGAACAGGATGTACTGACCCCGTAAACCAGGTCCCGTGTGCCTTGTGTGGACTGAGTGATTAAGCACTGCAAGAGCCGTACCCACCCACTGTAAAGACTTCAATGCAAAAAGAAATGGACTGTCGGCCAGGGGGACCGCCTCTTGGCCTTGTTTGGCGGGAAAAGGAGAAGGAACCACCCATGAAGGAGAGAGCGGAGGAAGTACATGGAAAAGCGTGCATGGAGGTGTGCTGCAGGAGAGGCGGCAGAGAACCCGGTGAATGCCATGGCGAGCAGTGGTCAGCGTGCGGTGGAAGAGGTGGACTCCCCCAGCGAAAGGGATGCAAATCCAGACCAGCTGCCTAAGGTGGACCCGGAGTTTCTGGGAGTAGAGGTGGAGGAGCTCAGCCGCCAGCTCCAGAAGACGCAGCTTACTGCAGTGGCGAGGTGTGAAGAGGCCCTGCTGGAGAAGGTGTCCGGACGGAGGGCAGCCTCAATACTTGTATCTTCACCCTCGGAGAAAGAGGAGGAATACGGCATCGGAGAGGCATGTGCAACAGGTACTGATGATGCCCTGGTGGCCGAGGAAACCCTAGTTGGGCCCTTAAAAACCCCGTCAGCTAGGTGTGTAAAAATTTTGCCTGGGACCGGATGACAGACATTGGGCCTAAATTGGCAGCCCCACTGAAGCCGGAACTCACGCCCCGGGAGGTGCATAGTGAGAGGGTAGTTTTCTGGTGGGAGAACTTGGGGAAGGATCTAATGGTGTTCCCAGAGGAGGCCCAGTTGGGGGAGAACCAGATAGAGACCCTTACTTCTCCCTGCCTGCATTTGGTATTCAGTCATAGTGGCGCCGCCGGTTCAGTCACTGCTCTGAGTATATAGATCAGCATTGTAACCGCGCCCCCTGCCATGACTGACACTGGCTCTACATTGCGGCGGGCTGTCAGTCAAGACTGAGGGTATGGTTACAGCGGCCTAACTTTGTATTCTCAGAGCGGTGACTGTACCAGTGCCGGCACCACCCCCCATGAATGAATACCGAATGCTGCTTGGGAGAATAAAGATAATTTTCTCCCGGCTGCATGTGACTGTGTGCAGGTGCCAGACAGCATAATAACGCTGTAAACCTGCAGATTAACCCCATATCTGCAGGTTAACAGTGTTATTTCTGCTGACATGTTCAGTTTAAGAGGAAGAACCTTTTCTGGGATAGCTTCTTTAAATTCATAGCCCACTGTGGCCTTCTGAAGTAAGGAGAACAGGGGTTGAAGCCAGAATTAAATGATCAGACCTTGGTAAGGCAACCAGTGATCTGACATACATCTCCTTGAATTTGTAGTTAGACATGAAGAAAGAAGACACAAGTATTGTGCTGTTGCAATGCAGGTAGGTGCAGGCTCCATAAGGAGGCAGTAGAGTGAAAGCAGGACTGCACATAAACAGAGCTGGCCTGCAGTGCAGCATTAAGGCTCCCACAGGTGGCAGCAAAATAGTTAGACAAGCCATGTCAAATCCTAGACTGTAGCGCAGTACCAAAGGGATAAGCAAACTCACGGTCAAAGACAAGCCAGGGAATCAGCAACGGTCGGAAGTGGATAAAACAAAAGACACAAGACAGAAGCAGGTCAGGATACAAGCCAAGTCAAAACCAGGGATTCAGCACACTAAAGGGAAACACTGAGTCAGGACGGGAATAGGGGAAAACAGAGACACGGGATCAGACAGCAAACATAACAGGACCAGCAGGATCAGAGCATCTACAGCAGCCCTAGGCAAAACTACACTGCTCAAAAAAATAAAGGCAACACTTAAACAACAGAATATAACTCCAAGTAAATCAAACTTCTATGAAATCATACTGTCCACTTAGGAAGCAATGAGATTATTTCATTCATTCAGATCTAGGATGTGTTATTTGAGTGTTCCCTTTATTTTTTGAGCAGTGTATAACTGACGTCGCCTGCAGTAAGCAGCGGCGATAAATAGCCAACCTGAACCCAGAAAGAGGCTGAGAAAGGTTAACCCCTGACATGACCATACCGAGAAAAAGGGAAAACAGGACTCAAACCCGGTCTGGATCATGACAACAGGTAAAATCCCACTTGTCCTTTGACCATTCAAAACACATCATTAATTGTTTGATTAACTATATCCTTCAAAATGTCAAATCCATCCCATCTAACATAGCTGAAATGATGTGGAACATTTTCCTTATCTATAAGTTAGAAGGATGATTCACCAAAGCCCTCGCAAGTGTATCCAAAATAAATGCTCCAGATAAATAAAGCTACTTATAATAATGGAAACATACAAAGAGAAAAGAGCAAAAATTATCCCATAAAAAGTATATCAAAGTTAATTAAAAAAAATATTACAATACAGAAAAAAAGTAACAAAAATCATGTAAAAGACAAAGTGTATAGTTGATTTATGCAGGTGTAAAGCAAAAGGTCCACAATTAGTATAGTGGGTGGGAAGACCAAAGAAATAGCAGCAAATCTCAAAGTGCCAATGCCCATGCAGTTACTGTTCCCATGTGGAAGAAAAATACTAAATGTTAAGAAACATGTGTGAAATAACTAAATAAAAGAAGTGTATGTCACTACTTTAATAATGAGGTGTATACCGCTTTAAGGGAGCGAGAACTGCAGATATTAAACTAAACATTGTCCATTATCTTCACCTGGGACCAAATGTTATCAGCCCCAACGCGTGTTTTGCTTGGGCTTCCTCGGTGGACTGTTATAATAATGGGTACACTTTACATTGGACAAAGTAAAGCATCAGAAAATAAATTAATTTCAAGTTTTTCAATTTTGAAGACATAGCACAAGCATCATTTTAATAATAATGTATCAGCCATGCAGTCCCGATATCAAGTGAGTTTATTATGAATCCATAAAGCAATGAATAATTCATTTAGCTTTCTTTAGTTCCTTTTGTTCTGTCCACTTAGCTAGAATTGTTCGGAGGGTCAGTTTTGGAGGTCCTACCAAAGCCGCGCCCTCTATGTCATCAGTGACTGTCTATATGGGTATATGGGAGAACTTTACATTCATACCATAAATATAAGCTATTCTAACCAGTTTATAAAACCTAGAATACCCATTTAGATTTTTTACATTTTATCAGTACAGAGAAAATAAATTATATTTGCAGATTAGGCCATCTAAAAATATGCAGGAACACGTTGCAAAATGAATGCAGAAAAACTCTGCCCAGAATTAGACTCTGTCACCCTCAGAAAAAAGGCAGAAAGGAAGGATTTTATTTGATATATTATTTACATAATAGTTGAGAGTGGTTTGTATGTTTTGTGCATCCCATTCTGCCCATTATTTAGTATCTTCGGGGAAGAGCTGCGAACAGTGGTCGTAAACACAGCCAACGGGGCACACAATTCTTCCTGATGCTGTCTTACTTGCAAAAAAGGTCATTTTCGCATCACTGGAATAATTATTTTAGTAATAATCATAGTTAGATTTAATGAAGTATACAGGGCTCTTATTAACCCCTAAGGGGTACAAAACAATTTTACTTTGCATACAAGTCACAAATGGTCATTGTATAACCCATACTGTTGAAAACTCATTCACATTTGGAATGAAATATGTTGTGAAGTCATCGGGGATGCTATCATTCATAAACTGTGCTCTTTTTGGTTGCAGCATTAACATACAGAGCTGTACAGTCCTATTAGATTCAGTAGCTGGAAAATGTGCTATTTCACATTACTGCTAACAGGCTTCAAACCTGATTCAAAAGAAGGTCAGCGGTGGCTTAACAACTCTTTTCCTCTTACAAGTCACATTCTCTCATTTGAGAAAAAAAAAGAAGAAAATAAACAGATTGGCTCAGAGCCAGATTCTAATTTCCCTCCGACTCTCACCCATGGTCTGTTGTACATTGGTCGCACTAAATTTACTACATGACTCACAATGTACTTTGTTAATGAAGCATTAATGAAGAAAATCCATCACAAGTTTCCGGAATTACCACCTGCTTGCATAGTACATTAGGCTTTCCTATTGACAACTGACCCACAAGAGCAGCACTCCGACAACAGAGTGGTGCTCCAGTACAATGCCTGTCGTAAGCATCCCGAGCAGAGGGAAGGCTTTTCAGACTTCATAACTACCCTTTTTAAAAAAAATGTCAGTCTTTTTTTTAATTTGCTTAGAAAAATATAACACAACAATAAATTAGCATAGAATAAATTTCTTCTCAGTATTCCGACACGTTAACGTTTAACAATCTGCAATAAACAATATAGTGTAATTGAAGCACATTCTGTAATCCGCGAGGCTGAATATAAAATAGAATAAAGAGGGTTAAACAAAAATCTCACTTTTCCCCTCTTTAATCTTTCTCCAAAAACCCTATAAGGATGTAAATGTCTTCAGTCATGACATATTCCTAAAACAATGGTGCCATGTTTGCTCATACATTTCCAACTAGTCTTTCCCTTTTCTAACAATATACAGTGATTACAGTATTTTATGCAGCACTCACTGGGTGGTATTTCTCTACTCATCCATTTTTTTCAAGATGGATTTTTTTAACATAAAAGATCATTTTCCACAATTCCATTCTTGCGCTCATGTATTTTCCAGATTTCGGCGATGCTCCTAAGATGCGTAGCTATGCAGTTCTATGTTGGTCTTTTTCATATAACTGCATTTCTTTACCAATTTAAAAAAACTGACCTTCACATCCAAACATAAACTAAGTGTGAACAGGGGCTTACCTAAAGTCACCAACTCATATACACTCAAAACAAAAAGGCAGCACTCTTTAGTGCCATAGCATGCAAATATGAAATATGAAAATTGAATTGCATTACTGCATTAGAAATATGAAAAATTGAGCATGCTTGGCGCATAAATTGTCCAATTCATGTGTACCTGGAAGCCACGTTAAGGCGATTCTCGTTTCCAGGACCTAAATCTAATGCCAATCCTCTCTTAGACTAAAGTCTTCATCTGTATGGGAACTTAATGTGAATCCTCTCTTAGACTGAAATGTATATCTCTGTAAATATAGATATAGATTTCAAGAGAGGATTCACATTAGGTTCCCATACAGATGAAGACTACAGAGTGCTGCCTTTTTGTTTGAGTGTATATGAGTTGGTGACTCTAGGTAAGCTCCTGTTCACACTTAGTTTATGTTTAAATGTGAGTGTCAGTTTTTTGAAATTTGAATTCATTAGCCTTCTGACTGAGCACTCCACCTCTTAGCCTCAGGGGTTTTTAATCACAGCAGGACCACTACCCCTCCACAGAGATATAGATTTCTGTCTAAGGCTAGTTTCACACCAGCGTCTGCGCACGGCCGCCGCTAAGCTATGCCCCGGCCGCGCCTCCTCCCAATCGCTCCGCCTATGTTCGCATGACGCTGCATGTGACCTGCGCACCCTATCTTTAGCATTGGGTTCGCAGGCCATACGCAGGTATGCGTTTGCCGGAGCATGCGTCCTTTTGACAGTGCGCCGAGCGCACTAAAATGCATCGCGGTGCGTTGGGCGCACGTCGGCGCACCGTCAAAAGGATGCATGCGCCGGCAAACACATACCTGCGCACGACCTGCATATGGCCTGAGAACCCAATGCTAAAGATAGGGTGCACAGGTCGCATGCAGCGTCATGCGCCCATAGGTGGAGCGATCGGGAGGAGGCACAGCCGGGGGCGGAGCTTAGTGGCCGCCGTGCGCTGACCAATGCAGGTCGGTCAGACGCTGGTGTGAAACTAGCCAAAGAGAGAAATCACATTAGGTTCCCATACAGATAAAGACTTTATTCTAAGTGAGGATTGGCATTAGGTTAGGTCCTGGAAATGAGAATCGCCTTAACGTGGCTTCCAGGTACACATGAATTGGCCAGTTTATGCGCCAAGCATTCTCAATTTTTCATATTTCTAATACAGTAATGTAATTCAAATTTCATATTTCATATTTGCATGTTATGGCGCTAGAGTGCTGCCTTTTTGTTTGAGTGCATTTCTTTACCGTTGCATGTGGGCCTTAAACAGATGATTAAAGGGGTATGCTTCCTACTCAGACAACCCCTTTTCACTTGCTATATTCCTACCTATCATGCCAGCACTGTTTCAGCAACGATGGCGCCTGGTCTCCCAGAGCTCGCATGACATTATAGACATGACATGAGCCTTGCAGTCAAGCAATAACACCATTACTCTCACTTCCTTCAGACAAAATGAACACCCAGAAGTGAGAGCTGCTGATGTCTGATTTCCATTTAATTGTCAGTTATGCCTTAAGGAAAGGAGAGTGAAGCAGCCACTGATTGGCTACAGGGCTGACTTGGCATAGTAACTTCACACGAGCTAAGAGAGACCAGGTACCAATGTCGCTGGAACGGTGCCAGCACCAGAATTAAGTATAGGCTGTTGTTATTTTATACAGAGGAATCTAGCAATAGGGACAGGGTTGTCTGAGTAGTGGATAACCTCTTTAACCTTATTTGTCACCTTGAACCTGGGTTGCTTCACTTCTTTGCAGTCGCATAAGAGTTACACATCATCTGTGTTAGGGCTGGCGGAACGCACAAAATAAATATAAATAATAAGTGCGTTCGCAGCCCGGGGTCCACCGTGCAGGCAGAGCCTGCTGCTAGTAGGATGGCGTAATGGCGAACTCTGTTACTTCACAGAGTCGCAACTATGGACACTGTGGCCCTATATGGCGGTATAAGCGAACTCTGTTACGCCACAGAGTCGCTAAGGTAGAAAAGCAGAGATATGGACTGTGTCCTGTTAACTCCACAGGTATGCACAGACAACTGCTGTGCGGACAGCAGTCCGTAGCAACGCAATTAGACAATCTCCTCACCGGAGAAGCTGGTATTCTAGGTGCTTATTTCAGCCGAGTCCTAAACATGTGTGCAAGATCACCCTGGCGCAAAGCACATAATGTGATTGATACTAGTGCATGGCGGCACGACCATACCACCCTTTTATAGTAGCAACTACAGGACCTGCCAGATAAGGACCAATAGGAAACTGCTCCAGAACACAAGTGGTTTCAGGACCTTCCTGGCGGACCAATAGGAGCTGCTGCAGTACCTGAGCATGTGAACCCTGATCTCCAATGAGAGATCTTACTCTGGGCATGCTCAGAAGGGGAAAGCAAGGACATTGTCCTAAAGACGTCTGCTCGCCGCTAACCAGTACTGGCTACAATAGCAGAGCCTGGAGGAGCAGCAGTAATCCTCTGCACACTGTTAGACTGGGCGAGACGCTGGGACCAACATCTAAGCTGAGCAGAGTCCACTGCGGCCGGAGACGGATGGGAGACTGCAGCGGGGACGGCTCGAGATTCCCCTTGTGCAGAAGTGGGAACTTGACCCCTAACAATCTGTCTCACAAAACCCACACTTAAGTCTACTTAAAATTATTAATTTTGCAATATACTTCATTACCTTATCTTCCTTGCTTCTCTCCCAAACACTGAACACTGTGATGCAGTGCTATTTCATTTCCCAATGAAAGTCCTTTAAAAGCTGCTTTCAACTGCTGCTCAGCAAGATTCATATGCACTATTCAAGCGGTCTGAGTGCAGAACTTTCCCTTTAAGAGCCCCTCTCCTCAATTTAAGAGAGGAACAGTCCTATACACAGACTGAATGCAGTGTACAGGTGTTGCTGAGTAGCAATTGAATAAAAGCTTATAAATAAGTTTGAATGAGGCATTGAAACAGCACTTCAGCATAGTATCTGGGAGTGAAAAAGGCAACAGAAGTTCATGAAATATATTACAAAAATTCTTAAGACTGCAAAGGCTGGCCAATAATGATATAAATGGATTTTAGCTACTCTTTGAAGCAAATATGTCAGCAGGTTTTTCTATGTAATCTGAGAGCAGCATGATGAAGAGTTTGAAATCTTGATTCCAGCGATGTGTCACATACTAGTTGCTGTTTCAATTAAATCAGTGTTTTATCAGCAGCAGATTGTCACTACAGGGCTACATCTCTTGTGACATCTAGTGAACTGCTCTGTGTAAACCCACTGCAACCATAAATGAGCAGTTTACTGATGATGTATAGAGTAGACAGATATCTGCCAGTGTTGTGGGTGAGGTTATACAGGGCTCAGCAGTCTGAGCACTGGTTGATCTGCAGCAGAGAAAATTTTGATTGTCAGCGTCTCAGCCCCTACCTAATGCTGCTTTCACATTACATAGCAAAAACCTGGAGACAGATTCCACTTTAGTACATCTTTTCATCTTTTAACCTTAAGTCATCAGTCTTTTCACTTTATCATTCTATTAAATGTAATGTTTCTTACTCCACCTGTGTATGGGAACCAAACTACAGTTTTGTATTAATCATGCTGAATTACTACAATAATAATACTATACTAACATTCAAGGCACTTACTTAAAACACTATTCAAAGATGTTATTGTGACCCAAGGGGAAATAGAAATGTCTGGTTTTACAGCTTTTTCTATTAATAAGTAGAGCACAAACAAGGCCCAGTTTACTATAAATTTCTCAATTTCTATCATTGTGTTTTGTGACACAATATATATGAAAAATTTTCAACAACCTCCAATGTTACAAGTATAACAAAATAAAATAAATAAAAATAATAAAATGTAATGATTTTTGGTGTTCTTACCATTTTTGCCCAGCTCCAAAGTGGGCATGGCTGGGGGCAGGGCGGGGGGCGTGGTGAGTGACCACCACTAACCAAATTCATGATGGATGGTGCCATTCATTGCACCACAAATCTTACTTCAGCAGGGACTGGAGTGAAATTTTTGGCTAGGCGCACACAGAGCTACATGCTACTTTGCGACTTGCCTGCTTCTTTAACCCCTTCACTATCTTTACGTCAAAGGTCATGTCCCTACCCTTGATGTGCACTAGCACACTGAGTCCACACCTTTCCCTGCACATGATGGCTAATTTAATCAGCTATCATGTGCCTTTACCAGGCATGGGTGGAGTCCACCCATGGCTATTAACCAGTTAATCCCACCAGCAATCCCTGTCAGTGGGATTTATTATAACATGTGCCAGCCATAAGCACGTCATTCATCCTGCTCATTGGCGCTCCTGTCACATGATTGCAGGACTCCACTGGGTTTTCATAACAGCCCAGAGCCTGCTTATGACTTCCATGCTTGTCATTACGATCCTCCTATGAATGCCGGCCTATACCTGACCTCCATTCTCGGGGCAGAGAACGGCGAATCCGTGAGTGACTGCTGACTTTTCATTTTAGATCGGACGACCCCTTTAAAGGGAACCTGCCAGCAAGACTGTGCTGAGTAACCTATAGACAGTGTCAGATTGGCGCCGTTATACTGATTAAAAACATACCTTGATTAATGAAATCCATCTAGTGGTTGTTGTTTAATCTTTATTCTTTAATCCAATAGATGCTACCATAAGTGCCCAAAAGAATTAAAGGGAATCTGTCACCCTAAATTGGCGAGATATTTAAATGATGGCAGTCAGGTCAGATGGGCGGTGTTTTGGGTACTTGCCTTAACATGTTGTTCGCCGCTGTCTCCATTATTTCTGGGAATTGTAGTCGTTGCCCTCCATATAACGCGCCTGCGCATTGCAATCTGCGGTCAAAGCATACTGCGCGTGCGCAGTTCAAGATTGCAATGTGCAGGCGCGTTATATGGAGGGCAACGACTACAATTCCCAGAAATAATGGAGACAGCGGCGAACAACATGTTAAGGCAAGTACCCAAAACACCGCCCATCTGACCTGACTGCCATCATTTAAATATCCCGCCAATTTAGGGTGACAGATTCCCTTTAAGGCGTAGCCGGATCCATTTTCAAACTGCTTTCTTTTTTTTTTTTTTTTGAATTTATGGATACCATTAAAGAAAATAATTAAATACACATTCTAGATGAGATCATGTTGCAGAGCAGGCGCCACCACCAGCGCCTGCCAGCAGAAGGAGATTTTTGTTTTTATTCAATATATATATAATATTTATTATGTAAACAGTAGGCAGGTCAGCGAGGGATCAGTGACCTGTCAGAAGCCATACTGATGAATACCTAAGCAGAGCACCATATGAAGACCCCCCACACAGCACCCCCCGAAGCAAGAGCATATCATTAAGGCCTCTTTCACACATCCGGCGGGCGCCTGGCGGCGCCCCCGGCATTTTACCGCAGCGCCGCATGTGAAAAGCTTTCACACTTCCGGCGGCCAAAATGCGGTTTTTTGCCGGATGGTTTCTGATGCTTGGAGAGATAAGAAACCATCCGGCAAAAAAAAAAAAACGTTACATGCAGCGTTTTTTCTGGACGCCGCAATGTACATTTGCGCCGCATCCGGACAAAACCGCATGCAACGCACTGACATGCGGCGCCATGCGGCGCTAATGCATGTCAATGCGAAAAAAGCCACATGCGGCGCATCAGATTTTCAGATGCGGCGCTGCGGGAAAATGCCGGGGGCTCCGCAAGGCGCCCGCCGGATGTGTGAAGCCAGCCTTACTCAAAGCAGAAAATAAGGATTAAACAACCACCACAAGACGGATTTCATCAACCAAGGTATCATTGTAATCAGTGTAACTGCGCCAAACTGACACTGTCTGTAGGTTACTGTGCACAATCCTGCTGACAGGTTCCCTTCAAGTAGTTTATACAGTTGTTGATCCTACCAGAGAACATATCAGGTTTAGTTATTCCCTCGAACTTCACTAATACATTCAAACCATTTGGCATGATTTAGCTTTCAATACACCAAAGCAACACACTCATAAAAGTATACATATATATAAATATAAAAATAAAGAACAGTTTTATGTAACCTGATTCTGGAGCACTTAGTATACAATAACATTATGGTCACTGGACTGTCCTGGTAACCTTGGTTAAGTAATGTAATCCCATGTAATTCAATGGAACAGAATTAGACCTTTGTATCATTGAAGGACTAGGAAGTAGAAACACATTGTAAGCATGCTTTCCTGATTACAATAGTAAAACTCTGCAGTCATATAGCGTAATAGTAAATGTTAATACACTAAGAAAGAAAGGAGCAAGATCTAAACTTTAAATCATGAAAATCTTTTTTCGTCAGCATTACTCTCCATTATAAAAGTATCACATTCTGATAATTTAATAAAAAATTTGCTGTTACTAGACCTCAATGTAAAATTTAATAAATACCCCCTTCTGCTATGTGTTATTTATAATACTGATG
Source organism: Oophaga sylvatica (assembly GCA_033576555.1). Classification (NCBI taxonomy): domain Eukaryota; kingdom Metazoa; phylum Chordata; class Amphibia; order Anura; family Dendrobatidae; genus Oophaga; species Oophaga sylvatica. The sequence continues at coordinate 295,396,740 of JARQOD010000004.1, read as the reverse complement.
TCTTATGAGCATGAATAGTCCTCGGGCCCCCTCCCAGACCAAGGCTTAGGTGTGACTGCCACCACTTAACCCCTTATAACTGCGCTTCTGCTGATAATGGACGAGCTCCAGTGAAACCAATGCTTACTCAAATACAGAACAATTTGGATGAGACAATCATATTAAGTGGATGTCAATAGAACAATTTCATCCTAAACCAATTCACCAGTTTATTCAAGACGAACCTTTACATTAATGATTCTGTAAGTAAATAAGCAGGCTAACGTCTTGGGCTGAATATGATGGAGAAGTCTAAATATTTCATGCTTATTACTTAAAATGTTTGGATAACAAAACATGTTTGCATTAGGAGAGATGACAATTTTTGGCATTCAAAGTAAGATGTGTATATAAAATATTTTATCACTGGAAACACCTAAACCCTCTTCAAACCCCCTTACAAAAATACCGTATATACTCATGTATAAGCCGACCCGTGTATAAGCTGACCCCCCTAATTTTGCCACAAAAAACTGGGAAAACTTATTGACTCGGGTATAAGCCGGGTGTATAAACCGCCGTCCTGCTCTGTGCTGCCCCCGTCCTGCTCCTTGCTCCTCCATCAAGCTCTGTCCTCCCCCACTCTCCTCTGTGCTCCCCTCTCCTGCTCCGTCCTCCGCTGTGCTTCCTCCTTACTGCTCCACCCTCCTGTGCCCCCCGTCCTGCTCCGTGCTCCTCTGTGCTTTCCATCCTCCCCCCCGTCCTGCTCCGTGCTCCTCTGTGCTTTCCATCCTCCCCCAACCTGCTCCGTGCTCCTCTGTGCTTTCCATCCTCCCCCGTCCTGCTCGGTGCTCCTCTGTGCTTTCCATCCTCCCCCTCGTCCTGCTCCGTGCTCTCCGTCCTCCCCCCGTCCTGCTCCGTGCTCCTCTGTGCTCTCCGTCCTCCTCCCCATCCTGCTCCGTGCTCATTGTCCTCCTCCATACTTCCCCCATCCTCCGTTCTCCTCCCGTCATACTCACCCTCCCCGAGCAATCGCTGAACGTCCTGGCAATCCTCCGTTGTACCCGGCTTCCTGCAGCTCTCCTGTGCTGAGCGGTGACGTAATACCGCTCATTAAGGCCATGAATATGGACGCCACGCCTATGGGAGTGGCGTCGCGTCCATATTACATGACCTTAATGAGCGGTATTACGTCACCGCTCAGCACAGGAGAGCTGCAGGAAGCCGGGTACAACGGAGGATTGCTGGGACATTCAGCGATGGCACGGGGAGGGTGAGTATGATGTCCCAGCCACCGGCTCCTGCCGCGGCACCCCCTCCCCCGCTGGTTTCTGCCCAATGACTCGTGTATAAGCCGAGGGGGCATTTTCAGCACAAAAAAAGGTGCTGAAAATCTCGGCTTATACACGAGTATATACGGTATGCATTTTATAAGAAGACCATTGTAACTTAGCCATATTGTAACATAAATAGTTTCAAAAGTGAAACAATATGAAAGAAAATGTAAATTTAAGGGATTATCCAAGTTCTTCTTAAATGCTATAGTTTCTCATATAAAAAAAAGCCTATACTTCTCTGGTATTCCATCAATGCTGACACTGTGTCTCCTGGCAATCATCTAACATTGCAGTCTCCATTATTTCGTCTGACGGAGTTTGGCTAATAATGTCATGTGACTGCTGGAAGGCACAGCGCTGACATCATTAAAATGGCACCAATCCAAGAGGTGAGTGTGTGTTTTATGATTTTTATTTTGGAGACAATAGCATTTAAGAAGGGGTTGACCACTAGTGGATAGCCTCTTTAAAGTAATGTAAAATTTAAAAAAAATCTATAGATAAAATTAAATATGGTTCCATTAGTCCTATAGTTGTAAAAGAGGTGAATCCGTCAGCGATTATACCTTTATCACCTATTCCACTGAGGTATAATGAACGGTATTAAGTAGGACAAGCCATGGAATATAAGGAAATGTGCACTAGTATGAGCATACACAGTCCAATGAATAAGCTACTATATACCATTTATGAAAAATGTTTATCATGTACAAATAAGAGAATATTAAAATGAATATAAATAAGGAAAAAATAAGAGGGAAGTCTTAAATTGCCAAGTTTCACATTGGAAGGTCAGCGGGCCATATCTACTGATACCTGCCATATGATCGGCAAGTATCCTGCACACGTCCTGCTCTAACCTTCCCTGTAGGAACCATTAAATGTGACTTTACCATCCCTGATTCTGGTGTAGAGGTGAGAAGAGCCAGAATACCTAAAACGGAAAATTATTAAATGGATAAAAGTTACATGAGTATGAAAAAAAATGTTTTTCTTCTTATTCAAGTATGATACTAGGATATGAATATCTTTGGGAGACCATTTCTTATAATCTAAATGCATTTGTGTTATGAAATAATTTTTGCAGTTGTGTTTCAATAAAAATTTTGCTCAATTTGGCTTCTTGGCTGCAGAAAGTTAACTGAAAATTCTGCCGGTGTGCTTGTTCGACTCCACTGTGCTGGTTTATAGACCACATCAAGGTTTAGCTGAACTTTATTATGGTCATAAATCAGCTGAGAGGAGCTCAGAAAAGGACAGATAGGCCGGGGTCACAAATGCGAGTGCAATGCGATAAACTCACCTCAATACCCAGCACTGCCGCCAGCACTCCGGACTGGAGTGTGAGGCTGTATGTATTTCTATGCAACTGAGCGCACCGTTCCGAGTGGCGGAGGCAGTGCCGGGTATTGATGCGAGCTTCTCGCATTGCACTCGCAAGTGCGACCCCGGCCGTATACAAACTTCTGACATATTGTCAGTCAATTAATTCATTCTGCAGCCAAATTTGTACAGGGAAACGAAAAGCCTGCTAAAGTGCTTAATGAAACACAATTGCCAACAAATATTTTTCCCAAAATACATGCATTTAAGCAAAAAAAAAATGCTCCTGCAGGTGTCCATATTCTATAATGCTGTCAAGTCTGCAGAAAAAAGCAACATATTTACAAGTGACTCACCACAAGTGCTTTGGATCGATTTCTTAGAAGTTTTTCTATATTGGTTGCAGCGCTTTCCACGAGCTGACGTGCATTATTGGACTCAACCGTGTACAAATTTTATTTTTCAAATAAATCTAAAACAAAAAAAAATTAGAAACAATATGTTATCAAATAAATACATTTTTATGATCAATTAAGTATAATAGTTTTGCTCTGATGTAATCATTTGAGCCGCATATAAACCTATCCATAGTACATCTGTATACCCGTAGACTGAGACGCAATTTAAAAAAAAAAACAAACCTCAGATCAACTCAGAAATGCAATTATAATATGTAATTAAGAATTGTTATTCCAGTGGCAGGCTTCAATCTTAACATATATGAGGTGACATTTAAAATAAATTAGCCTTTATTTTTTCTTTTGTTTTTTTCAATATTGGAGATGACATTAAATATAAATTAACCTTTAAATTATTTTTCTCCTAATAAAATTGAATGATCTATTTATTCTAAAATATAGATGGAGACAACGTTAGTGACTGGCATCTCCCTTATAGCATCTTGAATATATCCCAGTCATTAGCAAGTGACATCATAATGGAAAGCATATGTTATTGTGCCATGATTTCACATTTGATGCCAGGTGCACTTTGACCTCATTTTCTACCTCATCCTCTTCTTTAACCCATTCACCACTTTGCGATTTTCCATTTTTGAGCTTACGTTTTTTGCTCCCCTACTTCTCAGAACCATAACTTTTTTATTTTTTGGTCAATGTAGCTGTATGAGGACTTGTGTGTTGCAGAACTTTTGAATGACACCATTGATTCAACTATATAATGTACTGGAAAACGGGAAAAAAGTTCCATGTGCAGTGAAATTTTATGGTAATATGATTCTTAATCAGTAAGAGGACGCAGAAACCAAACATGTATAGTTTCTTTTTTAGTGAAGTGATGAAAAAAAAATTCCACAATTTGGAAGAAAAAAAATGTTGCTGTTTCCGAGACCTGTAGCGTCTCCATTTTTCAGAATCTGGGGCTGGGTGAGAGCTTATTTTTTTTAACCTTGAGCTGACGTTTTTATTGATACCATTTTGGTGTGGATACAATGTTTTGATAATCTGTTATTGCATTTTATTGCAATGTTGTCTCGGGTTGGCGTTCATAGTGACAGGGTCACTGATGGGCAGGTCTTGTGACGCACTTCAGCACGGCACGTGTTAAATGCTGCTGTCAGAGATTGACAGTGGTATTTAACTTGCTAATGTCCCTAGAGGCTAACAGCAGCTGATCAGATCAGCTGTCATGTGCAGCGAAAAATGAGGGTTCAGCACCAGAGCTAGCATCAAATGCAGGGAGACAACCTTGAACATACAGTGGGGAAAATAAGTATTTCATACACTAACAATTTTGCAAGTTTTCCCACCTACAAAGAATTAAGAGGTCTGTAATTCTTGTTGCAGGTACACTTCAATTGTGAGAGACAAAATCTAAAAATAAAAACCAGAAATTCGTATTGTATGATTTTTAAATAATTAAATTGCATTTTATTGCATGAAATAAGTGTTTTATCACCTGCCAAATAAGAATTCTGGCTCTCACAGACCTGTAAGTTTTTGTTTAACCCCTTAATGTCCACTGACGTGCAGAGTCCGTCATGGCAAGGTGCCAGTTCCGGCACCAGGACGGACTCTGCACGTCATGCCTTTGATCTACCACTGCGTGTAAACACGCAGTGGTAGATCAGTGCCGACAGCTGTCACAGACAGCTGACAGGCACGGCAAGCGGTGCGGGGACCTTTGCCGTCGGTCCCCGCACTCACAGCGCTGTGATTGGTCAGTCAATCTGACTGACCAAACACAGCAGCGATCGCGCAGGAGAAGCTGAAATTTCAGCTTCCCCAGCGCGATCAGTGCAGGAGCTGGCGCTGCAGTGGCCGAGCTTCCTGCACTGACAGCCAGGAGCGGAGCCCCCACCGCCCCTGGCTGTTAACCCCCTGACTGCTGCGATCCAGCGCGATCGCAGAGCTCAGGGGGGGAGGCAGAGGGTCGGGAGCTCCCTCTGCCTCAGATCAGCGTCCCAGCGATGTAATCGCAGGGCCCGATCTCTGCCTTGATGACCCGGGGGTTGTCATGACAACCTCTGGGTCATCTAGCTACGGGAAGCTGCTGTGATCATGTCACAGCAGCTTCCACTATAGTTGCAATGCATTGCAATGCCTGGGCATTGCAATGCATTGTAACTGCAATCAAAAGTAAAAAAAGTGAAAGTCCCATAAAGGGACAAGTTGAAAAAAATCATTTTTTAAAAAAAATTTAAAAAAAAATATTAAAAAATAATTTTAAAAAATCCCCTAAAAAATACACATTTTTATGTAATAAAAAAAATAAAAAACAAAAAAAATACACATGTTAGGTATCGCCATGTCCGTAAAAATCCCATCTATAAAAGCATAACCCTAGTTAACCCCTTCAGTGAAAGCCGTAAAAAAAAAACACAAAAAAGTAGTAAATTATACTTTTTCCAAGCGGTATCATTATACCGCTTGGAAAAAGTGCAATAACACGCGATCAAAAAGTCAGATATAAATAATCATGGTACCGCTGAAAACGTCATCTTGTCCCGCAAAAAACAAGCCGCTATACAGCATCATCAGCGAAAAAATAAAAAAGTTATAGCTCGCGGAATAAACTGATGCAAAAATAATTATTTTTTCTATAAAATTCTTTATTGTGTAAAAAACGCCAAAACATAAAAAAATATATAAATGAGGAATCGCCGTAACCGTAGTGACCCGAAGAATAAAGCTGCTTTATCAATTTTACCACACACGGAACGGAGGAAAAAAAAAAAAAAAAAAAACAATTCCTGAATTGCTGGTTTTTGTTCATTCTGCTTCCACAAAAATCGGAATAGGAAGCGATCAAAAAACGTTATGTGCCCGAATATGGTACCAATAAATACGTCAGCTCGTCCCGCAAAAAATAAGCCCACAGATAACTCTGTCGGCCGAAATATGGAAAAATTATAGCTCTCAAAATACGGCGATGCAAAAAATTCTTACAAAAAATTATTCCAAAAATAAGCATCTTTTAGAGTGTGACAGAAGCTAAACATGAAAAAAGGATGTAAATCTGGTATCGCTGTAATCGCACCGATCCGAGGAATAAAGTCGCCTAATCACTAATATCGCACGAGGAACGGCGTGAAAAAGAAAACCAATTCTTCACCTTTGGTAGATTTGTTCATTGTGCCTCCCAAAGATCGCAGTAAGGCGATCACAGTGGTTCCCCCCCGCATATGGGGTATCAGCGTACTCAGGACAAAATGCACAATAGCTTTTGCGGTCCTATTTCTCCTGTTACCCTTATAAAAATAAAAATTTGGGGGCAAAAAGGTCATTTTTGTGGAAAAAAATATGATTTTTTTTATTTTCACGGCTCTACGTTATAAACTTCTGTGAAGCCCTTGGGGGTTCAAAGTGCTGACCACACATCTAGATAAGTTCCTTGGGGGGTCTAGTTTGCAAAATGGGGTCATTTGTGGGGGTTTCTACTGTTTAGGCACATCAGGGGCTCTCCAAGCGCGACATGACACCCGCAGACCATTCCATCAAAGTCTGCATTTAAAAACGGTGCTCCTTCCCTTCCGATCTCTGCCATGCGTCAAAATAGTGGTTCTCCCCCACATATGGGATATCAGCGTACTCAGGACAAATTGCACAATAGCTTTTGGGGTCCTATTTCTCCTGTTACCATTATAAAAATAAAAATTTGGGGCAAAAAGATTATTTTTGTGGAAAAAAATATGATTTTTTATTTTCACGGCTCTACGTTATAAACTTCTGTGAAGCACTTGAGGGTTCAAAGTGCTCACCACACATCTAGAAAAGTTCCTTGGGGGGTCTAGTTTCCAAAATGGAGTCACTTGTGGGGGTTTCTACTGTTTAGGCACATCAGGGGCTATCCAAACGTGACATGACACCCACAGACCATTCCATCAAAGTCTGCATTTGAAAAAGGCGCTACTTCCCTTTCGAGCTCTGCCATGCGTCAAAATAGTGGTTCCCCCCACATATGGGATATCAGCGTACTCAGGACAAATTGCACAATAGCTTTTGGGGTCCTATTTCTCCTGTTACCATTATAAAAATAAAAATTTGGGGCAAAAAGATTATTTTTGTGGAAAAAAATATGATTTTTTTATTTTCACGGCTCTATGTTATAAACTTCTGTGAAGCACTTGGGGTTCAAAGTGCTCACCACACATCTAGAAAAGTTCCTTGGGGGGTCTAGTTTCCAAAATGGAGTCACTTGTGGGGGGTTTCTACTGTTTAGGCACATCAGGGGCTATCCAAACGTGACATGACACCCACAGACCATTCCATCAAAGTCTGCATTTGAAAAAGGCGCTACTTCCCTTTCGAGCTCTGCCATGCGTCAAAATAGTGGTTTCCCCCCACATATGGGGTATCAGCGTACTCAGGACAAATTGCACAATAACTTTTGGGGTCCTGTTACCCTTTGGAAAATAACAATTGGGGGTGGAAAGATCATTTTTGTGGAAAAGATATGATTTTTTAATTTACGGCTCTACGTTATAACCTTCGGTGAAGCGCTTGGGGGTTAAAAGCTCTCACAACACATTTAGATAAGTTCCTTGGGGGGTCTAGTTTCCAAAATGGGGTCACTTGTGGGGGGTTTCCACTGTTTAGGCACACAGGGACTCTCCAAATGCGACATGGCGTCCAATCTCAATTCCAGCCAAAAAAGTCAAATGGCGCTGCTTCCCTTCCGAGCTCTGCCATGCGCCCAAATAGTGGTTTACCCCCACATATGGGGTATCAGCGTACTCAGGACTAATTGCACAATAAATTTTGGGGTCCTTTTATCCTTTGGAAAATAATAATTGGGATGAAAAGATCATTTTTGTGGAAAAAATATGATTTTTTTAATTTTACGGCTCTACGTTATAACCTTCTGTGAAGCCCTTGGGGGTTAAAAGCTCTCACAACACATTTAGATGAGTTCCTTGAGGGGTCCAGTTTCCAAAATGGGGTCACTTGTGAGGGGTTTCCACTGTTTAGGCACACAGGGACTCTCCAAATGCGACATGGCGTCCAATCTCAATTCCAGCCAAAAAAGTCAAATGGCGCTGCTTCCATTCCGAGCTCTGCCATGCGCCCAAATAGTGGTTTACCCCCACACATGGTATATCGGTGTACTCTGGAGAAATTGTACAACAAATATTGTGGTTCATTTTCTCCTGATACCCTTGACAAAATTTAAAAAAATTGTGTCGAAAGAAAAATTTTGGGAAAAAAAGTTAAATGTTCATTTTTTCCTTCCACATTGCTTCAATTCTTGTGAAGTACCTAAAGGGTTAATAAACTTCTTGAATGTGGCTTTGAACACATTGAGGGGTGCAGTTTTTAGAATGGTGTCACTTTTGGGTATTTTCTGTCATATTGACCCCTCAAATTCACTTCAAATGTGAGGTGGTCCCTAAAAAAATGGTTTTGTAAATTTTGTTGGAAAAATGAGAAATTGCTGGTCAACTTTTAACACTTATAACTTCGTAACAAAAAATAATTTTGGTTCCAAAATTGTGCTGATGTAAAGTAGACATGTGGGAAATGTTATTTATTAACTAATTTTTGTGACATATCTCTCTGATTTAATGGCATAAAAATTAAAAGTTTGAAAATTGCAAAATTTTCAAAATTTTTGCCATATTTCCATTTTTTTCATAAAAAACGCAAGTTATATTGAAGAAATTTTACCACTATCATGAAGTACAATATGTCACGAGAAAACAATCTCAGAATCGCCAAGATTCGTAGAAGCGTTCCAGAGTTATAACCTCATAGACAGTGGTCAGAATTCTAAAAATTGGCCTGGTCTTTAACCTACAAAATGGCTTGGTCATTAAGGGGTTAAGAAACCGTCCTACTCTGCACTCATTAACTTTATTAATTTCACCTGTTTGAACTCGTTACCTGTATGAAATACACCTGTCCACACAATCAATCACACTCCAACCTCTACACCATGGTCAAGACCAAAGAGCTGTGTAAAGACACCATGCACAAAATTGTAGACATGCACAAGGCTGGGATGGGGTACAGGACAATAGGCAAGCAGCTTGGTATGAAGGCAACAACTGTTGGCACAATTATTAGAAAATGGAAGAAACACAAGATAACTGTCAGTCTTCCTTGATCCTTTTACCTTAAGGGGTAAGGATGATTCTGAGAAAGGTCAGGAATCAGCCCAGAACTACATGTGAGGACCTGGTCAATGACCTAAAGAGAGCTGGGACCACAGTCTCAAACATTACCATTGGTAACACACTATGCTGTCATGGATTAAAATTCTGCAGGGCATGCAAGATCAAACTGCTCACGCAAGAACATGTCCAGGCCCATTTGAAGTTCGCCAATGACCATCTGGATGATCCTGAGGAGGAGTTGGAGAAGGTCATGTGGTTATAAGAGACCAAAATAGAACTTTTAGGCATCAACTCCAATTGCCGTGTTTGGAGAAAGAAGGATGAGTACAACCCCAAGATTACCGTTCCAACCGTGCAGCATGGAGAGGGAAACATTATTCTTTCAGGTGCTTTTCTCCAAAAGGGACAGGACTACTGCACTGTATTGAAGGGAGGATGGATGGGGTCGGGTCATGTATCACGAGAATTTGACCAACAACCACTTTCACTCAGTAAGACCATTGAAGGATGGGTTGTGACTGGGTCTTCCAGCATGACAATGACCCAAAACACACAGCCAGGGCAACTAAGGAGTGACACCATAAGAAGCATTTCAAGGTCCTGGAAAACCTGAAAGATGTGGAGAAGATCTGTATGGAGGAATGGGCCAAAATCCCTGCTGCAATGTGTGCAAACTTGGTCAAGACCTACAGGAAACGTCTGACCTCTGTAACTGCAAACAAAGGTTTCTGTACCAAATATTAAGTTATGTTTTTGTATTGTATGCAATAAAATGCTAATTAAGTAAAAATCATACAATGTGAGTTTCTGGATTTTTTTAAGATTCTGTCTCTCACAGTTGAAGTGTACTTATAATAAAAATTACAGACCTCTTCATTCTTTCTAGATGGGAAAGCTTGCAAAATTGTCAGTGTATGAAATACATATTTTCCCCAATGTATCTATACAGCCAAGGTCGTTAAGGGGTTAAAACACAAATTCATGGAAAAAAATAACAATATAGTGGTTGTTTAAAAGATATTAAAATGATTCATTTTGTACTCTCAAATGACACTTATCAAGGCATCAAAACAAAGATTCAATCAGACCTTGACATCTAAAGGTGTTTAAGGCTATCCTCTTTATAGCACAAAAGAAAGAAATAATAGTTTATGAACATTTAAGAGGGAATCGTCTATTTTCACTTAACCTCTTTCCGACGTGACATAAATGTAGAACACATGTAGGGTTCTGATTCCCCTACTGATCATGAGAAAAGGTGTTCTGAGAACCTCATTTTCATGGAGCATCAACTGTGCATGCAAGATACTGCTCCATTCATTGTCTATCACATTCCATGATCCATTCTTTGTCGATAATAACTCTGAACCTCAATAAAGAGCATCCAACTATTTAAACATTTTGTAAAGTTCTTATTTAATACTGAAAATAGTAATATCTCATATATTTGTTTCAAATAATTGTGATCAATGATTCCTATGATGAGCAGGGTTAATTGGGTTAGGATATGGCAAAGGATAGACACACACTGGTCAGTGATGCGTAGCTCAGTCTTAAAGGTAACTCATAAATAATTTACTGCCAATCAATAATGTTTATCCAGAATTGACCTTACTATATAACATGAGATGTAAAAATACTACCATGCAAACAAAGAGGTATTTCAAAAGAACTAACCAATGTGCCAAACATTAAAAAAGCAATCCCATGAAGATTTTTTTTTAATCTGTGTATGTATAAATGTAGTGTAGTGTTTGTGTGTGTTCATATACTCACCTACTGCTGCATTCTCCATGATGCAGTGCCTTTTCACTCCTCTTCTGGGTGATGTCCCCACTTTTCAGACTATTCGGCTCACTCTATGCCTAGGCCAGAAGTCTTTTTTAGGCCGGTGTCACACTTGCGTGTGTGATGCGAGTGACTCGCGCGAGTCTCTTGCATCAACACCCGGCACTCGGACGAACCAGAGTTAGAAAAGGACATTATGTGATGGCTTCTTTAACTTTCATCAAACAAAATAGTAAGTAATTTAGTATAATGAGAATACAGACGATGCATATTCCTTCTTAGCTGCACAACCCCAAGTGAGCAAGAACTGAATATTCAATGTACAAACATAAAAGTTCTGGTAATATGGTGTACTGGTGGTGATATCCATTAGTTCACGATAATTACCAAGTGACAATGCTTGTCACTGGTACATAAACGGTTTTATTTCTAGCAGCCATCATTAACACGAAGAGTCTTAGAGTATGTGCACACAATGTTCTTTTCTGGCGGGTCCACTCTGAAACATGCCTGAAAAAGCGATAACTACCATAAGTGCCCAAAAGAATTAAAGGGAATCTGTCACCCTAAATTGGCGGGATATTTAAATGATGGCAGTCAGGTCAGATGGGCGGTGTTTTGGGTACTTGCCTTAACATGTTGTTCGCCGCTGTCTCCATTATTTCTGGGAATTGTAGTCGTTGCCCTCCATATAACGAGCCTGCGCATTGCAATCTGGGGGCAAAGCATACTGCGCGTGCGCAATTCAAGATTGCAATGCGCAGGCGCGTTATATGGAGGGCCTGCGCATTGCATAGATATTTAACCTGCGCATTGCATACATATTTAACCTGATAATTCTGGTCTATAAGTCAAGGTCTTTATTCCTAATACTTCTGTATATTTGAACTACTACTGGGGGGGGATCCTTTGTCCCCAGTGGTATTTTTAGTTTTCATTTAACAGACATTTTACTATGCATATGTAATGTTAATACTATTTAATAAAGTGTTTATTATATTACTTTGACTACTCCCTTTATGATCTTCTCTATTTAGATATATTTGTATTTTTTAATACTGTTGCTATGAGATAGATATTTCTTTTTTGTCAAATACTTTACAAGTGTTCAGAGGAGATATCTACATAAAGTAATTTGTCAATATATTATTATGTCATACGCAGTATATGTTATATATTGCTATAGCGATAGCTTTTACTTTAGCAATTAATCCAGAAGATACATTCAAGTAAACATTGTGGGAACAAGTTCATTACAATGCGACTACATGAATTTCAGGCCCTAAAAGACCGGTGTTATGTATAAGCAATGAGATTTGAGCCAGTAATCATTTCAATGCTTTATATTTCATACTATCCCATGGGATTTCTTTATGCTGTTTGAATCTCCATTAGCGGATGTCGGTGTTGTTTACATTCCTGCATCACTGTTTTACTCACTAGGCGATATAGACTTAAAATTAGCTGTTATATCACAATGTATACACTATGTTCCAAATTATTATGCAAATGATATTTTTCTCTGATTTTCCTAAGTGCTCGGTGCAAATGACAGTCAGTATAATAAAATTCATCACCTGTTAGAGTACACATCAAATTTTATTGAAGAAACCTCTCAATGATAACAGTATAATCTCAAAAATGAATAAAAACTCAAAATGCACTGTTCCAAATTATTAGGCACAGTAGAATTTCTGAACATTTGATATGTTTTAAAGAACTGAAAATGCTCATTTGTGGAATCTGCAGCATTAGGAGGTCACATTCACTGAACAAAAAAGCTATTTAACTCCAAAACATCCTAACAGGCCAAGTTACATGTTAATATAGGAACCCTTCTTTGATATCACCTTCACAATTCTTGCATCCATTGAACTTGTGAGTTTTTGGAGAGTTTCTGCTTGTATTTCTTTGCATGAAGTCAGAATAGCCTCCCAGAGCTGCTGTTTTGATGTGAACTGCCTCCCACCCTCATAGATCTTTTGCTTGATGAGAGTCCAAAGGTTCTCTATAGGGTTGAGGTCAGGGGAAGATGGTGGCCACACCATGAGTTTATCTCCTTTTATGCCCATAGCAGCCAATGACTCAGAGGTATTCTTTGCAGCATGAGATGGTGCATTGTCATGCATGAAGATGATTTTGCTCCTGAAGGCACGTTTCTGCTTTTTATACCATGGAAGAAAGTTGTCAGTCAGAAACTCTATGTACTTTGCAGAGGTCATTTTCACACCTTCAGGAACCTTAAAGGGCCCTACCAGTTGTTTCCCCATGATTCCGGCCCAAAACATGACTCCACCTCCTTGCTGATGTCGCAGCCTTGTTGGGACATGGTGGCCATCCACCAACCATCCACTACTCCATCCATCTGGACCATCCAGGGTTGCTTGACACTCATCAGTAAGCAAGACTGTTTGAAAATTAGTCTTCATGTATGTCTGGGCCCACTGCAACCATTTCTGCTTGTGAGCACTATTTAGGCGTGGCCGAATAGTAAGTTTATGCACCACAGCAAGCCTTTGAAGGATCCTACACCTTGAGGTTCTAGGTACTTCAGAGGCACCAGCAGCTTCAAATATCTGTTTGCTGGTTTGTAATGGCTTTTTAGCAGCTGCTCTCTTAATCCTATGAAGTCGCCTGGCAGAAACCTTCCTCATTCTGCCTTTATCAGCACGAACACGTCTGTGCTCAGAATCAGCCACAAATCTCTTAACAGTACGATGATCATGCTTAAGTTTTCGGAAAATATCTGTTTTCATCACTTGACCAAGGCATTGCACTATTTGATGCTTTACAGCAGTAGAGAGATCCTTTTCTTTCCCATGTTACTTGAAAACTCTGGTCTGCTTAATAGTGTGGAACATCCAGTTTTCCTTTTATTGGGCTCACATGGCAGACTAATTATCACAGATATCTGAGATTGATTTCAGTGATCCAAAGAACCCTACGACACAATACCATCAATGGGTTTCATTTACAAAAAAAAAAAAAAAACGCTATGGTTTCAAAACATGGTTTTGAAAGTGTGTTTTTTCACTACACTCAATGTCATCTGAGTGTGATCCAACTTTCACAAGTGTGAATAAGACCGAGAACTTAATTTTACCATCTCCTCCATTGTCTCTGTGAGTGTACATCAGACTGCACTCGGATGACATCCGAATGCAGTGCGATGTTTCAAGCGTACCTGTAGACTTATATGGGTGCACATGATCTGAATACTGGAGGCACTTACAGCATGCCGTGATTGTTTCCTCATGATCATAGAATCATAGAATGATAGAGTTGGAAGGGAACTCCAGGATCATCGTGTCCAACCCACTACTCTATGCAGGATTCATTAAACCATCTCAGACATATGTCTGTCCAGCCTCTGTTTGTATACTTCCATTGAAGGAAAACTCACCACCTCTAATGGCAGCTTGGCAGCTTCCACTCATTGTTCACCCTCACTGTCAAAAAGTTTTTTTCTAATATCTAATCTGTATCTTCTCCCTTTCAGTTTCATTCCATTGTTTTTCATGTTTCCATGTGCAAATGAGAATAAGGATGATCCCTCTACACTGTGACATCCATTCAGATATTTGTAGACAGCTATTAAGTCTCCTCTTAGCCTTCTGTTTTGTAAACTAAACATTTCCAGATCCTTTAATCTTTCTTCGTAAAACATACTTTGCAGTCCACTCACCATCCTGGTCGCTCTTCTCAGAACTTGTTCCAGTTTTTTAATGCCTTTTTTAAAATGTGGTGCCCAGAACTGGACACAGTTCTCCAGATGTGGCCTGACCAATGAGGAAATTAGGTGGGATAATTACTTCACGTGATCTAGACTCTATGTTGCTCTTAATACATCCTAGAACTGTTTTTGCTGCTCACACTGTTGATGTCACGAGTGTGTTGTTGGGTGTCCCAGGACCAGGGGCTCCTTCCCTGTCCCTAACACTAGGGTGCCCTAGCTCGCCCTGTTCACTGGATTACTTCTGATGGTGAAGACATTGAGGCCATATACTTTGCCTTAGCTCCTGAATCTGCCCTCAGTCTGTACCCTTCCCATCCCCAGGGAAGAGGGGAGTAGTAGTGTACTGTAATACATGAACCAGACATACAAGGTAATATGAACGGGGATAACGAAAAATACCAATCATATAAATATACTCACGCAAACAATAGAGAAATGCATCGGGCAGTGGAAGATGGGGTTAAACCAAAATAGGAGAAGGGGAATTATCACCACACAAAACCTAGCAACAGTCACAGATAAATCCACCAAATGCCTTCTTAAATAACCACCAACAACCTCCAGACATGCAGCAAAAGCTTGCTCTGACAATGAGTGTTAGCCAGGGCCTAGCTTATATAGGAGATGAGAGTGGCTAACAGTGAACAGCTGAGCCTTAATGCAGGAAAGCTTCCAAGAGTCCTCAGCTGAGCAGATTAACCCTTCACTGCTAAAAGAAACCTGCACCATTTAATATGAAGGTGAAGTGCTTCTAATCAGTGCAGGAGTAGGAGAAATCCTACGCTGGTGTATTCTGGCGCTTCTCTGTTATGGTAAACCCATGACAGTTGATTCAGATGCAGTCTGTGATCTATTAGTATACTCAAGTCTTTTTCACATGTGCTGTCTCTTCCATTCCTCCCATTGTGTAGATGTAATATTCATTTTTCTTGCCCAAATGTTGAATCTTGCATTTCCCCCTGTTAAATACCATTCTATTAGTCGCTGCTAGTGTTGAGCATTCCGATACCGCAAGTATCGGGTATCGGCCGATATTCGCGTTATCGGAATTCCGATACTTAATTCCGATACTTTTTCTATATCGTATACCGGAATCGGAAGTTCCCATAATTCTTTGAGAGGCAATGTGATTTTAGTCAGCCAATGAGGAATCCTACGAAGTGTGGGCACATCCTGTAATGCTGCGGTCATCTTAACTAATGGCATGGCTGTGATTGGCTGCTGAAATGATGTCAGAATGCACTATAAAAGGCGCCGCAGCCATTTTAGCGTCACTGTGCTGTGAACTCAGTAAGGGACAGAACGCTGCTGTGCTGACTCTGAGGGACAGTTAGATATTGCGATTTTGTGTACTACTGTGCTTGAGGCAGGCTAGTTTACCAACCGCTGTGTAAAGCTTCATTTTGCCAGTGTTGTTTTAACAGCTCTGTGCAAGGTGTGTGTGTGACAGTGCAGGTGACGCTGCAGTTTGCTCTGCATCCACCGCTGTTTGTAGGCATCTGCACGTGTCACTGACTCTTTTTTTTTTTTATTTTATTTAGTGGAATTGGTGCAGCTCCATTATATTAGAAAAAAATCTAATCTATTAGTGTGACGTGCTTCCATCCGTATACAATACATTGGTTGCAAACACTATAGAAGTACAGAAAGGAGCTTTTCACAGATAGTGAATAGTTGTGTTTCAGTGTTCACTGCAGTCTGTGAGGTTTTGATTTTTTGAGTGCAGATCACGCTCCAGTTAGTTCTTCAACCACTGCTGGTTGTAGTCTGCTGAGCGTGTGTCACTGCCTCATCCTTCACATTTTTCTCTAATTGGTGCTGCTCCATTTTAGTGGAAAAAAATCTAATCTATTAGTGTGACGCGCTTCCATCCGTATACAATACATTGGTTGCAAACACTATAGAAGTACAGAAAGGAGCTTTTCACAGATAGTGAATAGTTGTGTTTCAGTGTTCACTGCAGTCTGTGAGCTTTTGATTTTTTGAGTGCAGATCACGCTCCAGTTAGTTCTTCAACCACTGCTGGTTGTAGTCTGCTGAGCGTGTGTCACTGCCTCATCCTTCACATTTTTCTCTAATTGGTGCTGCTCCATTTTAGTGGAAAAAAATCTAATCTATTAGTGTGACGCGCTTCCATCCGTATACAATACATTGGTTGCAAACACTATAGAAGTACAGAAAGGAGCTTTTCACAGATAGTGAATAGTTGTGTTTCAGTGTTCACTGCAGTCTGTGAGCTTTTGATTTTTTGAGTGCAGATCACGCTCCAGTTAGTTCTTCAACCACTGCTGGTTGTAGTCTGCTGAGCGTGTGTCACTGCCTCATCCTTCACATTTTTCTCTAATTTGTGCTGCTCCATTTTAGTGGAAAAAAATCTAATCTATTAGTGTGACGCGCTTCCATCCGTATACAATACATTGGTTGCAAACACTATAGAAGTACAGAAAGGAGCTTTTCACAGATAGTGAATAGTTGTGTTTCAGTGTTCACTGCAGTCTGTGAGCTTTTCATTTTGTGAGTGCAGATTACGCTCCAGTTTGTTCTTCAACCACTGCCGGTTGTAGTCTGCTGAGCGTGTGTCACTGCCTCATCCTTCATATTTTTCTCTAATTGGTGCTGCTCCATTTTAGTGGAAAAAAATCTAATCTATTAGTGTGACGCGCTTCCATCCGTATACAATACATTGGTTGCAAACACTATAGAAGTACACAAAGGGGCCTTTAACAGCTACTGAACAGTTGTGTTTCAGTGTTCACTGTAGTCTGTGAGCTTTTCATTTTGTGAGTGCAGATTACGCTCCAGTTTGTTCTTCAACCACTGCCGGTTGTAGTCTGCTGAGGTGTGTCACTGCTCATCCTCATATTTTTCTCTAATTGGTGCTGCTCCATTTTAGTGGAAAAAAATCTAATCTATTAGTGTGACGCGCTTCCATCCGTATACAATACATTGGTTGCAAACACTATAGAAGTACACAAAGGGGCCTTTAACAGCTACTGAACAGTTGTGTTTCAGTGTTCACTGTAGTCTGTGAGCTTTTCATTTTGTGAGTGCAGATTACGCTCCAGTTTGTTCTTCAACCACTGCCGGTTGTAGTCTGCTGAGCGTGTGTCACTGCCTCATCCTTCACATTTTTCTCTAATTGGTGCTGCTCCATTTTAGTGGAAAAAAATCTAATCTATTAGTGTGACGCGCTTCCATCCGTATACAATACATTGGTTGCAAACACTAATAGAAGTACACAAAGGGGCCTTTAACAGCTACTGAACAGTTGTCTGCAGGGTTCACTGTAGTCTGTGAGGAATAACCACACTTAGGCCTTATAACTTTTCTGACTTTCTTTATCAATCTACCAAGATGAAGAAGTCAGTGAGTAAGGCACGTGGTCGTGGTCGAGGCCGTGGATTTGCAGCAGGGAGAGGACGTGGGGATTCTGTGGCTGCTGCCGCACCCAGTGACACAGCATCCACCATTTTTCCCCGTGAGCGTTCCTTTATGCGCACTTTTGTAGGAGCTCAGCGTACCCCCCTGCTGCGTGAAGAACAAATTGAAGCCGTTGTTGGTTGGATGGCAGCCAATGAAATCGACTTCAATAGCTTCCACCTCCTCCTCAGGACCACAGCACTTTGAACAACCATCAGTCTCTTCACCCAGCCTGCCAA
Source organism: Oophaga sylvatica (assembly GCA_033576555.1). Lineage (NCBI taxonomy): Eukaryota > Metazoa > Chordata > Amphibia > Anura > Dendrobatidae > Oophaga > Oophaga sylvatica. Next base: position 295,378,344 of record JARQOD010000004.1, on the reverse strand, counting down.
ATTGCCCAGGCAGTCCAGAGAGCTCTGTACAGGAGCCAGCTGAGTCTCTGCTTCTGTTCTCAGAATCTGTTGGCTTGGAAACAGGGGCCCAGCTAAGCAGCATTCGGAATGTGAAGAAGAGGCAGAAATGCAGTGATGCGCAACAGCTGTGTCTTCTGAATCTGAAGAGGCGGGTGAGCCAGTGCCGATGGTCACACAACCGCAGAACGCAACTGATGATGATGAGACTCAGTTGCCAGTTTCTGTTGAGCATGGTGCTGGCCAGACCACCCAACAACAGCAGGTGTTGGAAGAGGGTAGTGGTGGAGATGATGAGGTCCAAGACCCAACTGGCGTGAGGAACAGGAAGGTGGTGGGAGCAGCCCCTGAGGAAGAGATTGCCCCAACGGTCCAAACAGTAGGGAGAGGTAGGCTGCAGACTCGCTTGCCTGTAGCCTCCAGTTTGGCACCCGTTCGGAGCAGTTCTCTTACAACAGCCAAACCGGGCGCTCCCAGGACTTGCTCTGCGTGGTCCTTTTTTGATACAGTTGCAGATGATATTTGCTATGTCAAATGCAAGCTGTGTAATCAAAAAATTAAAAGAGGTAAAAGTGTCAGTAACCTATAATACAACAAATATGTGGAAACATGTGCGGTCAAAGCACTTTGTTGAGTTACAAAGACACACTGGAGATGTAGGCCAACCTACAGCAGCACCTACATCTTCAGCTCGTGTTGGAGCCTCTTCCTCCAGTTCACACACAGCTGTTTTCGGCTTCCTCACAGGATCGCCATGGAAGAACCTCTGTCACTGTTGTCCAGAGACACAGTGTTATTCCACGCACAGCTGCAAGTTCCCTTCATCCTCACACACCCAGGCCACAAAACAGCCATCGGTAGCACAGGCATGGGATAAAAGACGGCCATACTCGGCAAACCATCCACGAGCACGGGCTATGAATGCTGGCATTGCAAAACTCCTGTCCCTTGAAATGCTGTCATTCAGGCTGGTGGAGACTGACAGTTTCCGTGAATTAATGGCATTGGCAGTCCCACAAACAATGTGCCCAGCCGATTTTATTTCAGCAGGCAAGCCGTCCCTGGTCTGCAAAAGCAGTTGAGGCAAAAATTAAACATGCGCTACTAAAACGCCGTCAGTAGCAAGGTCCACCTGACCACCGATGCGTGGACCATACCCATGGCCAGGGACGATACCTTTCACTCACTGCCCATTGGGTGAATTTTTGTGGAGCCGGGTACAGATCTTGCGAGTGGCGCTGTACGTGTTCTGCCAACTCCAAGGATTGCCGGAATTAAGTCTGTCCACATTGACTCCTCCTCCTACTCCAGTTCCTCAGAATCATCGCTGCAGGAGCCGTCACGGTCTACCTCCACATGGACCCTGGACGCTTACCTGATGCGACCGATATGAGCACAGCCGTGGCCAAACGGCAACAGGCCGTTCTGAAATTAATTTACATGGGGAATCGAAGCCACACAGCGCAGGAGGTCTGGAATGCCATCAAGCAGGAGAGCGACGGTGGTTTTTGCCAGCGAATCTCCAGCCAGGCTTTGGTAGTTGTGACAATGGCCGAAATCTGGTGGCAGCTCTGGCCCTTGGCAAACTCACTCACATACCAGTCTGGCACATGTGCTCAACTTGGTCGTGCAGAGTTTTTTGAGGGACTATCCGGATCTTGATGCACTAGAGTGCGCTCACTTGCGACGTTCCAGCATGGCAGATCGCCATTGCAGCTCTGCAACGCAGATTGCGCCTTCCTGAACATCGCATCATATGTGACTTATCCACCAGGTGGAATTCAACGTTACATATGTTTGGAGCGGTTGTGTGAGCAGCACCAGCAGTAATGGAGTTCAGCTGCAACAGGCGCAACAACACGCAATTTTCGCCGTTCCCCCACTTCCCCTTAAAGATGGGCCACTATGAAAGGAAAAGGCCACGTTTTGCTTTTTGATGGTCAACGGGGATGGCGAGTGCAAAATGATGCACTATCACCTGACTGTCCCCCTTACGCCGCTTAAAAAAAAACGCAAGCAATAAGGGGTGATTTTTTGGGGAAAAGGTGGGATGAGGATTTACAAATTCCATCCCCTTCGGAAAAATCAAAACGGGTTCCTCAAAAAGGGCGGGGGGGGCCCCAAAAATTTTTGTGGGAGGATGGGGGGAAACCCAAGGGGGGAGGAAGAAATCGCCCAGAGGGAGGTACACAACCTCTAGCAAAATGAAAAAGCGGGGGGGGGATGCAGAGCACAAGATGACGCCTCTTGAGAGGACACGTTTTTTTTTCCCTTTTTGGGGGAGTCTGCAGCACATGGTTGATTTCATCTGCAGTGCCTAAGAAACGACCGCCGCATCGCCCACATTCTCACAACTTCTGATTTTTGGGTGTCCACCCTCCAGACCCCCGCTCCCCCGGAAAAACGTCAAAAGCCTAAATCAAAACCTTTTAACCGGAGCGTAAAAGCGGGAGTACCAAAAAAACCACTGGTGCAATCCCAAATTTTTTCTACCTTACCCCGAGACCCACTCCCCCCCTTACGCTTTAAAAAACCTCTGGGGCTCGAGGCAGTTTAAGAGCTCTGCAACAAGGGGAGCACACGCCCTGCCTCTGCACAGGAAAGACCAGAAAATTTTTAAAAAGGGGAAAAAATTTTTTTGGCAGGGGGCCCCAAATGTCTACACCACCCCCCCGGGGGGTTTCCCCGTCGCGGGGGGGGAAAGTACCTCAAAAAGGGGGACAGACTATTGGTTTTTTCCCCCAAAATGTCCCCCCCAGAGGGGTTTTTCCCCCCCAAAATTTAAGTTTTTTTTTAAAACCCCGGAAAAAATCCCCGAGCTTAGCCAAAAAGCATTGGAGGTGTTTTGGGTTGCCCTGCGCCATTTTTTTATCGGGGGGGGCTTTAGTGCGCAGGTGGGTACTAACAGACCGCCCCCAAATCGACTATCCTCCATAATTAAAACCTTTTTTACTTTTTTTGAAAAAAACCCCAAGGGGCATGGATCTCCCGCCAAATTTGTCTTTTCCCTTTTAAATTTTAAAAAAACGGGTTTTTCCCCAAGGGGTTTTCCCCCCCCCCTGTTATGTTCATCTTTCTCCCAAACCCAAAACCCCCAAAACCCCCCGGGCTCCAACACGCCAGTTGCTGCTCAAAAAATTCGTGTCCACAAACAAAACACAACCTACTTTTTGGGGGGTTTTTAGAACGCCAGTGTTCCCTGCTGGTAACGGCAAGAAGTCTCCTGTTCGCAAAAACATGGCCCCGAAAAAAAACTTTTACCAACATGCTCCAAAAAGGGAAAGCCCACCCTGCTTTTTAAAAGCTGAAAACATAAATTTTGAAGTTTTTGCAGGCCTAAAAAGTTTAAAAAATTTTTTTGACAAAAAAGGACAAATAAAAATTTGTCATCACAGCGCATATCCCCAAAAAGTAAATTTTAAAAAGGGGAACAAAAAAAAAAAAATAGAAAACCCCTTTTAAAATTTTTGGGGAAAATTTAAAGAAAAAAAAATAAAAATTTTTAGATTTAAAGAAATTAATGTTTTTTTAAAGGGCTTTAAACTTTCCCTTTTTAAAATAAATCAGAAAAAGGGGTGTACGAAACATTAAATCCCCAACATCATAAAAAAAGAGTTTTTTTAAAAAAGGGGAAAATTTTTAAAAAACACATACTGATGCCAATTTAAATTTTTAAACCCCCCATATATGAAAGGGGCCCGCATGTAAAATGTTTAAAAAATGCCAAAAAAAAATTTAAATTTCATCTAAAAATTTTCATCATGCATACTGAAAAAAGGAGTTATACCTGCAAGTGCTGTTAAACAAAAACCAAAAAAAGATATAAATTAATACTGGAAAAAAGGTAAACAAAAGTGCATAGTTACTCATGACAATTTTTATGTAAAACTGTATTTTCCCCCCAACAGCGTCAAAACCCCCGGCTTGTTGTCTTGGGGGAAAATTTTTTTAAAAAAAGGGGGAAAAAAAATTTTTTTTTTGTCATAGGGGGAGTATTACCATTAAAAATTAAACTGCGATTTTTTTTTTTCGTCCCAGTGCGAAACCCCAGCCTAAAACCCCCCCTTTTTATAGTCAGCCCAATTGCCAAAACGCTAAAACCCCCCCCCTACGCGTGACCGGAGGAAGGGTTTAAAAGGGTTACCCAAAAGCTTTTTGGGGGAACCAGACATTTTTAAAACCCCTTCAACACTCTTTCCCCAACAAAAAAAAACATGTTTTTAGCCGCAACTTTAATTTTTGTACGTATAACAACGGGGGTTAAAACCCCCAGAGGGTCCACTTCTTGGGGTACAGACATAGAATTTTACCTTTGCTAACCTAGCCTTTTTGGGGTTTTTTCCCACACTTGCAGCACCCCCCTTAAATGTGACAAAAAAATGCCAAAAGTTTTTTTAAATGGTTATTTTTTATTTTACATTAAAATTTTTTCATCAATCACATTTAAAAAGTCCCTTCTGGAAAATGTCATACATGCTTTTAAAAGTTTTTATTTTAAAAAAAATTAATAATTGAAAAGCCGGGGGCGTCACAAAAATTTGCGATTTTTTTATGTGATTTTTTATTACAAAATTCCCCCGTTCACTAAAATTTAAAAAAATTTTAACCCCAAAAAATTCCCCTTAAAAAAAATTAAAATTTTTTTAAAAAAAAAAAAGGGGGTTTAAAATTTTTTAAAAATTTACAACACCATATTTTTTTTACAATTTTTTGGGGTTTTTGGGGGTTTTTCCCTTTTTTTTTTGGGGGGTGCATAATGCGTTTTTTAAAAATTTTTTTTTTTTTTTTATTTTTCCCCCTTTTTTAAATTAAAAACCCGTGTATCTTTGTACCGGGTTGCCTAATAGGGAAAAAAATTTTTTTCTTCAAGTCAGCAGGGGTTTTTTTCCTTTTTTAAGGGAAAAAATGAAAAGGGGGGGGAAAAAAAAAGCAAGCTTTCAAGGGGGCTCACTCTCATCAACCCGGGGGGAAAAAATAACAAAAAAAATTTAAAAAAACACATAATTTTTTAAACAACATACACAGGGGAAAAAAACAATAGGGAAAACCCCAAAAAAAATGACGTTATCAGGAAAATGTCATTAAACTCACAGGGGTTAACATAAAAATTGGAACAATTTCCCCCCATAAGGATAAAATTTTTTTTTCCCCCTCATTGGGGGATTTTTTGGGTTTCATGACCCGGGAAAAGGGGGGAAAAACGCAGATTCCTTTAAATTTTTTAAAAGAATAAAAAAAACCATGTGATCTATTTCCCCCCCATCCTAACATGTCAAAGGCATATAAACTTTTTAAATTCCCCCAAAAACCTTTTTTCGTTCTCATATTTTAATTATATTTAATACCAGTAATTCCAAATCCATAAGCAAAACCGGGGGGCCCCAAAAAAATTTTTTTTCCCCGCTAAATTCTTTAAAATTTTTTCTGTAAATTTTGGGGGGCCTGATAATTCATTTTTTTTTCCCCCCTTTTTTTTCCCGGGGCTCCCCCCACTTTCCCCCCTCACAGGCTTAAAAAATTCCCCGTGTCCTTTTTGTGTGAAAGAAATATGTGATTCTTCTTTTTTGGGCCCCTTTTCTCTTGGGGCCCGATGAAGACACCGAGTAGTCTCTAAAGCTTTAAAAATTTTTACCATATTTTCTTTTTTCCCCCTTTAAAAGTTATCAACCACAAGACTGCCCCAATATAAATATTTTTCTTTTTTTGTAATTAAATTTACCTTTTTTTTTTTGGGTTTTTAAAATTTAATTTTTTCTTGTTTGAAGTCAAAAAAAATTTTAAATTTTTCCACGTAACGGGGGAATAACTAAAAATTTTGTGCCTCCCCCCTTTTTCCCGGGGGGCCTTTTAACCCGCGCCATTTCTGCCCAGAATGTTAGATGCACAAAAAAAAAAACGCTGATGTTTTGTGGGGTTCAGAAAACCCCGCGGGGTTTCCCCCCGGGTGTCTGGAAAAAATTTAAACCGCTGCTAACCAATTTTAAAATTTAAAAAGTCCCATACTAGGCCTCTGCCCACCCCCCCCTTTTCCCCTTTGGTTTTTAAAACCCCCAAAATTTCGCACAAAGTTTTTAGATGCACATTTTTTAAAAAATCGCTGATGGGTTTTGGGGGTTCTTTTAAAGCCTGCTGTTCCCCTGCTGTTTTTCCCCGGGGGAAAAAAATTTACTGCTAGTTTTCCTAACAGGTAAAAAAAACCCCAAACATCTCAAAGTGTCTTTTTCACACATAGTTTTGAGGCTACACCATAAATTTTTTAAGCTGTAAACATTTAAAAATTTAACTTAAAACCCCAAAAAAAGATTTGTTTTTGGGCCCCAAATCTGTAACAAAATAATTGTGACATATTATTACAGATATCAAAAAGTCAAAAAAAAATGCAAACAAAAAAAACCCACTTAAAAAAAGGGGTACTGGGGGGGAAAACCCTTTTCCCCCCATAGCTTAGACAAATCCAACTCACACATGATGACTCAAATGGGGGAATTTTGGGGGAAGGGGGCTTTTAAGTGGGTTGAATTTTTTACAACTGCTGCAGGGGGGAAGGGGGTTTTACTTCAGTTTTTTTTTCCTTTGAAATAAATTTTTCAAAAAAATATAAATTTTTTCCAATGTTGTTTTTAAAGGGGCGTGATGTAAAACCTGAAAAAATTGGGGGAAAACAAAAAACATTTGGGGGGGGAAAATTTTTTCCTTTTTTTAACATTACTTATATTTGTTCATTTTTTAAAAAAAAAACATATTGTTTAAAAAAATTAAACCCAATCAAAAATTTTTCCTTTTATGGAAACAAGATTTTTTCCCCCCAAAAAAAATAAAAGCATTACCTTTTTTAAAAATCAATAGTGCATAGTCACAAAAACAAAATAAATCCCAAAAAGGGGTTTTTGGGGGAAAAACACAACTGATAGAATGGGGGAAAAATATCTTTTTTAAACAGACAAAATTTTCGACCCCCTTTTCAAAACGATAAAAATACTGTATTTTAAAAAAACAGCTGTTCCCCACCCCACACGAAATTTTTTTTTGTAGTTTTTTATTAATAGGGCACACGTTTATGTTTCACCCCTAGGTGAAAATTTTTCTGAGTAAAGCATCATACAACGCCTTTGTGTTGTCGGTACGCTTCGATAAAGGGGAAAAGCCACCGGAATGTTTTTTCCCCCCCATAAAAAGCACAGACGCTCCAATACCCAAAACCCCCCCCAACCAGGAAAAAAATCGTGCGGCCAAACAAAAAAAGGGGGAACATAAAAAGCACTAAAACCCCCTTTTTAAAAAAAAAAATAAAAAAAAGGATGTAATTTAAAAAACACTTTTAAAAAAAGGGACAGAATTCATCGCCATTCAAAACCCCTGTGGGGGTGCAGTCCCATTCCCCAAAAAAAAATAAAAAATTTTTTCTTAAACCGTTGGTCCCCCCTTGCAATCCCAGTCCAAAATAGCTTTTCCCCTAGCACTTTTTTTTAAAGGGGGTTTTTTTTTTTTAATATAAAATGATTTTGGGGGATATTTTTTAGTATTACATGATGGAAATTTTTTATATTTTTTTAAAAAAAATTTTTTTGAAAATTTTTTAAAAATGAAAAAGGGTTTTTAAAAAACTGTTGCTTTTTCCCAAAAATTTTAAGGATTTTTATAAAAAACTTTTATGCTTTTATTTAAAAACTTTTTAAAAAAAAAATTTAAAATTAAAACCCTTTTTATTGTGGTTCATTGCTTTTCAAAATGTTAATGAAACGTTTTTTTTTTCAATTTTAATTTTTTTATTTTTTTAAAGTAAAAACACCATCTTTTGGTACTAAAGGTTTTTTTTTCTCTTGTTTGGGGGATAGACATTTTTTAAAATTTTTCTAAAGGAAAATACTTATCAAATAAAATTTTAAAAAAACCCCCCTTTTTCCCCCCCGGGTCCCCAAAAAACCCCCAGTTGTTTCTCGGGGAAAAACTTTTAGCAAAAAATTTAAAAACTTCCCTCCCGGGGACTGGGGTTCAGTAATGTCACTGATCCCCTGCTTTTGGGGAACGGGGGAACCCCCCCGCTGCCCCCCTTTCTGTTCTCATCCCGGGTTACAACACCGCCAGTTGTTTCTTCTGGGGTGCTGTTAGCACAGTTTAAAACTTGCTCCTTTTTACTGGGGTTCAGTAATGTCAGCTGATCCCCTGCTGTGTGAACGGCAAAAGTCCTGCTGCCTCCACCATGTTCTCTTCTCATCCCTGGGCTACAACACGCCAGTTGTTGCTCGGAAGTGCTGTTAGCACAGTGAACACTTCTCCTGTGTTACTGGGGTTCAGTAATGTCAGCTGATCCCCTGCTGTGTGAACGGCAAAAAGTCCTGCTGCCTCCACCATGTTCTCTTCTCATCCCTGGGCTACAACACCGCCAGTTGTTTCTCGGAAGTGCTGTTAGCACAGTCTACACTTGCTCCTGTGTTACTGGGGTTCAGTAATGTCAGCTGTTCCCCTGCTGTGTGAACGGCAAAAAGTCCTGCTGCCTCCACCATGTTCTCTTCTCATCCCTGGGCTACAACACGCCAGTTGTTGCTCGGAAGTGCTGTTAGCACAGTGAACACTTTCTCCTGTGTTACTGGGGTTCAGTAATGTCAGCTGATCCCCTGCTGTGTGAACGGCAAACAGTCCTGCTGCCTCCACCATGTTCTCTTCTCATCCCTGGGCTACAACACCGCCAGTTGTTGCTCGGAAGTGCTGTTAGCACAGTGAACACTTGCTCCTGTGTTACTGGGGTTCAGTAATGTCAGCTGTTCCCCTGCTGTGTGAACGGCAAAAAGTCCTGCTGCCTCCACCATGTTCTCTTCTCATCCCTGGGCTACAACACCGCCAGTTGTTGCTCGGAAGTGCTGTTAGCACAGTCTAACACTTGCTCCTGTGTTACTGGGGTTCAGTAATGTCAGCTGATTCCCCTGCTGTGTGAACGGCAAAACAGTCCTGCTGCCTCCACCTGTTCTCTTCTCATCCCTGGGCTACAACACCGCCAGTTGTTTCTCGGAAGTGCTGTTAGCACAGTCAACACTTGCTCCTGTGTTACTGGGGTTCAGTAATGTCAGCTGTTCCCCTGCTGTGTGAACGGCAAAAGTCCTGCTGCCTCCACCCTGTTCTCTTCTCATCCCTGGGCTACAACACCGCCAGTTGTGTTCTCGGAAGTGCTGTTAGCACAGTCTACACTTGCTCCCTGTGTTACTGGGGTTCAGTAATGTCAGCTGATCCCCTGCTGTGTGAACGGCAAACAGTCCTGCTGCCTCCACCCTGTTCTTTCTCATCCCTGGGTTACAACACCGCCAGTTGTTTCTCGGAAGTGCTGTTAGCACAGTCACACTTGCTCCTGTGTTACTGGGGTTCAGTAATGTCAGCTGATCCCTGCTGTGTGAACGGCAAAAAGTCCTGCTGCCTCCACCCTGTTCTGTTCTCATCCCTGGGTTACAACACCGCCAGTTGTTTCTCGGAAGTGCTGTTAGCACAGTCTACACTTGCTCCTGTGTTACTGGGGTTCAGTAATGTCAGCTGTTCCCCTGCTGTGATAACGGCAAAAAGTCCTGCTGCCTCCACCATGTTCTCTTCTCATCCCTGGGCTACAACACCGCCAGTTGTTGCTCGGAAGTGCTGTTAGCACAGTGAACACTTTCTCCTGTGTTACTGGGGTTCAGTAATGTCAGCTGATCCCCTGCTGTGTGAACGGCAAACAGTCCTGCTGCCTCCACCATGTTCTCTTCTCATCCCTGGGCTACAACACCGCCAGTTGTTGCTCGGAAGTGCTGTTAGCACAGTGAACACTTGCTCCTGTGTTACTGGGGTTCAGTAATGTCAGCTGTTCCCCTGCTGTGTGAACGGCAAAAAGTCCTGCTGCCTCCACCATGTTCTCTTCTCATCCCTGGGCTACAACACCGCCAGTTGTTTCTCGGAAGTGCTGTTAGCACAGTTAACACTTGCTCCCGTGTTACTGGGGTTCAGTAATGTCAGCTGATCCCCTGCTGTGTGAACGGCAAACAGTCCTGCTGCCTCCACCCTGTTCTGTTCTCATCCCTGGGCTACAACACGCCAGTTGTTGCTCGGAAGTGCTGTTAGCACAGTCACACTTGCTCCTGTGTTACTGGGGTTCAGTAATGTCAGCTGTTCCCCTGCTGTGTGAACGGCAAAAAGTCCTGCTGCCTCCACCATGTTCTCTTCTCATCCCTGGGCTACAACACTGCCAGTTGTTCTCGGAAGTGCTGTTAGCACAGTGAACACTTTCTCCTGTGTTACTGGGGTTCAGTAATGTCAGCTGATCCCCTGCTGTGTGAACGGCAAACAGTCCTGCTGCCTCCACCATGTTCTTTCTCATCCCTGGGCTACAACACCGCCAGTTGTTTCTCGGAAGTGCTGTTAGCACAGTCTACACTTGCTCCTGTGTTACTGGGGTTCAGTAATGTCAGCTGTCCCCTGCTGTGTGAACGGCAAAAGTCCTGCTGCCTCCACCATGTTCTGTTCTCATCCCTGGGCTACAACACTGCCAGTTGTTGCTCGGAAGTGCTGTTAGCACAGTAACACTTCTCCTGTGTTACTGGGGTTCAGTAATGTCAGCTGTTCCCCTGCTGTGTGAACGGCAAAAAGTCCTGCTGCCTCCACCATGTTCTCTTCTCATCCCTGGGCTACAACACGCCAGTTGTTGCTCGGAAGTGCTGTTAGCACAGTCAACACTTTGCTCCTGTGTTACTGGGGTTCAGTAATGTCAGCTGTTCCCCTGCTGTGTAACGGCAAAAAGTCCTGCTGCCTCCACCATGTTCTCTTCTCATCCCTGGGCTACAACACTGCCAGTTGTTGCTCGGAAGTGCTGTTAGCACAGTAACACTTGCTCCTGTGTTACTGGGGTTCAGTAATGTCAGCTGTTCCCCTGCTGTGTGAACGGCAAAAAGTCCTGCTGCCTCCACCCTGTTCTCTTCTCATCCCTGGGCTACAACACCGCCAGTTGTTTCTCGGAAGTGCTGTTAGCACAGTAACACTTGCTCCTGTGTTACTGGGGTTCAGTAATGTCAGCTGATCCCCTGCTGTGTGAACGGCAAACAGTCCTGCTGCCTCCACCCTGTTCTGTTCTCATCCCTGGGTTACAACACCGCCAGTTGTTTCTCGGAAGTGCTGTTAGCACAGTCTACACTTGCTCCCGTGTTACTGGGGTTCAGTAATGTCAGCTGATCCCCTGCTGTGTGAACGGCAAACAGTCCTGCTGCCTCCACCCTGTTCTGTTCTCATCCCTGGGTTACAACACCGCCAGTTGTTTCTCGGAAGTGCTGTTAGCACAGTCTACACTTGCTCCTGTGTTACTGGGGTTCAGTAATGTCAGCTGATCCCCTGCTGTGTGAACGGCAAAAAGTCCTGCTGCCTCCACCCTGTTCTGTTCTCATCCCTGGGTTACAACACCGCCAGTTGTTTCTCGGAAGTGCTGTTAGCACAGTCTACACTTGCTCCTGTGTTACTGGGGTTCAGTAATGTCAGCTGTTCCCCTGCTGTGTGAACGGCAAACAGTCCTGCTGCCTCAACTTTAATTTCCATGGGTACCTTCTGCTACCCATCCGGGTTCCAGTACCGTCAGCTGTTTCTCCGCAGTGCCTTTGGCCTAGGTGCCTCCATGTCGGTATCCGAGTTCCAGCAACGTCTGCTGGTCCTTGGTAGTGCTTTGGAGCACAGGTACCTCCTGCTTAGTAACCGTGTCCCAGTAACGTCAGCTGGTCCTCGGTTGTGCCATTGGCTCTTTTCCTTCTGCTGACCCTCCGGGTTCCAGCACAGTCAGCTGGTCCTCGTTACTTTCATTGGCTCTTGTACCTTCTGCTACCCATCCGGGTTCCAGTACCGTCAGCTGGTTCTCCGCAGTGCCTTTGGCCTAGGTGCCTCCATGTCGGTATCCGAGTTCCAGCAACGTCTGCTGGTCCTTGGTAGTGCTTTGGAGCACAGGTACCTCCTGCTTAGTAACCGTGTCCCAGTAACGTCAGCTGGTCCTCGGTTGTGCCATTGGCTCTTTTCCTTCTGCTGACCCTCCGGGTTCCAGCACAGTCAGCTGGTCCTCGTTACTTCCATTGGCTTTTGTACCATCACCAACAGGACAAAGAAGGTTAAGACAAACTACAAGATACAGAACAAGAGACAGAAGAACAATAAGCAGAAGATCAAAAAGCAGAAGAACATTAAGTATAAGACCAAAATGAAGAGCAAAATATATGCTCTAAATTCTAAGCAGAAGAAGACTAAGCAGTGTATGGGGGTGAGTCCGTTTCCTCCTCGTGGTGCCCCTGGAAAATGCCTGATGCTGCTGCAGGCTAAACTGAACGCGGACAAATACTGTTGTAATTAAAATCTTTCGTGACAGCAAGAACGGAAGGATGAAAATTCAGAGTTTTACAGATTACAAGTACAGGAATGTCTGTCACAAATAAGAATATGATGAAAAGGATGAATAGGAAGAAGATGAAGAAGTAGAATATGAAGAATAATAACTGTTTAATAAGAACAATATAAGTAATGTTAACAAAAAGATGAATAGCAAGAAGTTTTAGAAGATTAAAAAGGTGAAGATGAAGAATAATTTGATGAGAAAGATGATGCTGCTGAAGATTATGAAGGAGAAAGTGTGTGAAAAGTTAAAAAGGTGAAGACCATGGAAGTTGTGAAACAGACATATTTGACAAAATAGAAAAAAGGTTAACAACATTGTGAATTTCTTCGTCAATCCGAACGTATTTCCTAAAAAAAAAAAAATAATGCTATTCCATTGGATTGGGTTAAACATCTATGCCTTTAATGTCTCCTCAACCTCCCCCAATACATTCTACATTACTCTTTGTTGTTTTCCTTTATGTACAATTAACCTACAAGGCAAGAATGGGGTTTTTTTTATTTCGATATTTTGTTCCCATAGACTTACATGGGACTTCCGGTATCGGTATCGGGTATCGCCGATATTTTTTGTGTATCGGCGATACCATTCCGATTCCGATACTTTTGGATATCGGAAAGTATCGCTCAACTCTAGTCGCTGCCCATTGTTCAAGCTTATTCAGATCCTTCTGAATCCTTTATCTGTCTTCTCTAGTGTTAGCTGTCCCTCCTCGCTTTGTGTCATCTGCAAATTTGATTCGTTTACCTTTTATTCACTTATCTAGATCATTTATAAAAGTGTTGAACAACACTAAGGCCAGAACAGAGCCTTGTGGTATCCCACTTGAACCACTCTTCCAGTTGAATGATGAATCAGAATGAGAAAATAATCGCATATCTGCACTGCCCCATAGTACAATATTGGGCTGAGTACTATCCAATAAAACATCACATAGCACTCGGCTGTGTCCTATGTCAGTGTGAACGAACCCTTAGAGGCTCGTCCTGACTTTAACATTCAGACATTAACTGAGAAAACTCATCCTGTGCACCTATTCCATACGCCGGCTACCGACTTGTGTTGTACGTGTACGGCGGATGCTATGACATCCAAATTAGAAGTTACTGATCATGAAATCTAACCTTAGCATGTGCTCTGTGTAATGTGCAGTATGTCCGCACAGCAGCTGCTGCATATTTTCCTGTTACATTTCACCTTGCTCACTGAGGAAACATCCTCAGAACCTTTACACCAGGCTGAGTTGATACATTTAGAAGATTTAGAGCTGAATCTCATCTACTCACAAGATGTAAAAGTGACCAAATATAAAGTGTCATGGTGTGTAAAATTTGATTTATACAACAGGACTTGCCCTTTTTGCCCTTTGGTGATTAGCCAATTCTGTTTTGCTTTTTCCTCTTCTTCTTCGAAGAGTCATAACTTTTTTTTTGTTTACTTAACAATATGAGGGCTTCTGTATTGTGAGACGAAAATTAAAAAATATAAAATCTCAAAAAAAGCTATAAAAAAAACAAAAAACAATTGTGGAATTGTACTTTTTTTTGCAATTTCACAGCACTTTAATTTTTCCCACCATTTCCAGTGCACTATATGGTAATATCAATTATGTTGGTCAAAAGTACAACTCATCCCGCAAAACAAACAAGCCCTCATACAGCCACATTGATGGAAACATAAAAAGTTATGGCTCTGGGAATAAGAGTAGCAAAAAAAAAAACAGAAAAAAAAGGAAAATCCCAAGGTGGTGAAGGGGATAAAAGCACATAACGCAAGAAATTGAATTATTATAATGGACAAGGATTATCCAAGTGTTACAATAGACAGAGCGCAGCACTTTTTTACTAATAGCTCATTAACCACTGCTGCAGACTGTTAAAGTTCAGCTGGATTCCTACCTATTCTAATCTGCATCATTGCATATGCAATATTAAAGTGTGTCAGCTATTAGCCTCCTCAACATGTTTCACTAAATTGGCGTAATAATCCCATTCCTAGCAGACCTCCATTTGCCTCTAAAACAATTTATGAATTTAGTCACTGACAAAGAAGTCAGTGCACTGTATTATTAAATGGGTGGTTGGTTACTACAGGAATGCCATCCATGTTAATGGTGAGGTCACTTTGACTTTACTAAGGATGTGTTCGTGTTAAAGAGATTGAAAGGAGTTGGATACAGTCCTAGGAGACCTCAAACTCTTATTCACTTCTTTTTAGGGCAATTCATGTATAGGCTATTTTTTTTAAGAAATTCACCGATCATGTTCATTAATTTAACATTTTGATTGATAAAACTTTTATTGATGCGGTAATATGAAATATACTTATTTATTAACATTTTTTGTTAATGGGGAAAAGAGGATAATTTGAATTTCTATACTTTTTGATGTTTTTTAGATTTTAAAACCTTTTTAAATTTTACTTTATTTTTATAACCCCCTTAGGGGACTTGAAACTTTGATCATTTGAGCACTGCAGTAGAGTCTTTGATAATCATGTAATTGAAAGGATTGATTGACAGTGGCATTCAAGTTGTTAAATAATAAAGATTAGAGGAAACTTCAGTCACGGGTGTTTTTACAGGTAGATGCTAGCTGTGGTGCAGACTCAGCTCCTGAGCCTGCTCCATGCATAGGGACTTGACATATACGCACTATTACTTCCTACATCAGAAAAGGGTTAGATGCAATTTTTTTTTTTTTACAAACAATAGTTAAGACAAAATTTATTTTACTCCCCTAGATTTTTAATTGGATTGTGAGCTGAGCTTTGACTAGGATATTCCAAGATATTGAAATATTTTGTCTTAAACCACTTCATTGGTTTAAAAGTATATTGTGGGTCAATGTCTTACTGGAAGGTAAGCTCCCATCCCAATCTCAAATCTCTGCCATACTGAAGCAGGTTATCTTGACAAATTGCCCAGCATTTACTGCCAACCATCTATCCTTAAAGTCTGAATAGTTTTCCAGACCCTGTTTATAAAAATAATCCCCATAGCAGCACCATTCTTCCTTGTGGGAATAGTGTTCTTGGATTGAAGGGAAATATTAGAATTGAGCCACACATAGCGCCTCTCATGATAGCCAAAAAGTTAAGTTTTAGTCTCATCCTTCAAGAAAATTTTCCATGTGTTTGAGAAATCTATTGAATGTTGTTTGGTAAACTCCGAACATATTTTTATATGTTTTTCTTCATGCAAAATCAATCTTCTGTAAAGCCCACTTTTCACTTCTATGTCTGAACGTGCTTGCTGCAACCCCTGCACGTGGCGCCACACTAACACTACAGTTACTGCTCAACGAAGCCGGCAGCATGTGGATGTTTAGCTTTTAGATTACTGAGACTAGTTGTCTAATCTTTTCTATAAACTTGTTTTGCTGAATTATTTCTGGTGTTCTGACTCCAGCTTGAAGTTTGACCACCTCCTTGTCTCCTGATTTCGTCTTTGATATGACTTCTCAGCCTAGACCCTGCTTGGCAACCTTTCCTGCCTCTGGTTTGCTTTTTCAGACAGCAGCTCTTCTGTGGAAGCAATCCCCTGGACCTTTTTGTAAGACCACATCCCTGTACAGGGGTTAAAATGTGTAAGTTGGGATTCCTCTTGAATTTGACAGATGGAGTGGCTTGTGCCACGTCTGTTCGTGGTAGCCTTCCTGAGCTTGAAAGACATACCACCACTGTTGTGGATTGTTAGATCTTTTTTTTCTGTAATCATTGGTGTCTTGGTAAATCTTTGATTAGTGCCCTTATTATCTTGTGAATTTTGGTGGGTGGTCTTTCTTTTATTATAAAGAATTTAATGGTGCTAAATGAGATGTTCAATGTTTGGAATACTTTTTTTTTATATAATCCACCACTACTCTATAAAACTTTGTCTCCAACCTGTTCGGAGAGTTTTTTGGTCTTCATATTGCTTGCCTAGCAGTGTTGCAGTTAAGGGACCTTTCGTAACAAATGTATTTCACATCCATGAAACAAAGCCCATTGATATGCAGGATACATAAATCATTATTGGACCCTGATAGGGCATGTCCTATAGATCTACAGTTGTAGGCACTGCACATTAAAATATATATAGCATTCCTTAAGTGTCAGTCTCCAAAATCTTAACTGAAACCAATTTTGCAGTGTTTCAACATCTGCAGCAAGCTTGGTTAGTGGGAAAGTATTTTCTTATGAAATACAACTGTTTAGTCTTTTTTTCTATTGAGACTCATTTCCATTTTATTTTAATAGTGCTATCAATGTAAATGATTGATGTTTCCAATTGAATTGTCACGACTTTTGCAAAAAAATATATATCAGTTGTCAACACTGAATTAGCTTCTATGTAAACTGTCACTTTGGTATTAATAGTATATGCTAACAAAATGATAGTTGATCACTAGATTCCCAGAAGCTAACTGAACTGTGACAACCAATATGGTGGCACTTCCTCTTGTGATTGCTACAAAAAAGGCTGTCTCACCAAACAGATACCAGTATATTTGTAATAGTGATATAGTAACCTGTCACACACGCGCACACATAAAAAAGAACGGATTAACAATTGTATGACTTGTCATGTTTTCTTAAGTATGTACTTTGCAACACTTAGATAATGTGCACTAAGAAACCTACATTCATGACGTGTTCCTTAAAATTATCTCAACCCACTCAAATTCACAGAAATATGGTGCGAACCGTCTGAAACAGCTTTATTGCTGCTTTGCTTTTGTTTTGCTATTGTTTTCTATACATTTCTTAACCCCTTAACGACCACCTTTTAACAACGGCAGTTAAGGGTACTTATTCCTCAGGGTCGCTTTTTAACGGCGCGGAGAAATAAGGCAATAGCGACCCCCAGCATCAGAAAATCTCCAGGGCCGAGACCCTGGAGAACATGATTTGGTCGGTTTTAACTATCCCCAGTGTTGCGATCGCCATTATTCACCAAATAACACCAACCACAAAAAAACAAAAAAAAAAGCTGATTTCCAATTCATTTCTCTCTCTTCTGATATGATTCCCTGGTACCACTGGTGTCCCCAAACCCTCTGGCCCGCATGAGCAGTGCGCCAGCCAAGATCAGATGGCCGGCACCTGGCAACTATAGAAGATTTTTCCTATTGGTTCATTTTGATCACTGTGATAGAACCTATCACAGTGACCACAATAAAAAAAATAGTAAATCAAACTCCCCTTTGTCACCCACTTAGTTAGATAAAAATAAAATTAAAAAAGTTTTTTGTTCCATTCTTTGCAGTTAATGTTAGGGTTGGGGTTAGAGCTAGGGTTAGGGTTGGGCTAGGGTTATTGTTGGGACTAGGGTTAAGATTGGGCTTGGGTTATGGTTGGGCTAGGGTTAGGGTTGGGTTAGGGTTAGGGTTGGGCTAGGGTTAGAGTTGGGGTTAGAGCTAGGGTTAGGCTAGGGTTAGGGCTGTGTTGGGATTAGGGTTGTGTTGGAGTTACGGTTGTGGTGTTGGGTTTAGGGTGATGATGGGGTTATGGTTATGGTTGGGATTAGGGTTAGGGGTGTGTTGGGGTTAAGGCCACGTTAGTGTTGGAGTTATATTTGGGGGGTTTCCACTGTTTAGGTACATCGGGGAGTCTCCAAATACAACATGGCGTCCGCCATTGATTCCAGCCAATTTAGCGTTTAAAAAGTTAAACGGTGCCCCCTCCCTTCTGAGCCCTGCCACACGCCGAAACTGTGGCTTTCCCCTCCATACGGGGTATCAGCATACTCAGAAGAAATTGCCCGTGTTTGCGTGGGTTTCCTCCGGGTTCTCCGGTTTCCTCCCACATTCCAAAAAACATACAGATAGGGAATCTAGATTGTGAGCTCCTTCGGGGACAGCGACGATAATGTGTGCAAACTGTAAAGCGCTGCGGAATATGTTAGCGCTATATAAAAATAAAGATTATTATTATTACAACAAATTTTGTGGTCCATTTTCTCCTGATACCCTTGTGAAAGTAAAAAAGTTTGGTTCCAAAATATTTTTTTTCCTTCCACATTGCTTTAGTTCTCATGAAGCTCCTGAAGGGTTAATAAAATTATTGAATGTAGTTTTGTGCATCTTGTGGGGTGTAGTTTTTAGAATGGTGTCACTTTTGGGTATTTCCTGTCATATTGACTCCCCAAACTCACTTCAAATGTGAGGTTGTCCCTAATAAAATGGTTTTGTTAATTTTGTTGTATAAATGAGAAATCGCTGTTCAAATTTTAACCCTTATAGCTACCTAACAAAAAAAATGTTTTAAAAAAATGTGCTGATGTAAAGTAGACATGTGGGAAATATTATTTATTAAGTAGTTTGTGTGACATATCTCTTGGATTTAAGAGCATAAAATTCAAAGTTTGAAAATTGCAAAAATGTTCAAAATCTTTGCAAAATTTTAATTTTTTACATAAACAAATGCAATTCATATCAAATAAATTTTACCAATATCTTGACATACAATGTGTTAGGGTTCGAGTTCCCACTGCTGCACAAGGAGAGTCTCGAACCAGTTACGCTGCGGTCCCCCATCCATCGTGGAGCCTGCTCAGCAGAGACGTCGGTCCCAGCGTCTTGCTCATTCCAATACTATGCAGAGACTTGCTGCTGCCACTCCTGGATCTTCTATTATAGCCAGTGCTGGAGCAGATGTCTTTGGGACGAAGTCCTGCGCTCCCCTTCTGACCATGCCCAGAGTAAGATCTCTCATTGGAGATCAGGGGTCACATGTTCAAGTACTGCAGCAGCTCCTATTGGTCCGTCAGGAAGGTCCTGAAACTACATGTGTTTTGGAACAGTTTCTCATTGGTCTTTTTTCTGGCAGGTCCTGTAGCTGTTACTATAAAAGGGTGGCATGCTGGGCCACCATGCGCTAGTATCAATTGCATTATGTGCTTTGTGCCAGTGTGATCATGTACGCATGTGGTTAGGGCTCGGCTGAAATAAGCCCCTAGAATACCGGTTTATCCGGTGAGGAGATTTGGGTGCACGTGGTTAGGGCTTGGCTGAAAAAAGCCCCTAGAATACCGGCTTCTCTGGCGAGGAGATTGCTTGATTGCGTTGCTGTCTGCATGATCATGGACTGCTATCCGCACAGCAGTTATCTGTGTATCCCTGTGAGTCTAACAGGACACAGTCTTTTTCTCAGCGGCTCTGTGACGCAACAGGGTTCGCTTTATAACGCTGGTTCAGTGCCCTAGCGTTTTACTTTGCGGCTCACTGAAGTTAAGTGAGTTCGTACTTATCGCCATATAGTGCTGTGGCATTCCCGTTAGCGGCTCTGGGGATTAACAGAGTTTGCACTAACTGCCACAGTGCGCTACGGCGTTTATTTTAGCGACTCTGCAGGATAACAGAGTTCGCTACCTTTGCCATCTTTCTAGCAGCGGGCTTCGCCTGCATGGTGGACCCCGGGCTGCGAACGCACCTCTCTACAATATCTATTAGGTGCGTTCCGCAGACCCTAACACAATGTTTCACAAAAAACATTCTCAGAATCAGCGGGATCCGTTAAAGCGTTCCAGAGTTATAACCCCATAAAGTGACAGAGGTCAGAATGATAAAAATTGGCTTGGTCATTAAGTACAAATTTGGCTCTGTCACTAAGGGGTTAAGTAATTTTCTTTGGAATAAGACATCCGACCACAGACTACATTAGACCTGCATGGAAACATTTTGGGTGATACATTGGTGAATGAGGGAGTGTCTTGTTATGTTTCGGTAGCTGAGGAGTGCAGGTAAAAAAGGCAATACACCAGAGAAGTTGGAATCTATGAGATTGCAGTACCCTGACTAACCACCACAACTAGAGGCAGCCGTGGAGCGTTCCTACGTTGGTCCTAGACGCCTCGTCACAGCCTGAGAAACCAACCACACCCAAAGATAGAAATAGGAAAACTATCTGCCCCGGAGCAGAACCCCAATGATAACAGAAAGCCCCCAAACATGTAATGGCGGTTAGACAAGATGAAATACTGACACAGAAAGAAAATAGTATGAGCAAACGCTGGGGCCCAAACTAACTAAATAGAAAAGGATAGGAAGGGTACTTACTGCAATCCCAGAAAACCCTGAAAGGCACCAACTCTACTAATTTCAAAAACACCTGAGATCACACGACCTCTACCACCTAAATTAGTTCTCTGGTGTAACAAAATCAAAACAGCAGCCACTGAAAAAACTGGAAAAAGCAAAAGTACAAACATCAGTGGCTGAACAAAACTGAGAGGGCAGAAGCCCCCGGAGGGGACCCTGAAGGCCCCCACAGAAGTGCAGGACAAAATGCAAAAATATAGCACAAACACAAAAGAAGAAAATGTCTTATCTGTTAGCAGGAGATGCAGACACGACACAGCAGGCTACAAGGGAAACAGGAATAAAGGATCCAGACCAGAACAATTGATCACCGGCAACCCTGATGGGAAGGTGACTCCCTTATATAAGACCAATCAGTAACACCTGATTCCCAGTCCTCACAATCTTCACTGGACAGACTAGCACCGCTTGTAACCACCAGAGGGAGCCTCTGCTCAGAACTCATCTCAAACCCATTCACAACAGTACCCCCCCCTTGAGGAGGGGTCACCGAACCCTCATTTGAGCAACTAGGTCGGTCAGGATGAGTTCTATGATACGCACGGATAAGTCTCCTAGCATGGATGTCCGAAGCAAACACCCAAGAATTGTCTTCCTGACCATAACCTCTCCATTTAACCAAATACTGGAGTTTCCGTCTAGAAAAACGAGAATCTAATATTTTCTCAACCACATACTCCAGATTGCCCTCAACCAAAACAGGGTCAGGAGGCACAGCAGCAGGAACCACTGGCTCAACAAACCTCTTCAACAAGGACTTGTGGAACACGTTATGGATCTTAAATGTCCCTGGAAGAAGCAAACGAAAAGAAACAGGATTAATAATCTCCATGATCTTATAAGGTCCAATGAACCTAGGCTTAAATTTAGGAGATGCTACTCTCATAGGAATATTCTTTGAGGACAACCAGACCAAGTCCCCCACTTTAAACCGAGGACCATCAGTCCTATGCCGGTTAGCAAACCGCTGGGCCCTCTCAGTTTGACCATTGGTCTGAGGATGAAATGCCGAGGAGAAAGACAATTGAACACCCAGTTTAGAACAAAAAGTCCTCCAAAATCTGGAAACAAACTGGACTCCTCTGTCAGACACAATGTTCTCAGGAATGCCGTGTAAACGAACCACGTGCTGAAGGAACAACGGCACCAATTCAGAGGAGGAAGGCAACTTACGTAATGGCACAAGATGTATCATTTTGGAAAACCTATCACAAATTACCCAGATGGTGGTGATTCTCTGAGAAACAGGAAGGTCGGAAATGAAATCCATAGAGATATGGGTCCATGGTCTCTTGGGCACAGGCAATGGCATCGACAAACCACTAGAGCGAGAGCAAGGCTTGGAGCGAGAGCAAGTCCCGCAGGACTGCACAAATTCCCTGACATCACGAGACAAGGTAGGCCACCAAAAGGACCGACTAACCAAGTCTCGGGTACCAAAAATTCCGGGATGCCCAGCCAATGCGGAACAATGAATCTCAGACATCACACTCTTTTTCCACTGGTCCGGGACAAACAATTTTCCAACAGGGCAGCGCTCGGGCCTATCCTCCTGACACCCCTCCAGAGCAAGTCTCAAATTGGGCGAGATGGCGGAAAGAACTACACCCTCTTTCAAAATAACAGAAGGATCAGATAACTCAGGAGAGTCAAAAAGGAAACTCCTCGAGAGGGCATCCGCCTTAACATTCTTAGTGCCAGGAAGAAAGGAAACCACAAAATTAAAACGTGTGAAAAACAAGGCCCACCTGGCCTGTCTAGGATTGAGTCGCTTGGCAGATTCTAGATAGACCAGATTCTTATGGTCCGTAAGGACCACCACCTGATGTTTGGCTCCCTCCAGCCAAAGTCTCCACTCTTCAAAAGCCCACTTCATGGCCAATAACTCCCAATTACCCACGTCATAATTACGTTCAGTAGGAGAAAATTTTCGAGAGAAAAAGGCACAAGGGTTACTTTTAGAGGTCTCTGGATCTTTTTGGGACAAAACGGCACCTGCCCCAATTTCAGAGGCATCAACCTCCACCTGAAATGGCAGAGAAACATCAGGCTGCCGTAGAACAGGAGCAGAAGTGAATCTCTGCTTAAGTTCCTGAAATGCAGAGACTGCCTCAGGAGGCCAATTCACCACATCAGAACCCTTTCTGGTCAAATCAGTTAATGGTTTAACAATAACCGAGAAATTACCAATAAATTTACGATAAAAATTGGCAAAACCCAAAAATCTCTGAAGAGCCTTTAATGAAGTAGGTTGGACCCAATCACAGATGGCCTGAACCTTGACCGGGTCCATTTCAATAACAGATGGGGACAAAATGAATCCCAGAAATGAGATCCTCTGTACGCCAAAAAGACACTTTGATCCCTTCACATACAGAGCATTCTCTCTCAAAATCTGGAATACAGTTCGAACATGTTTCACATGAGAGTCCCAGTCATTAGAAAAAATCAAGATATCATCCAAATAAACAATCAGAAATTTGTCCACAAAATCCCTGAAAATGTCATTCATGAAGGACTGGAAGACGGAAGGAGCATTAGTGAGCCCAAAGGGCATCACCAGGTACTCAAAATGCCCTCCAGGGGTATTGAATGCCGTCTTCCATTCATCCCCGTGCTTAATGCGAATAAGGTTATACGCCCCCCTGAGGTCAAGCTTGGTAAACCAAGTAGCGTTGTTCACCCTGGAAAACAGGTCAGAAATCAAGGGTAACGGGTATTGATATTTCACAGTAATATTGTTCAAGAGACGATAATCAATACACGGCCTTAATGAACCATCCTTTTTGGCCACAAAGAAAAAACCGGCACCTAAGGGTGAAGAGGATGGTCTGATATGACCCTTCTCCAATGATTCCTTGATATAAGACTGCATAGCGTCATGTTCAGGTACAGACAAGTTAAAAAGGCGACCTTTAGGGAATTTACTACCCGGCACTAATTCAATAGCGCAGTCATAGCTCCTATGGGGAGGCAAGGATGCAGATTTACTTTCGCTAAACACATCAGAAAAATCAATCAAAAGTCAGGAACATCCTGAGCCTGGGGGGAGGCAGAAAAAACAGGAGTGTTGGTATTAACACATTGGCAGCCCCAACTGGTTACAGACACAGATTTCCAATCCAAAACAGGATTATGAGACTGTAACCAAGGAAAACCCAGCACGATAATGTCATGCAGATTATACAGAACCAAAAATTTGCAGCACTCCTGGTGATCAGGTTCAACCCTCATTATCACCTGAGTAGAAAACTGGGTTTATTCTCAGCCAAAGGGGTAAAATCGATCCCCTGTAGGGAATAGACTTCTGTAGGGGTATCAAGGGAAATCCACAACGTTTAGCAAAATCATAATCCATCAGGTTAATAGCTGCTCCAGAATCAACGAAAGCCTGAACAGAAAATGAGGACAGAGAGCATATCAGAGTGACAGTTAATAAAAACTTAGTCTGAACACTACCCAAGACAACTGAGCGTGCAAAACGTCTTCCCCGCTTAGGGCAGACTGAAATAGCATGAAGGCATCACCACAGTAGAAACATAACCCATTGCGCTTTCTAAACTCATGACGCTGTGCCCCAGACACCACTCTATCACACTGCATGGGTTCAGAAGCTGGTTCACAAGGCAACACCATTCCACGCATACTTCTCCGCTCACGCAAATGTCTGTCAATTTGAATCGCTAATGACATAGAATCATTGAGACCAGAGGGGACAGGGAATCCCACCATAACATCCTTTACATTATCAGACAGACCCTTCCGGAAAAGGGCTGCCAAAGCGTCGTCATTCCATTTGGTCAGGACTGCCCACCTACGGAATCTCTAACAGTATAACTCAGCGTCATCAAGCCCCTGATTTAATGCCAACAAGGCTTTTTCAGCTTGATCAGTGACATTAGGCTCATCGTACAATAACCCCAAGGCCTGAAAAAACGCATCAACATCACTCAAAACAGGATCCCCAGGTATCAGGGAAAAAGCCCAATCCTGAGGATCGCCGCGCAGGAGAGAGATGATAATTTGAACCTGCTGCGCTGCGTTCCCTGAGGACTTAGGTTTTAAGGCAAAAAACAATTTACAATTATTTTTGAAATTCTGAAACTTAGCTCGATCCCCTAAAAACAAATCTGGCATGGGAATCCTAGGTTCCACAACAGGCAACCCAGCAAGATAGATAGCAATACTCCGAACCTCAGTGGCAAGCTGATCCACACGGCCAGACAACTGTGCAAACTCCATTGAGAGAAAAGATCCTCCCCAGCACCCAGAGATACAGAGGGAAAAAAAAAATGCAACAAACAGAAAGATATCTCTGACAACTCTGACAACCTTTTTTCTTTCACAATATTTTTTCCCTTCTGTGAGTACCATACAATTTTCAATTTTTAGGCCGGTGATACTGTTATGTTTCGGTAGCTGAGGAGTGCAGGTAAAAAAGGCAATACACCAGAGAAGTTGGAATCTATGAGATTGCAGTACCCTGACTAACCACCACAACTAGAGGCAGCCGTGGAGCGTTCCTACGTTGGTCCTAGACGCCTCGTCACAGCCTGAGAAACCAACCACACCCAAAGATAGAAATAGGAAAGCTATCTGCCCCGGAGCAGAACCCCAATGATAACAGAAAGCCCCAAACATGTAATGGCGGTTAGACAAGATGAAATACTGACACAGAAAGAAAATAGTATGAGCAAACGCTGGGGCCCAAACTAACTAAATAGAAAAGGATAGGAAGGGTACTTACTGCAATCCCAGAAAACCCTGAAAGGCACCAACTCTACTAATTTCAAAAACACCTGAGATCACACGACCTCTACCACCTAAATTAGTTCTCTGGTGTAACAAAATCAAAACAGCAGCCACTGAAAAAACTGGAAAAAGCAAAAGTACAAACATCAGTGGCTGAACAAAACTGAGAGGGCAGAAGCCCCCGGAGGGGACCCTGAAGGCCCCCACAGAAGTGCAGGACAAAATGCAAAAATATAGCACAAACACAAAAGAAGAAAATGTCTTATCTGTTAGCAGGAGATGCAGACACGACACAGCAGGCTTCAAGGGAAACAGGAATAAAGGATCCAGACCAGAACAATTGATCACCGGCAACCCTGATGGGAAGGTGACTCCCTTATATAAGACCAATCAGTAACACCTGATTCCCAGTCCTCACAATCTTCACTGGACAGACTAGCACCGCTTGTAACCACCAGAGGGAGCCTCTGCTCAGAACTCATCTCAAACCCATTCACAACAGTGTCTATTGTCTTTTTGTGTCTTTCAGGTCTTCATTTCTTGACTGTCGGATTTGGTGGATTACTTCAGACCCATATGGGATCTTTTTATAAATTGGTGAACGACAGATAGTGTGGGGGTCTTTAATTAAATAAAGTGTTTTTTTCTGTGTGTTTATTTTTATTTTTTATTAATGGGTTAGTAATGGGGGTGTCAATTACTAACTCCAGGAGTTCATCGCAGCTGTGATTTTTGACAAATCACACTTGTGATCAATCCCAACTACCATTACCCCGATTGCCAGGGCAATTGGAAAAATACAGGCAAAACATTAGTATTGGCACATTTCTGGTAATTTTAGGCTGGAAAGGGCCCATTACCCATGTATCTTCCTAGCCTGATAATATAAGCCCGAAGCAGTCGACTTCACCTTGGCTGATATAGGGGAAGACAACACAATTTTTTAAAATTATTTATTCATTAAAACCATTCTAAAAACACCTGTATAATTGCACTTACAACGCATGTGCCTTTTTTTAAAAAAAACCATATAGAGTGCTTTCAGTGGGAGAAGCAAAGTAGGAATCTTGTGGGTATGATACCTTTTAATGGCTAACAAAATATAGTTTAAGATATTAGAGGGCGAGCTTTCGAGACTGCTTACGTCTCTTCATCAGGCTGGTATAACAAATTATTTGAAGAAACCAAATTATATACAGTGAAAAGCACAGGCATGGTGTGATACATGGACATTTAAATAAACAAACACTGAAATAAACAAACACTGAGCCTAAAGAGAGAATCCCTAATTAGGTAAGATTAGATAAGTGGTGTGAAAGTTTTATGGACCCCATATGCATGTGAGATCAAAGGACTGGTGGTGTCGCCATTGTTTTTGGAGGAAGTTGCTCAGATTTGGTAATGGGCCATGAATCCTCCTGACAGATTGAGTCCTGTGTGAACAGAATCAAAGATGTTAATAAATTTATATTCCCAAACTCTGCGATGTTTTTGCGATTGGAAATTGCCTTTCAAAATGACAATTTTCATATTGTCTATGCTGTGTCCTGGACCACAGAAATGTTTAGCCACTGGTAGATGTTTTTTTTGTCTGTAATCGTATGACGATGAGACCTCATCCTTGCTCTCAGTCTCTGTCCTGTTTCTCCAACATAGAGGCCACCCACAGGACATACATTGCATAGAATTAAATATACCACATTAGAGGAGGAACATGTGAATGTCCCGGGGATCTTATAGTTTTGCTGTGTGTTGGGGATTTGGATCCTGTCGTTGGTCTCTATATGACTGACTATATGACCAACGACAGGATCCAAATCCCCAACACACAGCAAAACTATAAGATCCCCGGGACATTCACATGTTCCTCCTTTAATGTGGTATATTTAATTCTATGCAATGTATGTCCTGTGGGTGGCCTCTATGTTGGAGAAACAGGACAGAGACTGAGATCAAGGATGAGGTCTCATCGTCATACGATTACAGACAAAAAACCCATCTACCAGTGGCTAAACATTTCTGTGGTCCAGGACACAGCATAGACAATATGAAAATTGTCATTTTGAAAGGCAATTTCCAATCGCAAAAACATCGCAGAGTTTGGGAATATAAATTTATTAACATCTTTGATTCTGTTCACACAGGACTCAATCTGTCAGGAGGATTCATGGCCCATTACCAAATCTGAGCAACTTCCTCCAAAAACAATGGAGACACCACCAGTCCTTTGATCTCACATGCATATGGGGTCCATAAAACTTTCACACCACTTATCTAATCTTACCTAATTAAGGATTCTCTCTTTAAGCTCAGTGTTTGTTTATTTCAGTGTTTGTTTATTTAAATTTCCATGTATCACACCATGCCTGTGCTTTTCACTGTATATAATTTGGTTTCTTCAAATATTTTGTTATATCAGCCTGATGAAGAGACGTAAGCAGTCTCGAAAGCTCGCCCTCTAATATCTTAAACTATATTTTGTTAGCCATTAAAAGGTATCATACCCACAAGATTCCTACTTTGCTTCTCCCAATGAAAGCACTCTATATGTTTTTTTCTACTGGCTAACACGGTACCAAACCAATTTTTTTTCGTATACCTCATCTAATGCATGTTTATGGGGATATTCCGCATGGAAGACTGAGTGTTCCCACAAAAGAAATTCATGTGCTGCGGCTCGGAAACCTGCACCTCAGATGAGTTTGCATAGCTTAAAAAAGAAGCACAGTGGGTATGGGACTTTTATTAATCCCATCCACTGTGCTTTCACTCTAAAATGCTGCGTCCAGATCGCTAGTATTACTGATCGTGGGCACACAGCCTCAGGCCAGCAGCAAACATTACTGTGTATAGCAAGTAATCTCTGCGTGTTTATTGGCTGTCTAACAGCCGCAAAACATGTGGGATGAGGACTCGAGCATGGCACTTGAGCACCCACGATTCTCGATTGAGTAACGAGCATAACCGAACAACCCGATGCTCGATTGAGTATCAAGCAGTGGCGAACACGCTTGCTCATCACTAGTCCACATCATTAAAATATTCCCCACTTGTTCTAGTATCACTTTGTTGCCTCGATTTCCTATTTCCTTTTTTGTGAAATACCAACTTTCATTTTGAGTGACTTTAACATCCCAATTAACAATCCAACCTTCCCATCTGCCTTTCAATTTCCACCTCTAACCTCCACTCAAGGGCCTTCATAAGTAACTTACCTATATATGAAGACAGGTATACACTTGATCTGGCCTTATTGTGGCTGTACCCAGTTTCTGACCACTAATATAATCCGGCACACCAAACGTAGATAGGATGCAAAAACAAAGTTTTTATTTGAAACAGTGACAGCTCATACTCCAAAGAACAGTGATACGTATAGGTACATAGTTTCTCAACGTTTCGGCATTGTATGCCTTTTTCAAGAGGTACCTTTTACTGTATAAAGAAAAAAACAAATTAATGACAGATAAAGTAACAATCTGAATATATATGTACATAAAACAAGGGGGGAAAAAAAGGGGGGAGGGGGAAAAAAAGGGAACCACAAATGCATGAGCAGTAAGTCATAAATATATGAAGGACACCAAAATTGCAGCACAGATAAAAAAGGATGTTCTTTTTAATATGTACAAAAAAATAAAATAAAAACCAGCGGGAAGAAAAATAAATGAATATATGTACGGAGCCTACAAACTCGCATGTAAGCTTAGAAGACCACCACATAGTAGATGTGTAGAAAAAATAAAAATAAAAATAAAAATAAAAAAGCGTACATAATATATGACTCAAATATATAAAGAAACATGAGACGCCATGGCCATATCGTAGTGATTTGAGAAAATGCATATTTAAGGCCATAAAAAATGAATATCTCATTATGCCATAACAAACCATACTGCACAAAAGGGAAGTAAAAAACGGAAGGCTAATCAGTAAAATAAAGATAAATATAGATGCTACAAAATATAGAAACCATGTGGTGTGCCTCCACATAGATGCTGGAATACATGATTATAACAGCGCAGCTAGACCCCAGAATCCAAGATCATAAAGAAGCAGTAAAGTAGCGGTGCAAGTATATATGGGACATACCTTAGTGAGCATGGAGAAATGAAAGGGACAACGTCCAGGAGTTTCCAATACGGCGGTGAGCTGTGGCGCCATGGTGCAAGAACCGCTATTTATGTGCCTGGTGGAAGTTAATCCCGAGAACTTCCGGGTCTGGCTAGAAAGGTTAGGTGAGCAGTGCGCATGTGCGAAAAGCCGAGAGGTGCCGAAAGGTGGCCGAACAGAGCCGAATGCCACAGCGTGTGGAGCGCAGGTCAGGAAGGGAATCACGTCACAGGATCGGTGCCGGAATGCTGTAGAAAATAGACGTGATAAGGAAATATGGATGATATGGCATATGAAAAGTGCACAAATATTCTTAAAAGTAATATGCATGTGAAAGTCTTATAATAACTTTCAATAAAAACTAAAGAGGAAAAAGAAAAAAGAAAAAACTCTGATATAACAATATATACATACTAATATGTGAATCTCACCAAAAATAAGTAAATCACATCAATAATTCAAACCGATATAGATCCCATGTGGCAATTAAGTAATACAATATTGTAATGGACCCAATTGTAATAACTAAAGGCCAGGTGGATGATCATGAAATCGCCCACCTATAGAGGTCAAAATTCAACAGGTATCTCTAATTTACAGTGGATCAGATAAGTCGATGCTTTAGTACGTAAGCTCATATTCCCTATTAAGACCATACGGGAAAAGGGTCTTCAATGTGTGAATCCAAAAGGATTCACGTTCCTTCAACTTTTTAATTCTATCGCCACCTCTTCTTGCTTTTGGGACATGGTCAATTACCTGATACCTCAGCTGGGCAATTGTGTGTTTTTTCTCCAAAAAATGCGCAGGGACTGGTAGCAGGGTACGTCCACATCTAATTGTAGACTTATGTTGAGAAATGCGGTCGCGGATATGCTGAGTTGTTTCCCCAACATATCCGAGACCGCATGGACACTTGATTAAATATATGACGTATGAGGAATCGCATGTATAATGTCCATTAATAGAAAATCTCCGACCAGTCCGGGGGTGTGTAAAACTGTCACCCTTAGTAATATTAGAACATTGTAGACATCCCAAGCATGGAAAAGTCCCTTTCCGAGGAGTATGTAACACACTCTGTGTAAGCCCCGTTTTAAGTGTACCAATGTCCGCCCTGACCAAAAAATTCCTAATATTATCTGACTTTTTATAACAAAACAAGGGTTTATTCGTAAATTCCGGGACTTGTGGGTAGGCTGCTTGTAAGATATTCCAATGCTTTGAAATGCATTGATGGATACCCTTTTTAAAGTTTTTTAGAGTTCCTGTTATTCCTGTGTTTTATACACTTCCAAAAGTACATAAGAATTTACTTAGACCACCTGGCCGACCCATTGTAGCGTCCACCAACTCTATTCTGTCTCCCTTGGCCATTACATTAGAAAAAATTCTATCACCCCTGATTCCCTCTACCAAATCCTATTTGAAAGATACCATACACTTCCTGAAGACACTTAATGACATGGGCACACTTCCAGCTGGTTCACGTTTAGTAACCATGGACGTAAATAGTCTGTACACCAGTATCGATCATAAAGATGGAATCCAGGCGACTATATCATTCTTGAAAACTCACACCTCTTACAGCGACATTCAAATTCAATTCTGCGAGGACGTTCTAACTTTAATTCTCACTAAAAACTTTTTTCTTTTTGGAGACCAATTCTATATCCAAAAGAAAGGTACCGCTATGGGGTCCAACATGGCACCCCCATATGCGAACATATTTATGGATCATTTTGAAAGAACCTTTGTTTATCCTCATCCATCTTTTGACACCAATGTACTATACTGGAAGCGTTATATCGACGATGTTTTCGTCATCTGGAAGGGCGATACCGAATCACTCCTCAGGTTTCACTCGGATTTGAATACCTGCAATCCTGACATTACTTTTGCGATACAACATGATGATCAACATATCAACTTCTTAGACACAATGGTTCAATTGTCGGCCGACGGTCATATAGGGACTGACATCTATACTAAACCAACTGATAAAAACAGCCTTTTACTATATAGCAGTAGTCATCCTGCTCACATAAAAAAGTCACTCCCTATATCCCAACATGCTCGGGTACAAAGGATTGTATCCGACCCCATTGTTAAACATAGAAGACACGATGACATGGACCAAAAATTCCGTGAACGGGGTTACCCCGATAGAGTCCTCAAGGATTCACGTAGAGAGAATGTATCACGTTCCATGACGAATACTAAGAATCAGAGGATACCGTTTATTAATGTCTTCCACCCCTTTAAAAAGGGTATCCATCAATGCATTTCAAAGCATTGGAATATCTTACAAGCAGCCTACCCACAAGTCCCGGAATTTACGAATAAACCCTTGTTTTGTTATAAAAAGTCAGATAATATTAGGAATTTTTTGGTCAGGGCGGACATTGGTACACTTAAAACGGGGCTTACACAGAGTGTGTTACATACTCCTCGGAAAGGGACTTTTCCATGCTTGGGATGTCTACAATGTTCTAATATTACTAAGGGTGACAGTTTTACACACCCCCGGACTGGTCGGAGATTTTCTATTAATGGACATTATACATGCGATTCCTCATACGTCATATATTTAATCAAGTGTCCATGCGGTCTCGGATATGTTGGGGAAACTCAGCATATCCGCGACCGCATTTCTCAACATAAGTCTACAATTAGATGTGGACGTACCCTGCTACCAGTCCCTGCGCATTTTTTGGAGAAAAAACACACAATTGCCCAGCTGAGGTATCAGGTAATTGACCATGTCCCAAAAGCAAGAAGAGGTGGCGATAGAATTAAAAAGTTGAAGGAACGTGAATCCTTTTGGATTCACACATTGAAGACCCTTTTCCCGTATGGTCTTAATAGGGAATATGAGCTTACGTACTAAAGCATCGACTTATCTGATCCACTGTAAATTAGAGATACCTGTTGAATTTTGACCTCTATAGGTGGGCGATTTCATGATCATCCACCTGGCCTTTAGTTATTACAATTGGGTCCATTACAATATTGTATTACTTAATTGCCACATGGGATCTATATCGGTTTGAATTATTGATGTGATTTACTTATTTTTGGTGAGATTCACATATTAGTATGTATATATTGTTATATCAGAGTTTTTTCTTTTTTCTTTTTCCTCTTTAGTTTTTATTGAAAGTTATTATAAGACTTTCACATGCATATTACTTTTAAGAATATTTGTGCACTTTTCATATGCCATATCATCCATATTTCCTTATCACGTCTATTTTCTACAGCATTCCGGCACCGATCCTGTGACGTGATTCCCTTCCTGACCTGCGCTCCACACGCTGTGGCATTCGGCTCTGTTCGGCCACCTTTCGGCACCTCTCGGCTTTTCGCACATGCGCACTGCTCACCTAACCTTTCTAGCCAGACCCGGAAGTTCTCGGGATTAACTTCCACCAGGCACATAAATAGCGGTTCTTGCACCATGGCGCCACAGCTCACCGCCGTATTGGAAACTCCTGGACGTTGTCCCTTTCATTTCTCCATGCTCACTAAGGTATGTCCCATATATACTTGCACCGCTACTTTACTGCTTCTTTATGATCTTGGATTCTGGGGTCTAGCTGCGCTGTTATAATCATGTATTCCAGCATCTATGTGGAGGCACACCACATGGTTTCTATATTTTGTAGCATCTATATTTATCTTTATTTTACTGATTAGCCTTCCGTTTTTTACTTCCCTTTTGTGCAGTATGGTTTGTTATGGCATAATGAGATATTCATTTTTTATGGCCTTAAATATGCATTTTCTCAAATCACTACGATATGGCCATGGCGTCTCATGTTTCTTTATATATTTGAGTCATATATTATGTACGCTTTTTTATTTTTATTTTTATTTTTTCTACACATCTACTATGTGGTGGTCTTCTAAGCTTACATGCGAGTTTGTAGGCTCCGTACATATATTCATTTATTTTTCTTCCCGCTGGTTTTTATTTTATTTTTTTGTACATATTAAAAAGAACATCCTTTTTTATCTGTGCTGCAATTTTGGTGTCCTTCATATATTTATGACTTACTGCTCATGCATTTGTGGTTCCCTTTTTTTTCCCCCTCCCCCCTTTTTTTCCCCCCTTGTTTTATGTACATATATATTCAGATTGTTACTTTATCTGTCATTAATTTGTTTTTTTCTTTATACAGTAAAAGGTACCTCTTGAAAAAGGCATACAATGCCGAAACGTTGAGAAACTATGTACCTATACGTATCACTGTTCTTTGGAGTATGAGCTGTCACTGTTTCAAATAAAAACTTTGTTTTTGCATCCTATCTACGTTTGGTGTGCCGGATTATATTAGTGGTCCTATACTATCCGTTTTCCTGAGCACCCGCAGTAGTAAAGTGAGCTTCCCCTCTATTTTTCTACGTGTACCCAGTTTCTGACATTCTCCTCTACCAATCTCCAATCTTTGTTCGTTTACTATAAAAAAAAATCTCAGGACACTTCTAACATAATCGCAAAAATCTATAATCCATTAACAATTAAAGGGAATCTGTCACCCCATTTTTCAACCATCAGCTGTAGCCACCGCTGTTATGAATGTGCTAGAGATGGTTTCTGAGCGAGGCTCCCTCTGGTGGTTACAGGCAGTACTGAACCTTTCAGCGAGGAATGGCAATCTGGGATCACGGACTGGTCTGATATAAGGGAGGTTCTCTCCCATGATGGTTGCCGGTGATCAATTGTTCTTGTCTCAATTGTGGTTCCTGGTTCATTTGGAAGTTTGCTGAGTCTTGCCTGCATCTTCTGCTATCAGATAAGATATTTTCTGCTTTTATTTTTGTGCTTGCTATTTGCATTGTTTTCTGCAAATTTGTGGAGGACAGCCGGGTCCCCTCCTGAGGCCTGAGCTCCTCACAGTTTGTCTGTAGCCTCTGTTGTTTTTTCATTTGCTTTTTCCTGCTTTTTCAGCGGCTGCAGCTTGGTTTTGTTCACACTGAGATCTGATTTAGTGGGTGGCGAGATCGTGTGATCTCAGTATTTTTGTAATCAGAATTGTTGGATTTTTGTAGGGTTTTCTGGGTTGCAGAAAGTAATCTCTCCTGTCCTTTCCTATTTAGTCAGCTTGTGTCCCCAGCGTTTGCTCAATCTGTTTTCTGCCTGCGTTTGTGTTTTCATCTTGTCTAACCGCCATTATATGTTTGGGGGCTGTCTATTCCTTTAGGGCTCTACTCCGGGCAGTTAGCTTTCCTGTTTCTATCTTTAGGTATAGCTAGCTCTCAGGCTGTGATGAGGCGTCTAGGATCAAGGTAGGAACGCTCCACGGCTACCTCTAGTTGTGTGGTTAGTTCAGGTTTCTGCAACCCATTAGTTACCAACATCTCAGGTGTTCGAGTGCCCTGCTGTTGTTCCTGTCCTCCTCAGCTACCGTACATAACACACCGCCATCAGGGGCTTATTTACAGTATTCTGTAATGCCGCGACGGGAAGTAAAGAAGAGGAGGGCTTCGCTAGAAGATGGGAGGCGCTGGACCGGACCACGACGCCCATCGGACCGCGACGCCCATCGGACCGGACCGGACAGCGGACCGCCCATGGGTGAGTATATTATAACTCGTTTTTCTTCTCTTTAAGGTGACATCGGGGGCTTATCTACAGCATTACAGAATGCTGTAGATAAGCCCCTGATGGCGGTGGCTCCAGCTGATGGTCGAAAAATGGGGTAACAGATTCCCTTTAAATTATAGATACTTTACAGTCATTACTGCTTCCAGTGTCTTCTCTCTACTTTGAAATTTGGCTGCTAAATATTATAATGTATCTCTTAAAATCTCCTTAAAAGAAGCAACAATCATATACTCCAAACTTCCTGACACAGACAGATGAAAAAGGGGAAATTCCTTAGTTTGAGTTTATATTACGTGACCTGTAGCCATTAAACAACCGCTGGTTGGATACATAGTTGCTGATTGGCGTTTTTGTAATATTCTATTTAGACAGTCTGACTACACCTCTGATACTAACAGAAACAGTCTGACAACACCTCTGATGCTAACAGATTGTATATTGCACTTAGGCTGCCATTGTCCAGGGCAGCACATATCCTTTAATAGCAAGCTTAAAAATTATTGAACCTGATGATCGAGTGTTTTGCTAACTTGGAAGCCTGTTTACACTGCCAGATTATGGTCCCAGATAATCATTCAGTGTAAATTCACCTGTAGGGCTCTCTCCGACAAGCGTATAACACAGCCGAGTGCTATCTAATGCTTTATCAAATAGCACTTGGTCCAATGTTATACTACGGGGCAGTCCAGATTTGGCTTGAGAAAACAATTGCAACATGTTACGGGTGCATCCGATGATCAGGTCACGTGCACCCATACAAGTCTATGGGTGGTGTGAAACATCGAACTACACTTGGAAGTCATCCAAGTGCATTTCGATGTACGTGGATGTAAGAGGGTGAAGAACATGGACAGATAGAAGGAGGTTACCTCCCTTGCTCCGTGTCCGGAACCATCTGGTGGGCAGCAGGGTTGCAGGGGGAAGACTACAGTGCCTACAAGTAGTATTCAACCCCCTGCAGATTTAGCTGGTTTGATAAGATGCAAATAAGTTAGAGCCTTCAAACTGCAAACGAGAGTAGGATTTATTAACAGAAGCATAAATCTTACAAAACAAAAAGTTATGTTGCTCAGTTGAATTTTAATAAATTTTAAACATAAAAGTGTGGGTCAATTATTATACAACCCCTATGTTTAATATTTCGTGGAATAACCCTTGTTTGCAATTACAGCTAATAATCGTCTTTTATAAGACCTGATCAGGCCGGCACAGGTCTGTGGAGTTATCTTGGCCCACTCCTCCATGCAGATATTCTCCAAGTTATCTAGGTTCTTTGGGTGTCTCATGTGAACTTTAATCTTGAGCTCCTTCCACAAGTTTTCAATTGGGTTAAGGTCAGGAGACTGACTAGGCCACTCCAACACCTTGACTTTTTCCCTCTTGAACCAGGCCTTGGTTTTCTTGGCTGTGTGCTTTGGGTCGTTGTCTTGTTGGAAGATGAAATTACGACCCATCTTAAGATCCTTGATGGAGGAGCGGAGGTTCTTGGCCAAAATCTCCAGGTAGGCCGTGCTATTCATCCTCCCATGGATGCGGACCAGATGGCCAGGCCCCTTGGCTGAGAAACAGCCCCACAGCATGATGCTGCCACCACCATGCTTGACTGTAGGGATGGTATTCTTGGGGTCGTATGCAGTGCCATCCAGTCTCCAAACGTCACGTGTGTGGTTGGCACCAAAGATCTCGATCTTGGTCTCATCAGACCATAGAACCTTGAACCAGTCTGTCTCAGAATCCTCCAAGTGATCATGAGTAGAGTTGAGCATTCCGATACCGCAAGTATCGGGTATCGGCCGATATTCGCTGTATCGGAATTCCGATACTTAGTTCCGATATTTTCCATATATCGTATACCGGAATCGGAAGTTCCCATAATTCTTTGAGAGGCAATGTGATTTTAGTCAGCCAATGAGGAATCCTAAGAAGTGTGGGCACATCCTGTAATGCTGCGGTCATGTTAACTAATGGCATGGCTGTGATTGGATGCTGAAATGATGTCGGAATGCACTATTAAAGGCGCCGCCGCCATTTTAGCGTCACTGTGCTGTGAATTCAGTTAGGGACAGAACGCTGCTCTGCTGACTCTGAGGGACAGTTAGAGATTGCGATTTTGTGTACTGTGCTTTAGGCAGGCTAGTTTACCAACCGCTGTGTAAAGCTTCCTTTTGCCTTGCAGTGTTGTTTTAACAGCTCTGTGCAAGGTGTGTGTGTGAGAGTGCAGGTGACGCTGCAGTTTGCTCTGCATCCAACGCTGTTTGTAGGCATCTGCACGTGTCACTCACAGACTCTTTTTTTTTCTTTAGTGTAATTCTTGCTGCTCCATTCAATTGAAATTATAGTGTGACGCGCTTCCATCCGTATACAATAGATTGGTTGCAAACACTATACAAGTACACAAAGGAGCCTTTCAGAGATAGTGAACAGTTGTGTGCAGTGTTCACTCTAGTCTGTGAGGTTTTTTCTTTTTGAGAGCAGATTACGCTCCAGTTAGTTCTTCAACCACTGCTGCTTGTACTCTGCTGAGCGTGTCTCACTGCCTCATCCTTGACATTTTTCTCTAATTGTTGCTGCTACATTCTATTTCAAATAATTCAAATCAATTACTGTGACGTGCTTCCATCTGTATCAAATACATTGGTTGCAAACAATGTAGAAGTACACAAACGGGCCTTTCACAGCTACTGAACAGTTGTGTGCAGTGTTTACTGTAGTCAGAGGTTTTCATTTTTGGAGTGCAGATCCCGCTCCAGTTAGTTCTTCAACCACTGCTGCTTGTACTCTGCTGAGCGTGTCTCACTGCCTCATCCTTGACCTTTTTCTCAAATTGTTGCTGCTACATTCTATTTAAAAAAATTAAATCTATTAGTGTGACGTGCTTCCATCCGTATCCAATACATTGGTTGCAAACAATATAGAAGTACACAAACGGGCCTTTCACAGCTACTGAACAGTTGTGTGCAGTGTTTACTGTAGTCAGAGGTTTTCATTTTTGGAGTGCAGATCCCGCTCCAGTTAGTTCTTCAACCACTGCTGCTTGTACTCTGCTGAGCGTGTCTCACTGCCTCATCCTTGACATTTTTCTCTAATTGGTGCTGCTCCATTCTATTTCAAATAACTCAAATCTATTAGTGTGATGCGCTTCCCTCCGTATCCAATACATTGGTTGCAAACAGCCTTTTTGTTAAGGTACAGTATTATATCGACATTGTACAGGTGTCGCTATTCAGTCTGATAACTAGATATCATTCACCTTTTCTATCAGTTGTCGTTGTTTCAGCAAAACTTGCAGGTATATATTTAGCTATTGTGACTATGCACTATTGACTTTAACAAGGTAATGCATGAGTTTTGTTACCGATTCTCATTTTTACATGATGGACCTTTATAATATGGGTTGTTAAATTTGTAATTAAATATGTATTTTTTGAAATGACACAAATATAAGTAATGTTGAAGAGGACTAGTCCTACATCCATTGTTTGCACAATATTACAGGTGTACATCACGTCCCTTAATCAACAATGGATTATTAAATTTACTTGTATGCTTTTATTTAAAAGCCAAGAACACTGAAGGCTAACCTTCGCACTGCAGCTGTTGTCAAAGTTCAACCCACATTATGCACTTCCAACATTGCAGCATTTGAGGCATGATGTGAGTTGGATTTGTCTAAGTTATGGAGTGACAAGGTTCACCATCAGTACCCTTTAGCATAAGTAGGCTTTTGTGTTAGCATTTGTGTTCGACATGTGGATATCTGCAGTAATATGTCACAATTATTTTGTTACAGATTTGTGACAAAGACTAATAATTTTATGGTTTTAAAGGTGACGTTTCACTTGTTTACAGCTTAGAAATAAGGGTGTAGCCTCTTATCTATGTGTAGCAGTAGCCACTTTAACATGTCATGTTTTTTTCAACATGTGTAGCTACCTAGCAGTAATTTTTGCCGGACACACAGCAGGGGAACAGCAGGCGTTACTGAACCCCACAAACACATCAGCGATTGTTTTGATCTGTGCATCCAACACTTCTGAGCAGCAACTGGCAGTGTTGTAGCCCAGGCAGTAGAGTTCAGGTGGTAGAAAGATGAACATAACAAGAGACATGGATAACGTTGCCAACCAGTTATTTAATCTGAAACCGGACAGGCAAATTCATGCGAGATCCATGCCTTGTTCATTTTCAGAAAAGTAAGCCGGTCTACATTATCGGAGGATAGTCGCATGCTACGGTCTGTTAGTACACCACCTGCAGCACTAAAGAAGCACTCCGATAATACACTGGCAGCAGGGCAAGCCAGCACCTCCAATGCATACTGGCTAAGCTCTGGCCATGTATCCAGCTTAGAGACCCAAAACTTGAATGGGGAAGAGCCATCTGGGAGTACACTGAGAGGCCAAGACATGAAGTCTGTCACCATCTTACGGAAACTTTGCCTCCTGCTGACTGGAGCCGTCTCGGATGGTGTAGACATTGGTGGCGCTGCCACAAAACTTCGCCACATTTGGAACATACTGGTCTTGCTGTTGTGAATGCGCTAGAAATGAATTCTGAGCAGAAGCTCCCTCTGGTGGTTACAAACAGTACTGAACTATCCAATGAAGATTGTGAAGATTGGAGATCAGGTGTTACTGACTGGTGTTATATAAGGGAGGTTCCCTCCCATCAGGGTTGACGGTGATCAATTGTTCTGGTCTCATCTTTGATTCCTGTACACTTTGTAGCTTGCTGTTTCTTGCCTGCATCTTTTTCTAACAGATAAGACATTTTCTTCTTTAATTTTTTTTTTTTTTGGCATTTTGTCCTGCACTTCTGTGGGGTCTGCCGGGTCCCCTCCGGGGGCTTGTGCTCCTCTCAGTTTAGTTCAGCCACTGTTGTTTGTTAATTTTCCTTTTCCACTTTTTTCAGTGGCTGCTGTTTAGTTTTGTTACACCAGAGAACTAATTTAGGTGGTAGAGGTCGTGTGATCTCAGGTGTTTTTGTAATTAGTAGAGTTGGTTCTTTTCAGGGTTTTTTGAGATTGCAGTAAGTGACCTTCCTATCCTTTTCTATTTAGGAAGTTTGGGCCCCAACGTTTGCTCATACTATTTTCTGTCTGTGTCAGTATTTCTTCTTGTCTAACCGCCATTACATGTTTGGGGGCTTTCTATGTTCTTTGTGGATCTGCTCCGGGGCAGATAGCTTTCCTCTTTCTATCTTTAGGTGTAGTTAGCTTCTCAGGCTGTGACGAGGCGTCTAGGACCAACGTATGTACGCTCCACGGCTGCCTTTAGTTGTGGTGGTTAGTCAGGGTACTGCAATCCCATAGATTCCAACCTCTCTGGTGTATTCCCTTTTTTGCCTGCTCTCCTCAGCTACCAAATCATAACATCTTGCCCTGTGCAGAGGCGCTGCTTGTGCTCCCTCTTGTTGCAGAGCTGTCTCCACAGCCTTGACGCACAGAGCTGCTTTGTAAAGCAGTAGTAGCAGCAGTGCTCTAGGCTGGAATGGAGAACATTATGGATTGCAACAGTGTGTCTTGGTACTCCCGCATTTTACGCTTCCGGTTCAACGGTGTGATGAGGCTTTGTAAGTTGTCCCGGTAGCGAGGGTCTAGGAGGGTGGACACCCAATAATCAGACGTGGTGAGAATGTGGGCGATGCGGTGGTCGTTTCTCAGGCACTGCAGCATGAAATCAACCATGTGCTGCAGACTCCCAACTGGCCAAGAAACGCTGTCCCCTGCAAGAGGCGTCATCTCTGCCTGCTCTGCATCACCCCACCCTCGCTATACATACTGACTAGAGCGTTGTGTACCTCCCTCTGGAGCGATGTCTTCCTCCTCCATTGACTCCTCCTCATCCTCCTCACAAAGTGAGCCCTGCCCAGCCCTTTGTGAGGAATCACGTTGCGCTGACTGTCCAGAAGGTGACGGAATTTGTGACTCATCATCCTCCACCTCTTCCAAAACCTCATCCCTTAGTGCTTGCATTGTTGTTTGAAGCAGGCAGATAAGGGGGACAGTCAGGCTGACTAGTGCATCATCTGCACTCGCCATCCGCGTTGACTCATCAAACGCACGCAAAACGTGGCAGATGTCCTTCATAGGGTCCTTCGCCAGTCCTTACACTGGCTGCCCATTCATTATAGTATCCAATTCAAAGTACTGGTTGTCACCCACAAAGCTCTCCACAGTGCAGCACCCCCTTACATCTCCTCCCTCATTTCTATCTATCGGCCTAACCGACTGCTGCGCTCTGCAAACGACTTTCGACTAACCTCTGCACTAATCCGTACCTCCCACTCCCGACTACAAGACTTCTCCCGTGCTGCGCAAATCCTCTGGAATGCTGTACCCCAAGAAATTAGAAATATCCGCAATTAGCATGGTTTCAGGCGCTCCCTCAAAACACATTTGTTCAGAGCGACCTATCACATTCACTAATCAAAGTCATTCTATGTGTAAGTCTGTGTGTGTAGCCCATTCACTATCTCCATCCATCCATCACTCCCTCAAAATGGCTGGACCATCATTGTAAATACACCATTGTATATAAACACCTGTACTTTGTATCTCCCCCACCTCATTGTAGATTGTAAGCTGTCACGAGCAGGGGCGGCTTATATTGCTTTAATTATTGTATTGTTAACGTTGTTACTTATGACTTGTGTTCTGAAACTGTTAAACTGTAAAGCGCTGTGGAATATGTTGGCGCTATATAAATAAAGATTATTATTATTATAGAGGCCCAGTCAATAGTGGTGAAGTGTGAACGGCGCAAATTGCGAGTTGATTGCGCCTGATGCAGCTGATACTCCATTACTGTTGGCTGCTGCTCACACAACCGCTCCAACATATGTAACGTGGAATTCCACCTGGTGGGTACG
The DNA here is from genome assembly GCA_033576555.1 of Oophaga sylvatica. Taxonomy (NCBI): domain Eukaryota; kingdom Metazoa; phylum Chordata; class Amphibia; order Anura; family Dendrobatidae; genus Oophaga; species Oophaga sylvatica. The sequence goes on along the minus strand of JARQOD010000004.1, from coordinate 295,336,520 downwards.
TCACATAAGATGCGATGTTCAGGAAGGCGAAATCTGCGTTGCAGAGCTGCAATCAGCGATCTGGCCATGCTGGAACATCGCAAGTGAGCACACTCTAGGCGGACCTTGTGCAGCAGTGCATCAAGATCCGGATAGTCCCTCAAAAAACTCTGCACGACCAAGTTGAGCACATGTGACAGACATGGTATGTGAGTGAGGTTGCCAAGGCCCAGAGCTGCCACCAGATTTCGGCCATTGTCACACACTACCAAGCCTGGCTGGAGATTCGCTGCCAAAAACCACACGTCGCTCTCCTGCTTGATGGCATTCCAGAGCTCCTGCGCTGTGTGGCTTCGATTCCCCATGGAAATTAATTTCAGGACGGCCTGTTGACGTTTGGACACGGCTGTGCTCATATCGGTCGCAACAGGTAACCGTTCACGGGTCCATGTGGAGGTAGACCGTGACGGCTCCTGCAGCGATGATTCTGAGGAACTGGAGTAGGAGGAGGAGTCAATGTGTACAGACTTGATTCCTGCAATCCTTGGAGTTGGCAGAACACGTACAGCGCCACTCGCAAGATCAGTACCCGGCTCCACAACATTGACCCAATGGGCAGTGAGGGAAAGGTATCGTCCCTGGCCATGGGTGTTAGAACCCTCTTGTTAGGTTTTGTTTCAGTTAGCTGGTCACATGACCTTTTTTCCCTATTTAGTCTGGCTCCGCTCTTCTGGCTTTGCTTGACTTCATTGTATTATCTACTGTTAAGCTAGCCGGGTGCTTAGGTGCCTTACTCAGTCAGTTTTGCTTGATGTTAGGATCTCAAAGTATTTTGTTTTCTGTTTAATTATCCCTGCTACAATTTCTGTTAGGAGGTGTCCACCTTTTCTCCCAGTCCCTAGATCTTGTAGGGATTCCTCCCTCGCAACTATAGGTCTTCGTTCAGACTAGCTGAGGACTTTAGCGGGTCTGGTCGCAGGATCAGGTTCCCGTTACATCGTAGGGATTCAGCTTAGTTCTATTGTAGGGACAGAATTCCCTTCTTTCCTTAGTGGTTGTAGCATATCATAACAATGGGTACTGGTCCACGCATCGGTGGTCAGGTGGACCTTGCTACTGAGGGCGTTTAGTAGCGCATGTTTAATTTTTCCCTCAACATGCTTTTGCAGACCAGGTACGGCTTGCCTGCTGAAATGAAATCGGCTTGGCACATTGTATTGTGGGACTGACAATGATATTAAGTTACGGAAACTGTCTGTCTCCACCAGCCTGAATGACAGCATTTCAAGGGACAGGAGTTTTGCAATGCCAGCATTCAGAGCCTGTGCTCGTGGATGGTTTGCCCAGTATGGCCGTCTTTTATCCCATGCCTGTGCTACCGATGGCTGTTTTGTGGCCTGGGAGTGTGAGGATGACAGGGAACTTGCTGCTGTGTGTGGAATAACACTTTGTCTCTGGACAACAGTGACCGAGGTTCTTCCATGGCGATCCTGTGAGGAAGCAGAACCAGCTGTGTGTGAGCTCGATGAAGAGGCTTCAACACAACCTGAAGATGTAGGTGCTGCTGTAGGTTGGCCTACATCTCCAGTGTGTCTTTGTAACTCAACTACGTGCTTTGTCCGCACATGTTTCCACATATTAGTGGTATTGAGGTTACTGACACTTTTACCTATTTTTAATTTTTGATTACACAGCTTGCATTTGACATAGCAAATATCATCTGCAAGTGTGTCAAAAAGGACCACGCAGTGCAAGTCCTGGGATCACACGTTTTGACTTTTGGAAGACAACTGCTCCGAACAGGTGCCAAACTGGAGGCTACAGGCAACCGAGTCTGCAGCCTAACTCTCCCTCCTGTTTGTACCGTTGGGGCAATGTCTTCCTCTATCTTCCTTCTATCACTAACCACTTCTCTAGGCCTCTCACAGCTTTCAACCAAAGTACTGGTTCTCAGCCACAAATAGTGTTGAGCATTCCGATACCGCAAGTATCGGGTATCGGCCGATATTCGCGTTATCGGAATTCCGATACTTAATTCCGATACTTTTTCAATATCGTATACCGGAATCGGAAGTTCCCATAATTCTTTGAGAGGCAATGTGATTTTAGTCAGCCAATGAGGAATCCTACGAAGTGTGGGCACATCCTGTAATGCTGCGGTCATCTTAACTAATGGCATGGCTGTGATTGGCTGCTGAAATGATGTCAGAATGCACTATAAAAGGCGCCGCCGCCATTTTAGCGTCACTGTGCTGTGAATTCAGATAGGGACAGAACGCTACTCTGCTGACTCTGAGGGACAGTTAGAGATTGCGATTTAGTGTACTGTGCTGTAGGCAGGCTATCACCAACCGCTGTGTAAAGCTTCCTTTTGCCTGCAGTGTTGTTTTAACAGCTCTGCAAGGTGTGTGTGAGTGCAGGTGACGCTGCAGTTTGCTCTGCATCCAACGCTGTCTGTAGGCATCTGCACGTGTCACTCACAGACTCTTTTTTTTTTTCTTTAGTGTAATTCTAGCTGCTCCATTCAATAGAAATTATAGTGTGATGCGCTTCCATCCGTATCCAATACATTGGTTGCAAACACTATAGAAGTAGACAAAGGAGTAGCCTTTCACAGATTGTGGACAGTTGTGTTTCAGTGTTCACTTCAGTCTGTGTTTTTTACTTTTTTGAGTGCATATCACGCTCCAGTTACTTGTTCAAGCACTGCTGCTTGTACTCTGCTGAGCGTGTCTCAGTGGCTCATCCTTTTCATTTATCTCCAATTGGTTCTGCTACATTCCATTTAAAATAAATCTAATCTATTAGTGTGACGCGCTTCCATCCGTATACAATACATTGGTTGCAAACACTATAGAAGTAGACAAAGGAGTAGCCTTTCACAGATTGTGGACAGTTGTGTTTCAGTGTTCACTTCAGTCTGTGTTTTTTACTTTTTTGAGTGCATATCACGCTCCAGTTACTTGTTCAAGCACTGCTGCTTGTACTCTGCTGAGCGTGTCTCAGTGCCTCATCCTTTTCATTTTTCTCCAATTGGTGCTTCTCCATTATATTTGAAAAAAATCTAATCTATTAGTGTGACGCGCTTCCATCCGTATACAATACATTGGTTGCAAACACTATAGAAGTAGACAAAGGAGTAGCCTTTCACAGATTGTGGACAGTTGTGTTTCAGTGTTCACTGCAGTCTGTGTTTTTTTTTTTTTTGAGTGCACATCACGCTCCAGTTACTTGTTCAAGCACTGCTGCTTGTACTCTGCTGAGCGTGTCTCAGTGGCTCATCCTTTTCATTTATCTCCAATTGGTTCTGCTACATTCCATTTAAAATAAATCTAATCTATTAGTGTGACGCGCTTCCATCCGTATACAATACATTGGTTGCAAACACTATAGAAGTAGACAAAGGAGTAGCCTTTCACAGATTGTGAATAGTTGTGTTTCACTGTTCACTGCAGTCTGTGAGGTATTTTTTTTTTTTTTTTTTTTAAATGCAGATCACGCTCCATTTACTTCTTCAACCACCGCTGCGTGTACTCTGCTGAGTGTCTGTCACTGGCTCATCCTTGTCATTTTTCTAAAATTGGTGCTGCTTTATTCTATTTAAAATAATTCAAATCTATTACAGTGACGTGCTTCCATCCGTATACAATACATTGGTTGCAAACAATATAGAAGTACACAAACGGGCCTTTCACAGCTACTGAACATGGGTTTTTAATTTTTAACTAAAATATGTATTTTTTCAAATGACACAAATATAAGTAATGTTGAAGAGGAATAGTCCTACATCCATTGTTTGCACAATATTACAGGTGTACATCATGTCCCTTAATCAACAATGTATTATTATATTTACTTGTATGCTTTTATTTAAAAGCCAAGAACACAGAAGGATAACCTTCGCACTGCAGCTGTTGTCAAAGTTCAACCCACATTATGCACTTCCAACATTGCAGCATTTGAGGCATGATGTGAGTTGGATTTGTCAAAGTTATGGAGTGAGAAGGTTCACCATCAGTACCCTATAGCATAAGTATGCTTTTGTGTTAGCATTTGTGTTAGACATGTGGATATCTGCCATAATATGTCACAATTATTTAGTTACAGATTTGTTACCAACACTAATCATTGAATGGTTTTAAATTTGACGTTTCACTTGTTTACAGCTTAGAAATAAGGGTGTAGCCTGATATCTATGTGTAGCACTAGCCACTTTAACATGTCATGTTTTTTTCAACATGTGTAGCTAGGTAGCAGTAATTTTTGCCGGACACACAGCAGGGGAACAGCAGGGGTTACTGAACCCCACAAACACATCATCGATTGTTTTGATCTGTGCATCCAACACTTCTGAGCCCAGGGTCAAGGAGGGTGTAGCCTGAGGCCTAGTATGAGATGTTTGAACTTTAATTTGAACTTTAATTTGGAGTTAGCAGCATTAATTTTTGTCAGACACGCAGCAGGGGAACAGCAGGCGTTACTGAACCCCACTATCACTATAGCTTGTGTATTGGTCTGTGGACACGACACTTCTGAGCAGCAACTGGCAGTGTTGTAGCCCAGGGAGTATAGCTCAGGTGGTAGAAAGATGAACATAACAGGAGACATGGAAAACGTTGCCAACCAGTTAGTTAATCTGAAACCGGACAGGCAAATTCAGGCGAGATCCATGCCTAGTTCATTTTCAGAAAAGTAAGCCGTTCTACATTATCGGAGGATAGTCGCATGCAACGGTCTGTTAGTACACCACCTGCAGCAGTAAAGACGCGCTCCGATAATACACTGGCAGCAGATCAAGCCAGCACCTCCAATGCATACTGGCTAAGCTCTGGCCATGTATCCAGCTTAGAGACACAAAACTTGAATGGGGAAGAGCCATCTGGGAGTACACTGAGAGGGCAAGACATGTAGTCTGTCACCATCTTACGGAAATGTTGCCTCCTGCTGACTGGAGCCGTCTCGGATGGTGTAGACATTGGTGGCGCTGCCACAAAACTTCGACACATTTGGAACATACTGTTCTTGCCCTGTGCAGAGGCGCTGCTTGTGCTCCCTCTTGTTGCAGAGCTGTCTCCACTGCCTCGACGCACAGAGCTGCTTTGTAAAGCAGTAGCAGCAGCAGTGCTCTCGGCTGGAATGGAGAACATTATGGATTGCACCAGTGTGTCTTGGTACTTCCGCATTTTACGCTCCCGGTTCAACGGTGTGATGAGGCTTTGTAAGTTGTCCCGGTAGCGAGGGTCTAGGAGGGTGTACACCCAATAATCAGACGTGGTGTGAATGTGTTCGATGCGGCGGTCGTTTCTCAGCCACTGCAGCATGAAATCAACCATGTGCTGCAGACTCCCAACTGGCCAAGAAACGTTGTCCCCTGCAAGAGGCGTCATCTCCGCCTGCTGTGCATCACCCCACCCTTGGTCTACATACTGACTAGAGCATTGTCTACCTCCCTCTGGAGCGATGTCTTCCTCCTCCATTGACTCCTCCTCATCCTCCTCACAAAGTCCTTCAAATACATATAAATTTACAAAATTTAAAACTCAAAATTTAAAAACTTTGTATCATAATTCTGTAACATCAGTTTATGGAAACACAATAGCATTACAAAAGGATAGACAAAAAATGTACATTATGTGCTTTGTAAATACATTAAAAGTTTGTAATGGTTATGAAAATATAGACAGCGACTCTGGAGGTTCAATTGTTGATACAGCATGGTACTTTGAAAGTCCTCCAGCCCTTTGTGAGGAACCACGTTGCGCTGACTGTCCAGAAGGTGATGGAATTTGTGACTCCTCATCCTCCACCTCTTCCAAAACCTCATGCCTTAGTGCTTGCAGTGTTTTTTGAAGCAGGCAGATAAGGGGGACAGTCAGGCTGACTAGTGCATCATCTGCACTCGCCATCCGCGTTGACTCATCAAACGCACGCAAAACGTGGCAGATATCCTTCATAGAGTTATTCGCCACTCATTACACTGGCAGTGGCTGCCCATTCATTATAGGATCCAATTCTAATTACTGGTTCTCACCAACAAAGCTCTCCACAGCGCAGCACCCCCCTACATCTCCTCCCTTATTTATATTTATCGGCCTAACCGACTGCTGCACTCTGCAAACGACCTTCGACTAACCTCTGCACTAATCCGTACCTCCCACTCCCAACTCCAAGACTTCACCCGCGCTGCGCCAATCCTCTGGAATGCTCTACCCAAGAAATTAGGACTATCCGCAATTTGGATGGTTTCAGGCGCTCCCTCAAAACACATTTGTTAACAGTGGCCTATCACATTCACTAATCAAAGTCATTCTATGTGTAATTCTGTGTGTGTAGCCCATTCACTATCTCCATGCATCCCTCACTCCCTTAAAATGGCTGGACCATCATTGTAAAAACACCATTGTATATAAACACCTGTACTTTGTATCTCCCTCACCTCATTGTAGATTGTAAGCTTTCACCAGCAGGGGCGGCTGATTTTGCTTTAATTATTGTATTGTTAACGTTGTTACTTATGACTTGTGTTTTGAAACTGTTAAACTGTAAAGCACTGCGGAATATTATGGCGCTATTTTAAATAAATAATATTATTATTCTTATTATAGAGGCCCACTCAGTAGTGGTGAAGTGTGAACGGCGCAAATTGCGAGTTGACTGCGCCTGATGCAGCTGATACTCCATTACTGTTGGCTGCTGCTCACACAACCGCTCCAACATATGTAACGAGGAATTCCACCTGGTGGGTACGTCACATATGATGCGATGTTCATGAAGGTGAAATCTGCGTTGCAGAGCTGCAATCAGCGATCTGGCCATGCTGGAACGTCGCAAGTGAGCGCACTCTAGGCGGACCTTGTGCAGCAGTGCATCAAGATCCGGATAGTCCCTCAAAAAACTCTGCATGACCAAGTTGAGCACATATGACAGACATGGTATGTGAGTGAGGTTGCCAAGGCCCAGAGCTGACACCAGATTTCGGCCATTGTCACACACTACCAAGCTGCCTGTAGATTCTCTTCCAAAAACCACACGTCGCTCTCCTGCTTTATGGCATTACAGAGCTCCTGCGCTGTGTGGCTAAGATTCCCCATGGAAATTAATTTCAGGACGGCCTGTTGACATTTGGACACGGCTGTGCTCATATCGGTCGCAACAGGTAAAAGTTCACGGGTCCATGTGGAGGTAGACCGTGACGGCTCCTGCAGCGATGATTCTGAGGAACTGGAGTAGGAGGAGGAATCAATGTGTACAGACTTGATTCCTGCAATCCTTGGAGTTGGCAGAACACGTACAGCGCCACTCGCAAGATCAGTACCCGGCTGCACAACATTGACCCAATGGGCAGTGAGGGAAAGGTATTGTCCCTGGCCATGGGTGTTAGAACCCTCTTGTTAGGTTTTGTTTCAGTTTGCTGGTCACATGACCTTTTTTCCCTATTTAGTCTGGCTCCGCCCTTCTGGCTTTGCTTGACTTCATTGTATTATCTACTGTTAAGCTAGCCGGGTGCTTAGGTGCCTTAATCTGTCAGTTTTGCTTGATGTTAGGATCACAAAGTATTTATTTTTCTGTTTAATTATCCATGCTACAATTTATGTTAGGAGGTGTCCATCTTTTCTCACAGTCCCTAGATCTTGTAGGGATTACTCCCTCGCAACTATAGGTCTTCGTTCACACTAGATGAGGACTTTAGCGGGTCTGGTCGCAGGATCAGGTTCCCGTTACATCGTAGGGATTCAGCTTAGTTGTATTGTAGGGACAGAATTCCCTTCTTTCCTTACTGGTTGTAGCAGATCATAACAATGGGTACTGGTCCACGCATCGGTGGTCAGGTGGACCTTGCTACTGAGGGCTTTTAGTGGCGCATGTTTAATTTTTCCCTCAACATGCTTTTGCAGACCAGGGACGGCTTGCCTGCTGAAATGAAATTGGCTTGGCACATTGTATTGTGGGACTGACAATGATATTCAGTTACGGAAACTGTCTGTCTCCACCAGCCTGAATCACAGCATTTCAAGGGACAGGAGTTTTGCAATGCCAGCATTCAGAGCCTGTGCTCGTGCATGGTTTGCGGAGTATGGCCATCTTTTATCCCATGCCTGTGCTACCGATGGCTGTTTTGTGGCCTGGGAGTGTGAGGATGACAGGGAACTTGCTGCTGTGTGTGAAATAACAGTTTGTCTCTGGACAACAGTGGCCGAGGTTCTTCCATGGCGATCCTGTGAGGAAGCAGAACCAGCTGTGTGTGAGCTCGATGAAGAGGCTTCAACACAACCTGAAGATGTAGGTGCTGCTGTAGGTTGGCCTACATCTCCAGTGTGTCTTTGTAACTCAACTACGTGCTTTGTCCGCACATGTTTCCACATATTTGTGGTATTGAGGTGACTGACACTTTTAGCTATTTTTAATTTTTGATTACACAGCTTGCATTTCACATAGCAAATATCATGTGCAAGTGTGTGAAAAAAGGACCACGCAGTGCAAGTCCTGGGAGCACACGTTTTGACTTTTGGAAGACAACTGCTCCGAACAGGTGCCAAACTGGAGGCTACAGGCAACCGAGTCTGCAGCCTAACTCTCCTCCTGTTTGTACCGTTGGGGCAATGTCTTCCTCTATCTTCCTTCTATCACTAACCATTTCTCTAGGCCTCTCCCAGCTTTCAACCAAAGTACTGGTTCTCACCCACAAAGCTCTCCACAGTGCAGCACCCCTCCTACATCTCCTCCCTCATTTCTATCTATCGGCCTAACCGACTGCTGCGCTCTGCAAACGACTTTCGACTAACCTCTGCACTAATACGGACCTCCCACTCCCGACTCCAAGACTTCTCCTGCTCTACGCCAATCCTCTGGAATGCTGTACCCCAAGAAATTAGGACTATCCACAATTTGCATGGTTTCAGGCGCTCCCTCAAAACACATTTGTTCAGAGCGGCCTATCACATTCACTAATCAAAGTCATTCTATGTATTCTGTGTAAGTGTGTGTGTGTCTCTAGCCCATTCACTATCTCCATCCCTCAGTCCCTTAAGATGGCTGGAACATCATTGTAAATGCACCATTGTATATAAACACCTATACTTTGTATCTCCCCCATCTCATTGTACATTGTAAGCTGTCACGAGCAGGGGTGACTTATTTAGCTTAAATTATTGTATTGTTAACGTTGTTACTTATGACTTGTGTTCTGAAACTGCTAAACTGTAAAGCGCTGCGGAATATGATGGCGCTATATAAATAAATATTATTATTATTCCTCTGAGCTGCTCCCACCACCTTCCTGTTCCTCATGCCATGTTGGGTCTTGGACCTCATCATCTCCACTACCCTCTTCCAACACCTGCTGTTGGGTGGTCTGGCCAGCACCATGCTCAACAGAAACTGGCACCTGGGTCTCATCATCATCAGATGCGTTCTGCGGTGTGCTGACCATCGGCACTGTCTCACCCGCCTCTTCAGATTCAGAGAGACACAGCTGTTGCGCATCACTGCATACTCCCTCTTCACATTACAGAATGCTGCTTGGCTGGGCCCCTGTTTGCAAGCCAATAGATTCTGAGAACAGAAGCAGACACTCAGCTGGCTCCTGTACAGAACTCTCTGACTGCCTGGGCAATTTGCCAGGCGGTGAAGAGACAGATGGTTGCCCAACAGTGCTGTGGTCCTGAGAGGAGGTGGAAGCAATTGAAGTCGATGCATTGGCTGACATCCAAACAACAACGGCTTCAATTTGTTCTTCCCGCAGCAGGGAGGTACTCCGAGCTCCTACAAAAGTGCGCATAAAGGAACGCTCACGGGGAAAA
>JARQOD010000004.1:295158679-295326641 GCA_033576555.1 Oophaga sylvatica | reverse complement strand
CAATTGTCTTTTCTCGGCTTTTCATCCTCAGACCAATGGTCAAACGAGAAAAAAAACCAGACTTTGGAGATTATTTTAGTTTTTTGTGCGCTGTCAATGACGGGTCTTTTTTTTACCTTTGGGCTGAGTTTGCCTTAATAATGGGCACTCTGCCATTTGATGTTTTCCGTTTTTCGAAATTCGGGGTTTCCCCCTCGTTTTTTCTTCGGGCAGACGGGGCTTTTGTCTGTCCATTTTGACTCTTTTGGGAGGGTATGCAACAATTTGGGACCAAGGTAGTGGAGGGTTTTGCCCCCTCTTCGGGAGAAGGGCCCCAGCGGTTTCTAACCGGGATAGGACTGATGGTCCTCTTTTTAAAGGGGGGGACTTGGTCGGTTGTCCTCAAAGAATATTCCTATGAGATACACTCCAAAATTTAGCCGGGTTCTTTGGGACCTTATAAGATCATTGAGACTTAACCCTGTTTCTTTTCTTTCTTCTTTCCAGGGACATTTAAGATCCATAACGTGTTCCACAAGTCTTGTTAAAGGGTTTGTTGACCAGTGGTTCCTGCGCTGTCCTCCTGCCCCCTTTTTTGGTTGAGGGCAACTGCGTATGTGGTTAGAAAATATTAGATTCTCGTTTTTCTAGACGGAAACTCCAGTATTTGGTTAAGTGGAGAGGTTATGGTCAGGAAGACAATTCTTGGTGTTTGCTTCGGACATCCATGCTAGGAGACTCATCCGTGCGTATCATAGAACTCATCCTGACCAACCTGGTTGCTCAAATGAGGGTTGGGTGACCCCTCCTCAAGGGGGGGGTACTGTTGTGAATGGGTTTGAGATGAGTTCTGAGCAGGGACTCCCTCTGGTGGTTACAAGCGGTACTGGGCTGTTCAGTGAAGATTGTGAGGACTGGGAATCAGGTGTTACTGACTGGTCTTATATAAGGGAGTCACCTTCCCATCAGGGTTGCCGGTGATCAATTGTTCTGGTCTGAATCCTTCATTCCTGTTTCCCTTGTAGCCTGCTGTGTCGTGTCTGCATCTCCTGCTAACAGATAAGACATTTTCTACTTTTTGTTTTTGTACTATATTTTTGCATTTTGTCCTGCACTTCTTTGGGGGCCTTCTGGTCCCCTTCGGGGGCTTTTGCCCTCTCAGTTTAGTTCAGCCACTGATGTTTGTACTTTTGCTTTTTCCAGTTTTTTCAGTGGCTGCTGTTTTGATTTTGTTACACCAGAGAACTAATTTAGGTGGTAGAGGTCGTGTGATCTCAGATGATTTTGAAATTAGTAGAGTTGGTGCTTTTCAGGGTTTTCTGGGATTGCAGTAAGTACCCTTCCTATCCTTTTCTATTTAGTTAGTTTGGGCCCCAGCTTTGCTCATACTATTTTCTTTCTGTGTCAGTATTTCTTCTTGTCTAACCGCCATTACTTGTTTGGGGGCTTTCTATTATCTTTGGGGTTCTGCTCCGGGGCAGATAGCTTTCCTATTTCTATCTTTAGGTGTAGTTAGTTTCTCAGGCTGTGACGAGGCGTCTAGGACCAACGTAGGAACGCTCCACGGCTGCCTCTAGTTGTGGTGGTTAGTCAGGGTACTGCAATCTCATAGATTCCAACTGCTCTGGTGTATTGCCTTTTTTACCTGCACTCCTCAGCTACCGAAACATAACAGAGATCCATGCCTTGTTCATTTTCAGAAAAGTAAGCCGGTCTACATTCTCTGAGGATAGTCGCATGCGACGGTCTGTTACTACACCACCTGCAGCACTAAAGACACGCTCAGATAATACACTGGCAGCAGGGCAAGCCAGCACCTCCAATGCATACTGGCTAAGCTCTGGCCATGTATCCAACTTAGAGACCCAAAATTTGAAAGGGGAAGAGGCATCTGGGAGTACACTTAGAGGGAAAGCCAAGTAGTCTGTCACCATCTTACGGAAACGTTTCTTCCTGGTGACTGGAGCCGTCTCGGATGGTGTAGACCTTGCTGGCGCTGTCACAAAACTTTGCGACATTTGTAACATACAGTTCTTGCCCTGTGCAGAGGCGCTGCTTCTGCTCCCTCTTGTTGTAGAGGTGTCTACACTGCCTCGACACACAGAGCTGCTTTGTAAAGCAGTAGCAGCAGCAGCAGCTTTCTCGGCTGGAATGTACAACAGTATGGATTGCACCAGTGTGTCTTGGTACTCCTGCATTTTACGGTCCCGGTTTACCGGTGTGATGAGGGTTTGTAAGTTGTCCCGGTAGCGAGGGTCTAGGATGGTGTACACCCAATAATCTGACGTGCTGAGAATGTGGGCGATGCGGCGGTCGTTCCTCAGGCACTGAAGCATGAAATCAACCATGTGCTGCAGACTCCCAACTGGCCAACAAAGGCTGTCCTCTGGAAGAGGCGTCATCTCTGCCTCCTCTGCATCACCCCACCCTCGCTCTACATACTGACTAGAGCGTTGTGTACCTCCCTCTGTAGGGATTTCTTCCTCCTCCATTGACTCCTCCTCTTCCTCATCCTCCTCACAAAGTGAGCCCTGCCCAGCCCTTTGTGAGGAACCACGTTGCGCTGACTGTCCTGAAGGTAATTGAATTTGTGACTCCTCATCCTCCACCTCTTCCAAAACCTCTTCCTTTAGTGCTTTCAGTGATTTCTGAAGCAGGCAGATAAGGGGGACAGTCATGCTGACTAGTGCATCATCTGCACTCGCCATCCGCGTTGAGACATCAAACGCACGCAAAATGTCGCAGATGTCCTTCATAGAGGCCCACTCAGTAGTGGTGAAGTGTGAACGGCGCAAATTGCGAGTTGATTGCGCCTGTTGCAGCTGATACTCCATTACTGCTGGCTGCTGCTCACACAACCGCTCCAACATATGTAACGTTGAATTCCTCCTGGTGGGTACGTCACATATGATGCGATGTTCAGGAAGGCGAAATCTGACTTGCAGAGCTGCAATGCGCGATCTGGCCATGCTGGAACGTCGCAAGTGAGCGCACTCTAGGCGGACCTTGTGCAGCAGTGCATCAAGATCCGGATAGTCCCTCAAAAAACTCTGCACGACCAAGTTGAGCACATGTGCCAGACATGGTATGTGAGTGAGGTTGCCAAGGCCCAGAGCTGCCACCAGATTTCGGCCATTGTCACACACTACCAAGCCTGGCTGGAGATTAGCTGACAAAAACCACACGTCGCTCTCCTGCTTGATGGCATCCCAGAGCTCCTGCGCTGTGTGGCTTCGATTCCCCATGGAAATTAATTTCAGGACGGCCTGTTGACGTTTGGCCATGGCTGTGCTCATATCGGTCGCAACAGGTAAGCGTTCACGGGTCCATGTGGAGGTATACCGTGACGGCTCGTGCAGCGATGATTCTGAGGAACTGGAGTAGGAGGAGGAATCAATGTGTACAGACTGGATTCCTGCAATCCTTGGAGTTGGCAGAACACGTACAGCGCCACTGGCAAGATCTGTACCCGGCTCCACAACATTGACCCAATGGGCAGTGAGGTAAAGGTATCGTCCCTGGCCATGGGTACTGGTCCACGCATCGGTGGTCAGGTGGACCCTGCTACTGACGGCGTTTAGTAGCGCATGTTTAATGTTTCCCTCGACATGTTTTTGCAGAGCAGGGACAGCTTGCCTGCTGAAATAAAATCGGCTTGGCACATTATATTGTGGGACTGCCAATGCCATAAAGTTCCTGAAACTGTCAGTCTCCACCAGCCTGAATGACAGCATTTCAAGGGACAGGAGTTTTGCAATGCCAGCATTCAGAGCCTGTGCTCGTGGATGGTTTGCCGAGTATGGCCGTCTTTTATCCCATGCCTGTGGTACCGATGGCTGTTTTTTGTTCTGGGAGTGTGACGATGACTGTGAACTTGCTGCTGTGGGTGGAATAACAGTTTGTCTATGGACAACAGTGACCAAGGTTCTTCCATGGAGATCCTGTGAGGAAGCCGAACCAGGTGTGTGTGAGCTGGAGGTAGAGGCTCGAACACGACCTGAAGATGTAGGTGCTGCTGTAGGTTGGCCTACATCTCCAGTGTGTCTTTGTAACTCAGCTACGTGCTTTGTCCGTACATGTTTCCACATATTTGTGGTATTCAGGTTACTGATATTTTTACCTCTTTTAACTTTTTGCTTACACAGCTTGCATTGAACATAGCAAATATCATCTACAAGTCTGTCAAAAAAGGACCACGCAGTGCAAGTCATGGGAGCGCCAATTTTGACATTTCTAAGAGAACTGCTCCCAACAGGTGCCAAACTGGAGGCTACAGGCAAGCGAGTCTGCAGCCTACCTCTCCCTCCTCTTTGTACCGTTGGGACAATCTCTTCCTCAGAGCTGCTCCCACCACCTTCCTGTTGCTCACGCCATGTTGGGTCTCGGACTTCATCATCTCCACTACCCTCTTCCAACACCTGCTGCTGTTGGATGGTCTGGGCAGCACCATGCTCCACAAAACCTGGCACCTGAGTCTCATCATCATCATAAGATGCGTTCTGCGGTGTGCTGTCCATCGGCACTGGCTCACCCGCCTCTTCAGATTGAGAGAGACACAGCTGTTGCGCATCACTGCATACTCCCTCTTCTTCAAATTGCAGAATGCTGCTTGCCTGTGCCCGTGTTTGCGAGCCAACAGATTCTGAGAACAGAAGCAGAGACTCAGCTGGCTCCTGTACAGAACTCTCTGACTGCCTGGGCAATTTGACAGGCGGTGAACAGACAGATGGTTGCTCAACAGTGTTGTGTTCCTGAGAGGAGGTGGAAGGAATTGATGTCGATGCATTGGCTGCCATCCAACCAACAACGGCTTCAATTTGTTCTTCCCGCAGCAGGGGGGCACGCCGAGCTCCTACCAAAGTGCGCATAAAGGAACGCTCACGGGGATAAATGGTGGATGCTGTGTCACTGAGGGCGGCAGCAGCCACAGAATCACCACGTCCTCTCCCTGCTGAAACTCCACGGCCACTACCACGTGCCTTACTCACTGCCTTCTTCATCTTGGTAGATTGATAAAGAAAGTCAGAAAAGTTATAAGGCCTAAGTGTGGTTATTACGCAGAGACTGAAGTGAACACTGAAACACAACTGTTCAAAATCTGTGAAAGGCTACTCCTTTGTCTACTTCTATAGTGTTTGCAACCAATGTATTGGATACGGATGGAAGCGCGTCACACTAATAGATTATATTTTAAATGGAATGGAGCAGAACCAATTGGAGATAAATGAAAAGGATGAGGCACTGAGACACGCTCAGCAGAGTACAAGCAGCAGTGCTTGAACAAGTAACTGGAGCGTGATGTACACTCAAAAAATAAAAAACACAGACTGAAGTGAACACTGAAACACAACTGTTCACAATCTGTGAAAGGCTACTCCTTTGTCTACTTCTATAGTGTTTGCAACCAATGTATTGTATACGGATGGAAGCGCGTCACACTAATAGATTATATTTTAAATGGAATGGAGCAGAACCAATTGGAGATAAATGAAAAGGATGAGGCACTGAGACACGCTCAGCAGAGTACAAGCAGCAGTGCTTGAACAAGTAACTGGAGCGTGATGTGCACTCAAAAAATAAAAAACACAGACTGAAGTGAACACTGAAACACAACTGTTCACAATCTGTGAAAGGCTACTCCTTTGTCTACTTCTATAGTGTTTGCAACCAATGTATTGGATACGGATGGAAGCGCGTCACACTAATAGTTAAATTGCATGGAGCTGCAAGAATTACACTGAAGAAAAAAAAAAGAGTCTGTGAGTGACACGTGCAGATGCCTACAGACAGCGTTGCATGCAGAGCAAACTGCAGCGTCACCTGCACTCACACACACCTTGCAGAGCTGTTAAAACAACACTGCAGGCAAAAGGAAGCTTTACACAGCGGTTGGTGCTAGCCTGCCTACAGCACAGTACACTAAATCGCAATCTCTAACTGTCCCTCAGAGTCAGCACAGCAGCGTTCTGTCCCTTACTGAATTCACAGCACAGTGACGCTAAAATGGCGGCGGCGCCTTTTATAGTGCATTCTGACATCATTTCAGCATCCAATCACAGCCATGCCATTAGTTAACATGACCGCAGCAGTACAGGATGTGCCCACACTTCTTAGGATTCCTCATTGGCTGACTAAAATCACATTGCCTCTCAAAGAATTATGGGAACTTCCGATTCCGGTATACGATATATGGAAAATATCGAAACTAAGTATCGAAAGGCCGATAGAGCTAATATCGGCCGATACCCGATACTTGCGGTATCGTATCGCTCAACACCAGCCATGACTGTTTACACTGACAAGCAAAAGGGTAACAATGTTTTGAACTTTTGACTTTCAGGCTCCATATCTCACCATCCACTATTACTTCAAACATGAGACTACGATCATTTTATAGACAATCATCTTGGTTTTCTCATACATAAATTTGACTTACAACTATTTTGCATAAGATTAGTTATGCCGATTCTTGTCATGTCAATGCATTGTTACTATTGTGCCCCCTAAAACTCTGATTAAATTTTAATTTTTATTATTTTGTTAGTATTTTGTAAATCCATCTATGGCTTTCAAAAACTGCCTGAATTCTTCTGGGCATGCTCTCGATCAGATTAATGCATGTCTCAACCAAAATCTGATCTCGGGTCTCTTCTACATGTTCCCAAAGTTGGTGCATACTGCTCAACTCACTTGGAAATGTATAAAGGTTTTTCTTCAACTTTACCCACAAGTGTTTGATTGAGTTGAGGTCTAGGGACTGTGGGGCCAATCCAGCACCTCTACTTCATTGTCACGAAACCATTTCTATGCCAATCTCGACATATGCTTTGGGTCAGAGTCCTGCTGAAACACTATGTCGTCCGTTTCATGCACATAGTACTCGAGTATATGAAGTAACTCATCTTGTAGGATACTCACATATATCTTAGCATTGAGACCTCCATCGATCCTGGTCAAGTATCCAACAATGCCTTTGGCTGTGAACCAACCCCATATCATCAGCCTTCCTTTACCAAACTTGATAGTTCCTTCAATTTCTCAATCCATTAGCCCCTTTTTCCTTTTTTTCTTAAGAAACCATTTGCATCCATCAGAGTTTAGTCTATTGACTTCCGTCTCATCGCTCCAAATCACCTATTTCTAGTCTTCTATTGTCCACTTTTTGTACTTTTTTGTAAACTTGAGACAATACTTCTTATGATGATGTTGATTTGATGTTTCTTCACCTTTCACCTTTTTCGTGCCACCATGCCAGAATTGTGTAACATGTGTCGCCCGGTGCTTGCATGGACGTCTGTGATTTCACTTTTAGGAAGCATAAGAGCCACCTCCACGTCCGTATTTGTCACGCCAGATCTGATAGACTTTGTGATGAACATCCAGCAGTGGATGGTTGGTGAGGCATGGAATCTGAAAGTCAAAAGCTCAAAATGTTGTTACCCTTTTGCTCGTCAGTGTAGTTATGCCATCTTCTGGTAGACATTGAAATTGCAGGGTGTACATTTTAGTCCATTTGTTTTCCCATTGTGTTTGTATTCCTGATCTTGTGTTATCTTGTGTTTTAGCTATTTAGTGTGAGAGCACCATTATGTCGGGATAGCGAACCGGATCTCAGGAATGTGTCACTTGCTAGGCTATGTTTTTCTGTTTCAGTGCAATCAGTATTTTATTAGTTACAGAGGACAAAGTGTCTCGTGCCTCCTGGTCTCACCACGCTGATTAGCAGCTTTCTGGGACTATTTATTGTACACAGAAAGCTTCCAATCAGTGCCAAAACTGCTCATCAGGAAACTGTGAGTCTATCACAACTGCTGCACCCAGTGATACACCTAAGTGATACATCGCTGAAATTAGGGTCTCTGTCACTATATCATGCTGCTGTCAGATTACATAGAAAAGCCTGCTGACAGATTCCTTTTAATAAACATGAGGTTCTATCTCAGATATATGTCTTGCACTTCTTTCTTTTGATATGTATTGTGTTTTATGGTGCTATAATCTAGTACATATGGGTACATAGTAGAGGTGTCTTGTATACTGTTAAGCTAAAACGTTTTTGTATGTTTTTGACAGGTTCACAATATTGTTTACTATAATGCAAAGGAGGAACAAATGGAGGTAAGTCATTATTTCTTCTTATTTCTTTGTTTGTCACAGATGTGTGCTTTATAATCATTTTTACATAGTTGCATAGGTTGAAAAAATACATAGGTCCATCAAGTTCCACCTTTCTCCTCCAGTTACATATTTTCTATCACTAGATTAACTATAAACCGCAATGTTATTTGTACAGAGGAATCATCCATCCCTTTTTTTAAAAGCTGTCATAGTGTCTGCCATTACTACCTCTTGTGGTAGGGCGGTCCACAGTCTGACTGCTCTAACTGTAAAGAACCCTTTCCTATTTAGCTGCCGGAGTCGCCTTTACTGATCCATAACACACTAGCAAAATGACAGAAAATGTTTTCTCTAGTGCTCATGTGCTAGATCACAGTACAGTAGCTGACTGAAGGCTGTGATGTTGTAGTAGCAAACCCGAGTAAAAAATACTTGTGACTTCAGAGCAAATCACTTGAAAGCAGCATAGTTGTGATGTCAAAGCAGTTTACCAGAATCAAACCCACTCGTGATGTCAATTGTTTGCCTGCCTGAACCCCTCTTTTAATATGATAAATTGCCTGAGAGAAACACACTTGTGATGTCATACATGTTACCCAGATTAAAACCCACTTGTGATGGCACAATGTCAAAACTGACAAACCTCCCTTGTGGTGTCACAGGATTTCAGTTAGTTATACAGTTACATATAGACAGATCCCTCAAGACACTGATCATTTAAAGGTAGTTTATTATGCAAGTAAGGGTCTTGTGTTATGGGTTAGGTTACACATTTATACAGTGGGTCGTTCTGGGAGCAGCAATAGAAATAGTATACTTTTTGAGTTTACTTTTGTTTTTACATAAAACAGTGTTTTTAGTGGTATAATATTTGTTCATTATTTTTTCATACTTAATAGTGAATTTTTGCTTAATTTTTCACTTTTATGTACCGCCCTCCGCTATTTTTATTGATCAGTCCCTATTTGGGACTTCAGCTTATACTTACCTGATTAGTGATCTAGTATTCTGTAATACTTCTATACTACAGGATATTCGATCTGTCAGTTTTACACTGCCACTTCATGTATTAGTCTCTTAGATGCTGCCTATTGAAGGGCCTTACAGGCCACCATAGCTGGCTGACCTGTAGGCCATTAATTGGCTTCATGTTGCTATGGCATCTACCGACACGAGATTGCAAGGTGGCAATAGGTTTAAAAAGTGAACCCCCTCCCTCAAATAACCATCTAATTACCACTGTCATTGTTGTTAAAGGTGTCTAAAGGGTATGCCACACTAAACAATATCGCTAACGGGATCGCTAAAAAACGTCACTATTTAGCGATCCTGTTAGCGATGTTGTTCAGTGCGGCAGCTTCCAGCGACGAGCTTCCTGCTGTGATCTCGCTCGTCGCTGGAATCACTCCGGACCCTATTTTCTCGTCGGCGCTCCCGCTGGGTAAGTATCTAATCGCTGTGTGGCACCTTTTCTTAGCGATTTAGCGGTACTTTTGTACCGCTAAAGTCGTTAAGAAGATCGCTAACGGCGATAGCGTCGTTAACTATATCGCTAAATGTGGCTGCACTTAGCGATATAGAAACAATCCCGCTAGCGATCGCATTAGTATGCGTCATTATTGTGATCGCTAGCGGGATTGTTTAGTGTGGCAGTACCTTAAGATGTTAAACTGTGGCCACAATTGGGGCTAATACCAATAATGGCTATTGCAGAAGGGAGTCATTTATAATATACAGCTGACATCCCTTGATGATAGTGCCAGCTCTGCTTGTGGATCAGCGCCATAATTGTGCCATATTGTTCTCTTCATATTCTCCTATCACAAATGATCCAGGAGCATGGAAAGAGATACCTCCACTGTGACACGCTGTGCTCTGGTGTTATGTCATTAAGGGACAACAGTTTGCACCTCCTTCTTAGGCCTTCTCTCTCCTGTTCTGAGGACACCTTGTGAGCTATATCGGCCTGTAGGCTGTTAAGCACCTGTTCACACTTAGTCTATGTTTGGATGTGACAGTTTTTTTAAATTTGTAGATTACAGCGTCCGGGTCCACATTCGGCCGCCGACTTGCATGTTTGAGACCCCCTTTCTCCTCCAATATAAGCAATATGCAGCCATCTTGTGAGATGATTCAATACTGATCTGGAATATAATTATAACCCTACAAAAAACTGGAAGCTTACACCAATTATTCACAGGAAAAATACATCTTTATTAAGAGAACATGTTAAATAGTAGATAACGGAGATACAAGAGCAAAAATATACTGCTAAAATCACTGATCAAATAAGATAATAAGTAAACAACCCCTGCTTGAATAACGTCAAAATGTCATAATGTTAAGTACATATGGTTATTGGAAAACCTACATCTCATATTTCATATATATGAAGCATTTCCAATGACACTTGTATGCAGACAAAGGTTATTTATTGTAACAAACTATGTTTAATGCCTGCCCTTAATACAAAGAAAAGTGCTTAGCGCATTGATAATCAATCTATAGTAGATTGGAAATTTAACCATTTTAAAACACTATCCATTAGTGCATAGTTGCTAGCAAAGTGCAGATGTGCATGGTGGGAAAGGTTAGTAAAACAAGCATTGTTATGAACAAGTCATTGCTAGAGTAAAGGTGGTTACCAAACACAATGAACACAATTGTATGTGTACCTGACCTGTGATGCAGTAATGACGCCCCAATGCGCGTTTCGCATTAGCTTCTTCCTGGGGATGTGTCTATATAGAGTACTGATTTTAGATCCATTTATAGTTCTGTCTTAACCACTGTTTTGAGTGGATTCACTTGGTGTTCAGTGTGCTGGGGGATGGAGCAATGTGTGGATTCTGCTGGGAGTTACAGAGTACAGTTTGTTGCTGACCAAACTAAGTCAGGGGAAGTGCCTGGATTGCTACATGTGTAAGAGACCATGGTGTGGTAGAAAGAAAAATACCTCTGATATTGACAGCCTCAGCCTGAAGCTGAGAGCAAGAGGACTGTGATCTGAACAGGTGGGCCTGCCCTAATATTACTTGTCTGCTAGTACATGAACTGTTTTTTTTTTCTTGAAAAATCTCTGTTTCTTGAAGAGGCTGTTTCGTAGTAACCAATGGAGTCTTTTGAAGTTATAAAATTTCAGCTGTTTGGATTAGATCGCATTACCTGTGTGAACACTACCGACTATCAGGGAAAGTGAATTTCTACAATTAAAGGTATGGATGCAGGCACAGAATCCCAAGAAGCACAGGTGATTGATATGTAAATTCTGAATGTCCAAGGTGAACTATGCAAACACAGTCTAAAAGCATGGAGAAGCTTGTTAAGCAACTAGTCCAGACCAATTTATAGTTGCAATAATAGCAGCAGACCCAACTATAAACCAACAAAATCCTGTTGCATGAGTTAAAGTAACAGCAGTAGCAACATCAGCAACAGATAGGCTGGTTTCACATTAGCGTTTTTGTGCACAGCGCATCGTGTGCATCCGATCACATGTGTCATGCGTACCTATGTTTAACATGGCGTGCGCATGGTCTTGTGTTTGCACGCGTTCGTCTTCGTTTTCGTGTGCATGTGTTTTTTCAAGGTATGCGTCTAGACGCGCCCGACGCAACGTGTTGCATTTTTTGGTCCAAAGGCGTAAAAAAACCGCATGCGTTCGCTTGCGCACAGAATGCGTGAAAACAAATGATTACATTTGATGGGAACGCAGGTATGTGCATGGACATGCGTACGCCTGCCTTTGCATACGCATGCGTTTTAAGAGTAAACATGTCTAGTCACTGGTTTAAGGCTGGTTTCACATTAGCGTTTTTGTGTGCAACGCATCTGCGCAAGCGTTCATGATACCTATATTTAACATGGCGTACGCATGGTCTTGCGTTTGCATGTGGTTTTGCATGTGTACAATGCGCTTTGCACAAAGACGCAAATGTGAAACTAGCCTTACAGCAATGGTTTCAACAGCAGCAGCATCAACAGCAGACAGCTTTTCTGGCATAAACTGTCGGCATCAGGAAGACAGCACTTGCCAAAGGGACGATATCCATGTGAATTAACCAGTACAGGAGACCTTACAGAAAATGACTCTAGAGAATGACGTTGAGGCTTTTCGACTGTCTTAAGACGGTGACAAACAGGGAAAAACTGCCCCCTGGCAATGGGAGAAGACTAGTGATGAGCGAGCACTAAAATGCTCGGGTGCTCATTATTCGGGTCGAGCAAATTGGAATACTCGGGTACTCGACCCGAGCAACAAGCCCAATGTAAGTCTATGGGAAAACTGAGCATTTTTGCTGCGATCCCCCCCAGGGGTCCTTTTAAAGTAAAAAAATGTCTGATGGAAAAACAGCTGAAATGACACGGGAACATCATTGAGAATGCCCTTGGTAGCATTTCTGACTCCCAGGTCACAGCTGTGAGCAATGTTGTCAGAGTCTTACACCATTTTTACAGACACACCAAAAAACATACAAAACGAAACCA
Organism: Oophaga sylvatica; assembly: GCA_033576555.1. Taxonomy (NCBI): domain Eukaryota; kingdom Metazoa; phylum Chordata; class Amphibia; order Anura; family Dendrobatidae; genus Oophaga; species Oophaga sylvatica. The sequence continues at coordinate 295,314,056 of JARQOD010000004.1, read as the reverse complement.
AAATGGATTTTCCTATGAAATATGTCAAGGAACATCCTTTGCAGGCTAATAATTTTTATATAAGGCAAAATAATTAACCCAAAGTAAAAAAGTTCCTCCACCAATTTGTCTATGTTCACACGTAGCGCTTTTGATGCGTTTTTCAACATTACCATTGCTTTCAACCAATACAAATGCATTTACTGTGAAATGTCATTATAGCATTTAACAACCTTAGCTGGCCATATGGTGTGTGACACATCATCAGACACATCTTGTTTCATTTATGAAGGAGCAACTCTTAAAGTCACAAAGCCAATTTTTACAGGGGCATCATGCAGAATTAATCTTCTTAAAGGGCCAATATTAAACAGTAGGTCTCCAATACTGTTATGGCCTAGGCACTGAGTGACTGGGCGGCCAAAAATTAGGATGCACCCCAATACCCTTGTGATGAGACGTACAGGAGGGCCTCATGAAAAAGTGTTCCAATTATAAGAAAGTCGGTTTCCCATAGTATTAGCCTATGCATTAAATGCAAGGCCTTCCCTGCAGCTAACACACCCCCCATAAGCCTTTTAACCCAGGTACTGGATGTACACAGGAAAACCATGTTCACATTGCTCTTTTGCCACTGCCATACTGTTAGCTTATGCATTGAATACAATGGCCTGCCTGCATCAAATTCAAACACACCCCAAAAAGGCTTTGAATCAATGTACTTGATGGCCACCTGAAAGCATTCTTCCTATTAAATTGTTACTCCCATATTATTTGTCTACATGGTGAGTAGTTGAGCCTGAGGACCCAGCAGTGTACAATTGAAACGCACCCCAAAAAGGCTTAGAAGCGACCTAGTGGATGTACACAGGAAAACCACGTTCACATTAATCTTTTGCTACTACTATACTGTTAGCTTATGCATTGAATACAAAGCCCTGCCTGCATCAAATTCAAACACACCCCAAAAAGGCTTTGAATCAATGTACTTGATGGCCACCTGAAAGCATTCTTCCTATTAAATTGTTACTCCCATATTATTTGTCTACATGGTGAGTAGTTGAGCCTGAGGACCCAGCAGTGTACAATTGTAGTGCTGATGCTAAAAAATCATCGGTGGACAATTGCAGTGTTGATGCTGAAACCCAGCGGTGGACCATTGAAGTGTTGGCGCTAAAGACCCTGCAGTTTAAAATTGCATTGTTGACGCTGAAGACCCGGCAGTGTATAATTGCAGTGTTTATGCTAAAGACCCATTGGTGGACAATTGCAGTGTTGAGGCCGAATACCCGGCAGTGCTCAATTGCAGTGTTGACTCTAAAGACTCTGCAGTGGAGCATTTCAGTGTTGAGCATGAAGAACCATAAGGGTGCATGCATACGTTACAGTTTCTGCTGCGTTGTACAATACCATTATAATCAATGTAAAAAAAAAACGCTGTGCACATGCTGCGGATTTTTCCACGCGGATTTGCTGTGGATTTGAATCCGCAGCATGTCAATTCTATGTAAGGAATCCGCAGCGGTTTTACACCTGCTCCATTATAGAAATCCGCAGGTGTAAAAACGCAGGGGAAATCCGCACAAAAATGCAGAAAATCCGCAGCAAATCCACACTAAATCCGCAGGTAAAACGCAGGTCATTTTACCTGCGGATTTAGCAAAATCCGCGTGGAAAAATCCACAAGTGAATCCGCAATGTATGCACATACCCTTAGTGGAAAATTGCACTGTTGAGACTTAAGAACTGCATTGGTGAATTGCAGTGGTGAAGCAGAAGACCATGCATTTTAGCATTGCAGTGTTGAGGCTGAAGAACTGGCATTGAAGAATTGCATTGTTGATGATGAACAACCAACAAACTTCACATTATTAGGATGTGGGTTTCCCGTACTGTTTGCCTACGCAGTGAATGCAAGGCCTGCCCCAAATTTGGACAAAACAAAATACCACTTGGAAGAGACGTGTATAAAGTTCTCTTAAAAATATGTTTCCATTACTATTGAGCTGGTCTCTTATTGTTGTAAAGCCCATCCAGTAAGTGTATGAGCTGACAAACATTTTTCCCTCTGGGGGGTACACATCAACCAACTGTGTAAATAATTGTTGTTACGGACATCATAAACACCCTGCAAAACAATATAGTGGCTGTTTCATCACGGAACACGTTCATCCTGGTGATCTAGGGGTGGTGTAGGAAGAGATGTGGAGTATAGCCTGCGAACATCAGACCAAAGCACAGATTTCCAATGGTCTAATGTCCATTCCTTGTGTTCTTTAGCCCAGACAAGTCTCTTCTGCTTGTTGCCTGTCCTTAGCAGTGGTTTCCTAGCAGCTATTTTACCATGAAGGCCTGCTTCACAAAGTCTCCTCTTAACAGTTGTTGAAGAGATGTGTTGGTCTACCATTGTTCAATCCTCAAATCCAGCTAAACCAACAGTCCTTTTAAGGGTTAATTAGGGGATATATAGATTCCAGTGCTAAGTAGGTTGTGGAGTCTATGTGCGCATATCCACATCAGTGCAAGACATGCAGGCAGTGGCGTAGCGTGGGGGCGGGGGTGGCGGTCCGCCCCAGGCGGCACCTGTGTGTGGGGGCGGCACCTGTGTGTGGGGGCGGCGCACCCTTCCTTGGCCTCCCAACTCCGCACAGCCAGCATTTACCATTGCTGTGCTGTGCTTTGTAAAGATGCTAGCAGGACCTGTGATGAGGTCACAGGAGGGGAGGAGTTAGGTGTCACATGATCAGGCCCCTGTGTGCAGGAAGCTGCTGCTTTACTGGTCGTCATCATCGTCATGGTGCTGGATGATGGTAAGTTTATATGTGGGATCATAAAGGGTTTACAGTGTGGATGTAGCTGAGCTGTGTGTGCATGAGGTGTACGGAGCGGAGCTGTGTGTACGAGGTGTACGGAGCGGAGCCTTGTGCGTGTGAGGTGTGTGGAGCGGAGCCGTGTGTGTACGAGGTGTACGGAGCGGAGCCGTGTGTACGAGGTGTACGGAGCGGAGCCGTGTGTGTAAGAGGTGTACGGAGCGAAGCCGTGTGTGTACGAGGTGTACGGAGCGAAGCCGTGTGTGTACGAGGTGTACGGAGCGGAGCCGTGTGTACGAGGTGTACGGAGCGGAGCCGTGTGTACGAGGTGTACGGAGCGAAGCCGTGTGTGTACGAGGTGTACGGAGCGAAGCCGTGTGTGTACGAGGTGTACGGAGCGGAGCCGTGTGTGTACGAGGTGTACGGAGCGGAGCCGTGTGTGTACGAGGTGTACGGAGCGGAGCCGTGTGTACGAGGTGTACGGAGCGGAGCCGTGTGTACGAGGTTAACGGAGCGAAGCCGTGTGTGTACGAGGTGTACGGAGCGGAGGTGTACGGAGCGGAGCCGTGTGTGTACGAGGTGTACGGAGCGGAGGTGTACGGAGCGGAGCCGTGTGTGTACGAGGTGTACGGAGCAAAGCCGTGTGTGTACGAGGTGTACGGAGCAAAGCCGTGTGTGTACGAGGTTTACGGAGCGGAGCCGTGTGTACGAGGTGTACGGAGCAAAGCCGTGTGTGTACGAGGTGTACGGAGCGAAGCCGTGTGTGTACGAGGTGTACGGAGCGGAGCCTTGTGCGTGTGAGGTGTGTGGAGCGGAGCCGTGTGTGTACAGGGCCACAAAGAGCGGAGCCGCGCATGTACAAGGATCCTGTTACTTGCGGGATCTGTGTGCTTGAGGGCTGCAGGGGGGAAGGAGGTGTGCCATTATGTACATGGGTCTGCGTGGGGACGGAGCGAATGCTGTTATCTGTGTAGGGCTGGGTCCCTGTCCCGCTGTCCTGGCCGGGAGGTTTACTTTCCCGCATTAGAATGGTACATGCGGAAACCCGGGGACCTCCCACACGTTCTGGCAGCCACATGTCACGTTCTACCGGAGGTGACGTGCTGTAAGTCAGCTGAACGCTGGAAATGACCGCTGACCTCATTTCCGGCGGTCAGCTTACAGCAGCAGGTACTGTAACTCGTTCTCGGGAGAGTCTTCAGAACGGCGACGCATCAAGCTGCTGGATCTGTTGGAGTGAGAGCCGGGTATTGTACGGACCGCTGCATACAATACCCGACTCTCACTGAGCGAGACAAGCAGGATGTGGGGATCTCAACATGGGATCTGTTCAACAGATGAAGAGATCCCCAGATCCTGCCTGTCTCGCTCAGTGAGAGCCGGGTATTGAATGGAGCGCCTCATAGCTGGTGAGATCCCCACATCCTGGGGAAATGAGGTCAGCGATGGAACGTGACTTGTGGCTGCCAGAATGTGTGGGAGGTCCCCGGGGTTTCTGTATGTACGATTCTAATGCGGAAAGTAAACCGCCTGGCCGGGACAGCGGACAGGGTCCCGAAATCGGGACTGTCCCGCTGAAACCGGGACGGTTGAGAGGTATGTGTTTATAATTATTGTTTATGAAACAGTGTGATCAGCAGTGCTAAGTGGGTGTGGTCAGGGCGTGGATATGGATGTGACCAGTGAAATGGGTGTGGCTAGGGGTGTGGCCTAAAATTTGCCACCCGGGCACCACAAACAGTTGCTACGCCACTGCATGCAGGCATTGTATGTGATTGTATAGATCTGACTGCATACTTCAAAAGGGTCCATTACTGTCTGGTGCTGGCCTTCAAGAGGTAGTCACAGGAAATGGTTTTCGCTTCACAGGTGTGCCCTGTCAGGTTTAATAAGTGGGATTTCTGGCCTTATAAATGGGGTTGGGACCATCAGCTGTGTTGTGCAGAAGTCTGGTGGATACACAGCTGATAGTCCTACTGAATAGACTTTTAGAATTTTTATTAAGGCAAGAAAAAAGCAGCTAAGTAAAGAAAAACGAGTGGCCATCGTTACTTTAAGAAATGAAGGTCAGTCAGTCCAAAAAATTGGGAAAACTTTGAAAGTGTCCCCAAGTGCAGTTGCAAAACCATTAAGCGCTACAAAGACACTCTCTCACATGAGGACTGCCCCAGGAAAGGAAGTCCAAGAGTCAACTCTGCTTCTGAGGATAAGTTTATCTGAGTCACCAGCCTCATAAATTGTAGGTTTACAGCGGCTCAGATTAGAGTCAATGCCACACAGAGTTCTAGCAGCAGACCCCTCTCTACAACGACTGTTAAGAGGAGACTTTGTGCAGCAGGCCTTCATAGTAACATAGCTGCTAGGAAACTACTGTTAAGGACAGGCAACAAGTAGAAGAGACTTGTTTGGGCTAAAGAACACAAGGAATGGACATTAGACCAATGGAAATCTGTGCTTTGCTCTGATGAGTCCAAATTTGAGATCTTTGGTTCAACCACCGTGTCTTTGTGCGACGCAGAAAAGGTGAATGGATGGACTCTACATGTCTGGTTCCCACCGTGAAGCATGGAGAAGGAGGTGTGATGGTGTGGGGGTGCTTTGCTGGTGACACTGTTGGGGATTTATTCAAAATTGAAGGCATACTGAAGCAGCATGGCTACCACAGCATCTTGCAGCGTCATGTTATTCCATCCGGTTTGCGTTTAGTTGGAGCATCATTTAGTTTTCAACAGGACAATGACCCCAAACACACCTTCAGGCTGCGTAAGGGCTATTTGACCAAGAAGGAGAGTGATGGGGTGCTACGCCAGATGACCTTGCCTCCACAATCACCAGACCTGAACCCAATCGAGATGGTTTGGGGTGAGCTGGACTGCAGAGTGAAGGCAAAAGGGCCAACAAGTGCTAAGTATCTCTGGGAACTCCTTCAAGATTGTTCGAAGATCGTTTCCGGTGACTACCTCCGGCGTCATGCACCCATAGGCGGAGCCGCAGGAAGGAGGCATGGCCGGGGCGGAGCTTAGTGACGGCCGTGCGCAGACAGGCGCAGGTCACTCAAACGCAAGTGTGAAGCCAGCCTTAGTTAGGGAAAAATAATAAAATTTAAAAAAATGTATATATTTCCATTTTCCCGTTAGGGTTAGGGTTAGGATTAGAGTTAGGGTTGGGATTAGGGTTAGTGGTGTGTTAGGCTTAGGTTTGTGGTTTGGGTTATGGTTAGGATTGGGATTAGGGTTAGGGGTGTGTTGGGGTTAGGGTTGGAGTTAGAATTGGGGGGTTTCCACTGTTTAGTAACATCAGGGACTTGCCAAAAGTGACATGGCATCCAGCGAATTCTGCATTGAAACAGTCAAACGGCGCTCCTTCCCTTCCAATCTCTGCCATGCACCTAAACAGTGGTATACCCCCACATATGGGGTATTAGCGTACTCAGGACAAATTGCATAACAACTTTTGGGGTCCAATTTCTCCTGTTAGCTTTGGGAAAATAAAGAATTGGAGGCGAGAAGATCATTTTTGTGGAAAAATTATGATTTTTTTTATTTTTACCTCTCTACGTTATAAACTTCTGTGAAGCACTTGGGAGTTTAAAGTGCTCACCACACATCTAGATAAGTCCCTTAGGGGGTCTACTTTCCAAAATGGTGTAACTTGTGGGGGGTTTCCACTGTTTAGACACATCAGGGGCTCTCCAAACGCAACATGGTGTCCGATCTCAATTCCAGCCAATTTTGCATTGAAAAGTCAAACGGCACTCTTTCCTTTCCGAGCTCTGCCGTGCACCCAAATAGTGGTTCCCGCCACATATGGGTTATCAGCGTACTCAGGACAAATTGCAGAACAACTTTTGCAGTCCAATATCTCCTGTTACCCTTGGTAAAATAAAAAAAATTGGATCTGAAGTAAATATTTTGTGAAAAAAGGTAAATGTTCATTTTTTTTAAACATTCCAAAAATTCCTGTGAAGCACATATAGGGTTAATAAACTTCATGAATGTGGTTTTGAGCACCTTGAGGGGTGCAGTTTTTAGAATGTTGTCACTTTTGGGTATTTTCTTTCATATGGACCCCTCAAAGTGACTTCAAATGTGATGTGGTCCCTAAAAAAAATGGTGTTGTGAAAGTGAGAAATCGCTGGTCAAATTTTAACCCTTATAACTTCCTAACAAAAAAAAATTTTGTTCCCAAAATTGTGCTGATGTAAAGTAGACATGTGGGAAATCTTATTTAGCAACTATATTGTGTGACATATTTCTCTGTTTTAAGGCCATAAAATTTCAAATTTTGAAAATTGTAAAATTTTCAACATTTTTGCCATATTTCCATTATGTCATGAGATAATAGTCTCAGAATTGCAAAGATCCATTGAAGCGTTCCAGAGTTATAACCTCATAAAAGGGATAGTGGTCAGAATTGTAAAAATTGGCCTGGTCATTACCCTCTGGGGTAAGGGGGTTAATGAAAATAAACACACAAAGTCCTTTATTTTAAATAAAAGCTCCATGAACATCTTTTACCTGTATTAATATCCAAAGAAAAATAAAAAACAAAGAAATCCTCACCTGTCCACCGATAATCCATTTGTCCCGCAGCGAGCCCAACTCAGCTACACCTGGATGTTTTGCTGAGCGGTCACAAAAATGCGACCACTTATCCAAGCGTCCAAGAGAAACTGAGCTGTGCGTGAAGTACACTGTTTTTATTTCAAATAAAGGACTTTACTCTATGTTTGTCTTTATTACATTTGACTATGGGGTTAGTAATGGGGGTGTCTTATAGACGCCTCTCTATTACTTACACCTGGGCTTGAGAATACCCTAAAATATACGTACCTTCCAGTTCCATGTCAGAAACCGGTAAATCCCCAGAGCGCACAGTACGCACTCGTTCACAACATCCACCCAAGTGAAGAACACTCTCCAAGAAATAACATACAGAGAAGCTTTCATGGGAGCAAATACAGAATCACCATAAGGTGCAAATAATTAATCAACCTTAAAAATAGAAAGGCCAGATTAGACTTTGCCAAAAAACAGCAATGGAAGGCAACCCAGTTCTTAAAAATATTCTCTGGATAGATGAAACTAGGATCAACCTGTACCAGAATGTTGGGAAGAAGAAAGTATGGAGAAGGCCTGGAACCACTCATGATCCAAATGACACCACATCCTCTGTAAAACATGGTGGAGGCAGTATGATGGCATGGGTATGCATGGCTTGTAATGGCACTGGGTCACTAGTACTTATTGAGGATGTGACTGAAGACAGAACCAGAGAGATGAATTTTGAAGTGTTTATGGCTATACTTTCTGCTCAGATTTAACCAAATTTAGCAATGATGATTGGACAGCGTTTTATAGTACAGATGGACAATGTCACAAAAAATACTGCAAAAGGGTGATTTTTAAGGCAAAAAAGTAAAATATTCTGAAATGGTCTAGTCAATCATCAGATCTCAACCCCATTGAGCATACAATTCCCATACTTAAGACAAAACTTAAGGCAGAAAGACCCACAAACAAGCAACAACTGACATCTGCTGCGTTAAAAGCCTGGTAAAGCATCACAAAGATGGAAACCCAGCGTTTGGTGATGTCCATTGCATCCAGACCTCCGGATTCTCTACAAAGTATTAAAAATTAATATTTTATTTATGGTGTAGCTAATTTGTCTAATTACTTTTGAACCCCTAAAATAAGAGGATTTGTAGAAAAATTGTTATAATTCCTAAACTTTTCACAGGATATTTTGTTCAATCCCTATAATTAAACCTGAAAGTAGTTTACACTTCAATTGCATCTCAGTTGTTTCATTCTAAATAAAAAATAGTGGTGTGTAGAGCCCAATTCACAAAGATTTGGTCAGTGTCCAGATATTTCTGGAATCTGTACCTAAATTAATACACTCGGCACCCCCCCCCCCCCCCCCACTGATCACCTGCTCTCACCTCCAGTGGTGGCTAGGTATAAATAGACATGAAGCTGAGGAACTCAGCTCCATCATCACTTTAATTACCACTGCCAGATACTGCAAATCAGCTCCTATTCAATTGAACAAATACTGTATAGGAAAGTAATGACTTGTAAGTTATACCTGGACATTAACATGTATTAAGGAAACTTGAGGCATTAAAAATATGTGTAAAATTCACAAGTTTTATGCAATTCTAGGTATTTTAACTCTGAAAAGGTGCAGCATTGCACAGAAGTGACAGTTTAAAAGCTCCACCTGCTGCACTGGAGTGAAAGGTCTATCCCTATAAACGCATGCAGGGAGAGACCTGACAGCCACTGGCAGCTGGTGGCTAAACATACCTGGCTGAAAACATACATCTTGTGTTTGATACATGCTGGATCGGCCAGGTTACCTTTAATTTATATGCAAATCACTTCTAGTGTTTAATGGTATTTCTCTTAGGCTGGCATCAGACCCAACGTAAAAAAATACGGACCGTATTGTACGGCCGTAATACGCAGAAATGTTCCCGGCACAGTGATCCGTATTTCATCCGTTGTCAAGGTGTGGCTGCGTATTTTGCGCATGTAAGCATCCGTATGTCATCCGTATGGCATCCGTACGGCGAGATTTTCTCGCCGGCTTGCAAAACCGAGAAATAATCGATCCCAATGACAGTTTTTACATCACAAAAGAAGGAATAGATATATACACATAGAATACATATATACATGTAATTGTGACATATATATGTATATATATATATATATATATATAGATAGATATATATTTATAGTTCATACACTTCTACATAGTATAATAGCCGCTAATTCAATTGTCGGCTTCTGTAAAATCATTACAGAACCCGACATGAAATGACACATGGTTTACATAAAGTAAACCATTTCATTTCAAATAGTTTGATATATGGTTTTGATTAACAATTACATGAGTGTATGTATGCAAAATTTCAAACATGTATGTGCTAATTAAATGTGTAAATTCGTTGAAAAAAATGCCTGGGCTCATGCGGTATTTTCTCCACCAGACAGGGAAAGCCAGTGAGTGGGGGCAGATAATGAGTGAGTGGGGGCCTAGGGAGGGTGCTATTTTTTGTGCCCCCCTGGCTACTAACATCTGCCCCCAGCCACCCCAGAAAAGGCACATCTGTGATTAGATGCGCCTTTTCTGGCACTTAGCCTGTCTATTCCCATTGCCCTGTTGTGGTGGCTAATGGGTTAATAATTGGTTAAGGCCACCTTGCTATTGGAAGGTGACCTTAAGCCAGGTTAATAATGGAGAGTTGTCAATTAGAAAACTCTCCATTATTAATCCTATTGTATTAAATGGTTAAAAAAAACACACACATTAATTAAAAATAATTTTAATGAAATAAATACACAGTCTTTGACCATATTTTATTGTGCTGGCAATCCTTCCGAATCCTTTGTTCTCCTGTAATAAAAATAAAATAATAGACGCTACAGGGCAATGGGAATAGACGGGCTAAGTGCCAGAAAAGGCGCATCTAATCATAGATGCGCCTTTTCTGGGGTGGCTGGGGGCAGATGTAAGTAGCCAGGGGGGCACAAAAAATGCACCCTCCCTAGGCTATTATTATCTGCCCCCACTCACTGGCTTTCCCTGTCTGGTGGAAAAAATACTGCGGGAGCCCACACATTTTTTTTCAACAAATTTACACATTTAATTAGCACCTACATGTATGAAATTTTGCACACATACACTCATGTAATTGTTAATCAAAACCATATATCAAACTACATGAAATGAAATGGTTTACTGTATGTAAACCATGTGTCAGTTCATGTCGGGTTCTGTAATTTTACAGAAGCCGACAATTGAACTAGCGGCTATTATACTATGTAGAAGTGTATGAACTATAAATTTATGTATGTCAGAATTGTTAGGGTTCGAGTTCCCGCTGCTGCACAAGGGGAGTCTCGAACCAGTCCCCCTGCAGTCCCCCATTCATCTACCGGCCGCAGTGGAGCCTGCTCAGCAGAGACATCGGTCCCAGCGTCTTGCCCATTCCAGTACTGTGCAGAGACTTGCTGCTGCCTCTCCTGGATCTGCTATTATAGCCAGTGCTGGAGCAGACGTCTTTGGGACGAAGTCCTGCGTTTCCCCTTCTGAGCATGCCCAGGGTAAGATCTCTCATTGGAGATCAGGGGTCACATGTTCAGGTTCTGCAGCAGCTCCTATTGGTCCGTCAGGAAGGTCCTGAAACTACATGTGTTTGGAACAGTTTCTCATTGGTCCTTGTTTCTGGCAGGTCCTGTAGCTGTTGCTATAAAAGGGTGGCATGGCTGGGCTGCCATGCGCTAATATCAATCGTTATATGCTTAGCGCCAGTGTGGTCATGCGTGTGTGTGGTTAGAGCCCAGCTGAAATAAGGCCCTAGAATACCGACTTATTCGGTGAGGAGTTTGGTATGCTAGCTGGTCAGGGTCGGTGTCCTAGATGTCCTAGATTGCCGGCAGAACCGGTGAGGAGTTTGATTGCCATATTCAGGGCCTGACGTACAGACGCCATAGATTGCGGGTGACTCCGCGAGGACATTAGCGCATGATCACGTTCTATGTTCGCTTAGCTGTTCACTGTGTACCTGGGTGCCTGACAGGACACAGAAGTTTGTCTCAGCGGCTCTGTGACGTAACAGGGTTCGCTTTCAAAGCTAGACAGCGCCCTAGCGTGTTTATTTTTCGACTCAGTTGTGTTAAGTGAGTTCGCACACATTGCCATATAGCGCTGCGGCACTCCTTCTAGCGGTTCTGTGGATTAACAGAGTTCGCACATATTGCCACAGCGCGTTATGGCGTTTATTTTGGCGACTCTGCGGGATAACAGAGTTCGCTTCTTGCGCCATTTTACTAGCAGCAGGCTCAGCCTGCACGGTGGACCCCGGGCTGGAACGTACCTCTCCACATCTTATATTTGGTGCGTTCTGCAGACCCTAACATAATATTAGCGCCAGGGTCTGGCTAGTAAAATGGCGGATGAACAGCGTTTACAGCTGTACATCCAGCAGCTGGAGGGTAGGTTGGCGGCTCTTGAGCGCACAACCTCAGCTGTGGATGTTACCGCAGTCGCTGTTCAGGCTGCTAGCATAGCTGCAGCCAGTTTGTCCTCTGTCACCTCTGTCCCTACATTGTCCCACCTCCCGCTTCCAGTCAAGTTTGCTGGTGACAGCAAGCAATGTCGGGGATTCGTAAGTCAGTGCTCCATACACCTCGAGCTTCTGGCTGCACGTTCCCCACGGATCTGGCACAAGTGGGCTTTGTGATAGCTCTTCTGTCAGGCAGAGCGTTGGAGTGGGCAACGCCACTGTGGGAGCGTGACGACCATGTGGTGCAGAGCGCTTCTCGTTTTCTGGAGGCTCTGAAAAAGGTTTTTCTAGGACCACAGGTCACCCACGATACGGCGCTCCAACTACTGGCAAGTACCCAGGGTTCGGCTTTGGTCAGTCATTTTGCTGTCCAATTTCGGACTCTGGCCTCGGAATTAGAGTGACCAGATAAAGTTCTCATTCCCGTGTTCTGGAGAGGACTGGCGGGTCATGTGAAAGACGCCTTGGCTACCAGGGAGATTCCTGCCACACTGGAGAAGCTTATCGCTATTTCCACCCGCGTTGACCTCTGTTTCCACGAGCGGAGGCTGGAACGTGCCCAGTGTAGGCAGAGTGTCCGGTTGGCTCCTACCTTCGCCACCCCTCTGGAGTCGCCTGTTCAGGCGCCCGACCTTCAGGAGGTTGCTCTAAATCTCGGGTCATTCGTCCATCCCTGATTTGTTGTATTTGCCAGCAGCAGGGACATTTTGCCAACCGATGTCCATAGCGGCTGAATAAACGGTCGCGCCCAGTACCTGTAGGAACAGGGTCACTGGACGCCATGAGTTTTGCCCCTAAAGTGCTCCTCAAGGGGATAATTACCCACGGTTCTACCACCCTACCCGTCAAGCTGTGTGTGGATTTTGGGGCAGAGGGGAATTTTATGTCATCCTCCTTTGCTTCTCGCCACACCATGCCTTTGGTGTTGCTGGCTGAACTAGTATCGGTACGGGTGTTGAACAGAGCAATTCTGCCCACACAAATCACCCATCAGTCTGTCCCACTCACCTTGTCTATGTCTCCTTCCCATCAGGAGAATATATCATTTTTTATCCTCCCTGAGGGTAAAGATGAGGTTTTGTTGGGATTACCCTGGCTCCGCCACCACTCTCCCCATATTGAGTGGTCTTCAGGGAGTATTCTGGGTTGGGGTAATTTATGTAAAGGCAGATGCATTAGGGACAGCGTGCAGGTCAACACCATTGAGATACCCATAGACCTCTCTCCTCTTCCCAAGGTCTATTGGTCTTATGCCGACGTTTTCTCGAAGAAGGCTGCGGAGACTCTTCCGCCTCATCGCCCCTATGACTGTCCTATCGACCTTTTGCTTGGAGCTGAGCCTCCTAGAGGGAGGGTTTATCCCCTCTCTCTTCCTGAGACAGAGGCCATGTCTCAATATATTCAGGAGAAATTGGCAAGGGGATTCATTAGGAAGTCGGTGTCACCAGCGGGAGTGGTGTTCTTTGTGCAGAAGAAGAACGCAAAATTACATCCGTGCATTGATTATAGGGGTCTCAACGCTATCACTGTGAAAAATAAGTATCCTTTGCCGCTAATCTCTGAGCTCTTTGACAGGCTTCGGGGAGCAAGGGTATTTACTAAGCTAGACCTGCGGGGTGCGTATAATCTAATACGCATCAGTGAGGGGGACGAATGGAAGACGGCATTTAACACCAGGGATAGGCATTATGAATATCTGGTAATGCCCTTTGGGCTCTGTAATGCCCCAGCTGTCTTCCAAGACTTTGTGAACGACATCTTCCGGGATATGCTGACCACCTTGGTGGTAGTCTGTCTGGATGACATTCTCATCTTTTCTCCAGATATGGCCTCCCACTGGAGAGATGTCTGCAAGGTCTTCGACCTCTTGCGAGCAAATTCCCTATATGCGAAGTTGGAGAAGTGCATGTTTGAGCAGGAGTCTCTACCTTTCCCGGGCTATATCATCTCCACCCAGGGATTGGCTATGGATCCTACCAAACTACAGGCTGTGATGGATTGGCAAGAACCCCACTCCCTTAAGGCGGTGCAGCGCTTTATGGGGTTCATTAACTACTATCGCCAATTCATTCCCCACTTCTCTACTTTGGTAGCTCCCTTGGTAGCCTCACCAAGAAGGGAGCTAATCCCAAGTTGTGGTCAGAGGAGATCACCAAGGCATTCTCCTCCATCAAGTCGCATTTTGCCAGTGCTCCCATCTTACATTGCCCCGATGTCGATAAACCGTTTATTTTAGAGGTGGATGCCTCTTCTGTTGGTGCTGGAGCAGTCCTTTTTCAAAAGGATTCCCAGGGTCGGAAGCATCCCTGCTTCTTCTTTTCCAAGACCTTTACACCAGCAGAAAGGAAATATTCCATCGGGGACAGGGAGTTACTGGCTATGAAGTTGGCCTTCTCCGAGTGGAGACATCTTCTGGAGGGGGCTCGCTTCCCCTTCCAAGTATTCACGGACCACATGAACTTTGTGTATTTGCAGACAGCCCAGCGTCTGCAAATTCCCGTCAGGCCAGATGGTCCTTGTTCTTCTCCCGGTTCCATTTCACCCTCCATTTCCTCTCCGGTGAGAAAAACATTCGCGCAGACGCTCTATCTCGCTCCGTGGTGTCCTCTGAGGAGGTGGAGGAGCCTCGGCTTATTGTCCCCACAGAGAGCCTAAGAACGGTGGCTCCGGTTTCGCTTGAGTCTGTGCCTCCGGGCAAGACTTTTGTGCCCACCAATTTGCGACCAGTAGTACTCTCTTGGGCACATTCGTCCAGGGTGGGGGGTGGACATTTTGGGACAAAAAGGACTTCTGAGTTGCTGGCGAGGACATACTGGTGGCCACCTATGGCCCGTGACATCAGGGAATACGTTCAGGCATGCGTCTCCTGTGCCAAGAATAAGTCCCCTCGACAACGGCCAACTGGGTTACTTTTCCCTTTACCGGTGGCAGACAGGCCTTGGGAGATGGTCGGTATGGATTTTGTGGTGGGCTTACCCAAGTCTCGGGGCTGCACCATTATCTGGGTGATAACCGACCACTTCTCCAAAATGGTCACTTAGCGCCATTACCACGGTTACCGTCTGCACGGGCCTTGGCAGCATTATTCATTAGGCATATTTTCCACCTACACGGTATGCCAGACAAAATTGTCAGTGATCGAGGTCCCCAGTTTGCGTCTCGGTTCTGGAGAGAGCTGTGTCATTTACTCAGCATTGAGTTGAATCTCTCCTCTGCATACCATCCCTAGACGAATGGGTTGGTAGAGAGGGCCAACCAGACCTTGGTCACATACTTGCGACATTTTGTCTCTGCCAGGCAGGATGACTGGGCATCCTTGCTACCGTGAGCTGAGTTCGCTCTAAATAATGCTGTGGCTGACTCCACCGGACACACCCCATTCCTCCTGAACTACGGTCAGCATCCGCAGGTACCAGTGCCCATGCCTGTGTCTTCCGCCGATTCCAGGGTGGCAGACTGGGCTGTGGAGGCACGGGACATTTGGGACCACACCCAGGATGCCATTCAGGCCTCCAAAGAGAGGATGAGGTCTTCGGCCGATGCCCATCGGCGCCCCGCTCCTATATTTGCTCCGAGTGACCAAGTGTGGCTTTCTGCCCGAAACATCAGGCTACGTGTAGAGTCCACCAAGTTGGCACCTCACTTTTTGGGCCCCTTTAAGGTTCTTGAGCAGGTGAACCCGGTGGTTTACCGCCTAGCCCTTCCGCCTCGTCTTGGTATCACCGACACCTTTCACGTGTCCCTCCTGAAACCCGTGGCCATTTCCCGGTTTTCTGAGTCATCTGCCGGGACGTCGGGTTCATCTACCGACGATCATGAGGTGAACGCCATTGTTGGGTGCAAGGTGGTACGAGGCAAAAAATTTTATTTGGTGGATTGGAGGGGTTATGGGCCTGAGGATAGGTCCTGGGAGCCTGCCGAGTATGTTCCCGCTCCGCAGCTCATCGCTTCCTTTGAGCGCAGCGAGGCCCAAAGAAGAGGGGGCCCTAGGAGGGGGGTAATGTTAGGATTCGAGTTCCTGCTGCTGCACAAGGGGAGTCTCGAACAAGTCCCGCTGCGGTCCCCCATTCATCTCCGGCCGCAGTGGAGCCTGCTCAGCAGAGACATCGGTCCCAGCATCTTGCCCATTCCAGTACTGTGCAGAGACTTGCTGCTGCCTCTCCTGGATCTGCTATGATAGCCAGTGCTGGAGCAGAGGTCTTTGGGACGAAGTCCTGCGTTTCCCCTTCTGAGCATGCCCAGGGTAAGATCTCTCATTGGAGATCAGGGGTCACATGTTCAGGTTCTGCAGCAGCTCCTATTGGTCCGCCAGGAAGGTCCTGAAACTACATGTGTTTGGAACAGTTTCTCATTGGTCCTTGTTTCTGGCAGGTCCTGTAGCTGTTGCTATAAAAGGGTGGCATGGCTGGGCCGCCATGCGCACATATCAATCGTTATATGCTTAGCGCCAGTGTGGTCATGCGTGTGTGTGTGGTTAGGGCCCGGCTGAAATAAGCCGCTAGAATACCGACTTATTCGGTGAGGAGTTTGGTATGCTAGCTGGTCAGGGTCGGTGTCCTAGATGTCCTAGATTGCCGGCAGAACCGGTGAGGAGTTTGATTGCCGTATTCAGGGCCTGGCGTTCAGACGCCATAGATTGCGGGTGACTCCCGCGAGGACATTAGCGCATGATCACGTTCTATGTTCGCTTAGCTGTTCACTGTGTACATGGGTGCCTGACAGGACACATAAGTTTATCTCAGCGGCTCTGTGACGTAACAGGGTTCGCTTTCAACGCAAGACAGCGCCCTAGCGTGTTTATTTTGCGACTCAGTTGTGTTAAGTGAGTTTGCATACATCGCCATATAGCGCTGCGGCACTCCTTCTAGCGGCTCTGTGGATTAACAGAGTTCTCACATATTGCCACAGCGCGTTACGGCGTTTATTTTGGCGACTCTGCGGGATAACAGAGTTCGCTTCTTGCGCCATTTTACTAGCAGCAGGCTCAGCCTGCACGGTGGACCCCGGGCTGCGAACGCACCTCTCCACATCTTATATTTGGTGCGTTCCGCAAACCCTAACAAGAATGACATGTATATATACAGTACAGACCAAAAGTTTGGACACACTTTCTCATTTAAAGATTTTTCTGTATTTTCATGACTATGAAATTTTAAATTCACACTGCAGGCATCAAAACTATGAATTAACACATGTGGAATTATATACTTAACAAAAAAGTGTGTAATAACTGAAAATATGTCTTATATTCTAGGTTCTTCAAAGTAGCCACCTTTTGCTTTGATGACTGTTTTGCACACTCTTGGCATTCTCTTGATGAGCTTCAAGAGGTAGTCACCGGAAATGGTTTTCACTTCACAGGTGTGCCCAGTCAGATTTAATAAGTGGGATTTCTGGCCTTATAAATGGGGTTGGGACCATCAGCTGTGTTGTGCAGAAGTCTGGTGGATACACAGCTGATAAACCTACTGAATAGAATGTTAGAATTTTTATTAAGGCAAGAAAAAAGCAGCTAAGTAAAGAAAAATGAGTGGCCATCGTTACTTTAAGAAATGAAGGTCAGTCAGTCCGAAAAATTAGGAAAACTTTGAAAGTGTCCCCAAGTGCAGTTGCAAAAACCATCAAGCGCTACAAAGAAACTGGCTCACATGAGGACCGCCCCAGGAAAGGAAGACCAAGAGTCACCTCTGCTTCTGAGGATAAGTTTATCCGAGTCAACACCCTCAGAAATCACAGGTTTACAGCAGCTCAGATTGGAGACCAGGTCAATGCCACACAGAGTTCTAGCAGCAGACACATCTCTACAAGAACTGTTAAGAGGAGACTTTGTGCAGCAGGCCTTCATGGTAAAATAGCTGCTAGGAAACCAGTGCTAAGGACAGGCAACAATCAGAAGAGACTTGTTTGGGCTAAAGAACACAAGGAGTGGAAATTAGACCAGTGGAAATCTGTGCTTTGGTCTGATGAGTCCAAATTTGAGATCTTTGGTTTCAACCACCGTGTCTTTGTGCGACGCAGAAAAGGTGAACGGATGGACTCTACATGCTTGGTTACCACTGTGAAGCATGGAGGAGGAGGAGGTGTGATGGTGTGGGGGTGCTTTGCTGGTGACACTGTTGGGGATTTATTCAAAACTGAAGGCATACTGAACAAGAATAGCTACCATAGCATCTTGCAGCGGCATGCTATTCCATCCGGTTTGCGTTTAGTTGGACTATCATTTATTTTTCAACAGGACAATGACCCCAAACCCACCTCCAGGCTGTGTAAGGGCTATTTGACCAACAAGGAGTGTGATGGGGTGCTACGCCAGATGACCTGGCCGCCACAGTCACCAGACCTGAACTCAATCGAGATGGTTTGGGGTGAGTTGGACTGCAGAGTAAAGGCAAAAGGGCCAACAAGTGCTAAGCATCTCTGGGAACTCCTTCAAGATTGTTGGAAGACCATTTCCAGTGACTACCTCTTGAAGCTCATCAAGAGAATGGCAAGAGTGTGGCTACTTTGAAGAACCTAGAATATAAGACATATTTTCAGTTGTTTCACACTTTTTTGTTAAGTATATAATTCCACATGTGTTAATTCATAGTTTTGATGCCTTCAGTGTGAATGTATAATTTTCATTGTCATGAAAATACAGAAAAATCTTTAAATGAGGTGTGTCCAAACTTTTGGTCTGTACTGTATATATGTATTCTTTGTGTATATAGCTATTCTTTCCATTCTTTATTAAACCTGTCAGTGTGATTTTACAGTATAGCCGGGGATGAATTGCCGGCTTTTCTAAAGGACACCGGTGCGTATTTCTCGCAAGTTACACGTGTGGTCCGTGTGTAATCCGTATTTTTCTCGCACCCATAGATTTTCATTGGCGTACTACGGGCGTAATACGATGACAATCGCAGCATGCTGCGAGTGTCTCGCACCGTAAAATACGGCCGAGAAATATACGCATGATCAGACCTGCTCCATAGACAAATATTGGTCCGAGTGTAATGCGTGATTTTCACGCCTATCACTCGTCCGTATTCCTCTTTAGTGTGACGCCGTCCTAAGGGCCCGTCTCCACGGGCCATATTGTTGGCGTTTTGGACCGACCAGAAACCACGCTCCGCCCAAAGTGCCGCCCCTTCTGTACACTTGGTGATTCCGAATGTGTTCACTGAACACATGCGGTATCACCGCATTGCATACATATACCGGATTATTTACCTTGCGGAGACTGAGTGTCTTTGCAAGGTAAACAGACATGCTGCTTTCTAAAAAGACGCACCGCATGTCTGATTTAGTGGGTGTGTGACCCGCATATTAGGACGCATAGTGGAGACGGGATTTAATAAAATCCCCTCCACTATGCTGTAACATCTGAACGCTGCGGCTGTAAGCCGTGTTCAATCCGCAGCAAATCTGGATATAATACACCCCATGGAAACATACCCTTAGGGCTCATACCCATTTGTGGAAAAAAAAAATGGTCCGTTTTCTGGATGGAAAAAACTGTCCGAATATATGCGATTGTCATGCGATTTGTATGTGATTTTTAATCGCACCATCCGTTTTCCATCCGTTTTCCATCTGTATGCAATGCGATTTTATAGAGCAGTTATCTCTATGTACAAAATCATGTAAAAATCACATTGTGAAAAAAAATTACACAAAAGCAAATAATTATATATATATATATATATATATATATATATATATATATATATATATATATAAACAGTACAGACCAAAAGTTTGGACACACCTTCTCATTCAAAGATTTTTCTGTATCTTCATGACTATGAAAATTGTACATTCACACTGAAGGCGTCAAAACTATGAATTAACGCATGTGGAATTATACATTACACTTTACAAAAAAGTGTGAAACAACTGAAAATATGTCTTATATTCTAGGTTCTTCAAAGTAGCCACCTTTTGCTTTGATTACTGCTTTGCACGCAGAAAAGGTGAACGGCTGGACTCTACATGCCTGGTTCCCACCGTGAAGCATGGAGGAGGTGGTGTGATGGTGTGAGGGTGCTTTGCTGGTGACACTGTTGGGGATTATTCAAAATTGAAGCGGTGAGCGGTCCAGCTCACCCCAAACCATCTCGATTGGGTTCAGGTCTGGTGACTGTGGAGGCCAGGTCATCTGGCGTAGCACCCCAACACTCTCCTTCTTGTTCAAATAGCCCTTACACAGCCTGGAGGTGTGTTTGGGGTCATTATCCTGTTGAAAAATAAATGATGGTCCAACTAAATGCAAACCGGATGGAATAGCATGCCGCTGCAAAATGCTGTGGTAGCCATGCTGGTTCAATATGCCTTCAATTTGGAATAAATCCCCAACAGTGTCACCAGCAAAGCACCCTCACATCATCACACCACCTCCTCCATGCTTCACGGTGGGAACCAGGCATGTAGAATTCATCCGTTCACCTTTTCTGCGTGCAAAGCAGTAATCAAAGCAAAAGGTGGCTACTTTGAAGTACCTAGAATATAAGACATATTTTCAGTTGTTTAACACTTTTTTGTAAAGTGTAATGTATTATTCCACATGTGTTAATTCATAGTTTTGATGCCTTCAGTGTGATTCTACAATTTTCACAGTCATGAAAATACAGAAAAATCGCTGAATGAGAAGGTGTGTCCAAACTTTTGGTCTGTACTGTATATATATATATATATATGTCATACACTTCTACATAGCATAATAGCCGCTAATTCAATTGCCGGCTTTTGTGAAATTTCAGACCCGACATGAAATGACACATGGTTCACATGTCATTTCATGTAGTTTATAATTAGATTAGCCCTTTCTGGCACTTTGACCTGACCTGAAGTGAAAGTGGGAAGCAATCAATTAAGCTTCACACACTAATCACTTCCTCTCCTGTCGCTGGGAGAGGAACTGATTCATTCAGGGGATTACAGCTGAGCAATAAAATATGGTCCAAAACTGTGTCTTTATTTCATTAAAAGGATTAATAATTAATGTGTTGTGTGTTTTTTTTCCTTTCATACAATAGGATTAATAATTGACAGTTGTCAAATTGACAACTCTCAATTATTAACCTGGCTTAAAGTCACCTTTCAATTGCAAGGTGGCTTTAACCCATTATTAACCCATTCGCCACCGCTACAGGGCAATGGGAATAGATGGGCAAAGTGCCAGAAAGGGCTAATCTAATTATAGATTTGCCTTTTCTGGGGTGTCTGGGGGCAGATGTTAGTAGCCAGGGGGGCACAAAATAAATGCACCCTCCCTGGGCTATTATTATTTGCCCCCACTCGCTTGCTTTGTCTGTCTGGTGGAGAAAATACAGCGGGAGCCCACGCATTTTTTTTCAACGAATTTACACCTTTAATTAACCCCTACATGTCTGTAATTTTGCACACATACACTGATGTAATTTTAAGTTAAAGCCATATATCAAAATATACAATATACAATATTTTTTACAATGTGATTTTTACATGACTTTTTACATAGAGATAACTGCTCTATGTAAAACGTCATGTTAAAATCGCATTGCATACAGATGGAAAACTGATGGAAAACGGATGGAGCAATTAAAAATCGCATACAAATCACATGACAATCGCATGACAATTTCATATATTCAGACCGTTTTTTCCATCCAAAAAACGGACCATTTTTTTTTTCCACAAATGGGTATGAGCCCTTATTGCGATCTTTGGAGGCAGAATTAACAAATCAACACCAGGTGAAGAACTGATTTGGTTTATTTTTTGTGCAGTTTCTCATGCAGAGATTAGATGACTTTATACTTTGGGTCAGTGCGATTGCAGCGATGTAAGATTTATATTGTTAGTTTTATGTTTGGCCGATATCACACACTAAAAGGAGTGTTAAAAAAAAAGTTTTTATGTCGTTATATTTTAAAAGCTATAATTTTTCTCTATTCCTGCTAACAGAGTCATATGATGGCATGTTTTTGCGAGATGAGTTGACAGTTTTATTGGTACCATTTTTGAGCACAACTTTTTTATCACTTTCTATTCCGATTTTTGCAAGGCAGAATGCACAAAAAAAAACAGCAATTCAGGATTTTTTTTTATGCCGTTCACCATATGGTAAAAGTGGTAAAACAGCTTTATTCTTCAGGTCAGTAAGATTACAGCATGTTTTAATGTTTTGCCACTTTTACACAGTAAAAATAATTTTATAGAAAAAAGAACCGTTTGTGCATTGCTATATTTTGAGAGCTATAACTTTTTTATTTATCTGGGGTATAATTGGGGGGTATAATGAAAAAGCATAATTTTTTACAATGTTTGTTATTAATTTTTATTATGCAGTTAACTGAATGGGTTAAATAGTGTGACAGTTTTAGAGGGTTCAGGACTCAGCGACACCAAATACGCAATATTTTTTGGTGCATTTTTTTTCATTATTTTAGGATTTTTTTAATGTTTTTACAGTTTTCGTCACTTTTTTAAAAAAATTACTAAGCCCCTCTATAGAACTTTAACTTTTAGTAGTCTGATCGCTGGTTTAATGCATTACAATGCATTATACCTGTCAGTGCTGCACAGAATCCTCTTAGACCATGCTTCTGTGCCCGCATGATCGCCATGGTGTAAATTTACGTCATTTTCCTGACCATGGCGTAAATGGGTTACAGTGCAACACAATTTATCACTGTGTCAATATTCGACAGGATAAGTGCAATAGTTTTCATAGACAGATATAAACTGCATATGAGAACGTCAAATAATGACAAAAAAACTCTCACAAACTAAGTAAAAAGCTAAATGAAGTAGCCTTCTACATCCATTAATCAGAGCTGTCAATTAGGCACAGAGCCCTTGCTGTGGAGAAATGTGTGCAGTTAATCGAAGGCGAGACAGAGAGGAAGCACTAGAGCTATTAGCAAACAGCATAACTGTAGACTCAAATGACTTGAAGTCAGCTCAGCTTGGATTATGTAAGGGGATAAAGTATTGCTCTGTCTTTGTATTCAAGTCTAAACATTCAGTATAAGGGCTCATACTCATTGGAGACAAAAACGGACGATTGCAAGCCGATAAAAAATCGTATTGCAATCGGACCAATGTTATTCAATAGGGGACTTCTCATTTGCGATTTTTTTCTCAGCTGAAATCGGTCTGAGAAAAAAATCGCAGCATGCTGCGATTTCCAGCGATTTTGGCATGATAATCGCTAGTGCAAGTGAATGTATGCGATAAAAAATCGGACAGCACTCGCACCACGCGCACCAGTGTCCTTTGAAAAGCCGGCAAATCATTCCCGCCTACTGTAAAATCACACTGACAGCTCACAAAACATTACATATATACACATATAATACATATATATACAGTTATATGAAAAAGTTTGGGCACCCCTATTAATCTTAAGCTTAAAGTTTTTAAAAAATTGGTGTTTTTGCAACAGCTATTTCAGTTTGATATATCTAATAACTATTTGACACAGTAATGTTTCTGCCTTGAAATGAGGTTTATTGTACTAACAGAAAATGTGCAATCTGCATCCAAACAAAATTTGACAGGTGCATAAGTATGGGCACCTCACCAGAAAAGTGACATCAATATTTAGTAGATCCTCCTTTTGCAAAAATAACAGCCTCTAGTCGCTTCCTGTAGCTTTTAATGAGTTCCTGGATCCTGGATGAAGGTATTTTTGACCATTCCTCTTTACAAAACAATTTCAGTTCAGTTAAGTTTGATGGTCGCCGAGCATGGACAGCCCTCTTCAAATGATCCCACAGATGTTCAATGATATTCAGGTCTGGGGACTGGGATGGCCATTCCAGAACATTGTAATTGTTCCTCTGCATGAATCCCTGAGTAGATTTGGAGCGGTGTTTTGGATCATTGTCTTGCTGAAAGATCCATCCCCTGCGTAACTTCAACTTTGTCACTGATTCTTGAACATTATTATCAAGAATCTGCTGATACTGACTGGAATCCATGCGTCCCTCAACTTTAACAAGATTCCCGGTGCCGGCATTGTCCACACAGCCCCAAAGCATGATGGAACCTCCACCAAATTTTACTGTGGGTAGCAAGTGTTTTTCTTGGAATGCTGTGTTTTTTTGACGCCATGCATAACGCCTTTTTGTATGACCAAACAACTCAATCTTGGTTTCATCAGTCCACAGGACCTTCTTCCAAAAAGAAATTGGCTTCTCCAAATGTGCTTTTGCATACCTCAGCCGACTCTGTTTGTGGCGTGCTTGCAGAAGCGACTTTTTTCGCATCACTCTCCCATACAGCTTCTCCTTGTGCAAAGTGCGTTGTATAGTTGACCGATGCACAGTGACACCATCTGCAGCAAGTTGATGCTGCAGCTCTCTGGAGGTGGTCTGAGGATTGTCCTTGACTGATCTCACCATTCTTCTTCTCTGCCTTTCTGATGTTTTTCTTGGCCTGCCACTTCTGACCTTAACAAGAACTGTCCCTGTGTTCTTCCATTTCCTTACTATGTTCCTCACAATGGAAACTGACAGGTTAAATCTCTGAGACAGCTTTTTGTATCCTTCCCCTGAACAACTATGTTGAATAATCTTTGTTTTCAGATCATTTGACAGTTGTTTTGAGGAGCCCATGATGCCACTCTTCAGAGGAAATTCAAACAGGAGAACAACTTGCAAGTGGCCACTTTAAGTAGCTTTTCTCATGATTGCATACACCTGGCTATGAAGTTCAAAGCTCAATGAGGTTACAAAACCTAAAATAGTGCTTTAGTAAGTCAGTAAAAAGTAGGTAGGAGTATTTAAAACAAGAAAATGATAAGGGTGCCCATACTTATGCACCTGTCAAATTTTGTTTGAGTGCAGATTGCACATGTTCTGTTAGTACAATAAACCTCATTTCAAGGCAGAAACATTACTGTGTCCAATAGTTATTAGATATATCAAACTAAAATAGCTGCTGCAAAAAACACCAATTTTTATAAAACATTAAGCTTAAGATTAATAGGGGTGCCCAAACTTTTTCATATAACTGTATATACATGTCATTGTGACACATATATATATATTTATAGTTCATACACTTCTACATACTATAATAGCCGTTAATTCAATTGCCGGCTTTTGTGAAATTTCAGACCCGACATGAAATGACACATGGTTTACATACAGTTAACCATGTCATTTCATGTAGTTTGATATATGGTTTTCACTAACAATTACATGAGTGTATGTGTGCAAAATTTCATACAGCTAGGGGTTAATTAAAGGTGTAAATTCGTTTAAAAAAAATGAGTGGGCTCCCGCGCTATTTTCTCAACCAGACAGACAAAGCCAGCGAGTGGGGGCAGATAATAATAGTCTAGGGCGGGTGCATTTATTTTGTGCCCCCCCTGGCTACTAACATCTGCCCCCAGCCACCCCAGAAAAGGCAAATCTATAATTAGATGCACCCTTTCTGGCACTTTGCCGGTCTATTACATAGTGAGCACTTTGAACCCCCAGGTGCTTCACAAATTGATCCGTAAAAAAAAGAAAGTACTTTTTTTTCACAAAAATTTTCTTTTAGCCTCAGTTTTTTTCATTTTCACATGGGCAACAGTATAAATTGGATTCTAAAATTTGTTGGGCAATTTCTCCTGAGTACACAGATACCTCATTTGTGATCATAAACCACTGTTTGGGCGCACGGCAGGGCTCAGAAGGGAAGGAGCGCCATTTGACTTTTTGAATAGAAAATATGCTGGAATATTTAGCGGTTGCCATGTCGCATTTGGAGAGTTCCTGTGTGCCTAAACATTGGAGCTCCCCCACAAGTGACCCCATTTTGGAAACTAGATGCCCTAAGGAACTTATCTAGATGCATAGTGAGCACTTTGAACCCCCCAGGTGCTTTACAGAAGTTTATAACGCAGAGCCGTGAAAATAAAATATCATTTTTTTTTCTCAAAAAATGATTTTTTAGCCCACTATTTTTTATTTTCACAATGGTTACAGGAGAAATTGGACCCCGAAAGTTGTTGTCCAGTTTGTCCTGAGTACGCTAGTACCCCATATGTGGGGGGGAACCACTGTTTGGGCACACGTCAGGGCTCGGAAGGGATGTAGTGACGCTTTGAAATGCCAACTTGATGGAATGGTCTGCGGGCATCTTGTTACGTTTGCAGAGCCCCTGATGCGCCTAAACAGTAGAAACTCCCCACAAGTGACCCCATTTTGGAAACTAGACACCGCTAAGAACTTATCTAGATGTGTGGTGAGCACTTTGAACCCCCAAGGGCTACACAGAAGTTTATAACGCCCGGGCATGAAAATAAAAAAATCATATTTTTTCCACAATCAGGATCTTTTAGTCCCCAATTTTTTTATTTTCGCAAGGGTAACATGAGAAATTAGACCCCAAAAGTTGTTGTCCAATTTGTCCTGAGTATGCTGATATCCCATATGTGGGAGAAAACTACTGTATGGGCACACGTCGGGGCTCGGATGGGAAGTAGTGACCTTTTGAAATGCCCACTTGATGGAATGGTCTTCGGGCGTCATGTTACGTTTGCAGAGTCACTGATGTGCCTAAACAGTAGAAACTCCCCACAAGTGACCCCATTTTGGAAACTAGATCCCCCAAGGAACTCCTCTAGATGTGTGGTGAGCACTTTGAATCTCCAAGTCCTTCACAGAAGTTTATAACGCAGAGCCGTGAAAATATAAAATCATTTTTTTCCACAAAAATAATTTTTAGTCCCCAATTTTTTTTCCCAATGTTAACAGGAGAAATTAGAACCCCCAAAGTTGTTGTGCAATTTTTCCCGAGTACGCTGATACCTCATATGTGGGGATAAACCACTGTTTGGGCATACGTCGGGGCTTGGAATAAAGGGAGCACTGTTTGACTTTTTGAACGCAAAATTTGCAGGAATCAATGGTGGCGCCATGTCGCGTATGTAGACCCCCTGATGTGCCTAAATAGTGGAAACCCCTCAATTCTAACTCCAACCCTAACCACAACACACCCCTAACGCCTACACACACCTAACCCTAATACAAACCCTAATCATAACCCTAACCCCAACACACCCCTAACCCTAATCCCAACTCTAACCATAAACCTAACTACAAGCCTAACCCTAATTCCAAACCTAACCCTAATTCCAACCCTAACCCAAATTCCAACCCTAACCGTAATTCTAACCTCAGCCCTAATGCTAACCCTAACCCTAGTTCTAACCCTAAGGCTGGGTTCATATTGCGTTTTACCAGCCCGTTCAACGCGTAGCGTTGACCGGCTGGTAACGGTATAGCATAACGCGATCGCGTTATGCTATACCCGCTAGCGCAGATGAATCAGCAGATAATCAGTCGCGGATCAGCAGCAAAATGCGCCGCGGATCAGCAGCGAAATGCGCTGTGGATCAGCAGCGAAATCCGCCGCGGATCAGCAGCGAAATCCGCCGCGGATCAGCAGCGAAATCAGCCGCGGATCCGCAGCGAAATCCGCCGCGGATCAGCAGCGAAATCCGCCGCGGATCCGCAGCGAAATCCGCCGGGGATCCGCAACGAAATCAGTCGCGAATCCGCCGCGGATCAGCAGCGAAATCCGCTGCGGATCAGCAGCGAAATCCGCCGCGGATGAGCAGCGAAATCCGCCGCCGATCAGCAGCGAAATCCGCAGCGGATCCGCAGCAAAATCCGCCGCGGATCAGCAGCGATGTCCGCCGCGGATCAGCAGCGAAGTCCGCCGCGGATCAGCAGCGAAATCCGCCGCGGATCAGCAGCGAAATCCGCCGCGGATAAGCAGCGATATCCGCCGCGGATCCGCAGCGAAATCAGTCGCGGATCCGCAGCGAAATCCGCCGCCGATCAACAGCGAAATCCGCTGCGGATCAGCAGCGAAATCCGCCGCCGATCAGCAGCGAAATCCGCCGCGGATCAGCAGCGAAATCCGCCGCCGATCAGCAGCGAAATCCGCCGCGGATAAGCAGCGATATCCGCCGCGGATCCGCAGCAAAATCAGCTGCGGATCAGCAGCAAAATCCGCTAGGAAAAAAAAAAAAATTCTTTATTTTTTTTATTTGTCCCTACCTATGATAAAGGGGGGGTTCATTTACTTTTTTTTATTTTGATCACTGTGACAGTTTATCACAGTGATCAAAATAAATTTTTGAACACTGGGGGGGCGCACTGCGCATGCGCCGGCCGGCGGGCGCACTGCGCATGCGCCCGCCATTTTCCAATATGGCGGCGCCCATGAAGAGGCCCGGGCGGACGCCGGGCCCGATCGTGGGACATCGGTGGATCGGGAGAGGTGAGTAGGGGGGTCGGAAGGCTGGGGGGGGGGTCGGAAGGCTGGGGGCGGGATAGGAAGTGGGGGCAGTGGACCAAAAGAGGAGGGGAGCTGTAAGTGACGGCGGTGACCGATCGCTGCCATCTTTCGGCGGCGGCCGATCACCGCCGTGACTCGGTGTGGGGGGGGTCAGGGCTCGGTCTCCAGCCATGGCAGATGCTATTGCAGCATCGGCCATGGCTGGATTGTAATATTTCACCAATTAAATTGGTGAAATATTACACATTGCTCTGATTGGCTGTTTCACTTTTAACAGCCAATCAGAGCGATCGTGGCCACGGGGGGGTTAAGCCAACCCCCCTGTGGTGAAGCACAAATGGTCCTGTAACTGCGGGTCGGGTGACCTTTGAGTGACCCCGGTCTCCCGGCCCGCAGGGACGAGATCCTTTCATGACGCCACATAGGCGTCATGGGTCGGATTGGCACAGGTTTTCATGACGCCTACGTGGCGTCATGGGTCGGGAAGGGGTTAATGAAATAAACACACATTTTTTTGACCATCGTTTAATTAACTGGTAATCCTTGCGAAGCCCTGGATCTCCTGAAATAAAGAAAAAATAATAAAACAACATTATCTTACCTATCCAGTGCTCTGTGAGGTCCCACGCTGTAATCCTTCACAAAGTGTTAACTAGCTTTCAGCCAAGCAGCACAGCTAATGCTGCCTGCTCAGCTGTAAGCTCCCGAATGAATGAGTTCCTCTCCGGCGACAGGAGAGGAACTGATTACTGTGTGAAGCTTCATTGATTGCTTCCCACTGTAATCAGTTCACTTCAGGTCAGCCGGGGACTCCGCACAGCATCAGTGATGTCAGAGGGAGTCCCGGCTGACCTGAAGTGAACTGATTTCTGTGGGAAGCTATCAATTAAGCTTGGCACAGTAATCACTTCCTCTCCAGTCGGCCCGGAGAGAAGCTCATTCATTCGTGGGATTACAGTTTAGCAGCAAGCATTAGCTGTGCTGCTTGGCTATAATCCCGTTAACCCTTTGTGAAGGATTACATTGTGGGACCTGACAGAGCACCGGATAGGTAAGAATAATGTTGCTTTATTATTATATTTATATTACAGGAGAACAAGGGAATCGAGGATTACCAGTACAATAAAAGATGGTCAAAAACTCTGTTTATTTCATTAAAATTATTTTTCATTAATGTGTGTGTATTTTTTAACCATTTCATACAATAGGATTAATAATTGAGAGTTGTCTAATTGACAACTCTCAATTATTAACCTGGCTTAAAGTCACCTTCCAATAGCAAGGTGGCTTTAACCAATTATTAACCCCTTCGCCACCGCTACAGGGCAATGGGAATAGATGGGCAAAGTGACAGAAAGGGCAAATCTAATTATAGATTTGCCTTTTCTGGGGTGTCTGGGGGCAGATGTTAGTAGCCAGGGGAGGGGCACAAAATAAATGCACCCTCCTGGGCTATTATTATTTGCCCCCACTCGCTTGCTTTGTCTGTCTGGTGGAGAAAATACAGCGGGAGCCCAAGCATTTTTTTACAATGAATTTAAACCTTTAATTAACCCCTACATGTCTGTAATTTAGCACACAAATACTCATGTAATTGTAAGTTAAAACCATATATCAAACTACATGAAATGACATGGTTAACTGTATGTAAACCATGTGTCATTTCATGTCGGGTTCTGTCATTTCACAAAAGCCGGTAATTGAATTAACGGCTATTATACTATAAAGAAGTGTATGAACTATAAATATATATATATATATAAATATATATGTATGTGTCACAATGACATGTGTATATATATATATATATATATATATATATATATGTATTCTATATGTATGTATCTAGTGTTTTGTGAGCTGTCAATGTGATTTTACAGTAGCCGGGGATGAATTGCCGGCTTTTCAAAGGACACCAATGTGTATAAATCGGACAGCACTCGCATGGTGCGAGTGCTGTGCGATGATTTCTCGCACCCATTGACTTGCATTGGTGATTATCATGTCAAATTCACATCAAATCGCAGCATGTTGCGATTTTTTTCTCACACCGATTTCGGTTGAGAAAAAAATCGCAAATGAGATGTCACCTATTGAATAATATTGGTCAGATTTGAATCAGATTTTTTATCGGCTGAATAGCATCCTTTTTCTGCTCAAGTGAGTATGAGCCCTAAGGCTTAGCTTACACTTATCCTGTGCTCTACACTGAGTGCTTACACAGAGGTTTCAGTGTAAATCTCTAAATTACATGATTCAGACAGAACCCCCAGTGGAAGATTACGTATAATAAGGGAGATGGAGACACGGTGGACTCTGTTCTATGATCCAGCGGTGTCCATTTTTTTAATTGTGCATAAAAACATTGTTGGACACAGTTTTGTGCACGTCTGAAAAGGACACTGCTGAACAGAGGCCAGATGAAGTACTGAGTAAATCTGCTGCCTCATTATAGTGAATGGATCCCTCAGTTGTTTCATCTAAACCACATTATTCTGAGATTTAGATGGAAACCCCAATGAAAGTGCTCAGCATAGAGTACACAATAAATGTGATCCCAAATGTTATGTAAAATGTTCCCAATAAAAGCCTCCACTCAATTCACAAAAAAAGTCCCCACTCAGGTCTATCATATGTCAATGGAAATATAGGGGACTTTCATGTTAGTGATAGTACAAAGGCTCTTGAAAAGAACTATGGCTCCTCGCCCCCCCCCAAAAGAAATTGAGCAAATTTAGCATTGCCAAATTCAAATGCCCCTCTCGGATCTGAGCCCCACAGTGTGCCTAAACCACATTTAGAGTCCACATGTTTAGCCTTTCTGTAGCAATGAGATCCCAGTTGATTTATGGGTGCATATCTCCATAAATATGAGCATGGCATTATGTATGGGCACTATAATGTACTGGGCACTACACTGGCAGATTTGCAATTTTCACTTGGCAACATCCACTGCGACTTGTTTCTGGTAAACACCTATGGAGTCAAAATCATCACTACGACTGCAGATAAATTCCTAGAGGGGTATAATCTCCAAAATGGGGTCACTAGAGAGAGGATTCTGTTCTTCTGGTTGTTAAGGGATCTGTATATAGAGTCCACAAACTATTGTATGTTAGTTTGTTCTCCAAGAGTCAATTAGCGCTACTTTCCTTTTGAGGCCGGGGTCACACATGTGACAAAGTCGTCCGACACTCGCATGTGAAATCCCAGCTCTGGCGCCGGCACTCGTGAGTGGAGTGCGCGGCTGCATGTAGTTCTATACAGCCGCTCGCTCCACTCCCGAGTGCCGGCGCCAGAGCTGGGATTTCACATGCGAGTGTCGGACGACTTCGTTGCATGTGTGATCCCGGCCTAAGTATTGCTGTACAGTCATGGCCAAAAGTTTTGAGAATGACACAAATATTATATTTTCACATGATCTGCTGCCCTCTGGTTTTTGTGTGTTTGACAGATGTTTTTATCACAGACAGAAATATAATTGCAAACATATGAGTAACAAAAGCTTATATTGACAGTTAGAATGAGTTAATGCAGCAAGTCAATATTTGCAGTGTTGACCCTTCTTCTTCAGGACCTCTGCAATTTTCCCTGGCATGCTCTCAATCAACTTCTGGACCAAATCCTGACTGATAGCAGTCCATTATTGCACAATCAATGCTTTCATTTTGTCAGAATTTTTAGGTTTTTGTTTGTCCACCCGTCTCTTGATGATTGACCACAAGTTCTCAATGGGATTAAGATCTGGGGAGTTTCCAGGCCATGGACCCAAAATCTCTATGTTTTGTTCCCTGAGCCATTTAGTTATCACCTTTGCTTTATGGCATGGTGCTCCATCATGCTGGAAAAGGCATTGTTGATCGCCAAACTGTCATTGGAGGGTTGGGAGAAGTTGCTCTTGGAGGACATTCTGGTACCATTCTTTATTCATGGCTGTGTTTTTAGGCAAGACTGTGAGAGAGCCGATTCCCTTGGCTGAGAAGCAACCCCACACATGAATGGTTTCAGGATGCTTAACAGTTGGCATGAGACAAGACTGGTGGTAGCGCTCACCTTGTCTTCTCCGAATGAGGCGTTTTCCTGATGTCCCAAACAATCGAAAAGGGGATTCATCAGAGAAAATAACTTTACCCCAGTCCTCAGCAGTCCACTGCCTGTACCTTTTGCAGAATATCAGTCTGTCCATGATGTTTTTTCTGGAGAGAAGTGGCTTCTTTGCTGCCCTCCTTGAGACCAGGCCTTGCTCCAAGAGTCTCCGCCTCACAGTGCGTGCAGATGCACTCACACCTGCCTGCTGCCATTCCTGAGCAAGCTCTGCACTGCTGGTAGCCCGATCCCGCAGCTGAAACAGTTTTAAGAGACTGTCCTGGCGCTTGCTGGTCTTTCTTGGGCGCCCTGAACCTTTTTGGCAACAATGGAACCTCTCTCCTTGAAGTTCTTGATGATGCGATAGATTGTTAACTGAGGTGCAATCTTTCTAGCTGCGATACTCTTCCCTGTTAGGCCATTTTTGTGCATTGCAATGATGACTGCACGTGTTTCTTTAGAGATAACCATGGTTAACAGAAGAGAAACAATGATGCCAAGCACCAGCCTCCTTTTAAAGTGTCCAGTGGTGTCATTCTTACTTAATCATGACAGATTGATCTCCAGCCATGTCCTCATCAACACCCACACCTGTGTTAATGGAGCAATCACTGAAAAGAGGTTAGCTGGTCCTTTTAAGGCAGGGCTGCAATGATGTTGAAATGTGTTTTGGGGGATAAAGTTCATTTTCTAGCCAAATATTGACTTTGCAAGTAATTGCTGTTAAGCTGATCACTCTTTATAACATTCTGGAGTATATGCAAATTGCCATTAGAAAAAGTGAAGCAGTAGACTTTGTAAAAATTAATATTTGTGTCATTCTCAAAACTTTTGGCCATGACTGTACACATATAGGGTGTTTTCACATTCAGCAGAAATTGTGTGACAAATTTTTGTGGCATTTTTCCCCTTTTTCCCATGTGAAAATGTAAACTTTCAGGCTAAAACCAAATTTTTGTGGTAAAAATTTAATTATTTTTTTCTTCACTGCTCAATGGTATGAAATTCTGTGACACACTTGTGGTGTAAATGTGGTCACTGCACCATAGATAACTTCATTGAGAGGTGTAGTTTGTAAAATGGCATCACTTATGGGGGGTTTGTATGTTCTTGCACTTCAGTGGCTCTTCCAGTGGGTTATGGCAGGGATCCCCAACTCCAGTCCTCAAGGCCCACTAACAGATCATGTTTTCAGGATTTCCTTTGTATTGCCCAAGTAATGCAATTATCACCTGAGCAATACTAAGGAAATCCTGAAAACATGACCTGTTGGTGGGCCTTGAGGACTGGAGTTGGGGAACACTGGGTTATGGAACCCTCAAATAATAACAACAAAATTTGCACTATAATACAGCAGCCCTACCCTTCTGAGCTTTTTACTGCACCTGAAATGTAGTTCACTTTTCCATGTAGGGTATTGGCCCACTTAGCAGAAATTTCACAACAAACTGTGAGGTACACTTTTTTTTCTATTAGTCCTTATATTAATTGTATTAGTATTTAAAAATTAAAAGCTTTGGGCTAAAACAACATTTTAGTGGTAAAGAAGTAATTATTTTTTTTGTTCACTGCCCAATCGTATACAATTCTGTGTGGCACATGTGGTGTCAACGGGCTTACTACACCCCTAGATGAATTCCTCAAGAGGGGTAGTTTCCAAAATTGGGTCACTTGTGGGTGTTTTGGAATATCAGGTGCTCTTCAAATTTCATCCGCAATCTATTTCAGCCAAAATTGAGCTCCAGTATTCAGTTAGCCGTCATTCCCTTTCTGAGGCCTGCCGTGTGCCCAAACAAAAGTTTGACACCACATATTGGGTATCTGTGTACTCAGGAGAATTTGCAAATCAAATTATTTAGTCCATTTTCTCCTTTTACATTTGTAGAAATGAAAAATTTGGGGCAAAATCAACATTTTTGTGGGAAATTCCTCGATATTGGGCTGTGACATGCGGTGAAACACCACAAACAGCCCAGTTAATTAAGGGGAGTGACAGCAGTCTGCATGAGACTTGATCACACCTTGCTGATGCCACCTCAACTTTCAGAATCAGGAAGTTGACATGACATCACCAGATTTCACCCGTGTCTTCAGCCAGGTGTCACATAATCTTCACTGAGGAGCAGAGATAGCGTCTCTCACAGGTAAATATGAAAAGATAATGTTTTTAAAAAAATATCTATTTCAGTGTTTTAAACAGACGTGCACAATAAAAATTGTAGTGAACCACCTCTTTAATGCCTATGATGTACCTGCCGAGCTAATCAACTTATTGAATGTGGTTTTGAGCACTATGAGGAGTGCAGTTTTTAAAATGATGGCACTTTTGGGTATTTTATGTCATATAGGCCTCAAAGTCACTTTAAAT
Source organism: Oophaga sylvatica (assembly GCA_033576555.1). Classification (NCBI taxonomy): domain Eukaryota; kingdom Metazoa; phylum Chordata; class Amphibia; order Anura; family Dendrobatidae; genus Oophaga; species Oophaga sylvatica. The sequence continues at coordinate 295,279,462 of JARQOD010000004.1, read as the reverse complement.
GTCATGTGGTCCTACAAAAATTGTATTGTAAATTTTGTTGGAAAATTGAGAAATTGATTATCAGCTTTTAACCCTTCTAACTTCCTAACAATTTTTTTTTAAAAAAGTAATGGTCAGGAAGGTGAAAACAGGCTTGGGTTGAAGAGGTTAATATGAAGTAAACAGACAATTTTCATGTGTCACATTCTATAACATCCATGTTAAGAAATTAGGTCCTGTCTTGCTGGAGATTAAAAGATCAACATTCCTTTTATGTTTTTTTTATGTCAGGTTTCCAACACACGTCTCTTTGAATGAAATTGCATTCACACCTATGAAATGTATAACTTCAAGACACCACTATTCATTCTTAACCTTACACAAGCACTGGGAAGAATTGATGGCTCTACAAAGTTATAAATCAGCAAGTTCAAATTTTGTATTTGCTACAAATGAAGTATTGATTCTTTTTATTATTATTATTTTAATAATTTGAAAGCTCCATTATTTCCATGGTGCTGTACATGTGAAGAAGGTTTACGCATAGAAATGAGCAAGCACTAAAATGTTCAGATGATCTTTACTCGATTGCTCTTTTTAAATAAACGAGTATAATGAGAGTCAGTAAGAAATCCAAGCATTTTTCTGGCAGACCCTATAAAGAGGTCAAGGGGGCCAGTGAAAATGTTGAAATGGATCGAAAAAGTGCTTAATGGATGGGGAACTGAATGAGTAAGACCCCTGGAATCATCTCTGACTCCCAGATCGCTGCTGAGAACAATGGTGTTACACATTTACTCCACTTTAAGGACTGATAATAAAACATTCAAAATCTATGAGAAATTGGAGTTTACAGGAAAAAAATGTTAAGAAACATTTTTTACTGTATAATGACTTGTATATAGGGCAAAATTGTAAAAGGATTTAAAAAAATATATAATTTAAGTAAACCAAAATAGATTTTTTTATTAAATGGAAATTTCAGTGTAATTTTAAAAGTAAGCAGGAAGTGCTAAAAATTAGGTACTCAGATATGGCCTGTATTAGACATTAAGTAGGGCCTCATATATATGCTGTTCAAATTGTCATGTAGTGGTACTCCTAGACTCATAAACACTATGCACTACGTGCATATCTTGCCAAAAATTACAAATATGGTAATTCACACACCCTTGAAGGCACCAACTGTAGTTCCACATTCCAATAGTGTGAGCAAAGTGTAGTTGTGGTACTCTTACACTCATAAAAGCTCTGCACACAGTGCAAAACCTCCAAATAATTACAAGCAGGGTCATCCATACACCCTTGAAGGCACCAACTGGAGTGCCTCATAAAAAATGTAAGAAAGTGAAGTTGTGGTATCTCTACACTCATAAAGGCTTTTCACTTTGTGCAAAGCTGGAAAAAAATTATAGGGAGGGTCATCCAGTCTTTCATAGAAAGGCAACAACTGGCTGGCCTAATTGAACACTTTAAGTGCTGCAGTCATCTGGTGGTGTGGGAAAGTTGGGTCTAATCCAGTCTTTGCTCATTTTTATCAGTGAACCTGTCAGCACTTTCTGTTGACAGGCTAAAGCGCCTGTCTGTTATGACCCCCCCCCCCCCCGTGGCACTAAAAAACTGCTCAGGTAAGACACCTGCAGCAGAGCAGCACAACATCTCCAAGGCATAGAGGGACAGCTCATGCCAGGTGTCCAGCTTTGAGACCCAATAGCTGAAGATCGCCGAAGAATTAGGGGGTATGCTCGTTTGGTCGGCCAGGTATTGCATGACCATCTTTAAAAACTTTTCCCTCCTTGTCAAAAATACCCAGTCATCAGGCCCCAGATCCTGGGCTGGTGTCATAAAATTGGCCCAAGCCTTTTACAATGTACCCCTGCCTCTGCTGTGTGTCTTCCTTGCCTCTCCAGCTTGGTTGGGCAAGGAAGCTTGCCCCTGATTTTAGCATTGTCTGTGTCATGCAGCTGCAATGCAGGTTAGTGTGCGCTCCACCTGTAGGCAGCAGAGGGGAGAAGGGATTACACACTCCCAGAGCAGACCTGCACTGTGGCAGCCAAAAATACCACCTGATGGCAGCAAAAACATCCGAAGCCGGGTCAGCAACAATCATACGAAGTACCAGAGGTCTCAGCAAGCCCATGGTCAGAAACAAGCCAATAGGTCAAAACCAGATGGGAACGCAATACCGGGGGGGAAATGGAAGAAAATGGAAGAGTAACCAGAGACAAGCCAGAGGAAAATGGAGGACAGAAACTCAGGTCAGGGAACACGCCAGGTCATACACACAACAGGGGGCAAGCACACAGAGAAGCACGATTGCCAACTGAGTAACCTAGGTTAGCTGCTCAAGCCGGGGGACCAGAACTATCACCGACGCCGGACCTAGGTCATATGGCAACTAAATAGCCTCCTACACACCAGAAAGAGGCAGATACAATTAACCCCTGTCTTACCAGGACAGGATAAAGACAAAACCCAGTCCTGGATCATGACAGTACACCCTCTCACTGGGGGGCCACCGGTCCCCCAGGTTTCACAGGATACATGGCATGAAAGGCCCGGACCAATCGATCTGCATAAACCAATCGCGCAGGAACCCATGACCGGTCTTCCGTACTGTAGCCCTTCCAATGTACAAGGTACTGAAGAGCACGACGGACCATTCTAGAGTCAATGATTCATTCCACCTCATACTCAGACTGTCCATCTACCAAAACTGGTGATGGGGAAGACAACGACCCCCCCACAGTGCCCCAATGGTATCAAAAGGGCCCTGTGGAAAACGTTGGGAATCCATAGAGACGGCAGAAGATGCAACCGAAAGACCACTGGGTTAACTGCTTCCATAATTTCATAAGTGCCAATAAATTTAGGTCCAAGCTTCACAGAGGGGATCTTGAGTCTTATGTTCTTAGTAGACAACCAAAACTTTATCCCCAACCCGGAACACTGGCCCTACGGACTGTTTTTTGTCTGAAAAGAACTTATATTTAGTCTGAGCCTTATATTTAGTCTGAGCCTTCGAAATGTCCCTTTGGACCTAACGCCATAAATCCCCAAATCTCTGGATTGCCTCATCTGCCGCAAGACAACACGTGTCTAAATGGGAGAATTCCCCAAAATGCGGTTGAAACCCATAGTTGCAGAAAAAAGGGGATGTGCCCATAGACTAATTAATACGGTTGTTAAACACGAACTTTGCCAAAGGTAATGCAGTACACCAATCATCCTGTTAGGCAGAGGATAGGCAATGCAAAATTTGCTCAAGATACTGATTGGTCCGCTCAGTCTGACAATTAGTCTCTGAGTGATAGGCAAATGGGTCCACGGTCTATCAGGAATTGGCAGTGGCACCAATTCCCAGCCTGCCGGTTATGGTTTTTTTTTGCATGGGCACATCTCACAAGCAGACACAAATTCCCCAACATCAGAGGATGAGGACCACCAAAACACCCTAGTGATGGCCCTCCGGGTGGCCGAGATCCCAAGATGTCCACCCAGAATTGAGTCATGGAACTCCCAGAGGACCCTCAGATGAAACTGAACTGGTACTAAAAGTTTATCCACCGGCTTAGATGAAGGGGCCAGAGACTGAGCTTCCCAAATCTATTGCTCCACCATGATAGAAATATCTTCCACCACCACCCCGGGTTGAAAAATGGAGGATGGAGGTTCAGGGGGAGACACCGGATCCAAACTGTGGGACAAGACATCAGCTGTGACACTTTTGGATTCTGGCCAAAAAGGAGATGGAGAACTGGAAAGTGACCATCTCACTAGCCTATGTGTTGTGAATGGACTTGAAATGAGTTCTGAGCAGAGGCTCCCTCTGGTGGTTACAAGCGGTACTGGACTGTCCAGTGAAGATTGTGAGGAGTGGGAATCAGGTGTTACTGACTGGTCTTATAAAAGGGGAGTCGCCTTCCCATCAGGGTTGCCGGTGATCAATTGTTCTGGTCTCAATCCTTGAGTCCTGTTTCCTTTGTAGCCTGCTGTGTCGTGTCTGCATCTCCTGCTAACAGATAAGACATTTTCTTCTTTTTGCTTTTGTGCTTGATTTTTGCATTTTGTCCTGCACTTCTGTGGGGGCCTTCAGGGTCCCCTCCGGGGGCTTTTGCCCTCTCAGTTTCGTTCAGCCACTGATGTTTGTACTTTTGCTTTTTCCAGTTTTTTTCAGTGGCTGCTGTTTTGATTTTGTTACACCAGAGAACTAATTTAGGTGGTAGAGGTCGTGTGATCTCAGGTAATTTTGAAATTAGTAGAGTTGGTGCTTTTCAGGGTTTTTTGGGATTGCAGTAAGTGCCCTTCCTATCCTTTTCTATTTAGGTAGTTTGGGCCCCAACGTTTGCTCATACTATTTTCTGTCTGTGTCAGTATTTCATCTTGTCTAACCGCCATTACATGTTTGGGGACTTTCTATGTTCTTTGGAGATCTGCTCCGGGGCAGATAGCTTTCCTCTTTCTATCTTTAGGTGTAGTTAGTTTCTCAGGCTGTGACGAGGCGTCTAGGACCAACGTAGGAACGCTCCACGGCTGCCTCTAGTTGTGGTGGTTAGTCAGGGTACTGCAATCTCATAGATTCCAACTTCTCTGGTGTATTGCCTTTTTTACCTGCACTCCTCAGCTACCGAAACATAACAGTATCACCGGCCTAAAAATTGAAAATTGTATGGTACTCACAGAAGGGAAAAAATATTGTGAAAGAAAAAAGGTTGTCAGAGTTGTCAGAGAATATTTTTCTGTTTGTTGCATTTTTTTTTCCCTCTGTATCTCTGGGTGCTGTTTCTCTCAATGGAGTTTGCACAGTTGTCTGGCCGTGTGGATCAGCTTGCCACTGAGGTTCGGAGTATTGCTGCCTATCTTGCTAGGTTGCCTGTTATGGAACCTAGGATTCCCATGCCAGATTTGTTTTTAGGGGATCGAGCTAAGTTTCAGAATTTCAAAAATAATTGTAAATTGTTTTTTGCCTTAAAATCTAAGTCCTCAGGGAACGCAGCGCAGCAGGTTCAAATTGTCATCTCTCTCCTGCGCGGCGATCCTCAGGATTGGGCTTTTTCCCTGACACCTGGGGATCCTGTTTTGAGTGATGTTGATGCATTTTTTCAGGCTTTGGGGTTATTGTACGATGAGCCTAATGTCACTGATCAAGCTGAAAAAGCCTTGTTGGCATTAAATCATGGTCTTGATGACGCTGAGTTATACTGTCAGAGATTCCGTAGGTGGGCAGTCCTGACCAAGTGGAATGACGACGCTTTGGCGGCCCTTTTTCGGAAGGGTCTGTCAGATAATGTAAAGGATGTTATGGTGGGATTCTCTGTCCCCTCTGGTCTCAATGATTCTATGTCATTAGCGATTCAAATTGACAGACGTTTGCGTGAGCGGAGAAGTATGCGTGGAATGGTGTTGCCTTGTGAACCTGCTTCTGAACCCATGCAGTGTGATGGAGTGGTGTCTGGGGCACAGCGTCATGAGTTTCGAAAGCGCAATGGGTTATGTTTCTACTGTGGTGATGCCTCTCATGCTATTTCAGTCTGCCCTAAGCGGGGAAGACGTTTTGCACGCTCAGTTGTCTTGGGTAGTGTTCAGACTAAGTTTTTATTAACTGTCACTCTGATATGCTCTCTGTCCTCATTTTCTGCTCAGGCTTTCGTTGATTCTGGAGCAGCTATTAACCTGATGGATTATGATTTTGCTAAACGTTGTGGGTTTCCCTTGATACCCCTACAGAAGTCTATTCCCCTACTGGGGATCGATTCTACCCCTTTGGCTGAGAATAAACCTCAGTTCTCTACTCAGGTGATAATGAGGGTTGAACCTGATCATCAGGAGTGCTGTAAATTTTTGGTTCTGTATAATCTGCATGGTATTATCGTACTGGGCTTCCCTTGGTTGCAGTCTCATAATCCTGTTTTGGATTGGAAATCTGTGTCTGTAACCAGTTGGGGCTGCCAATGTGTTAATACCAACACTCCTGTTTTTTCTGCCTCCCCCCAGGCTCAGGATGTTCCTGACTTTTTGATTGATTTTTCTGATGTGTTTAGCGAAAGTAAATCTGCATCCTTGCCTCCCCATAGGAGCTATGACTGCGCTATTGAATTAGTGCCTGGTAGTAAATTCCCTAAAGGTCGCCATTTTAACTTGTCTGTACCTGAACATGACGCTATGCGGTCTTATATCAAGGAGTCATTGGAGAAGGGTCATATCAGACCATCCTCTTCACCTGTCACGCGGTCTTATGATATGTGTACAATGTCAGTAAACTATTCTTAAAAGAACAACACTCTATACAACATATAGATTAGCAACATCAGCATGTAAATATAGAATAGATTTACCTGACACGATATCCGTTGAACTCAGGGTTAATCTTGAGGACTTGATACACTGTCACAGGAAAGAGGAGGACCGGGGGTCTAACCTGACCCTAAACTGGGGTCCTAACTAATCCCTCACCTTGGAGGTACTGATAATGGTTCAGAGGTCCAAGTCTCCAGCCTAACCCTGTCTCCTATCAGTCCCTGAACCCTGTAATCAGTCCTAAGAAGGATACTGATTACCACCAAAGGGATATGGGCTGATCTCTGCTAAATACACAGATTAGACATATAAGACAGACTGGAGAAAACACAGACTTGCATACACACTCAAACACAGAAGGAACATAAATGATCTGGGATATTAAACTCTAAGCAAGGTGAGCTTAAAACAACTAAGGAGCTCTTTAACTTAAGTCTATACAGATACAATCCTATCTGTGGTCTGCATGAAGAATTTCACTGGCAACTCCCAACACAGACAACCAGAGATTTAAAGGAAACCAATCAACAAATAATTAATTGCAGCCGGGAGAAACTGCACCCAGTCCCAGAACTGAGCACAGACAGAATTAACTCCCTAACTGCCAAACACAAAGAAACAGCAACTCAGCTGTGAGAAGTCAGAATGTGCAACCGCGACGATCTTCGTGGCGATGCACACATGACAGTACCCCCCCTTCTACGAGGGCCTCCGGACCCTCAGGGCCAGGTTTGCCCGGGTGAGTTCTGTGGAAGGTCCGCACCAAACGATCTGCGTTAATGTCAGACACAGGAACCCACGTCCTCTCCTCTGGACCATACCCAATGCACCAAGTACTGAAGGGACCGGCGATTCAGACGTGAGTCAATGATCTTTGATACTTGAAACTCCAAGTTACCATTGACCACCACTGGAGGAGGAGGTAGAGGTGATGGTATGACTGGTGCCACGTACCTCTTAAGTAATGACTTGTGGAACACATTGTGGATTTTAAACGTAGGAGGGAGGTCCAGACGAAATGCCACAGGATTAATTATGGAACTGATCCTGTACGGCCCGATGAATCTGGGGCCCAGCTTCCAGGAGGGAACTTTAAGTTTTATATTCCTGGTAGACAACCATACCAGATCGTTCACATTAAGATCTGGACCAGAAACTCTCCTCCTATCAGCCATACGTTTATAACGGTTCCCCATAGCACTCAGATTATTCAATACACCTCTCCACACTGAAGCAAGTGACGACGAGAAACGCTCCTCCTCAGGAACCCCAGAAGGGCCCCCCCCATTGAATGTACAAAACTGGGGATGAAAACCATATGCCCCAAAAAACGGGGACTTACCAGTGGACTCGCTCCGCCTGTTGTTAAGAGCGAACTCTGCCAGAGGCAAGAAAGAAGACCAGTCCTCTTGGTTCTCTGAGACAAAACACCGGAGATATGTCTCTAAGCTCTGATTCAGACGCTCTGTCTGACCATTGGTCTGCGGATGAAAAGCCGAGGAAAATGACAATTGCATCCCCCGACGTAAACAAAATGCCCTCCAAAACTTGGACACAAACTGAGACCCCCTATCTGACACCACATCAGAAGGCAACCCATGAAGTCTCACAATCTCCCCAATGAACACCTGCGCCAGAGTTTTAGCATTAGGGAGGGCAGGAAGAGCAATGAAATGTGCCATCTTACTGAACCTGTCAACAACCACCAGTATGACAGTCTTCCCTGACGACTGAGGAAGGTCCGTGATGAAGTCCATAGACAAATGAGTCCATGGACGCTCCGGAAGTTTCAAGGGTAAGAGGGTCCCAGACGGACGGGTATGAGGGGTCTTAGAGCGAGCACAAACCCCACAGGACGCGACAAAAGTTAAAACATCTTTATTAACGTTAGGCCACCAAAACCGGCGAGAAAGGAGATCTAAAGTAGCCTTACTCCCTGGATGTCCTGCTAAAGCAGAATTATGATGTGCCTCAATAACCTTTTGTCTCAACTGATTTGGGACAAACAGTCTCCCTGGAGGTCCTGCAGGGGCGTCCCCCTGAGCCTCTAACACCTCCTCCTCAAGCTCAGAACATACAGCCGACACTACCACCCCTCCTGAAGGATAGGAATCGGGTCATCCATTTTCCCGGCCCCTGGGAAACTGCGAGACAAGGCATCCGCCTTAACATTCTTAGATCCAGGGCGATAAGTGACAACAAAATTAAACCTGGTAAAAAACAACGACCATCGAGCTTGTCTGGAATTCAGACGCTTAGCAGATTCCAAATACAGCAGGTTCTTGTGATCAGTAATGACGGTGACCGGGTGGACTGCCCCCTCCAAAAAGTGACGCCATTCTTCAAAAGCCAACTTAATGGCCAAAAGTTCCCTATTGCCGATATCATAATTCCTTTCGGCGGACGACAATTTTTTAGAAAAGAAAGCGCACGGATGCCATTTACCAGGGGACGGACCCTGGGACAATATTGCACCCACCCCTACGTCAGACGCGTCCACCTCCACAACGAACGGCTGTGATGCATCTGGTTGGATGAGAACGGGTGCCGAAGCACACATGACATCACCCTTAGGTGCCGGTTTTTTCTTTGTGGCCAAAAAGGATGGTTCATTAAGGCCGTGTATTGATTATCGTCTTTTAAACAATATTACTGTAAAATATCAATACCCGTTACCTTTGATTTCTGACCTGTTTTCCAGGGTGAAAGACGCTACTTGGTTTACCAAGCTTGACCTCAGGGGGCATATAACCTTATTCGCATTAAGCACGGGGATGAATGGAAGACGGCATTCAATACCCCTGAGGGGCATTTTGAGTACCTTGTGATGCCCTTTGGGCTCACTAATGCTCCTTCTGTCTTCCAGTCCTTCATGAATGACATTTTCAGGGATTTTGTGGATAAATTTCTGATTGTTTATTTGGATGATATCTTGATTTTTTCTAATGACTAGGACTCTCATGTGAAACATGTTCGAACTGTATTCCAGATTTTGAGAGAGAATGCTCTGTATGTGAAGGGATCAAAGTGTCTTTTTGGCGTACAGAGGATCTCATTTCTGGGATTCATTTTGTCCCCATCTGTTATTGAAATGGACCCGGTCAAGGTTCAGGCCATCTGTGATTGGGTCCAACCTACTTCATTAAAGGCTCTTCAAAGATTTTTGGGTTTTGCCAATTTTTATCGTAAATTTATTGGTAATTTCTCGGTTATTGTTAAACCATTGACTGATTTGACCAGAAAGGGTTCTGATGTGGTGAATTGGCCTCCTGAGGCAGTCTCTGCATTTCAGGAACTTAAGCAGAGATTCACTTCTGCTCCTGTTCTATGGCAGCCTGATGTTTCTCTGCCATTTCAGGTGGAGGTTGATGCCTCTGAAATTGGGGCAGGTGCCGTTTTGTCCCAAAAAGATCCAGAGACCTCTAAAAGTAACCCTTGTGCCTTTTTCTCTCGAAAATTTTCTCCTACTGAACGTAATTATGACGTGGGTAATCGGGAGTTACTGGCCATGAAGTGGGCTTTTGAAGAGTGGAGACATTGGCTGGAGGGAGCCAAACATCAGGTGGTGGTCCTTACGGACCATAAGAATCTGGTTTATCTGGAATCTGCCAAGCGACTCAATCCTAGACAGGCCAGGTGGGCCTTGTTTTTCACACGTTTTAATTTTGTGGTTTCCTTTCTTCCTGGCACTAAGAATGTTAAGGTGGATGCCCTCTCGAGGAGTTTCCTTGCGGACTCTCCTGAGTTATCTGATCCTTCTGTTATTTTGAAAGAGGGTGTAGTTCTTTCCGCCATCTCACCCAATTTGAGACTTGCTCTGGAGGGGTGTCAGGAGGATAGGCCCGAGCGCTGCCCTGTTGGAAAATTGTTTGTCCCGGACCAGTGGAAAAAGAGTGTGATGTCTGAGATTCATTGTTCCGCGTTGGCTGGGCATCCCGGAATTTTTGGTACCAGAGACTTGGTTAGTCAGTCCTTTTGGTGGCCTACCTTGTCTCGTGATGTCAGGGAATTTGTGCAGTCCTGCGGGACTTGCTCTCGCTCCAAGCCTTGCTCTCGCTCTAATGGTTTGTTGATGCCATTGCCTGTGCCCAAGAGACCATGGACCCATATCTCTATGGATTTCATTTCCGACCTCCCTGTTTCTCAGAGAATGACCGTCATCTGGGTGATTTGTGATAGGTTTTCCAAGATGATACATCTTGTGCCATTACCTAAGTTGCCTTCCTCCTCTGAATTGGTGCCTTTGTTCCTTCAGCACGTGGTTCGTTTACACGGCATTCCTGAGAACATTGTGTCTGACAGAGGAGTCCAGTTTGTTTCCAGATTTTGGAGGACCTTTTGTTCTAAACTTGGTGTTCAATTGTCTTTATCATCGGCGTTTCATCCTCAGACCAATGGTCAAACTGAGAGAACAAACCAGACATTGGAGACTTATCTAAGATGCTTTGTGTCTGCTGATCAGGATGACTGGGTCTCTTTTTTGCCTTTGGCTGAGTTTGCTCTTAATAATAGGGCTAGCTCTGCCACTTTGATGTCTTCATTTTTCTGTAATTCTGGGTTTCACCCTCGATTTTCTTCAGGACAGACGGAGGCTTCTGTCTGTCCAGGTGTTGACTCTGTTGTGGAGCGTATGCAACAGATTTGGGACCAGGTAGTGGAGAGGTTGTCCCTCTCTCAGGAGAGGGCCCAGCGGTTTGCTAACCGGCATAGGACTGATGGTCCTCGGTTTAAAGTGTGGGACTTGGTCTGGTTGTCCTCAAAGAATATTCCTATGAGAGTAGCATCTCCTAAATTTAAGCCTAGGTTCATTGGACCTTATAAGATCATGGAGATTCTTAATCCTGTTTCTTTTCGTTTGCTTCTTCCAGGGACATTTAAGATCCATAACGTGTTCCACAAGTCCTTGTTGAAGAGGTTTGTTGAGCCAGTGGTTCCTACTGCTTTGCCTCCTGACCCTGTTCTGGTTGAGGGCAATATGGAGTTTGTGGTTGAGAAAATATTGAATTCTCGTTTTTCTAGACGGAAACTCCAGTATTTGGTTAAGTGGAGAGGTTATGGTCAGGAAGACAATTCTTGGGTGTTTGCTTCGGACATCCATGCTAGGAGACTCATCCGTGCGTATCATAGAACTCATCCTGACCGACCTGGTTGCTCAAGTGAGGGTTCGGTGACCCCTCTTCAAGGGGGGGTACTGTTGTGAATGGACTTGAAATGAGTTCTGAGCAGAGGCTCCCTCTGGTGGTTACAAGCGGTACTGGACTGTCCAGTGAAGATTGTGAGGAGTGGGAATCAGGTGTTACTGACTGGACTTATATAAGGGAGTCGCCTTCCCATAAGGGTTGCCGGTGATCAATTGTTCTGGTCTCAATCCTTGAGTCCTGTTTCCTTTGTATGTACAGCAGCAAAAAAATGGGGATGTAAAACTTAACATTTAATGAACTTAATGTTAAAAAGGGGACACACAGACAATTACCATCCTCCAAACAAATAGTGAGGATACATGATATAATCAGAGAGTAAAGTCCAACAGGGACTACAAAATATAGGAAATATAAATATAAACCAGACAACTTATAGTTTGCTCTGCACTGCAAGAGCAAAAATTGACTAACTAAATGCAAGTGTAAGCATCGCTTATTTGTAAGTCATTTGTCTGAAACTCAATCAAACGTGTGTGAGACAGTATGTATAAAAGGAATGATCTCACCCATTTGAATGGAGAAATGCGCTCCAAAATTCATCTCCTAATAAAGTATGCATCTGGTCATTTCCAGAGTAGATAAGGCCCTTTCCCAACGCGTTTCCTCCTTTCAGGATTCATCAGGGGATATGGCGACTAGAGACATCTATATCAAATGCATTGCTCTCATGAGGAGAAAAAACATGTAACTCCTCCTTATATCAATTAATAAGACACTCCCACCACCATTCAAACCAATTAGTGCAAAACAAAATAATGAATCACCAATAAAACGTGATGTGCATGGTTTAAAAATACATGCCTGTTTAATGAGCTCATAATCTTGTTGAAACGCACGCTACATATTACGAAATGCATATAGCGATCTCACCGTTTGCCAAATAGTGATCGCGCGCCGTATATTAGTGGCGCATGCGCAGTTAGTGACTTCCGGTAATCGCATTCATTGGACATCCGGTCTGCTGAGACTACGTCATTGGCGTCCCACTCTGCGATGTAAAAACCACCGCACGCATGCGTGGTACAAATTAAGTGGCTTATGGTGTATAAATTCGGATCACACATTTCAAGAAGCTACACAGAACGCACAATTGTGTTGTGTCCTATATTGGGACGTTAAATCAAATCGCAAATTGCGACGAAGGTATAACGCTAATATAAAAGTTATGTCACTGCACAACAGAAGCATCATAATACAAATATATTGCGTCCCTAATGGCGTCATTAAATATTATTTCAACCAGCATCACCTATTGCGACCAAAATCATGCTATCTTAAGTGACATTCGATAGTTCACCAAAATCTGACATTAACCATATAGAAACATAAGAAAGGACGCGCAAGATCATTTTAACTCATTTTAACTCATTCTATACCGTTTATTAACACAGACATAGTATAAAAATCCCCAAACGGAGAAAATTGGAGATTAATCCTCTCGTACTAAGAGGTAAATCGAAAAAATATATTAAAGGAGCATCAACATGAAGTGTCCCATGATACTCCAATCCAAAATATAGATATGGAGAAGAAGGAATATCCTTCCATATAGAAAAAATAATTGGAGCTTAGGCTGGCTTACCATACTATGGAACGATACTTAAATAATTTCATTGATGTATTTGAAGAAAGTGTAAAGGATATAAAGTACATAATCAAATATGGAGACCAGCATTCATAGGTCATGTTAAAAAAACATTTCAATTTGAGAGGGAAAAAAAAAGGAAAAATAAAAGCCTGACAGATCCCTATCAGGCACCTATTTCCATCCGACCCTACCTAGCAGCGGAGGTTGGAGCCCTAAATTCCTGCGCAAGTGGCCCCCCCGGTCCACGGCGGCTGACCCTAACTAAATTACCCTGCACAACCCTATACTAGAGAAAGCAGGAGTAAGAAAGTTGTTCATTTAAACCATATGGAGAGACAGTTTTTAGTCGAAAAATCCACTTTGTTTCTCGTTGTAATATTAAATTGTCCCAGTCACCACCACGAATCGGTCTGGGTACTTTGTCAATGCCCATGAATTTTATTGCATTAGGGTCTCCCCCATGCTTGAGGTTGATATGCCTGGCCACAGGTGTATCCATCTTCCTCGCTATATCTCTCATGTGCTCACCAATTCTCCTCCTAAACTCTCTAATGGTCTTTCCAACATAGATCATACCACATATGCAAATAGCCCTGTAAATAACACCTTCACTCCTGCAGTTGATAAAAGAGGTGATCTCAAATTTTGTTGAGTTGTCAGATGCAAAAAATTGTTTGCCAACTTCCATGTTTTTACAGGCAATACAACCACTACATTTGAAACACCCCACATGACCTATGAATGCTGGTCTCCATATTTGATTATGTACTTTATATCCTTTACACTTTCTTCAAATACATCAATGAAATTATTTAAGTATCGTTCCATAGTATGGTAAGCCAGCCTAAGCTCCAATTATTTTTTCTATATGGAAGGATATTCCTTCTTCTCCATATCTATATTTTGGATTGGAGTATCATGGGACACTTCATGTTGATGCTCCTTTAATATATTTTTTCGATTTACCTCTTAGTGCGAGAGGATTAATCTCCAATTTTCTCCGTTTGGGGATTTTTATACTATGTCTGTGTTAATAACGGTATAGAATGAGTTAAAATGAGTTAAAATGATCTTGCGCGTCCTTTCTTATGTTTCTATATGGTTAATGTCAGATTTTGGTGAACTATCGAATGTCACTTAAGATGGCATGATTTTGGTCGCAATAGGTGATGCTGGTCGAAATAATATTTAATGACACCATTAGGGACGCAATATATTTGTATTATGATGCTTCTGTTGTGCAGTGACATAACTTTTATATTAGCGTTATACCTTCGTCGCAATTTGCGATTTGATTTAACGTCCCAATATAGGACACAACACAATTGTGCGTTCTGTGTAGCTTCTTGAAATGTGTGATCCGAATTTATACACCATAAGCCACTTAATTTGTACCACGCATGCGTGCGGTGGTTTTTACATCGCAGAGTGGGACGCCAATGACGTAGTCTCAGCAGACCGGATGTCCAATGAATGCGATTACCGGAAGTCACTAACTGCGCATGCGCCACTAATATACGGCGCGCGATCACTATTTGGCAAACGGTGAGATCGCTATATGCATTTCGTAATATGTAGCGTGCGTTTCAACAAGATTATGAGCTCATTAAACAGGCATGTATTTTTAAACCATGCACATCACGTTTTATTGGTGATTCATTATTTTGTTTTGCACTAATTGGTTTGAATGGTGGTGGGAGTGTCTTATTAATTGATATAAGGAGGAGTTACATGTTTTTTCTCCTCATGAGAGCAATGCATTTGATATAGATGTCTCTAGTCGCCATATCCCCTGATGAATCCTGAAAGGAGGAAACGCGTTGGGAAAGGGCCTTATCTACTCTGGAAATGACCAGATGCATACTTTATTAGGAGATGAATTTTGGAGCGCATTTCTCCATTCAAATGGGTGAGATCATTCCTTTTATACATACTGTCTCACACACGTTTGATTGAGTTTCAGACAAATGACTTACAAATAAGCGATGCTTACACTTGCATTTAGTTAGTCAATTTTTGCTCTTGCAGTGCAGAGCAAACTATAAGTTGTCTGGTTTATATTTATATTTCCTATATTTTGTAGTCCCTGTTGGACTTTACTCTCTGATTATATCATGTATCCTCACTATTTGTTTGGAGGATGGTAATTGTCTGTGTGTCCCCTTTTTAACATTAAGTTCATTAAATGTTAAGTTTTACATCCCCATTTTTTTGCTGCTGTACATTGAAACACATTTTGGGGTATATCTCTATTATATTGCTTTATTGATCATTTATACTCTGGAGCATGGCTGGCTTCCTAACGACTGGAATAGATACTTATCATTGGCTTACTGAAGTAAAGGATATTTTTTCTGATCGTGACTTTCAGCAAAAGAAATATACTCCATCCTTTAACTCTGCATTTAAAGAATTGACTAGAGTATATAAAAACCAGATTGTGTCCTAGTGGGAAGTACAAGGACTGGAATATTACATCAAAGCCGGTATTGTCCCACGCCATTTGAGAATTTCTTTGGCACCAGGCTTGAGATATAAAAGTCCTGATTTATTGAGTAAATGGGAAAGAGAGGCCACTAATAGTTCACTCAAGTTCATGCAGATTCTTCTTGATGATGAACGTGTCACTTTGAATAAGTGTAATGAGATATTAAAAGAGCAAATTGAGGTCACAAAAAAATTTTCTTCTGAAGCAGAATTTTCTGCAAAAGAATTAGGTGTACAGAATACTCTTGAACGCTTTCCGTATCATCTGAAAGAAAGGAAACACAAACAATTTATTCGTGACCTACAAGACTTTAAAGAAAACAAGGCCTATCTCTTTCCCAATAGACCACCTGAACCTGTTTACACCTCAACAGATACTGAAGCATCTGATATTGAGGGTCACCACAAATCACAGAGGGGTAGACAACGTGGTCGGGGTGGATATCGGAGAAGGGGTTACGATCGAAGATCTAACTATTCTGCCGGTCCAAACTACTCTGCTGGTCCTAACCCCTCAACCTCTACTTCTGCTTCTTTTTTAGAGCAAGGTTACCCCTTACGGAGCAGATCAAACCCTACAGGCACACCATTTCAAGGGGAAACCCACAGGTCATAAATTTATCGGATAGAGCTCTAACTGAAACCGAAATGTGTGTGCTAAGTAAAGGGTTGTCTTTTGTTCCCTGGAGTAACTTTGACTCATTTGAGGGTACGAAGGACCTCAATTTATTTATCAGGAAACTTAAATGGAAGAAATTTCATATTCAATCTCAAAAAAGGACGTGTAACGAATTAGGGGTTTCTGACTCCTTCCTGGAGGATATTAGAGTCCTGTATAACCTCTCTGACACTGACTCTAGTTTAAGTGGTAAAGGTCCTTTTACAGATCTTAAATGCAAGAGTAAAAAAATGCCACCTCCCCAATCAGACCTTACGTCGATCGATATATTTTTGAATTTGGTTTCTAAAGACATACAGAAACTTGGTGAATCTCTTTCATTTACCCAATATAATTTGACCCGTCATGAAATGATGGCACTCAAAGATCTGGAAAAAGATCAAGACATTACCATTAAAAGTTCTGATAAAGGTGGTAATTTAGTGGTACTTAATTCTTCTGAATATAAGAGAATGTGCCTTAATATTTTGAACAACAGAGAGTGTTACTGTGTTCTTTCTTCTGACCCTACTATGGTATTCACTAAGGAGTTAAGACAAATTATATTGAATGGCCTCTCAATAGGGGTTATAGACAAAAATGAGAGTGAATTTATTATACCTAAGTTTCCTACATTGGCTACATTTTACTGTCTCCCCAAGGTACACAAAGGGGTCGATCCCCTCAAGGGAGACCAATTGTGTCAGGTGTGAGCAGTCTTACGAAAAATCTGGGCATCTATCTTGATAAAATCTTAAATCCATTTGTTCTTGCCCTTTGCTCATACACGAGGGACACGACAGATTTATTGAGTAAAATCGATGGAGTGGTTATGGAACCCGACACTATTCTTGCAAGTATCGATGTGGAGGCACTTTATTCATCTATTCCCCATGTTAAAGGGATTGAGGCAACTGAATACTTTTTAAAGAGTAGAGGTTCACAGTTTAAGGCACATAACATCTTTGTCTGCGATTGTCTACGTTACCTATTGACACATAATTTTTTTGTGTTTGATCGCAAATTTTACCACCAGCTCAGGGGTACTGCGATGGGGAGCCCTTGTGCCCCCTCGTATGCTAATTTACTCCTGGGCTGGTGGGAGGAGACAGTGATTTTCGGTGAAAATGGTGTCGTCGGAGCTGAAAAGGCTCTTTTATGGTTGAGATTTATTGACAACGTTTTTATCATTTGGAAAGGTACAGGAGAATCTTTTGCTGAATTTGTCAGGAGTCTAAACATGAATGACATTGGTTTGAGTTTCACATATGAATGGAATCCATCAAAACTGCCATTCCTCGATGTGGTTATTGAGAAGAACGATGATGGAACCTTGAGTACCAGCATTCATAGAAAACCTACGGCCACTAATTCTCTTCTGAGATGGGAGAGCAGTCATCCTTTGGCCCAGAAGAAAGGTATACCTAAGGGCCAATATACGAGGATACGTAGAAATTGCTCAGATGATAATAATTTCCGACATCAAGCAAATGATCTACGAAATAGATTTTTGGATAGAGGTTATCCTGATCATGTGTTAAAAGGAGCCTATAATGACATCAAAATTAAAAACAGGATGGAATTACTGACTCAATCCCCTAAACAAGAAGATGAATTTCTGGGTCTTAGATTTATTACCACATTTAATAACGGGGCCGATGATCTAAGGCGGATCTTGAAAAACCATTGGCCTATCCTGAAAATGGATCAGGACATTGGTGATCTCTTGCCTAGTCATCCCAAATTACCTTTCGCAAAGGAAGGTCTTTAAAGGACAGACTGGTTAAGAGCCACTTTGTAAATGCTGAAAAAACAACATGGCTAAAATCCAACGTTGTGGGGTGTTTCAAATGTAGTGGTTGTATTGCCTGTAAAAACATGGAAGTTGGCAAACAATTTTTTGCATCTGACAACTCAACAAAATTTGAGATCACCTCTTTTATCAACTGCAGGAGTGAAGGTGTTATTTACAGGGCTATTTGCATATGTGGTATGATCTATGTTGGAAAGACCATTAGAGAGTTTAGGAGGAGAATTGGTGAGCACATGAGAGATATAGCGAGGAAGATGGATACACCTGTGGCCAGGCATATCAACCTCAAGCATGGGGGAGACCCTAATGCAATAAAATTCATGGGCATTGACAAAGTACCCAGACCGATTCGTGGTGGTGACTGGGACAATTTAATATTACAACGAGAAACAAAGTGGATTTTTCGACTAAAAAACTGTCTCTCCATATGGTTTAAATGAACAACTTTCTTACTCCTGCTTTCTCTAGTATAGGGTTGTGCAGGGTAATTTAGTTAGGGTCAGCCGCCGTGGACCGGGGGGGCCACTTGCGCAGGAATTTAGGGCTCCAACCTCCGCTGCTAGGTAGGGTCGGATGGAAATAGGTGCCTGATAGGGATCTGTCAGGCTTTTCTTTTTCCTTTTTTTTCCCCTCTCAAATTGAAATGTTTTTTTATCATGACCTATGAATGCTGGTCTCCATATTTGATTATGTACTTTATATCCTTTACACTTTCTTCAAATACATCAATGAAATTATTTAAGTATCGTTCCATAGTATGGTAAGCCAGCCTAAGCTCCAATTATTTTTTCTATATGGAAGGATATTCCTTCTTCTCCATATCTATATTTTGGATTGGAGTATCATGGGACACTTCATGTTGATGCTCCTTTAATATATTTTTTCGATTTACCTCTTAGTGCGAGAGGATTAATCTCCAATTTTCTCAGTTTGGGGATTTTTATACTATGTCTGTGTTAATAACGGTATAGAATGAGTTAAAATGAGTTAAAATGATCTTGCGCGTCCTTTCTTATGTTTCTATATGGTTAATGTCAGATTTTGGTGAACTATCGAATGTCACTTAAGATGGCATGATTTTGGTCGCAATAGGTGATGCTGGTTGAAATAATATTTAATGACGCCATTAGGGACGCAATATATTTGTATTATGATGCTTCTGTTGTGCAGTGACATAACTTTTATATTAGCGTTATACCTTCGTCGCAATTTGCGATTTGATTTAACGTCCCAATATAGGACACAACACAATTGTGCGTTCTGTGTAGCTTCTTGAAATGTGTGATCCGAATTTATACACCATAAGCCACTTAATTTGTACCACGCATGCGTGCGGTGGTTTTTACATCGCAGAGTGGGACGCCAATGACGTAGTCTCAGCAGACCGGATGTCCAATGAATGCGATTACCGGAATTCACTAACTGCGCATGCGCCACTAATATACGGCGCGCGATCACTATTTGGCAAACGGTGAGATCGCTATATGCATTTCGTAATATGTAGCGTGCGTTTCAACAAGATTATGAGCTCATTAAACAGGCATGTATTTTTAAACCATGCACATCACGTTTTATTGGTGATTCATTATTTTGTTTTGCACTAATTGGTTTGAATGGTGGTGGGAGTGTCTTATTAATTGATATAAGGAGGAGTTACATGTTTTTTCTCCTCATGAGAGCAATGCATTTGATATAGATGTCTCTAGTCGCCATATCCCTGATGAATCCTGAAAGGAGGAAACGCGTTGGGAAAGGGCCTTATCTACTCTGGAAATGACCAGATGCATACTTTATTAGGAGATGAATTTTGGAGCGCATTTCTCCATTCAAATGGGTGAGATCATTCCTTTTATACATACTGTCTCACAAACGTTTGATTGAGTTTCAGACAAATGACTTACAAATAAGCGATGCTTACACTTGCATTTAGTTAGTCAATTTTTGCTCTTGCAGTGCAGAGCAAACTATAAGTTGTCTGGTTTATATTTATATCTCCTATATTTTGTAGTCCCTGTTGGACTTTACTCTCTGATTATATCATGTATCCTCACTATTTGTTTGGAGGATGGTAATTGTCTGTGTGTCCCCTTTTTAACATTAAGTTCATTAAATGTTAAGTTTTACATCCCCATTTTTTTGCTGCTGTACATTGAAACACATTTTGGGGTATATCTCTATTATATTGCTTTGTAGCCTGCTGTGTCGTGTCTGCATCTCCTGCTAACAGATAAGACATTTTCTTCTTTTTGTTTTTGTGCTTGATTTTTGCATTTTGTCCTGCACTTCTGTGGGGGCCTTCAGGGTCCCCTCCGGGGGCTTTTGCCCTCTCAGTTTAGTTCAGCCACTGATGTTTGTACTTTTGCTTTTTCCAGTTTTTTCAGTGGCTGCTGTTTTGATTTTGTTACACCAGAGAACTAATTTAGGTGGTAGAGGTCGTGTGATCTCAGGTAATTTTGAAATTAGTAGAGTTGGTGCTTTTCAGGGTTTTTTGGGATTGCAGTAAGTGCCCTTCCTATCCTTTTCTATTTAGGTAGTTTGGGCCCCAACGTTTGCTCATACTATTTTCTGTCTGTGTCAGTATTTCATCTTGTCTAACCGCCATTACATGTTTGGGGGCTTTCTATGTTCTTTGGGGTTCTGCTCCGGGGCAGATAGCTTTCCTCTTTCTATCTTTAGGTGTAGTTAGTTTCTCAGGCTGTGACGAGGCGTCTAGGACCAACGTAGGAACGCTCCACGGCTGCCTCTAGTTGTGGTGGTTAGTCAGGGTACTGCAATCTCATAGATTCCAACTTCTCTGGTGTATTGCCTTTTTTACCTGCACTCCTCAGCTACCGAAACATAACACCTATGGGTCAATCTCTTAGCAGACTCAATGTAAGCCAAGTTTTTAGGGTCAGTGACCATAGTAATAGGATGGGCAGCCCCCTCCAAAAAATGCCTCCATTCTTCAAAGGCCAACTTCATGGCCAGAAGTTCCCGAATCCCAACATAATTTCTCTCTGCTGGAGAGAACTTCTGTCATGGGTGCATCGCCACGAAGATCGTCGCGATTGCACATTCTGACTTCTCACAGCTGAGCTGCTGTTTCTTTGTGTTTGGTAATGAGAGAGTTAATTTTACCTAGCTCTTTGCTAAGACTAGGTCCAGCCTCGCCCGGCTGCTTTGGATTATGTTCTAATTAGTTTCCTTTATATTCCTGCCAGTCTGGGTGTTTGATGCCGGTGAAAGCATTCATATAGTTTAGCAGACTGGATCGGTTCTGGGAATACTTAAGCTAAGAGCTCCTTAGTTGTTTTTACTCTTACAGCTTATAGTTTATCTCTGAGACCTAAGGTGTTCCTACTGTGTGTGAGTGTTGTATGTAAGACTTTATTTACTTTATTTCTTATCTTTCTTGTTTGTCTTTCTGTTCATTAACCATTACCTGGTCATTCCCTTTGGTGGTATTCAGGGTCCTTCTTAGGACTAGAATACAGTTGGCAGGGATTGATAGGAGACAGGGTTTACGCTGGTGGCCTGGACCTCTGTACCTTTAACAGTACCTCCAGGTTGAGGGATTAGTTAGGACCCCAGTTAGGGTCAGCTTAGACCCCGGTCACCCTCTAGCCGGAGACAGCGTTATAACGGATTCCGTTCTGACCCACTGGACTTTCTGTCAGGTAAATCTATGTTATCATATAGCTATGCGCATGTTATATAGTATGTTGCCCTTTTGATATAGATTATTGTCATCACATATATATATCTGCTATACAGCGTGACATTTTCACCGGCCCATACTAAAGATTCTCCCCAGCTATCATGGATCCAGTAGCCCAGCTGGCCCGGCAGTTGCAGGGATTGTCCATGGAGTTGGCAGACATTAAGTCCAAGGTTTTGTCCCCCCCGGAGCAAACCAGATCTGAACCTAAGGTTGCTTTCCCGGACAGGTTCACTGGTGGGCGGGACAAATTCTTTACTTTCCGGGAGGCATGTAAATTGTACTTTCGGCTGCGGCCTCGGTCATCTGGGAGTGAAGAGCAGAGGGTGGGAATTGTTATCTCGCTCTTACAAGGGGATCCTCAATCTTGGGCGTTCTCTATTCCTCCAGGCTCCCCAGATCTCCAGTCAGTGGATCGATTTTTTACTGCCCTGGGTCTGGTATATGATGATCCGGATCGAGTCTCCCTTGCTGAAACAAGGTTACGTAAAATACGGCAAGGAAATCGTCCAGCGGAGGAATATTCTTCTGAGTTCCGTAGATGGGCAACAGATACTCAGTGGAATGACCCAGCTCTTAGGAGCCAGTTTTGTCAAGGGTTGTCTGACAAATTAAAGGATGTGTTAGCTCAGTATGATTCTCCTCCATCACTGGAGGCTGCTATGGCCCTCGCTATTCGCATTGATAGACGTCTTCGGGGAAGACGCGAGGTAACTCCGCCCCCGTGATGACTCCACCTACTACTAAAGTCCCTTATACTGAGGTTCCCCTGGTCTGTTCTGAGGAACCCATGCAGTTGGGAGGGACATCATTTTGTAGGAGGGAATCAGCGGTGCGCCGCAAGACTAGAAGGTGTTTCTTTTGCGGGAGAGAGGGACATTTTGTTGGGGGGTGTCCATCCCGGACCTCTTTGAACCAAGGAGTTAACCTGGGAGTGTGTATTTCGTCCCCAAATCCCTCTCAGTTTCTCGTGCCTGCGGAGGTGGTGATTGGTACTAGAACTGAGAGGATTTCTGTTTTTCTTGATAGTGGGTCCGGGGCTAATTTGGTGGACACTCGGTTTGCCCAGGTGCATGGTATGCAACTGAGTGTATTGGCCAAACCGGTCCCTATACTCTCTATTGATTCTAGACCTCTTGGTCAAGGTAGCTTGGTACAAGCTGTTCATAACATAGATCTTCGAGTAGGGGCAATACATAAAGAGCAATTGTCTTGTTATGTGTTGGAGGGTCTGCCTGCTCCTATTGTGTTGGGACTTCCTTGGTTGGCTAAACATAACCCAGTGATTGATTGGCAATCCAGAAAGATAAGCCAGTGGGGTGAATTTTGCAAGAATAACTGCATGAGCACGGTCATCGGTGCGGTTGTGCCTAGGACTTTGCCTCCTTTTCTGGAGGACTTTTGGGAGAAGTTCTCAGAGGAGGGGTGTAAAGAGTTACCTCCTCATCGCACATATGACTTCTCAATAAAGTTGCTTCCTGATGCCTTATCTCGTACTTTCCCAGGGGTCGGGAAGACGGATGATCCGGTTCCTATTCCTCAGGAGGGAGTTGTAGTGTCAGCTGTATGCTCTGAGCTTGAGGGGGAGGTATTGGGGGCTCAGGGGGACGCCCCTGTGGGACTTCCAGGGAGACTGATAGTTCCAGATCGCTTAAGACTGAAGGTTACGGAGAACCCTTACAAACGGATGGCTGATAGGAGGAGAGTTTCTGGTCTAGATCTGAGGGTGAACGATCTGGTGTGGTTGTCTACCAGGAATATAAAACTTAAAGTTCCCTCCTGGAGGTTGGGTCCCAGATTCATCGGGCCATACAGGATCAGTTCCATAATTAATCCTGTGGCATTTCGTCTGGACCTCCCTCCTACATTTAAAATTCATAATGTGTTTCACAAGTCATTACTTAAAAAGTATGTGGCACCAGTCATACCGTCACCTCTACCTCCTCCTTCAGTGGTAGTCAATGATAACGTGGAAGTTCATTGGAGGGGGTATGGTCCTGAGGAGAGGACGTGGGTCCCTGCGTCTGATGATAACGCAGATCGATTGGTTCGGACCTTTCACACAATTTACCCGGACAGACCTGGTCATGAGGGTCCGGAGGCCCCTCGTAGAAGGGGGGGTACTGTCATGGGTGCATCGCCACGAAGATCGTCGCGATTGCACATTCTGACTTCTCACAGCTGAGCTGCTGTTTCTTTGTGTTTGGTAATGAGAGAGTTAATTTTACCTAGCTCTTTGCTAAGACTAGGTCCAGCCTCGCCGGCTGCTTTGGATTATGTTCTAATTAGTTTCCTTTATATTCCTGCCAGTCTGGGTGTTTGATGCCGGTGAAAGCATTCATATAGTTTAGCAGACTGGATCGGTTCTGGGAATACTTAAGCTAAGAGCTCCTTAGTTGTTTTTACTCTTACAGCTTATAGTTTATCTCTGAGACCTAAGGTGTTCCTACTGTGTGTGAGTGTTGTATGTAAGACTTTATTTACTTTATTTCTTATCTTTCTTGTTTGTCTTTCTGTTCATTAACCATTACCTGGTCATTCCCTTTGGTGGTATTCAGGGTCCTTCTTAGGACTAGAATACAGTTGGCAGGGATTGATAGGAGACAGGGTTTACGCTGGTGGCCTGGACCTCTGTACCTTTAACAGTACCTCCAGGTTGAGGGATTAGTTAGGACCCCAGTTAGGGTCAGCTTAGACCCCGGTCACCCTCTAGCCGGAGACAGCGTATAACGGATTCCGTTCTGACCCACTGGACTTTCTGTCAGGTAAATCTATGTTATCATATAGCTATGCGCATGTTATATAGTATGTTGCCCTTTTGATATAGATTATTGTCATCACATATATATATCTGCTATACAGCGTGACAACTTCTTAGTGAAGTTAGTGAAGAAGGCACTGGGTCTCAAATTGGTCAAAGTGGCGAGCCCCTGGGACAACACCCCCACCTCCAAGGTGTCCAACTCCACAATAAATGGTTCAGACGGGTCCGGTTGAATTAGAGCTGGAGCAGACATGAAACTTTTTTTAAGGACTGAAACGCCGCCCCCGCTGCGGCTGACCAATTCTTGATATCAGCCCCTTTTGAGTCAGATCTGTGAGAGGTTTGACTACCTGCGAGAACCCCTTTATAAACTTGCGATAGTAATTAGCGAACTCTAAGAAACGCTGCAGACCTTTCATATCTTGGGGTTAAACCCAATCAACAATGGCCTGCACCTTCTTAATATCCATGCGAAACCCCCCAGCAGACACAATGAACCCCAGAAAAGACAGTTCCTGAGCAAATAATGAACATTTCTCTTACTTAGCAAAGAGACAGTTCTCCCGGAGCTTTTGGAGAACTGCCTGAAGATGACCAATGTTGGCCTGTTTATCGGGCAAGTAGACAAGTATGTCATCCAAATACACAACCATAAAACGCCCAATAAAGTCAGAAAAACACATGATTGATGAAATTCTGGAAGACTGCTGGTGCATTGGTCAGACCGAAAGGCATGATTAAGTTCTCAAATTACCCCTCAGTAATGAGAAAAGCAGTTTTCCACTCATCCTCCTCCCGGACCCAGATAAGGTTATATGCCCCCGCAGATCCAATTTAGAGAACCACTTAGCCCCAGACAACTGGTTATACAAATCGGGACTATGTAGGAGGGGGTAAGTATTCCTCATCGTGATCTTATTCAGCTCCCGAAAATCGAGGCATGGGCATAAACCACTGTCTTTTTTTAACAAAAAAAACCCTGCCGCCACAGGAGAAACAGAAGGATGAATGTGCCCCTTACGGAGACTCTTAGAAATGTACTCTTTCATAGCGGTCCACTTGGAACCAGAGAGGTTATACAAGCGGGCCTTGGGCAATTTAGCACCTGAAACCAGGTCAATGGCATAATCAAATGGGCAGTGTGGTGGTAAAATCTCAGCCTCTTTTAAAAAAAAAACCTTCGTATAGTCCTTCAGGTACTCCGGAATACCCTCCAGGCCAACGGATGACACAGACACAGAAACCTAACATTTTTTACACAATTGGACCCCCATCTCAAAATCTTGTGAGATTCCCAGTCTATGACCGGGTTATGGAGTTGCAGCCAAGGAAACCCCAACACCAGGCCTGCAGAAAGATTGTCCAAAACAAAGCAGGATAAACATTCATGGTGAACAAGCCCCACCCTAAAGATGAACTCCCCAGAAACCAAAGTAATCCCATCCTTGGTGAGGGGCATAGAGTCAATGTCCACCACTTTCATGGGAGTCCCCAACCTAACTGTCCCTATCTCAAAATGGGCCACCAGCATAGAGTCTATCAGGTTTACTGAGGACCCATAGCCCACAAAAGCTGTAATGGGAAAAAAACAGTTTTCAGTACCAAGTTCCACATTCAGTAGCAATTTGGAAACTCAGGAAAAATGTACCTGAGAGTCTGGGTAACCTCCTAGATAGTTACCCAGACTTAGGCATTTCCCGACATTTTGGAAACCGATGGGCAGGAGAGACAGTCTCTCTTCCAGTGTCCCGGGGCACCACAATAAAAAGCAGAGCTTGTTATCCCGCCACCTTTTCCTCTCCTTCTCCCTCCATGATGTGGCCTCCACCTCCATAGGCTCAACTTGGGGCAATAGCTCGGACTTAACTGGGAACAACGGGATCTCCCGTTGCACAACTTCTCATTCCCTAAGTCTCTCATCCATACTGATGCACTGTGTCATGGCCTCCTCCAGGGAGCTGGGCGGTGGATGCAGAGTCAGGGAGTCCTTTAGATAGACAGATAGTCCCCTACGGAACTAGTACCTAAGCACTGAGTCGTTCCATGACACCTCTGGGGACCACCGCGTGAATTCTGAGCAGTACCACTCAGCAGAGAGCTTTCCCTAAGAGAAACTTATAATCGTGTCCTCAGTCAGTCTGACCCGGTCGGGTTCATCATGTATCAACCCCAGAGCTTCAAATAATTTTTCAACAGACATTCTTTCAGGGGCGATGGGTGGTAAGGAGAAAGCCCAAGCCTGCAGACCCTCCAAAGTAATGACATCACTATCCCCACCCGCTGACTCTCATCACCCGAGGACCGGGGCCTGAGGGAGAACAACAGTTTACAATACTCCCTAAACACCCGAAACATCTCTTTCTCTCCAGCAAACGTGTCAGGGAGCTTGACAGATGGTTCAGGGGAAGGCAAAGACACATCAGACACCCTATCATCCTTACTGCCAGCCAGAGGGGAAGTACTCTGAACAGTTTTAACTGTCTCTGAAAACTCTCTTTGTACCTGCTGGTGAGAGGCAGCCAATGCCCTCTGCTCCACAGACAGGTTCTGCATCATTTGGGTAAGACCAGTAACCTGATCTGTCAAAGTGCAGAGCGGATCCATAGCACAGAAAAAAAATAGACCTCCTCTAGATTTAATGTGTGGTCGGTGATAATGTCATGCAGCTGCAATGCAGGCTAGTGTGTGCTCCACCTCTAGAGAAAAGAGGGGAGAAGGGATTACACACTCTCAGATCAGGCCTGCACTGCAGCAGCCACAACCACCACCAGGTGGCAGCTAAAAGGTCCAAAGCCGGGTCAGCAACAATCAGTCATACGAAGTACCAGAGGTCTCAGCAAGCCCGTGGTCAGAAACAAGCCAATAGGTCAAACCAGAGGGGAGCACAGTACCGGGGGGGAATAGAAGAGTAACCAGAGACAAGCCAGAGGATCAGAAACCGGAGCAAGCTAAATGGTACCAAAATGGAGGACAGAAACTCAGGTCAGGAAACACGTTGGGTCATACACACATCACCGGGCAAACACACACAGAAGCACGATTACCAACAGAGTAACCTAGGTCAGCTGCTCAAGCCGAGGGACCAGAACTATCACCGACGCTGGACCTAGGTCATATGGCAACTAAATAGCCACCAACACACCAGAGAGAGGCAGATGCAATTAACCCCTGTCTGACCAGGACGGGATAAAGACAAAACCCCATCCTGGATCATGACAGTCTGATGGGAATTTTTTTCAATATATTTTTCCCAATGGCCTTCTGGTATGGCACCATTTTACAAGACATCTTGAAGAAGAGATGCAAAGTTCTACTTGTAGCATAGGTCTAGCAGGGTGAGCAACCAGTACTCTTTTCAGCCAGCTCCTGTTCCACCTCTTCTTCCTCAGCCTCCACATCCTCATTGTTACCCAGTCTGCACTGAGCTGATGAGATGAGGCTGGGTAGTACTGTTTCTTCCTGTCTCATGTCTTCCTCTGGCTCTCTGTGATATGTCTTCTTCCATCACTACCTGCTCCACATTCAAAGCTTCATGTTTAATTGTCATCAGCAACTATTTAAGTAGGCACAGAAGATGGATTTTTGAGCTGATGATAGCGTCATTGCCACTCACCTTCTTTGTGGAGTCCTTAAAGACTTGAAAAGCCATACAGAAGTCAGACATCCATGCCCAATCTTCAGTTGTTATGTGTGGAGGCTGACCAGAATACCAACTGGCGTGTTGGAGCAGATATTCTATAACTGGCCTCTGCTGCTCATAAAGCCTTGCCAGCATGTGCAATGTGAAGTTCAATTATGTGGTGACATCGCACTCCAGTTGGTGAGCTGCACTTGCAAGCTAGTGGTAGATATTCCAACCACATCTCTAGATTGTCTGCTACAAAACATCTCAAAAACTGCTCAACTTCCTGGTTCTTCTCTGCCAATGCTTCTCCAGATCAGGTGAATAGATCAAAATATCATCCAAATAAACAATAACACTCCTACCGATCAATGGCCTCAGAATGTCATTAATGAAATTTTGAAAAAACGTAGGCGCATTAGTAAGGCCTGAAGGCATCACCAGATACTCAAAATGACCTTCCGGGGTATTAAAGACTGTCTTCCATTCATCGCCCTCCTTCACCCGTAGCAAATTATATGCCCCACGAAGGTCAATCTTAGAGAACCACTTAGCTCCGGTTAGTTGGTTAAGCAAATCCGGAATTAGCGGCAAAGGGTAAGGATTGCGCATAGTGATCTTATTAATCTCCTGAAAATCCAGACACGGCCTAAGGCCCCCATCCTTCTTTTTGCCAAAAAAAAATCCCACAGTCACAGGCGACTTAGAGGGTCTTATATGACCTGCAGCTAAACAAGTCTGTAGGTATTCCTTTAAGGCCTCCCTGTCGGGAATTGTCAGATTAAATAAACGACTCTTAGGGAGTGTAGCACCTGGGACAAACTCAATAGCGCAATCGTAATCTCTATGGGGTGGAAGAGCTTGCAACTTCCAAAAATACCTTCCAGAAATCCTGAATGGCTTCAGGTAGCTTCCTCTTCACAACAGCAGCAATGTGAACATTACAACATTTACCATAACACCCCTGACACCAGGACCTAATAGTACTAGACGACCAGTCCAGCAAAGGTTTGTGCATTTTTAACAAGGTAAACCTGGATGACTGGAAAAGGCAAATTAGCAAGTACAAACAAGTCTATACACTCCTGATGTTCCATATTCACAATAAGTGGGAACTCGGTGACCTTTCGAGAAATGCACCCATGCTCCAGGGGAGTGTTATCAATCGCCACAACAGGAACAGGAGATAACAATGATTCAGAATCAAACTTACATTTGTCTAGAAATTGTTGATCAATCAAACTAAGTGCAGAACCACAATCCACCATTACCTGAATATCAATGGAATGACCACGATAGGTGGTATTACCAGAAAAAAATACTGCTGCAGAACATAAAAACGCAATACAAGCGGGAGTGTTGCTCCTACTGACCTTTTTTGAACCTCGCATTGTTTAATAAGATGGTCAGCCTTACCACAATACAAGCATAGCCCCTCAGAGAACCTCCTCTCCCTCTCCTGGGAACGAGAGGACATTGCCCCAAATTGCATCGGTTCCTCGCTGTCGACGGGGCTATCCTGAGAGACTGGGTCTAGCATTTTAAGAGCCTTCTCTTCATTCTGCCTGTCTCTCAATCTTCTATCCACACGAATAGCTAACTGCACAGCAGTTTCCAAAGTAGCAGGTGCAGGATATGCAATGAGCAAATCTTTAACCCTTTCACTCAAACCTGCTAAAAACTGACTCTTGAGCGCTGAGGCATTCCACCTGACCTCTGCAGACCATCATCTGAACAGGATGCAATACCTCTCATCATCACCAGAACCCTGTTTAAGTCGTCTGAAGCTCTGCCTCAGCTGATGTGACCCGATCAGGATCATCATATAACAACCCCACAGCAGTAAAAAATGCTTCTACTGACGTCATACAAGGATCATCAGGATGTAATGAAAATGCCCAGATTTTGGGTTCACTAAAGACATAATAATCCTCACACGCTGTGATTCACTCCCTGAGGATCCAGGTCTAAGCCAAAAATATAGTAAACATGCATTTTTAAACGTAAAAAATTCCTGCCGTTTACCAGAAAAAAACTCGGGTAATCCTACCTTTGGTTCTTCAGAGCGTGCTCCAGGGTAATTACTCACGTAGTGAAGCAGGCTGGCTACTTCCAAAGTTAACCCTTGCAAGCCTTGAGCAAGTTCTTGGACACTGTTCATATTGAAGGAATCCGGGAGAGTATTTTTTTTTTATATGTGTGGCTGGACAAACTGTTACGGATCTACAACTCAGGACTAGTGAAAAGAGGGAGAAGCTGACCCCGTACTAGGACTAGGATGAAGCCCTATGATGGAGTGGGCGACCTATTTCTTGTGAATAGACCCACCGACGTTTCCTAGGCTAAACTCAAACGAAGACCTAAAGGTAGGGGGAAGGGTATCTCTGAATGATCTAGGGACTGGGAACAAAAAACAGGTAACCTCCTAGTAGGAAAATAGAGGAAGCTGCAGAAACGAAAGTAAAACCAAAAAACAAAGCAGACAGAACTAGATATCCCAGAACTGCACAGTATCAAACACAAAAAGCTATCAAAGCACCCAGCCAGAACTCTAGTGGATTAACACTGTTGTACAGCAAGGACTGGGAGGCAGGTGCTGGGTAATAAAGGGTGATACAATCACCTGACCTTAGACAAACCCAGCACCAGGGGAAAAAGACCAGCAGCCAGAAAACCACAACAAGATGGCGGATGGTCAAAACAAAATAGATTCTAACAGTATATATGATATATGCATCATGAGATCTGTTATTTTTAAGTTGTCAGCTTGCAACAAATATAGGAATTTAAATGGGTTATCTGGGACTTTGGTTATTTTTGCTATAGGGCTAAGAACATACAGTTCATACAGTTGCCTCATCAACAGCACAGACAAGAAGTATAAGCGCTGCTTTTTTGATTTGAGATGCAATTAAGCATGAGGGTGACAGCCTGAGCCAGTAGAGATCTTTCCTGGGCTGAACAGGCAGGTAGTTAGAAACTACCTGTCTGTAAGTTTTTAGCCTCATAGGAAAAATAACAAAGTCCAAGTTACCACCTTCAGGTCATGTTTTCAGGATTTCCTTGTGTTGCATAGGTGATAATTTAGTCACCTGCACAGATAATGATTCCGGCACCTAGTGCAATGCTAAGGAAATCTTGAAAACATGCACGGTTTGCAGTCCTCGAGAAATGCAGTTTGAGACCCCAGTTCTAGGGTATGCTTTTTAGTACTATCGGAATTCTGATATCCCTGCTTCTCTTATTCTCATAATATATTTATTCATTATTGAAAGTTTTCCCTTGGAATAAAGTATGTAATTGAAATTTATTATGCATGCTGATTACAGAAACAACTATTTGGGAGCATCTCTAGTTGTTCTCTTCAGCTTATCAACACATTTATATTTAATTTTTAAGGGATTTATGTGTTTTCATAAAAAATCATTATTTACCCTTTAATTTACAACTTACATAGATACTGATTGATAGGTACATGATTGATGATCAAAACTTACCTTTTGTTGAAAATGAAGAAACTGGATATTTTGAAAAAAACATATTTCACAGCGCATAAATTAGTCTGTAATTTACACTTACACCATCAACATCAATTTAACTAGTAGGTATTTACTAGGATTTAACTAAAATCCCCATGGTGGAAGCTGGTTTAATCTTTCCACACTGCTGAAGAGATTCTTTAATTGAAAGTGTTATTACTGAAAATTGATTTTTCTATTTCTAAGGTGTAGAAATAGCCACTAGAGACTGGCAGAGTATTGGTACTGTGTAGTTCAGACTCATCGACTTTCAAGTTCCTACTATAGGCACATTTGTTCAAATTAACCTGCTGCTCCAGTGACTGTTGGGAGTGCCTCGATAGAATAAATTAACTATATCTATGTATTTATCTCAGTTTGGTGCATCACGCATACAGTATTATAGATGATTAGTGGGGCTCAGAAAAAAATAATCCAATTTTTTTTCAGCTGTTATACATTCTCTTTTAAAATATACAAACCAATATCCGTAACATAGTGTAAATATGCTACAAGATATAAAGAGATACAAGCTAAATAATAAAAATATATCTTTATTGAATTAATGTATAAAATAGAAAAATATTTAGACTTGAGAGTCCTCAGTGGTTGATACCTTTTAATGGCTAACTGAAAAGATGGTAACAAATTGCAAGCTTTCGAGACTACTCAGGTCTCTTCATCAGGCATAGACTAATACAACATCTGAAGAATCACATATTTATACACAAAATAGCACAGAAAAAATGCAATAGGTAGGACAAGTGACATGAAGCAGAACTGTCATTATGGCAGAGGGATTAACATAAATATGACTAGTTCATAGATAAGGAGTGAAGGTTTTATTACCCTCTGATTGGGGTCTGGTATTGTGTTGTGATGACCCTAAAAGGTCAGGGAGGCAGATTCCTTAATTGTTGTAGAACGACATAAAACTCTGGGATATATTCATCCCAGCACTAAGAGTGTCAAAGGTCATCATAAGTTTATATCCCCAGACTTTTCTATCCTTCTCAGATTTGAAGTTAGATTTTAATACAAGTAATTCCATATCTGTCATGCTATGACCGGGCATACAAAAGTGTTTGGCCACAGGTAAATCCATTCTTTTTTCTCTTATGTGTGGCGATGAGAATTCATCCTTGTTCTCAGTTTTTGCCCGGTCTCCCCCACATACAGACCCCAGTTGGACATTTAGTACATATAATTAGGTACACCACATTAGATGTGATGCAGCTGAAAGTACCTGGTATCTTGTAGTCCTGATGGGAGTTGGGGATCTTTATCCTGTCCGTGGTCATTATAGATGTACAGGTCTTGCATTTCTTTTGTCTGCAAGGAAAGGTTCCTGCAGCTGTTGGGGAGGACAGGGAGCTTCTGACAATGATGCTTCTTAGATTTGGGGGCTGCCTAAAACATAGTAGTGGGGGGTCTGGAAATATGGATTGTAATCGGGCATCTTTTTGTAGTAAAGGTTGTAGTTTCCGTGCAGCTCCCCTTCACTCCTTATCTATGAACTAGTCATATTTATGTTAATCCCTCTGCCATAATGACAGTTCTGCTTCATGTCACTTGTCCTACCTATTGCATTTTTTCTGTGCTATTTTGTGTATAAATATGTGATTCTTCAGATGTTGTATTAGTCTATGCCTGATGAAGAGACCTGAGTAGTCTCGAAAGCTTGCAATTTGTTACCATCTTTTCAGTTAGCCATTAAAAGGTATCAACCACTGAGGACTCTCAAGTCTAAATATTTTTCTATCTACTGGCTAACACGGTACGAAGATACACATCTTTCCTATGTATAAAATAGACAAATTAAAAAGACGTGAATAGGCTTCCACAATGGGGGACATAGACCACAAAGCAAAAGTCTAGAGGAATCAATTAGACCCATATAGTATATACCAAATAAATGAGACCCATGCAAACAGTAGAACAAAGTGCTAGTGTAAGTGCAAGTGTAATCATTTTAAAAGGAAACCGGACCTTCCAACTATCAAACTGTATATGCCAAAGATATCATGGCCTCCTAAATGGAGATACTAAGAATAATCATGACATAAATTCATTGGTGCCTATATGAAGTTGAATGCATGGTTCTCACATCAATAATAAACGCAGAGTAGAAACAGATAAATAGCAAATAGTAAGTGGTGTATTATCTATATGTAGAAGCCGCCAAGGGATAATAACGGATGCTTTGTCCCCACCACCGCAACGCCATTTCACCTTGCTTCTTCCGTTGGCTTCTACATATAGGTAATATACCACTTAGGCCGGAGTCACACTGGCGACAAAATCGGACGACTGCAATGCGATGAAATATCGCATTGCAGTCGGACCTATGTTAATCTATGGAGCAGCTCCCAGTATCAGATTTTTTGTGGTCCGTTTTAAACGTCCGTGTACAATCGCAGCATGCAAGTCTATGGGAGCGATGAAAAATCGGATTACAAACGGACCACACTGTGTGACTTGCGATGAAATCGCATCGGTGTCCTTTAGAAAAGCCGGCAATTCATCCCGGCTATACTGTAAATCACACTGACAGCTTTAATAAAGACTAGAAATAATAGATATATACACATAGAACACATATATATATATATATACATGTCATTGTGACATGTACATATACATATATTTATAGTTCCTAGACTTCTACATACTGTAATAGCCGCTAATTCAATTGCCGGGTTTTGTGAAATCACAGAAGCCGACATGAAATGATACATTGTTTCCACACATTTAACCATGTAATTTCATGTATTTTTATATATGTTTGAAACATACAATTACATGAGTGTATTTGTGCAAAATTTCAGACATGTAGGGGTTAATTAAAGGTGTAATTTCGTTGAAAAAAAAAATGTGTGGGCTCCCGCTGTATTTTCTCCACCAGACAGACAAAGCAAGCGAGTGGGGGCAGATAATAATAGCCTAGGGAGGGTACATTTTTTTTGTGTGTGTTTGATTTTTCTTTCATACAATAGGATTAATAATTGATAGTTGTCTAATTGACAGCTATCAATTATTAACCTGCCTTAAGGTCACCTTTCAATACTAAGGTGACAGTAAGGTGAGATTAACCCATTCGCCACCGCTACAGGGCAATGGGAATAGACGGGCAAAGTGCCAGAAAGGGCGAATCTAATTATAGATTTGCCCTTTCTGGGGTGTCTGGGGGCAGATGTTAGTAGCCAGTGGGGGCACAAAAAAAATGTACCCTCCCTAGGCTATTATTATCTGCCCCCACTCGCTTTGCTTTGTCTGTCTGGTGGAGAAAATACAGCGGGAGCCCACGCATTTTTTTTCAACGAATTTACACCTTTAATTAACCCCTACATGTCTGAAATTTTGCACAAATACACTCATGTAATTATATGTTTCAAACATATATAAAAATACATGAAATTACAAGGTTAAATGTGTGGAAACAATGTATCATTTCATGTCGGCTTCTGTGATTTCACAAAACCCGGCAATTGAATTAGCGGCTATAACAGTATGTAGAAGTGTAAGAATTATAAATATATGTATATATATATGTCACAATGACATATATATATATATATATATATATATGTGCTCTATGTGTATATATCTATTCTTTCTTTTGGCATTTAAATACTATTCTTTTGGATCCATTATATGTCAGTTTTGCAAGCCTGCGAGAAAATCTCGCAAGTCGGATGAAAATCGGATGTTACAAGGTACACACACATGCGATTAAATCGCATCTTTGAAGGAAAATCGGATGCCAGAAGGATGTGTGATGTTTTTATTTTGATCCGATTGTCGACCGTCTAAAACGGACCGATTTTTTGTGGTTGTGTGTGACTCCAGCCTTACTATTTAAACGGTATATTACTACAGATGCAAAGACAATGGTGAATTTAGGCCAATGTCTAAATAGTGTGCTTAATGTTCACATATAGATTAGCACCTTCAGAGTGATTTTTTTGTGCTTATATGTTGGCTCAATGCAGTCACAGCAACCTGTAAATTTAATTTGGATAGTCAATTCAATTTCATTTTTTGAACTTTTTAAGACTGGTATATGGCTGTTAGTTGCATGCAGTTTAAGATTTGGACACAGAATAGACAAAATACCATTAATTTCAAAATGTCACAATGTGACTTACAGTACAGACCAAAAGTTTGGACACACCTTCTCATTCAAAGATTCTTCTGTATTTTCATGACTATGAAAATTGTAGAATCACACTGAAGGCATCAAAACTATGAATTAACACATGTGGAATTATACATTACACTTTACAAAAAAGTGTGAAACAACTGAAAATATGTCTTATATTCTAGGTTCTTCAAAGTAGCCACCTTTTGCTTTGATTACTGCTTTGCACGCAGAAAAGATGAACGGATGTACTCTACATGCCTAGTTCCCACCGTGAAGCATGGAGGAGGTGGTGTGATAGTGTGGGGGTGCTTTGCTGGTGACACTGTTGGGGATTATTCCAAATTGAAGCGGTGAGCGGTCCAGCTCACCCCAAGCCATCTCGATTGGGTTCAGGTCTGGTGACTGAGGAGGCCAGGTCATCTGGCGTAGCACCCCAACACTCTCCTTCATGGTCAAATAGCCCTTACACAGCCTGGAGGTGTGTTTGGGGTCATTGCCCTGTTGAAAAATAAATGATGGTCCAACTAAACGCAAACCGGATGGACTAGCATGCTGCTGCAAGATGCTGTGGTAGCCATGCTGGTTCAGTATGCCTTCAATTTTGAATAAATCCCCAACAATGTCACCAGCAAACCACCCCCACATCATCACACCACCTCCTCCATGCTTTACGGTGGGAACCAGGCATGTAGAGTCCATCCATTCACCTTTTCTGCGTGCAAAGCAGTAATCAAAGCAAAAGGTGGCTACTTTGAAGAACCTAGAATATAAGACATATTTACAGTTGTTTCACACTTTTTTGTAAAGTGTAATGTATAATTCCACATGTGTTAATTCATAGTTTTGACGCCTTCAGTGTGATTCTACAATTTTCACAGTCATGAAAATACAGAAAAATCATTGAATGAGAAGGTGTGTCCAAACTTTGGTCTGTACTGTATATGCAACTTTATTCTGGAAAAGATGCATTAAGTAATCTGCAACAACAAAAATGTGAAATTTGAAAATATTTTTTTTTACTAATGTCTTGTCATATCACATGATCTGTACTAGTGATGAGCGAGTATGTTCGTTGCTCGGGTGATCTCCGAGTATTTGGGTGTGCTCGGAGATTTAGTTTCTGTCGACGCAGCTGCATGATTTGTGGCTGCTTGACAGCCTGAATACATGTGAGGATTCCCTAACAAACAGGCAATCCCCACATGTATTCAGGCTGCAAATCATGCAGTTGCGCCAACAGAAACTAAATCTCCGAGCATGCACAAATACTCGGAGGTCACCTGAGCGTGCTCGGGAAAACCAGGGCATGCTTGGGAAAACCCGAGCAAAGAGCATACTCGCTCATTACTAATCTGTTCTAATACTACTGAATTCACAACACGCTACTAAAGTTGGTAAGTTGCCCTAAAATTAAAATGGGGACCAAAAGAAAATTTATCAGAATGATATTGCTTGATTAAATTGAGATAATTGACATATATTTATTTTATACAAATCTGAAAAGATCTTTATTGTACGTTAATCCTGGCCTTCAGAGAAAAATGCAATTAGCTTTTCACTCTTCCATTTCCAGATCACTCAACTTATAGAGAACAATAGTTGTGATCCATATGAGTGTAATTATCCTTCTATTCTCCTGGTTCTTACCTTCCCTAACATTTATTGATTCTTTCTTTCTGTTCATCACACACCACTCTATAATACCATCTTCTGATCTTTCAACTCCTATTACAGCAGATATCATATTAATACCCAAACTTTCAATACAGCTTAAATATTACATATGTTACTATGTTACTATGTTACATATTTTTACCCTATTTATTCTATCTTTTTAGGGTGTATGTACAATATTTATCAAACTTTTGACTTATAAATTCTAGGGTCAATGTCTAGCAATAAACCTTAGTCAGGTAACCACAAATATTCCACAATGCCCGGTCTCAAATGAGATAACAGTTCAGATTAGAGTATCATCAGATTTCTTTTTAATTAATTGAAAAATTACATTACAGAAAAGAGAGACATCACCTTTAACCCCTTTACCCCCAAGGGTGGTTTGCATGTTAATGACCAGGCCGACTTTTACAATTCTTACCACTGTCCCTTTATGAGGTAATAATTCTGGAACACTTTAATGGATCCTGGTGATTCTGACACTGTTTTCTCATGGCATATTGTACTACATGATAATGGTAAAATTTATTTGATAAGACTTGTGTTTATTTGTGAAAAAAATGAAAATTTGATTTAAATTTTCCAACTTTGAATTTTCATGCCCTTAAATCAAAGATATATGTCATATAAAATATTTAATAAGTAACATTTCCCACATGCTTACTTTATATCAGCACAATTTTGAAACCAAAATTCTTTTGGTTAGGAAGTTATAAGGGTTAAAAATTAAACAACGCTTTCTCATTTTTACAACACCATTTTTTTATGGACCACATCACATTTGAAGGCATTTTGAGGGTCTTTATGATAGAAAATAGCCAAAAGTGACACCATTCTAAAAACTGCAACACTGATGTTGCTCAAAACCACATTCAAGAAGTTTATTAACCCTTCAGGTGCTTCACAGGAAGTTTTGGAATATTTAAAAAAATAAACATTTAACTTTTTTCACAAAAAATTTACTTCAGGTTCAATTTGCTGTTTTGGCGCATGGCCGAGCTCGGAAGGGAAGGAGCGCCATTTGACTTTTCAGTGCAAAATTGTCTGGAATTGAGATCGGACACCATGTTACGCTTGGAGAGCCCCTGATGTGCCTAAACAGTGGAAACCCCCCACAAGTGACATCATTTTGGAAAGTAGACCCCCCTTAAGGAACTTATATAGATGTGTGGTGAGCACTTTTAACCCCCAAGTGCTTCACAGAAGTTTATAACATAGAGCCGTAAAAATAAAAAATCATAATTTGTTCACAAAAATGATATTTTCGCCCGTAATTTTTTATTTTCCAAGGGTAACAGGAGGAATTGGACCCTAAAAGTTGTGCAATTTGTTCTGAGTATGCTGATACCCCATATGTGGGTGTAAACAACTGTTTGAGCATGGCAGAGCTCGGAAGGGAAGGAGAACCGTTTGTGTTTTTCAATGCAGAATTGGCTGGAATTGATATCAGATGCCATGTCGCATTTGGAGAGCCCCTGATATGCCTAAATAGTGGAAAAAACCCAATTCTAACTCCAACCCTTACCCCAACACACCCCCAACCCTAATCCCAACCCTAACCATAACCCTAACCGCAAACCAAACCCTAACACACCCCTAACCCTAATCCAAACCCTAACCCAGTGATGGCGAACCTATGGCACGCGTGCCAGAGAGGGCACGCAGAGCCCGCTCAGCTGGCACGCGGCCTCGCCTCCTTGTTCCAGACTGCAGTGCACACATTGATTGCACGCCTCCTTGTTCCAGCCTCTCACACATTGAGCAGCGCGGCCGCTGAGCTGAATGATGACGTCATCCACCCGCGGCCGCTCAATGTGTGAGAGTAAGGAAGCTGCGGGGGGAGAGGTGAGTGTCAGTGAAGTGCTGTAGTGTGTGTGTGTGTGCATGTGTGCGTGCTGGCTGAGTGTGTGTCTGTGCGCTCGCTAAGTGTGTGTCTGTGCATGTGGTGAGCATGTGTCTGTGTGTGCTGGGGAGAGCTCCAGTGTTGGGGAGAGCGCAAGTGATGGGGAGAGCGCAAGTGATGGGGAGAGCACCAGTGATAGGGAGAGCTCCAATGATGGGAAGAGCTCCAATGATGGGGAGAGCGCCAGTGATGGGGAGAGCTCCAATGATGGGGAGAGCTCCAGTGATGGAGAGAGCGCCTGTGATGGGGAGAGCGCCAGTGATGGGGAGAGCTCCAGTGATGGGGAGAGCTCCAATGATGGGGAGAGCTCCAGTGATGGAGAGAGCGCCTGTGATGGGGAGAGCGCCAGTGATGGGGAGAGCTCCAGTGATGGGGAGAGCTCCAATGATGGGGAGAGCTCCAGTGATGGGGAGAGTGCCAGTGATGGGGAGAGTGCCAGTGATGGAGAGAGCACCAGTGATGGGGAGAGCTCCAGTGATGGGGAGAGCGCCAGTGATGGGGAGAGCCAATGATGGGGAGAGCGCCAGTGATGGGAGAACTCCAGTGATGGGAAGAGGGTCAGTGATGGGGAGGAGGAAATCATGGAGGTGGTGGAATTTCTACATGAAGGGGATCATGATGGGGCATTTCTACATGAAGGGGATCATGAGGGGGCATTTATACATGAAGGGGATCATGATAGGGCATTTCTACATGAAGGGGATCATCATGGGGCATATTACTACATGAAGGGGATCATGATGGGGCATTTCTACATGAAGGGGATCATGATGAGGCATTTCTACATGAAGGGGATCATGATGGGGCATATTTCTGCATGAAGGGGATCATGATGGGGCATTTCTACATGAAGGGGATCGTGATGGGGCATATTACTACATGAAGGGGATCATGATGGGGCATATTTCTACATGACGGGGATCATGATGGGGTATATCTATATGAAGGGGATCATGATGAGGCATATTTCTACATGAAGGGGATCATGATGGGGCATATTTCTACATGAAGAGGATCATGATGGGGCATATTTCTACATAAAGGGGATCATGATGGGGCATATTTCTGCATGAAGGGGATCATAATGGGACATATTTCTACATGAAGGGGATCATGATTGGGAATATTTCTACATGAAGGGGATCATGATAGGGCATATTTCTGCATGAAGGGGATCATGATGGGGCATTTCTACATGCAGGGGATCATGATGGGGCATTTCTACATGAAAGGGATCGTGATGGGGCATATTACTACATGAAGGGGATCATGATGGGGCATATTTCTACATGATGGGGATCATGATGGGCATATCTATATGAAGGGGATCATGATGAGGCATATTTCTACATGAAGGGGATCATGATGGGGCATATTTCTACATGAAGAGGATCATGATGGGGCATATTTCTGCATGAAGGGGATCATGATGGGGCATATTTCTACATGAAGGGGATCATGATGGGGCATATTTCTGCATGAAGAGGATCATGATGGGGCATATTTCTGCATGAAGGGGGATCATGATAGGGCATATTTCTGCATGAAGGGGATCATGATGGGGCATTTGTACATGGAGGGGATCATGATGGGGCATTTGGCACGTGTTGGCACTTCGTCATAAATAATTGGGTTTTAGATTGCAGTTTGGGCACTCGGTCTTAGAAAGGTTCGCCATCACTGCCCTAAACCCAACTGTAACCATAATCCAAACCCTAACCCCAACTCTAGCCCCAACCCTAACCCTAACTTTAGCCCCAACCCTAACCCTAATGGGAAAATGGAAATAACTTTTTTGTTTTGTTAGTTTTACGTAACTAAGGGGGTGATAAAGGGGGGTTTGATTTAGCATTTATAGCGAGTTTTTATAGCGGGTTGTCCTGTTTGGCAGCTGTCACACTCAAAAAAAAGCTTTTTAATGCAAAAAAAATTTTTTTTTCATCACCAAATTTTGAGAGCTATAATTTTTCCATATTTTGGCCCACAGAGTCATGTGAGGTCTTGTTTTTTGCGGGATGAGTTGATGTTTTTATTGGTGTCATTTTCAGGCACATGATATTTTTTGATCACTTTCTATTCCGATTTTTGGGAGACAGAATGAGCAAAAACCAGCAATTCATGAATTTCTTTTGGGGGGGCGTCTACACCGTTCCGCGTGTGGTAAAATTAATAAGGCAGTTTTATTCTTTAGGCCAGTACATTTACAGCGATACTTCAATTATATTTTTTTAATGTTTTGGCGCTTTTATATAATAAAAACTATTTTATAGAAAAAATAATTGTTTTGTATCACTTTATTCTGACAGCTATAACTTTTTTATTTTTTCACTGATAGCGCTATATGGTGAGTCATTTTTTGTGGGACAAGATGACTTTTCAGTGGTACCATGTTTATTTATATCTGTCTTTTTGATCTTTTTGTTATTCCACTTTTTAATTGCCAGTATGATGATAAAGCATTGTTTTTTGCCTTGTTTTTTTATGGCGTTCACTAAAGGTGTTAAGTAGTAGGACAGTTTCATAGGTCGGGTCGTTACGGACTATACCAAATATGTGTACTTTTATTTAGATTTTTTATTCAAATATTTATTTAGTGATAGAAGAAAAATATTGTTTTTTTATATTTTTTAAAATATTTTTACAATTATTTAAAAAAAATGTTTTTATTTAATTCTTACTTTTACACTTTGTCTCACTATGGGACAATGATTTTGTCCAGGCTGATTGCTTCTATAGCAAGCAGATGAAGCAGCATCTGCATGCTACAGAAGCTGTCAGCGCTGCAGCTTCTGTGCACACTGACCTGAGACGCTTCCTGACATGCAATGTGCATGACAGGAAGTTTCTCAGCTTTGCAGACCCGGATGTCGTCATGACAACATTGGGTCTCCATGTGAGCGATTGGGACCAATCCAAAGGCAGAGGGGCTGTCAGCCCTTGTGCCGACCCCGGAATGCTGCGATCATGTTTGATCGCAGTGTTCGGGGTTAAAGTGCCGGGAGTGGCTATTCTGTCCATGGGAATTAAGTCCCAGGTCACATGGACGGAATAGTGCATCCAATGTCAGAAATTGGTTAAAGTGATCCTGTCAGGTTCCCCATGCCCTTCAAAACAGCAGCATTCACATATTTATCACGACATTCCCTGCTTAACCATCCATTTAAAATGTTATTCACTTACATCCATGTTTAAGAAAAACTATTTATGTTGTTTTTTTGTCCAGACTAGTTGTCCCACTTTACATGTTATCATACAAAGAGCGTGATTTTCTCACATACGTCCTCTGCACTTTTGGTCAGGCACAATGCACCTCTGAAGCCAGGAATAATAATAATAATCTTTATTTTTTATATAGCGCTAACATATTCCGCAGCGCTTTACAGTTTGCACACATTATTGTCACTGTCCCTGAAGGGGCTCACAATCTAGATTCCCTATCTGTATGTTTTTGGAGTGTGGGAGGAAACCGGAGTACCCGGAGGAAACCCACGCAAACACGGGGAGAACATACAAACTCCTTGCAGATGTTGTCCTTGGTGGGATTTGAACCCAGGACTCCAGCGCTGCAAGGCTGTAGTGCTATCCACTGAGCAGGAAGTGTACATCCAGCTTTAGAGGCTTAATGACCCTGCCGAATAGAGCTGACCGCATGTGCGATATTTGCAGGGAGCTCCGATGATGCTGGCTCTTGCAAATCAGGTCATCACGCCAACAGGGGAGTGATATCATGGAAAGAAGGCCGACTAGTCTGGGGAAACTAATGCCCCATCGACTAAAGGCCTAATTAGCATAGGAAAAGTGGAAGCTATAAATACTTTTTATAAACATTGATGTAAGTGAATAATGTTATGCAGGGATGGTTAGGCAGGGAATTTAGTAATATATAGGCAAATGCTGCTGAGTTGGAGGGCATGGGGGACCTGACAGGTTCTCCTTGAGGAAGCCTTAGAGAAGCACTCCCATCTATATTTTTTCTTTAATTAAATGTATACATGTAAGCATATGACGTAGTATGAGTGTGTTAATATGCCAACTACTGCCGCTCTCTCTGGGATTGAGCGCCATTCTGCTCCACTGCTCCATGAAGTCACTGCTCTATGGACTCTCCGGGTCACAATGCGCTCTACGTGACTTAGAAGTGGCTTTTACAATGTAAGCCTGTGGAGCATCAGTAGGAGGCACCTTAGGTTTTCATTGTAAAAGAGACTTCCGGCTCACGCATAGAGCATAGATTGAGCCGGCTAGTGGCAACTGAACTGACGTCACTGAGAAGAGGAAACGAACGACGCTGGACACCAGTGAGAGCAGTGGAAGGTGAATATATTAATACACTCACACTATATCACATGCATACACACATGCGTTTAGTAAAACAAATACAGATGAGAGTGCCTCTTTAAGCTGCTATGAATATTATGTAAAAGTTGTACCATGCTCCATGATATTCTAGACGCATATTAAAGTAATCCACTAAAATTAAATGTTATTTCCGTTTAGTCTTATTGTTTAGTCTTTCCCAATATCCTTTTTGAAAGATTT
The DNA here is from genome assembly GCA_033576555.1 of Oophaga sylvatica. Classification (NCBI taxonomy): domain Eukaryota; kingdom Metazoa; phylum Chordata; class Amphibia; order Anura; family Dendrobatidae; genus Oophaga; species Oophaga sylvatica. The sequence continues at coordinate 295,235,572 of JARQOD010000004.1, read as the reverse complement.
TAATAGCTTTGTTAGAAGCATGGAGATTTGCTACAGTGATAATCTTGCTTAAAGAACAATTGAGAATAATACATTTACCATTGTGGTAGAAAATGACTGAGTGTTCCTGAATTACAAGTGAATTCTGCTGATGGATTCCGGATTCCCGACTATCTAATATCCAGCAGTACAAAAGATCTGCCTTTGGCTAGTGATAATAGAATGACATGTATGAAACTGGTTCTGTCAGCCGATTGTATATCCTGTACTGCTTAATATGAAAACTAACATTTCAAATTTATTTGTATATAGACTGTCAAAAAGAAAAAAATATACAGTCAAATAAAATGTCATTTTCTGATGATAGATGACTTTCAAAGTGTGTACAAAAATGGATGGAACAAAAAAAATAGTCTTCTATCAAAGCTGTGATTCTATTCAATAAGGCAGAGGAAGTATTTAACACTATGGTACAGTATTGGTCAGTATGATTTTGCATGATTACTATTAAATCAAGAAACAGAATACAGAAAGCTAGACATTTTAGAAAAGAATCTGCATTATGGGTATTTAAAAGCTGATTATCAACTTAGTGAGTTATTTTCTATTCACAAGATAAGTGGTAACTTGCTTATCACAATGGATCTGACAGCTAGGAAAATCAAGGATCCCAAAACCGTGGCTTATAAATGCTCCATTGAAAAGGAGTGATGGCCATGAGTGTGTGCCACTGCACTATTTACTGTCTATAGGATGGTTGGAAACTGCCAAGCACAGTACTTTTATCTCCAGCAGTCCCATAGACTGGTGATGATGGTGAAAGGAATGGTGACAATTAATGTTCCATTAACAGGTTAATTTTTCCTGGTACTGTACATTAAATCATGGTGACACATATGGGCTGACTTTTTTTTAGAACTTTCCATTTATGATTATGGCTCCACTGCACAAGTGTTAAAATTGTGTTATTACCATGACTTATACTGCAACATCAATTTTCCAATTTGGTAACAAGTGACATGCAACCTTGAGACTATTAAACAAATTCTGACTGTGTAATCAGGGTTTCTAATGTTCATACATTTACAGAAAGTCTGCAATTTTTTTTCTGCAACCCAAAGCAACTGGCAGAAAAAAAATACCCAGGTTTTTTTTAAACAAAATATACCTTTAACCCCTAAGTGACAGATTCAATTTGTTCCATAATGACCAAGCCAATTTTTACAATTCTGACCACTGTCACTTTATGATGTTATAACTCTGGAACACTTTAACGGATCATGCTGATTTTTTTTTTCGTGACATATTGTACTTCATGATAGTGGAAAAATTTATTTGATATGAGTTGCGTTTAGTTCTGAAAAAAATGGAAATATGGCGAAAATTTTTACATTTTCAAACTTAATTTTCAAGGCCTTAAATCAGAGAGAGATATGTCACACAAAATGCTTAATAAATAACATTTTCCACATGTCTACATTACATCAGCACAATTTTGGAAACAATTTTTTTTTTCTTAGGAAGTTATAAGGGTTAAAAGTTCACAAGCGATTTCTCATTTTTGCAACAAAATTTACAACACTATTTTTTTTAGGGACCACCTCACATTTGAAGTCACTTTGAGGGGTCAATGCAACAGAAAATACCCAAAAGTGACACCATTCCAAAAACTGCACCCATCAAGGTGCTCAAAACCACATTCAAGAAGTTATTAACCCTTTACATGCTTCACAGGAACTGAAGAAATGTGGAAGGAAATAATGAACACTTAACTTTTTTCACAAACATTTTACTTCAGAACCAATTTTTTTATATTCACAAGTGTAAACAGAGAAAATAAAACAAAAAAATTATTGTGCAATTTCTCCTGAATACGCCGATACCCCATATGTGGGTGTAAATCACTGTTTGGGCGAACGGCAGAGCTCAGAAGGGAAGGAGTGCCTTTTGACTTCTTCAACGCAGAATTGGCTGGAATTGAGATCGGACACCATGTCACGTTTGGAGAGCCCCTGATGTGCATAAACAATGGAAACCCCCCCAATTCTAACTCCAACCCTAACCCCAACACACCCCTAACCCTAATCACAACCCTAACCATAACCCTAACCACAACCCTAACCCCAACACACCCCTAACCCTAATCACAACCCTAACCATAACCCTAACCACAAACCTAACCCTAACACTCCCCTAACCCTAATCCCACCCTAACCATAATCCCAACCCTAGCCCTAACCCTAGCCCCAACCCTAACCCTAACTTTAGCCCCAACCCTAACCCAAACTTTAGCTCAACTCACTTTAGCCCAACTCTAACCCTAATGGGAAATTGGAGATAAATACATTTTTTTTATTTTATTATTTTTACTTAACTAAGGGGGTTTAATTTCTTTTTTTTATTTTGATCACTGTGATAGGGTCTATCACAGTGATCAAAATGAACCAATAGGAAATATCTCCTATTGTTGCCGAGTGCCGGCCGGCAGATCTCCGCAGGCGCACTACACATGCACCGCAATTTTCTCCCAGAAAAAGACGTCGGTGGCCTCGGGGACTTCAGGTGGGCATGCACGGACATCAGAGGTACCGGGCGGTGATCGTGGGACCCGATTTTTCTGTCCTCTGATATGCGATCACATCAGGAAAGAGAGAAATTAAATGGAAAATCTATATAGATAGATAAATAAATGTACTCGCGCTATGAAACAACCACAGGACATACAGTACTGATCTAGCAACGCATACCTGTATTTCTTCAAACTAATTCCCACAGAGGGTGTTGTAATGATGATCTTTCTGACAGATAGATGATCAGTGGCAATGTTCATTTGAGGAGCTGAATCAAGTGAAAGAATACAATCAGTTCCTAGTATACCTAATGTAATAGTGCTCACTGCTGTTGGGTATAAGTACTGCTATAAATAAAATGAAATCTAATAAAATTATAAATAGGTTCCTGTGTAACCACTTTTAAAATGTGCCCTTATGCATAACGGAGGTCTAATAGATTATTCACTGATCGAGCGAATGGAATACAGGTATCATATGATAAAACAATTATATGTGCAAATTCCGCAGAAGATTGTGCAAGAATAGCTTTAACTGTGCAAATGAGCATAAGGGTTAAATGCACTCTCCAAGTGTTGATTGCTTCTAAAAGTGCAGAAAGTGCTTTAACTAAAGTGCATTTGAGGTATTCAGTCCCCAAAATATATGGTGGTAGATAAAATCTACATAAAAGGTCCATTTGTGCTCTGTTGGGGATTATACTATATGTGTGTAACCCCTATGTACCTTATGATTCCTTACTGCCCGGGTTACTACAAAGCAGTTTGTCCTAATTAGTACGCCACTCATCATCTATCTGTCAGAAAGATCATCATTACAACACCCTCTGTGGGAATTAGCTTGAAAAAATACAGGTATGTGTTGCTGGATCAGTACTTTATGTCCTGTGGTTGTTTCATAGCGCGAGTACATTTATTTATCTATCTATATAGTTCTCACATCCTCCATGTGGTAGGTGGTTCCTGTACTTGCAGCTGATCAAGCACAAATACACTTGCGCTGCTACATATTGACCTTATTTGTGTATTTAAATGGAAAATCTGAATTTTTTTGCGGTCACCGTTATACCGTTAATAACGGCGATCGCAACACTGGGGTCGGTAAAAATCGACCTGAATCATGTTTTTTGGGATTCCATAGAAATTCTGACGCTGGGAGGGCGCTATAACCTTAAACGTCAGCACTGTTAAGTACTCTTAACTGCTGCCGTTAAAAGGCGAATCGGCGGTCGTTAAGGGGTTAAGGCATCCAATATGAGAGGGAAGGGAACACTGTACATCTGTCACTTTCATTCAACCAATCCACCCCTGTGCTTGCGGCATGTGTGATTGAAGATGCTCCATTGCTGCCTACCTCTCTACTCTGTACAAATCACTCAGCTTCGCATGACATAAGCAACAGTGCCCTCGTAATCTCAAACAGCTTTGCTTATACCATAGAAGCACGGTCCCACTTCTCTCTAGATTTTTTGTCACCCCAGCAGTAAACCCTAAGGAAGCTGCAAATTGCTTCAAAGTAGACCAGTTATCGCCACTTTCTCTGTTGTGCTTGATGTCTTAGCTTAAAAAAAGCAAGGACTGACAAAAAATGTGAACAAATTCAAGGAGGTTAAGCCCTTTAATAAATTAGATATGGCACATACAGTGGGGGAAATAAGTATTTGATCCCTTGCTAATTTTGTAAGTTTGCCCACTGACAAAGACATGAACAGTCTATAATTTTAAGGGTAGGTTAATTTCAACATTGAGAGATAGAATATCAAAAATAAAATCCAGAAAATCACTTTATTACATTATTTATTTATTTATTTGCGTTTTGCAGTGAGAAATAAGTATTTGATTCCCTACCAGCCATTAAGAGTTCTGGCTCCTAGAGACCAGTTAGACACTTCTAAACAACTCGTTACCTGCATTAAAGACACCTGTCTTACATAGTCACCTTTATAAAAGACTTCTGTCCACAGACTCAATTAATCAGTCAGTCTCTAACCTCTACAACATGGGCAAGACCAAAGAGCTTTCTAAGGATGTCAGGGACAAGATCATAGACCTGCACAAAGCAGGAATGGGCTACAAAACCATACATATGCTCCTGGGTGAGAAGGAGACAACTGTTGGTGCAATAGTAAGAAAATGGAAGAAATACAAAAAACTATCAATTGACATCTATTTGGAGCACCATGCAAAATCTCATCTCGTAGGGTATGCTTCATCATGAGGAAGGTGAGAGATCAACCTAAAACTACACTGGGGGAACTTGTTAATGATCTCAAGGCAGCTGGGATCAGAGACACCAACAAGGTCCGTCTGAAGTTTGCCAGTGAACACCTGGATGATTCTGTAAGTGATTGGGTGAAGGTGCTATGGTCAGATAAGACACAAATTGAGGTCTTTGGCATTAAGTCAACTCGCCGTGTTTGGAGGAAGAGAAATGCTTCCTATGACTGAAATAACACCGTCCCCACTGAAAAGCATGGAGGTGGAAACATTATGTTTGGGGGTGTTATTCTGCTAAGGGCAAAGAACTACTTCACCGCATCAATGGGAGAATGGATGGAGCCATGTATCATAACATCCTGAGTGACAACCTCCTTCCCTCCGCCAGGACATGAAAAATGGGTTGTAGCTGGGTCTTTCAGCAAGACAATGACCCAAAACATACAGCCAAGGCTACAAAGGAGTGGCTCAGAAAGAAGCACATTAAGGTCATTGAGTGTCCTACCCAGTCTCCAGAGCTTAATCGCATAGAAAACTTATGGAGGGAGTTGAAGCTCTGAGTTGCCAAGCGGCAGCCTCAAAATCTTAATGATTTAAAGATGATCTGCAAAGAGGAGTGGACCAAAATTTCTCCTGACATGTGCGCAAACCTCATCATCAACTACAAAATCTGACTGCTGTGCTTGCCAACAAGGGTTTTGCCACCAAGTATTAAGTCTTGTTTACCAGAGGGATCAAATACTTATTTCTTACTGCAAAATGCAAATAAATTTATATAATTTACACAATGTGATTTTCTGGATTTTATTTTTGATATTCTGTCTCTCAATGTTAAAATTAACCTACCCTTAAAATTATAGACTGTTCATGTCTTTGTCAGTGGGCAAAGTTACAAAATCAACAAGGGATCAAATATTTATTTCCCCCACTACATTTGCAAAAAGGGGGTAAAACCATGCACTGATGACTCACTGTCATGAATAGAAAAAGCACAGCACCACAGTAAAATGCATGGGAGATTTTTAGGGCCATTACTCCTCAGCTTTACAGTAAGCATCTTGTGTTATTTTGGGAGGGCTGAGAAAAATATTATTGGTGGTATGGTGGACATCTTTATCCATGAGCTTTACTGAAAAATTACAGCCACATCATAAATAGCATAGTCCTTCTAGTGCTTTTTTAGATTATGAGAGGTATACTACTGAGGAACACTAAATATAAACAGTCATGCTAAAAATTGCCATAGACTTAAAAAATTGTCAGTGGAACCTACTGATTTTGGTGGTATTGGCCAAACATCTTATGGATATCCCAATGTGGAGGGGATGATAGATCTATTATGTTGACTATGACCACTTGATTCCTCTTAAGATACAATAAGCTGCCAAAAGATGAGTCTGGCAGTACGATAATTGCACCAATTTCCACATTGAACATGTGCACAATCGTCAAGATGTATGTCAGTAAAATGTTTCGTGTATCCCAGTTGTATGAAGGTGAAAGAATTGTAAGAAGTGAATACATACAGCTTGTTGATTATGGAGTCTACATATTTTACAATTTTCCTGGGGAAATGCCATTGAGCCTACCTAAAAGTGAATGGATCAAATGTGGCTTATCCCAGGTCTCTGAGCTTTGGTGAACTCGAGCTAAGCACAACTTTTACTGCTCCATTCATCTGTTACAGGCATGAAGGGTGGACAAGGATGTCACAAGACGTAGAGGGACAGAAAAGTCATGCAAGTTAATATTAAGGAGAGTTAGTCCTCCCTGCAATGTACCTGCAGTCAACACTGAGTTAGAAATGCAATGATGTTTGGTTTCCATAATAATATTGGTGAAAGAGACCTGGATGTTACAAATTACCAGCTATTCTCACTGGTGTACCTGAAAAAGATAGATATTTTAGAAAACTAGATATTTTCAATAGCGCTATGCATCCCAAAAGTGAGATATGCAAAAATTTCCACTTATTCAAAAGTGTGTTGGGAAATTAGGCGTGAGAAATTTGCTTGAAATACCACTTAGTATACAGATGTAATATCAACTCCTGAGGAGCTCAGGGACTTCTTTTTCCAGGTGTATTAGAAGGAAAATTTAAGAACATGTAAAGTGTTCAAGGGAATATTAATCGGAAGGGCCTTGATATTAGTGGTCTTTATTTTTCTTAAAATGTTTCTTAATGTCTGAGTTTAACGGTCTTGTTCATAGTTACTGTAAACAGAAATTTGCTTATGTTAGACATTTGCTATGTAAGAAAAAAGACGGAATGATGAGCCTCAGGCTTGGAGAACCCATACTGATATTTTCTGCCTGTGCAATATTTCTTCATGTAATTGGTGTTCTCATACACTGCCAGCTAGCTGAAAAATGATTAGTATTTTACTATTAAATCCACTGCATTTCTTGGTGTGTACATAGCTATATAGCAATAAAGGAGTTATCCAATATTTGGTATGAAAAGGTGTAAATAAATATGAAAACACAACCTATTCAAACCTCATTGTTCCAGTTTTGATGCTGCATTGGTACCCATCAGGCCAACAGTAATTAGATGAAGTCCATCACTCATATAAACTATGTGGCCTCTTACTGGCCTCCATGGTCATGTTATGTATGGAGTATAACCACTGAGGCCAGTTCATGGCAGTAGCGAACACATGACCTATTGACGTGACTTGATAGCTTCAAGATCAGCAGTGTTTGTGGAACTTAGATTTTGCAAAAGATTGTAATTAAGTTCAAACTTTTTGGTTGAAGCTCCAGCATGCAATGCTCCCAGCACATATATCCCAAACACCCTTCTCCAGCAGCGTACTGCATCATTCGTGACTTCCTACTTGTCCATGCCGACAATGATAAAAGTCTACTTTTTCTCTTTCGGTCAAACTGCTGATTTGCACATGATCATATTTAACCCCTTCACGACCTTGGGATTTTCCATTTTTGTGCCAAAGCCCGCATCAAAGAGGGGAAGGCGACATATGACGTACCTATACGTCATAGGTCGTAAAGTGGTTCAAAAGATATTTCTACACATTCGTCTAACATGGTATTAATTAAATAATAAAAACGGTGATGATAAGTTCACTTTAAGAAAACATAAGAATTATAACATTCTTCAGAGAGATCTAGAAATATAGTGTAATGTTTCTCCTTACTAAGCCTGCATAAAGTAACTGAATTCCAGCAACCGAGAGATGACTGAGAAAAGATGAAAAATTAATCTGTAGCCCACCCTCCTATGGGAGTTTGATGTGCCATTTTTGATTGAATTGCAGTCCCTGCCTCGTGAGACAAATTGGTTGCGGTTGTATTTTAATTGTCTTTGCAGCATCCGAGGATTACATTTTTGAAAATGTTCAATTTTACCCTGAGACAAGAGCATTACAGTTATAAAAAATACACTAGCCAGTTTACTCAGTGAAGATTTTTTTGTCAATGTGTATGATTTTTTTGCCTTAAGTATATAGTGCATTTTCTTTAGTAATGTTCATAAAAACATTTACTATAAAACAAAATGATACTATGATACGCTATAGTGGCGCTATAGAGTACAAGTCCTCTTTGTTTGCAAATGGAGATTCTGATTTGGCTTTTATCCTAAGTCATATTACAAGACTCGTTAAAGGGTTGATTGTGACTTGTAGGATCGCTACTTCCAATAGGTGGCGCTATAGAGTACAAGTCCTCTTTGTTTGAAGAGACAATTTGCATATTAAAATTTCCCAGAGAAGCATTGCACGGCGAATAAGCCTCCTTACCTCGACACGCCAGAGCTGGTATGTCACTCTCCACAAGGAGAAACCTTACCCCCCAGACCCCAGTCCAGAGCCTCTCATCTAGCCAAATCAGATCTCTCCTACTTTGCACTGACGAGGACCAACAGTCCGAAACACCGTGTCTGCAAATGGAGATACTGATTTGGCTTTTATCCTAAGTCATATTACAAGACTCGTTAAAGGGTTGATTGTGACTTGTAGGATCGCTACTTCCAATAGGTGGCGCTATAGAGTACAAGTCCTCTTTGTTTGAAGAGGCAATTTGCATATGATACATTATAAATCTGTGTACATAGCCATGGGTAACAGACATTTACTTTTTACCTCTTAAGTGGAAAAAGCCATTTATATTCTGAAGTACAGGCAGTCATATAGAGGAGCTAAATTTCTCTTGTATTAGACAATAAAGAGTGAAAAGAAGGGGAGCTCTATATCTAATATTTCTTCTTATATGTACTGTTGACTTTCACTTTGTTTGCTAACAGTGTATTATTACAGTAAATCCTTACAATTATATATATCTATCACATAGTGTATTGGAAAACTGGAAAAAAAAATTCCAAGTTCATTGAAATGGCAAAAAAAGTGCAATTTCACAATTGTTTTATTTTTATTTGCCATGTTAATTATACAGTGAAACTGACCAGGCAATATTATTTTCCAGGGCAGTTTAAGAACGCAGATACCAAACATGTATAGTTTATATATTCAGTACAAACCAAAAGTTTGGACACACCTTCTCATTCAGCGATTTTTCTGCATTTTCATGACTGTGAAAATTGTAGAATCACACTGAAGGCATCAAAACTATGAATTAACACATGTGGAATTATACATTACACTTTACAAAAAAGTGTGAAACAACTGAAAATATGTTTTACATTCTAGGTACTTCAAAGTAGCCACCTTTTGCTTTGATTACTGCTTTGCATGCAGTAAAGGTGAAAGGATGGACTCTACATGCCTAGTTCCCACCGTGAAGCATGGAGGAGGTGGTGTGATGGTGTGGGGGTGCTTTGCTGGTGACACTGTTGGGGATTTATTCAAAATTGAAGGCATAGTGAACCAGCATGGCTACCACAGCATTTTGCAGCGGCATGCTATTCCATCCGGTTTGCGTTTAGTTGGACCATCATTTATTTTTAAACAGGACAATGACCCCAAACACACCTCCAGGCTGTGTAAGGGCTATTTGACCAAGAAGGAGAGTGTTGGGGTGCTACGCCAGATGACCTGGCATCCACAGTCACCAGACCTGAACCCAATCGAGATGGTTTGGGGTGAGCTGGACCGCTTACCACTTCAATTTTGAATAATCCCCAACAGTGTCACCAGCAAAGCACCCCCACACCATCACACCACCTCCTCCATGCTTCACGGTGGGAACCAGTCATGTAGAGTCCATCCGTTCACCTTGTCTGCGTGCAAAGCAGTAATCAAAGCAAAAGGTGGCTACTTTGAAGAACCTAGAATATAAGACATATTTTCAGTTGTTTCACACTTTTTTGTTAAGTATATAATTCCACATGTGTTAGTTCATAGTTTTGATGCCTTCAGTGTGATTCTACAATTTTCATAGTCATAAAAATACAGAAGAATCTTTGAATGAGAAGGTGTGTCCAAACTTTTGGTCTGTACTGTATATATATATATATATATATATATATATATATATATATATATATACATATATATATAGGATAGCTCTTTCAATTTTCGAGATATGAGATCGTGTCAGGGCCTATTTTTTTGTGTCTTGAGCTGACTTTTTACTGACACCATTTAGGAATAGATTGGATTTGTTGATTGCCTCTTATGCTCTTATGTTGTGGCAAAAAAACACGTAATTTTGGTATTGAGTTTTTTTTCTCCTTATGTCACTTACCAATTGGATACATTTATTTTATATTTTGATAGATTGGAGTTTTATGAACCCAGTGATACCAAATTTGTGTATTTTTAAAAACATTTTTGTTGTTTTGTTTTAAATGTGCAAAAGGGGGTGATTGGAACTTTTGTGGTTTTTTTTTCATATTTTGAAAAACTTTTTTTTTCACTTTTTAATTTATTTATAGTTTCCTTAGGGAATTTGAAGCTGCAATTGTCTCATCGCTTATGCTAAACATCGAGTTCTAACTGGATGCTGCCAAATGGTTTAGTCAACTTTAAAACCTAAAGATCACTTTTCCCAAAATGATAGTTGCCAGAATAAGTCTAGTGTTTGCCTAGTATTGACAAGGCTGTAAATTTTGGCTTTCAAGCATGCTGAAATTGTAATTACAGCTCTGGACTACCATACAACCTGCATCCTGACTATAGCAATGCATCCACAAAGCAACTCTAATATTTTTATGTGAGATTTTAGTTATATTAAAAATTGTCTTTATGATGGAAATGTATTTTAAAACCTGTCTTCCCCACAGTTGGCAGTATGTATTACTTTTAGAAAATTCCCTGAGCCTGGCCTCCAGAGATAAAAAAAACAATTAGTCACTGTTGAATTTCTTGATGGTAAGGGGATAACAATAGATTTATCATAATGGATGGGCAGGACATTCATTAGTGATCATCACAATGTTACAAGAAATCCGTTCATAAAGCTCTACAACAGCTCAGTGCCAGGAACATAGACATCTGCAGCCTTTGCCCCTGTGATCAAATATTAGGAGTATCATCAACTTGTAAAAACTATAATTAAAAAAAATCCATTAATCATGACGTGGAAAATGAAAAGTAAATGAATGTTACATTCTGTTAGATAGTGTATAAATAGGACATGAGTTGTTTCTTTTTTAATTACCTGCAATCCATGCTGTAAGAATGAATCAGTGTCGGATGTTTATGGGGATAATCATGGTTAACGTGACAAGTTTAAAAAAAATAGTTTCCCTTTAAATTTATTTTACACCTTGCTTTGTGATCAAATTTTCCTGCAAGCCACTTGCTTGTGTGCGTAGATGAAAGAGGTGAGCCTTCTAATCAAGGCAAGCTGGCAGGGTAGTGATTGGGTTCAAGAGTTTGTGTTGCAGCTGATATAAATTCTCCCTCAAGAGACATTGCTTAATGTTTGCTTCCTCCAAGGGTCAAGTGATATATTCTGCCAATCAAATACTTGCATTATTTAAAAATCACATGACTTCCTATATCTGATCCCATTTGGAGAATGACAGCTTCTTTGTATGTTTTACTCATATACTGTTTTATTCAATAAGGAGAAAGGGGTGAGGCTATCTTATAGGCTATAATATCATTTTTACTAGAGAAGAACTGTCATGATCCAGACTGGTTTTTGAGTCCTGTTTTCCCTTTTCCTGGTCTGGTCATGTCAGGGGTTAACCTTTCTCAGCCTTAGTCTGAGTTCAGGTTGGCTATTTATCACTGCTGCTTTCTACAGGTGATGTCAGTTATAGTTTTTTGCCTAGGGCTGCTGTAGCTGACTCTGATTTCTCTGATTGGTCCTGCTATGATTGTTATCTGATCCCGTGCCTCTGTTCCCCGCTATTCCCATCCTGACTCAGTGTTTACGTTTAGTGTACTGACTCCCTGGTTGTTACTTGGCTTGTCTCCTGACCTGCTTCTGTCTTTTGTCTTTGTCTTATCCACTTCCGAGCATTGCTGATTCCATGACTTGTCTTTGACTGTGAATTTGCTTATTCCTTTGGTACTGCGCTACAGTTTAGGTTTTGACGTGGCTTGTCTGACTATTCTACTGTGGTAGCCTTGCTGCTGCACTGCAGGCCAGCTCTGTTTAGGTGCATTCCTGATTCCACTCTACTGCCATGTTGTGGAACCCACACCTACCTGCATCGCAGCAGCATGATAGGAGCAAAGAAAAATATTTTGGACTTTTAATGCGTCATCATTAGTAGGCAGCTTAATACGTATACAATTTTCCTCTGACTTTAAAGGTTTTTCGAGGGTCAAAAAAATTAGACTTTGAGTATGTCTGTATGATTTTTAGGATGCCCCTGAAGGTTTCTTAGGTAAAGTCAAATCAGGAAAGAAACTGTCTCACATTTAAATTTGCAATGAATGCAAACCAATCATGTCAATTAACAGGTGTATATGGTTTTACTTAATGGAATGTGGATATAAGGATGTATTTATGTATTGTTCATATGCCTGTTACTAAGAACTTTGTTCGAAACGTGTCAGGCGTTTAGGAGCTGCGTCCCCGCATGATGTTTTTTCTTGTCTTGACATGAAAATAAAATATTGAAGATTTTTATAAAGAGACGCCTGGTGCTGGGACTTTTTTCTCCTTCTCTTACTCAGAAAGAAATGTCTGTCTTTTCCCTGAAGTGACACTGTTGGCAGTTGTGAGGTCGTTTTGCAGCAGCTCCTCCGCATCTTTTTCTATAGTTTGAGCTATCCTGATCAACTTCCTGACTGAAGGCACATGGAGAATGAGCATGCTACTTCATTTAACCGCTTCACAGTTTCCAAACTTTGAAGTGGTTAAAAGTGATAACAGGAGACTGAACATTCGCATAATTGTTACACCGCTCCAATTCTGGTGCTTTGCCCAGCTCTTCCCAAGTGCCTTGTAGCAGTGGCAAGTGGGGTCATATTTGTGGGGTTGATGTCACCTTTGTGTTATCTGGTGACAGCGGGCTTCTGTTTTTAGGCTGGAGGGGCCAACATCAATGGCCCCTTATCATCCTGAGAATACCAGCCCCCAGCTTTCTGCTTTAGCAAGGCTGGTTGTCAAAAATGGGGGGACCCCCACATCTTTTTTTAAATTGTTTATTTAAATAATTTAAAAAAACAGCGTGGGGACCCCTCTATTCTTGAAAACCAACCTTGCTAATGCTGACAGCTGAGGGTTGCAGCCCCAAGTGTCAGTTTTGCATGACTGGTTATCAAAAATACAGGGAAACCAATGCCTTGAGCCTCTCCTGCTCTTGCTGTTATAAGCAGCAAGCATAGTCTGATTTGAGCAGTAGTACCATCAACCCACCCCAGTGACAGAAGGTAAACTTTTTACCTCCCATCACAGCTGTGGGCTCACGCTAACATTTCGCAATATGAGAACCACGGCTGTCTGACCAGCGATAATGATTTTACCGCCACTCAGAAACAGCGTTTGTTGCGCTGTCATGAAATTAACAGCTTTGCAAACACTGGATGTTCGGGTCCCCATTCAAATGAATGGGGTCTGGGTTCGGGTCCGGGTACTGTTCTAGTACCCAAACCTGAACTTTTTTGTAACTGTTCAGCTGGACCCCATGGACCCTAACATCCAGGGGTCCACTCATCTCTGTTAGTTTGTGTACAAAAGCAAACTTATTTTCTGAAAATGCAAGTTACTGTATACATTTTTGATAGTTTTATGCTGTACAGTTTCATATACTATATATATTTTGATATAAATGTTTATAATGCTAACTATTTGTAATATTTTTTTTAGTCAGAGAATAATGACAGTGAATCGATAAGTCGTCGCATCAAGCCTGTGTTTCAGGATGATCCTGTCTTTCGTCGGAAAACATCGTACCAGCAATCTGCTGTTCATATTCCTACGGATATTTACGAGGGCTGTAAGTTACTTTCATCTTTATTAATTTTTGCATTGTTAATAATTGCATATTTAAATATTTGAATATTTTACGATCAAATAAAATTTCCTTCTGTACACAAATGTTTAGGAAATCTTCATCCTTCTATCTTAAAAGTAAGATAATGTTTATATTTTAAAACAGTATATGCAAATGGTTAGGGCTATATTTACACTTGCTGCTGCCCTATTCACCAAGTCTTGCTACACCTGTTTTGCTATTTTGATCATCTGTTCATTTTTGGGGGGGTTATGAGCTTCCCTTCTGGATTCTGGTCTTTTTATCTCCAGGTATATTTACAGTTAGGTCCATATATATTTGGACAAAGACAACATTTATCTAATTTTGGTTCTAGACATTACCACAATGAATTTTAAGCAAAACAATTCAGATGCAGTTGAAGTTCAGACTTTCAGCTTTCATTTGAGGGTATCCACATTAAAATTGTATGAAGGGTTTATGAGTTTCAGCTTCTTAACATGTGCCACCCTGTTTTTAAAGTGACCAAAAGTAATTGGACAATTGACTCCAAGGCTATTTCATGGACAGGTGTCGGCAATCCCTTCGTTATGTTATTCTCAATTAAGCAGATAAAAGGGCTGGAGTTGATTTGAGGTGTGGTGTTTGAATTTGGAAGATTTTGCTTTGAAGGAAACATGCGGTCAAAGGAGCTCTCCATGCAGGTGAAACAAGCCATCCTTAAGCTGCAAAAACAGAAAAAAAAACATCAGAGAAATTGCTACAATATTAGGAGTGGCAAAATCTACAGTTTGGTACATCCTGAGAAAGAAACAAAGCACTGGTGAACTCATCAATGCAAAAAGACCTGGGCGCCCACGGAAGACAACAGTGGTGGATGATTGCAGAATACTCTCCATGGTGAAGAGAAACACCTTCACAACAGCCAACCAAGTGAACAACACTCTCCAGGAGGTAGGCGTATCAATATCCAAATCTACATAAAGAGAAGACTGCATGAAAGTAAATACAGAGGGTTCACTGCACGGTGCAAGCCACTCATAAGCATCAAGAATAAAAAGGCTAGGCTGGAATTTGGTAAAAAAATCTAAAAAAGCCAGCACAGTTCTGGAAGAACATTCTTTGGACATATGAAACCAAGATTAACCTCTACCAGAATGATGGAAAGAGAAAAGTATGGCGAAGGCGTGGTACAGCTCATGATCCAAAGCATACCACATCATCTGTAAAACACGGCGGAGGCAGTGTGATGGCTTGGGCATGCATGGCTGCCAGTGGCACTGGGTCACTAGTATGTATTGATGATGTGACACAGGACTAGCCGAATGAATTCTGAGGTATTCAGAGCCATACTGTGTGCTCAGATCCAGCCAAATGCAGCCAAACTGATTGGTCGTCGTTTCATACTACAGATGGACAATGACCCAAAACATAAAGCCAGGAGTTTATTAAAGCAAAGAAGTGGAATATTCTTGAATGGCCAAGTCAGTCACCTGATCTCAACCCAATTGAGCATGCATTTCACTTGTTAAAGACTAAACTTCAGACAGAAAGGCCCACAAACAAACAACAACTGAAAACCACCGCGGTGAAGGCCTGGCAGAGCATCAAAAAGAAGGAAACACAGTGTCTGGTGATGTCCATGAGTTCAAGACTTCAGGCTGTCATTGCCAACAAAGGGTTTTCAACCAAGTACTAGAAATGATCATTTTATTTACAATTATTGAATCTGTCCAATTACTTTTGATATAGGAAAGATGTGTATCTTCGTACCATGTTAGCCAGTAGATAGAAAAATATTTAGACTTGAGAGTCCTCAGTGGTTGATACCTTTTAATGGCTAACTGAAAAGATGGTAACAAATTGCAAGCTTTCGAGACTACTCAGGTCTCTTCATCAGGCTAGGACTAATACAAAATCTGAAGAATCACATATTTATTTATCTAGGGGCATCAAAACACAGAACCAGACCCCAATCAGAGGGTAATAAAACTTTCACTCCTTATCTATGAACTGTTCCAATATTTATGTTCATCCCTCTGCCATAATGACAGTTCTGCTTCACGTCACTTGTCTTACCTATTGCATTATTCATGTGTCCTCTTGTGTATAAATATGTGATTCTTCAGATTTTGTATTAGTCCTAGTCTGATGAAGAGACCTGAGTAGTCTCGAAAGCTTGCAATTTGTTACCATCTTTTCAGTTAGCCATTAAAAGGTATCAACCACTGAGGACTCTCAATTACTTTTGGTCCCTTTAAAAACAGGGTGGTACATGTTAAGGAGCTGAAACTCCTAAACCCTTCATCCAATTTTAATGTGGATGCCCTCAAATGAAAGCTGAAAGTCTGAACTTCAACTGCATCTGAATTGTTTTGTTTAAAATTCATTGTGGTAATGTCTAGAACCAAAATTAGATAAATGTTGTCTCTGTCCAAATATATATGGGATCTAACTGTGTAAAGACTGTACTATTATTGTATTTAAAATGACTAGATCTGTTAAATTGAAAACTAAAAATGCTGACATGCTTAGCTAAACTCACAGGACTTTCCCCAACGCTTTTTCCAACGCTGAGGGGTGCTATACTCTTATTTCTCAGCGCTGTTAAAAAGCGGCATTGAGGAATAAGTACCCTTGCCGACATTAAAAGGCGTACCTACAGTCATTAACCCCTTCACCCCCAAGGGTGGTTTGCACGTTAATGACCGGGCCAATTTTTACAATTCTGACCACTGTCTCTTTATGAGGTTATAACTCTGGAACGCTTCAACGGATCTTCGCGATTCTGAGATTGTTTTCTTGTGACATATTGTGCTTCACGTTAGAAGTAAAATTTCTTCGATATAACTTGCGTTTATTTTTGAAAAAAACGCAAATATGGCGAAAATTTTTAAAATTTTGCAATTTTCAAACTTTGAATTTTTATTCCCTTAAAACAGAGAAATATATCACACAAAATAGTTAAGAAATAACATTTCCCACATGTCTACTTTACATCAGCAGAATTTTGGAACCAAAATTTTTTTTTGTTAGGAAGTTATAAGGGTTAAAAGTTGACCAGCGATTTCTCATTTTTACAACAAAATTTACAAAGCCATTTTTTTTAGGGACCACCTCTCATTTGAAGTCACTTTGAGGGGTCTATATGGCAGAAAATACCCAAAAGTGACACCATTCTAAAAACTGCACCCCTCAAGGTACTCAAAACCACATTCAAGAAGATTATTAACCCTTCAGGTGCTTCACAGGAACTAAAGCAACGTGGAAGGAAAAAATGAATATTTAACTTTTTATCCACAAACATGATCTTTTACAAACTTTTTTTTATTTTCACAAGGGTAAAAGGAGAAAATGGACAGATAAGGTTGTTATGCAATTTCTCCTGAGTACGCCAATACCCAATAGGTGGGGGAAAACCACTGTTTGGGCACACGGCAGAGCTCGTAAGGGAAGGAGCGCCGTTTGACTTTTTCAAACTAAAATTGGCTGGAATTGAGATTGGACGCCATGTCGTGTTTGGAGAGCCCCTGATGCGCCTAAACAGTGGAAACCCCCACAAGTGACACCATTTTGGAAACTAGACCCCCTAAGGTACTTATCTAGATCTGTTGTGAGCACTTTGAACCCCAAGTGTTTCACAAAAGCTTATAATGCCTGGGTGTGAAAAAAAAAAAAATTTTTCCACAAAAATGATTTTTTAGTCCCAAATTTTTGAATTTTCCCAAGGAAATTGGACCCAAAAGTTGTTGTCCAATTTGTCCTGAGTACGCTGATACCCCATATGTGGGGGGGAACTGTTTGGGTGCCGGCAGGGCTTGGAAAGGAAGTAGTAACGTTTTGGAATGCAGACGTTGATGGGGGTCATGTTCCGTTTGCAGTGCCCCAGATGAGCCTAAACAGTGGAAACCCCACAAGTGACCCATTTTGGAAAACTATACCCCCTAAGGAACTTATCTAGATCTTTGGTGAGCACTTTGAACCCCAAGTGCTTCACACAAGTTTATAATGCCCGGGCATGAAAAAAAAATCCTATTTTTTTCCCACAAAAATTATCTTTTAGTCACTAATTTTTTATTTTCTCAAGGGTAACAGGAGAAATTGGACCACAAAAGTGTTGTCCAATTTGTCCTGAGTACGCTGATACCCCATATGTGGGTGGGAACCACTGTTTGGGCACATGGCAGAGCTCGGAATGGAAGGAGCACCATTTGACTTTTTCCAACCAAAATTGGCTGGAATTGAGATTGGATGCCATGTTGCATTTGGAGAGCCCCTGATGTGCCTAAACAGTGGAAACCCCCACAAATGACCCATTTTGGAAACTAGACCCCCTAAGGAACTTTTCTAGATCTTTGGTGAGCAATTTGAACCCCCAAGTGCTTCACACAAGTTTATAACGTAGAGCCGTAAAATTTAAAAAATCATATTTTTTCCACAAAAATGATCTTTTCACCCCAATTTTTATTTTTCCAAGGGTAACAAGACTCCAAAAGTTATTGTGCAATTTGTCCTGAGTGCGCTGATACCCCATATGTGGGGGTAACCACTGTTTGGTGCATGGCAGAGTTTGGAAGGGAAGGTGACGCGTCTGACTTTTTCAACGCAGAATTGGTGGACGCCATGTCGTGTTTGGAGAGCTCCTGATCTGCCTAAACAGTGGAAACCCCCATAAATGATGCCATTTTGGAAACTAGACCCCTCAAGGAACTTATCTAGATGTGTGGTGAGAACTTTTAACCCCCAGGTGTTTCACTAAAGTTTATAACGTACAGCCGTAAATAAAAATCTATTTTTTTTTACAAAAATGATTTTTTCGTCCCAATTTTTATTTTCACAAGGGTAACAGAAGAAATTGGAACCCAAAAGTTGTTGTCAATTTGTCCTGAGTACGCTGATACCCAATATGTGGGAGGAAACACTGTAAGGGCGCACGTCAGGGCTCGGAAGGGAAGTAGTGGACGTTTTGGATTGCAGACTTTGATGGAATGGTCTGGGGCGTCATGTCACATTTGGAGAGCCCCTGATGCCCTAAACAGTGGAAACCCCCCACAAGTGACCCATTTTGGCAAATAGACCCCTAAGGAACTTATCTAGATTTGTGGTGAGCACTTTGAACCCCAAGTGCTTCACAGAAGTTTATAACGTACAGCCGTAAAAATAAAAATTTTTACAAAATGATTTTTGCCCATTTTTTTTTCCAGAACAAAATTGGACCAAAAGTTGTTGTCAATTTGTCCTGAGTACGCTGATACCCAATGTGGGAACTGTTGGCACGCAGGGCTGGAAGGAAATAGTAGTTTGATCACTTTGATGGAGTTGGGGTCATGTCACTTTGAGGCCCTGATGACCTAACAGTGAAACCCCCAAAGTGACCCATTTGGAAACTAGACCCCAAGGAACTTATCTAGATTGTGGTGAGCACTTTGAACCCCAGTGCTTCACAAAGTTTATAAGCAGCCGTAAAATAAAAAATCTTTTTTTTTACAAAATGATTTTTTTGCCCAATTTTTATTTTCACAAGGGTAACAGGAGAAATTGGACCCAAAAGTTGTTGTCCAATTTGTCCTGAGTACGCTGATACCCAATATGTGGGAGAAAACTACTGTTATGGGCGCACGTCAGGGCTCGGAAGGGAAGGTAGTGACCGTTTTTGATTGCAGACTTTGATGGAATGGTCTGGGGGCGTCATGTCGCATTTGGAGAGCCCCTGATGCGCCTAAACAGTGGAAACCCCCACAAGTGACCCCATTTTGGAAATAGACCCACAAGGAACTTTCTAGATGTGTGGTGAGCACTTTGAACCCCGAAGTGCTTCACAGAAGTTTATAACGTACAGCCGTAAAAATAAAAAATCTTTTTTTTTTTTTTACAAAAATGATTTTTTGCCCCAATATTTTATTTTTACAAGGGTAACAGAGAAATTGGACCCCAAAAGTTGTTGTCCAATTTGTCCTGAGTACGCTGATACCCAATATGTGGGAGAAAACTACTGTATGGGTGCACGTCGGGCTCGGAAGGGAAGTAGTGACGTTTTGGATTGCAGACTTTGATGGAATGGTCTGGGGCGTCATGTCGCATTTGGAGAGCCCCTGATGCGCCTAAACAGTGGAAATCCCCAACAAGTGACCCCATTTTGGAAAATAGACCCCACAAGGAACTTATCTAGATGTGTGGTGAGCGCTATAAAGCCCCAAGTGCTTCACAGAAGTTTATAATGTACAGCCGTTAAAAAACAAAAAAATATTTTTTTTTGTACAAAAATGATATTTTCGCCCCAGTTTTTTATTTTCCCAAGGGTAGCAGAAGAAATAGGACAAATTGCACAATAACTCTTGGGGTCCAGAGTACGCTGTACCCCATATGTGGGGATAAACTACTGTTTGGACGCATGGCAGAGCTGAGAAGTGAAGGAGCACCGTTTGACTTTTTCAATGCAGAATTGGCTGGAATTGAGATCAGACGCCATGTCACATTTGGAGAGCCCCTGATGTGCCTAAACAGCGGAAACCCCCCAATTCTAACTCCAACCCTAACCCCAACACACCCTAACCCTAGTCCCAACCCTAACCACAAACCTAACCCTTAACACACCCTAATCCCAACCCTAACCCTAATCCTAACTTTAGCGCCAACCCTAACCCTAACTTTAGCCGCAACCCTAACCCTAACCCTAATGGGAAAATGGAAATAAATACTTTTTTTTAATTTTATTATTTTTCCCTTACTAAGGGGGTGATAAAGGGGGGTTTGATTTACTATTTATAGCGGGTTTTTTATGATTGGCAGCTGTCACGCTAAAAGACGCTTTTTATTGCAAAAATAGTTTTTGCATCATCACATTTTGAGAGCTATAATTTTTGCATTATTTTGGCCCACAGAGTCATGTGAGATCTTATTTTTTGCGGGACGAGTTGACGTTTTTTATTGGTACCATTTTTGAGCATGTGACGTTTTTTGATCGCTTTTTATTTCGATTTTTGTGAGGTTAGAATGAACAAAATCAGCAATTCATGAATTTCTTTTGGGGAAGGCGTTTTATACCGTTCCGCGTGTGGTAAAATTGATAAAGCAGTTTTATTCTTCGGGTCAGTACGATTATGGCGATACCTCATTTATATCATTTTTTCATGTTTTGGCGCTTTTATATAATAAAAACAATTTAATTAAAAAATAATTATTTTTGCATCGCTTTATTCTGCGAGCTATAACTTTTTTATTTTTTCGCTGATGATGCTTTATGACAGCTCGTTTTTTGCGGGACAAGATGACGTTTTCAGTGGTACCATTTTTTTTTATATCTGTCTTTTTGATCGCGTGTTATTCCACTTTTTGTTCGGCGGTATGATGATAAAGCATTGATTTTTTGCTTCGTTTTTTTTTTTTTTAAGGGGTTCACTAAAGGGGTTAACTAGTGGGACAATTTTATAGGGGGGGTCATTACGGACGCGGCAATACTAAATATGTGTACTTTTATTGCTTTGTTTTTTTTATTTACAGGAAGAAGTGAATTTATTGGGGAATATATATATTTTTTTATTTATTTTGGATTTTTTTTTATAACACGTTTATTTTTATTTTTTTAACTTTTTTACTTTGTCCCAGGGTGGGACATCACAGTATTTTATCAGATCGCTGGTGTGACAGTGTGCACAGCACTCTGTCACACCAGCGATCGCACAGGCATAGATGCAGGCTTCTCAGTGCTGCTCTCGGCAGGCACTGAGGTAGCCGCCTCCCTCCAGGACCCCGGCGCCATCTTGGATCCGGGTCCTGGGAGGGAGGAAGCCCTCAGAACGAGCGATCACATCGCGCTGCTCTGAGGGTCTCGGGGGGCGCGCAGGGAGCCCCACCCTGCGCGATCCTCCCCTGTGCCCCCAGTACACCGCGATCATGTTTGATCGCGGTGTGCAAGGGGTTAATGTGCCGGGAGCGGTCCGTGACCACTCCTGACACACAGTCATGGGTGTCAGCTGTGATAATCAGCTGACACCCGGCGGCGATTAGCTGCGCTCCCCTCAGGAGCGCAGCTGATCGCCTATGACGTACTATCCCGTCCCGGTCATACGGGCCCAGGTACCATGGACGGGATAGTACGTCCGATGGCAGTAAGGGGTTAAGGGATTGAGGCAAATTTTCAGCATTTTCACAATGAAGTCCATACCATCTTGCATGGCTTTTGCTATCGAAGATTTTACAGTGGATTTGCCACTAGGTACCTGTATTATTGTGAAAGTTTCTGTGAAAAAAAAGGATTTTTTTTCATTCAGTGGACTTGCTCATTTATTATTCACAGGATTTTTCATAGAATAGATGTTAGAAAATTACCAATTCTGACTACTGAGACCTCAATGATCATAAGTATTGTATGGGAAATCCCTGTGCCCTATTCATGGTGAATAGGAATTTTATAGCCCAGTGGTTAAATAAAATCTACATTTTGGGATTGGTTAACTGACTGAGTCAACATTTTCTGTTATGCATCATTTTTTCAGTGAACACTCAATTTCATTTTATGTAATAAATTATGAGAAATCTGAAAAGGAACATATTGCAATGATAATAATTGAATATGGATTGGATATGTGATCCAAAAAGTATACCAGCTGTCACATCCTTTCTGCACATAAAAACATACAGATTCACACTTCTAAAATAAGACATAAGTGTGAATGTAGCCTAACACAAAATGATTAGTATGAATGTGGTTAAACTGCAAACCAAGTGGAATATTCCAGCAAATAAAACTAAAGAATATTAGTCATAATTATTCAGTGGAGAAGTCAGCTAGTTGTATTTGGTCATATCAGCAAATTTCAAAATTAATTTTCATGAAATGCGTGCAGTTTTTTCCTCGCTTTGAACTCCAAAAAAATTGATTCAGTAGACCACCATTTAATGTTTGACATATTTCAACTATATATCACTTATAAACTGATATACTGAAGTCCTAACAGTTAATCTATTGATCAATATACAGCTCTGGCAAAATTAAGAGACCACTTTCAAATGTTCAGTTTGTCTGATTTTTCTCTTTATAGGTATATTTTTGAGTAAAATGTAAATTGCTCTTTTAGTCTATTATCTTCTGACAACGTCTCCGAATTTCCAAGTGAAAAGTTTTGTATTTTTTTTTCTGACAAAGAAAAATGGTCAAAATTAAAAAAAAAACTGCTTTCAGACCTCAAATAATGCAAAGAAAAGAAGTTCATACTTATTTAGAAACAACAGTACTAATGTTTTAACTCAGGAAGAGTTCTGAAATCATATTTTGTGGAATAACCATGATTTTTAAAACAGCTTTCATGTGTCTTGGCATGCTTGCCATCAGTCTTTCACACTGCTCCTGGTGCAAAAGATTAAGCAGTTCTTCTTTGTTGGATGGCTTGTGACTATCCATCTTCCTCTTGGTTACATTACAGAGGTTTTCAATGAGGTTCAGGTCTGGAGGTTGGGCTGCCCATGACAGGGTTTTGATGTGGTGGTCTCTTAATTTTTGCCAGAGCTGTATAGTGTAGTTTCATGGGGTCACTTACAGAGGTCTTGTTATAGGGTGTGATCATGTATTTTATTACAAAAATCAATAGCAGTGAACAAAAATTCCAAAATATAAAAATAATTTAATTTGGCTTGCTGGATTTTTAAAAGCCATAACTCACTCCAAAACCCAGCTCAAAACTTCCAGAAGACAAGCTCCCATTTAGGCCAATACCATAATTTGCAAATCAGAGAGTAAAGATAAGTACATTGATTTGTAAAAAATCAGCCAACTTCCATGTTTATGAATTCCTTTGAGGCTGATTTAAAATAATAGAACCCCTTCTGACCTGTGACACAGCATATGTGTCATGAAAGGATCGCGTTCCTGCGTGTCGGGTGACCGAGGTAACTGAAAGGTCACCCGACCCGCAGGCACAAGACCCTTTGTGCTTCACCACAGGGGGGTTGGCTTAACCCCCACGTGGCTACGATCACTCTGATTGGCTAGTAAAAGTGAAACAGTGCTCCCTTTAATCCGAGCCCCGACGTGTGCCCAAACAGTGGTTTACCCCCACATATGGGGTATCAGTGTACTCAGGAAAAATTGCACAACAACTTTGGGGGTCTAATTTCTCCTGTTACCCTTGGGAAAAAAAATTGGGGACTAAAAAATGATTTTTGTGGAAAAAAATGATTTTTTATTTTCACAGCTCTGCGTTATAAACTTCTGTGAAGAACTTGGCGATTCAAAGTGCTCACCACACATCTAGAGGAGTAACTTGGGGGATCTAGTTTCCAAAATGGGGTCACTTGGGGGTTTTCTACTGTTTAGGCACATCATGGGCTCTGCAAACTTAACATGACACCCGCAGACCAGTCCATCAAGTCGGCATTTCAAAACGTCATTACTTCCCTTCCGAGCCCCGACGTGTGCCCATACAGTAGTTTTCTCCCACATATGGGATATCAGCGTACTCAGAACAAATTGGACAACAAATTTTGGGGTCTAATTTCTCCTATTACCCTTGGGAAAATAAAAAAATTGGGGACTAAATGATCATGTTTGTGGAAAAAAATATGATTTTTTTTTCATGCCCGGGCGTTATAAACTTCTGTGTAGCGCTTGGGGGTTCAAAGTGCTCACCGCACATCTAGATAAGTTCCGTGCGGTGTCTAGTTTCCAAAATGGGGTCACCTGTTGGGAGTTTCTACTGTTTAGGCACATCAGGGGCTCTGCAAACGTAACGATGCCCTCAGACCATTCCATCAAAGTCAGCATTTCAAAACGTCACTACTTCCCTTCCGAGCCCCAACGTGTGCCCGAACAGTGGTTCCCCCCACATATGGGGTACCAGTGTACTCAGGACAAACTGTACAACAACTTTTGGGGTCCAATTTCTCCTGTTACCCTTGTGAAAATAAAAAATTGCGGGTTAAAAAATCAGTTTTTGAGGAAAAAAAAATGATTTTTTTTATTTTTACGGCTCTGCATTATAAACTTCTGTGAAGCACGTGGGGGTTCAAGGTGCTCACCACACATCTGGATAAGTTCCTTGGGGGGTCTCGTTTACAAAATGGGGTCACTTGTGGGGGTGTTTCTACTGTTTAGGCACATTAGGGGCTCTGCAAACGTAACAAGATGCCGGCAGACCATTCCATCAAGTCGGCATTTCAAAGTGTCACTACATCCCTTCCGATCACTGACGTGTGCCCAAACAGTGGTTAACCCCCACATATGGGGTACCAGGGTACTCAGGACAAACTGGACAACTTTTGGGGTCCTATTTCTCCTGTAACCATTGTGAAAATAAAAAGTAGGGGGCTAAAAAATGATTTTTTGAGAAAAAAAATGATTTTTTATTTTCAGGGCTCTGCGTTAAAAACTTCTGTACAGCACCTGGGGGTTCAAAGTGCTCACTGTGCATCTAGATAAGTTCCTTAGGGGGTCTTGTTTCCAAAATAGGTTCATTTGTGGGGGAGTTCCAAAGTTTAGGCACACAGGGACTCTCCAAATGCGACATGGCAACCGCTAAATATTCCAGCATATTTTCCATTCAAAAAGTCAAATGGCGCTCCTTCCCTTCTGAGCCCTGCCGTGCGCCCAAACAGTGGTTTATGACCACATATGAGGTATCTGTGTACTCAGGAGAAATTGCCCAACAAAGTTTAGGATCCATTTTATCCTGTTGCCCATGAAAAAATGAAAAAATTGATGCTAAAATAAAATTTTTGTTGGAAAAATTAAAATGTCCATTTTTTTTTCACGTTGCTTTAGTTCCTTTGAAGCACCTGAAGGGTTAATAATCTTCTTCAATGTAGTTTTGTGTAGCTTGAGGGGTGCAGTTTTTATAATGGTGTCACTTTTGGGTATTTTCTACCATATAGACCCCTCAAAGTGACTTCAAATGTGAGGTGGTCCCTAAAAAAAATGGTTTTGTAAATTTTGCTGTAAAAATGAGAAATCGCTGGTCAACTTTTAACCCTTATAACTTCCTAACAAAAAAAAATGTTGTTTCCAAAATTGTGCTGATGTAAAGTAGACATGTGGGAAATGTTATTTATTAACTATTTTGTGTCACATAACTCTCTGGTTTAACAGAATAAAGATTCTTATTTTGAAAATTGCGAAATTTTCAAAATTTTCGCCAAATTTCCATTTTTTTCACCATTAAACGCAAAAATTATCGACCTAAATTTATGACTAGCATGAAGCCCAATATGTCACAAAAAAACAATGTCAGAATCGCTAGGATCCGTTGAAGCGTTCTTAAGTTATTACCTCATAAAGGGACACTGGTCAGAATTGCAAAAAATGGCAAGGTCATGAAGGGGTTAAAAAGAAAGTATACTCACCTTTCCTCATCTGTTCTTACACCGCTTCTACTACCTCCACCTCCATTAAAGTTTTCCTGTTCTTTTGTTCTACTGTCGCTCACCTCATTTCATTCTGGTGCGTAGATAATTCTGAAGCATGTGACTGGCCCCATGAAGTCATATGGGGAGGTGCGCATCCATCATATGATAAAACAATGGAAGACGGGGGAGCTACCGCAAAGGGTGTGTAAAGATATAGGAGGAGGAAAAATGAATAATGTTTTTTTCTTTTCTCTTTTCATGACATTTGGTTAAGTTTCAATTTTTATTGAAACCAAATTGAATATACCGGCCGTATTCAAGTGAATATGCCAGACATCTCAGGACTAAGATTAAAAAAAGAGCTACTGTACATATTTTTTTTCATATGTAAAATTGCTTTTCACCTTATGCCACTGGGCAAGATGGAACCTGAGTATGATGGGACTCAACTCCTGTGAGACATTAGGTCAATTCAAGGGACTCTCTCCATTCCTGCTGTCTTAAAATAGGGCCAAGTGGCTCAAATCCTGGCTGCATGATTGCAGACAAGTATGTCTTTGTCTGAAACACTGTAAAAAGACTTGATACAGGAAAGATGTATATCTTTGTACCGTGTTAGCCAGTAGATAGAAAAATATTTAGAATTGAGAGTCCTCAGTGGTTGTTACCTTTTAATGGCTAACTGAAAAGATGGTAACAAATTGCAAGCTTTCCAGACTACTCAGGTCTCTTCATCAGGCAAAGACTAATACTAATACTAATTTATGTATAAATATGTGATTCTTCAGATGTTGTATTAGTCTTTGCCTGATGAAGAGACTTGAGTAGTCTCGAAAGCTTGCAACTTGTTACCATCTTTTC
The DNA here is from genome assembly GCA_033576555.1 of Oophaga sylvatica. NCBI lineage: Eukaryota > Metazoa > Chordata > Amphibia > Anura > Dendrobatidae > Oophaga > Oophaga sylvatica. Next base: position 295,208,291 of record JARQOD010000004.1, on the reverse strand, counting down.
AGTTAGCCATTTAAAGGTATCAACCACTGAGGACTCTAAACTCTAAATATTTTTTTAAAAAGACTTGGAAACTTGATTTTATGATTACTAAAATACCAGACTTTTTTTTAGTTTGTTTTATTTAAGTGGTGACAAAAATTCAATAGTTTAAACACAATTGGCTTTGTTGTCGCTATTTTCAGAGAACCATAACAATTATTTTGTAAGTCTTTGTAAAGGCTTATTTTCTTGTGTGTCAAGCTGTTGATTTTATTGATACCATTTTAGGGTAGATAAGACATGTTGATTGCTACTTACTGTATTTTTTCAGGGAAGTGTGATGCCCAGAAAAACACAATTCTGACATTTTGATATTTTTTTTCTTTACGGATTAATTAAATTTATACTTTTTAGACCAGCCTTTTTTACGGCTGAAGCAATTCCATTTTTATATATATATTTTTTTAATTTTTTTATTTTTAATTGGGGGGAAAGATGGCTTGATTCAAATTTTTATACAATTAACATTTTTTTTCTCTTACTTTTTAGTCCTCTTAGAGGATTTGGATCAATGATCATTTAATCACTTATACTGTACTATTGTATTGCAGCATATAGTGTAAATCATGCTTTCCTATTCAGCTCAGTCTGTAGGTGAGCTTCTCAGGGCTGCCAGGATGGCAGTGCCCCTGGGTGCCATAGTAACCCATCCTTGTCACTGTTATCTGAATGACCTGTTTCTACTTCCAGAAATTTTGCGCAGGCATCACCCTTTTCTATGGTGGTGAAAAATGTGGAGATTCATAATCCAGTTCTCAAAATATCATCAGGACTTGACTGTGCATGCGCCGCTTCAGGAGGGACAGATCCTTTGCGAGTTCTCAAGAAGTGAAGACAGGTCACTCAGATAAGAGGGCAAACCCCTGCATTTCCTGCTCATTTACATAAAATTTGGAAAATCAATTACTCAGGAATGGGAAAAAAGGATTGAAAAAAAAAAAAAACAAAGGTATGAAATTAATTTTGATTACAATGACCCAGCACAGATTAGAATATTTGGGGTTACTGAAACCTGGTGACAGGTTCCCTTTGAAGGGCTTTTCAACAAAAGTTGATTTCAATGATCAGACCATGTTCCTGTACGGTTAGACACAGCCATTACACAGTACACAGCAGGGGCACATTTATAAGATTATCTCAGCACAGGAACATTACTTTAAACACATCCAATTTTGGAAGTTATTATTATTTCAAGATTTATTGATTCAAATCACCTTTTGTTTATGGGAAAAACCCATTAATTTAAAAAAATGTACTGTAATTCTGAATGCCTGTCCCTATGCATTCCATTATAGGCTTGATTCATACTGTGTAGATTGTACATTGCCAATGTGCCCATGACCTATTCACCTTTAATATTAAAAGTAAGGATGAGTAAATTTGTTCCACGCTTTTCAAATTAATTTAGATTTTCGAATAAAGCAAAAATAGTAACAAAAAATGAAAATGAAAAAGCCCCTATGATATTAGTATCAATTAAAGCAGCAAAAGAAAAAAAGGGGGTATTAAAACTTAACATTTATTTTCTAGAAAATGTTAAAATTGGACACATATACCAAAAAACCGCATCCTCAACACCATTTAGATAAATGAGGATATATGATATATATTGAGAGATAAATCACTTGGACTATGGAGACTTATATAACAAATACCAGCAAAATCAGCTCTGCACCGCTAGAACCGATAATTACCGTAATTAACCATCAACCCAGCACCGCTAGAGTTGTATAAATGCTGTCTGAAAATTTATACATGACTGTATGGGACGCCAATACATGAAAAAAAAGGAACAATCTCACCCATTCATGGAGGCGTCACTCCTAGATATCATCTCCCTTAGACGAAAAACATTGCTAGTCATTGTCCAAAGTGAATAAAGCCCTTTCCTTTTTTCTCATGTATTGGCGTCCCATACAGTCATGTATAAATTTTCAGACAGCATTTATACAACTCTAGCGGTGCTGGGTTGATAGTTAATTTAGTATCGGTTCTAGCGGTGCTGGGTTGATGGTTAATTACGGTAATTATCGGTTCTAGCGGTGCAGAGCTGATTTTGCTGCTATTTGTTATATAAGTCTCCATAGTCCAAGTGATTTATCTCTCAATATATATCATATATCCTCATTTACCTAAATGGTGTTGAGGATGCGTTTTTTTTGGTATATGTGTCCAATTTTAACATTTTCTAGAAAATAAATGTTAAGTTTGAATACCCCCTTTTTTTCTTTTGCTGCTTTAATTTAGATTTTCCCAAACTTCATATTCTAGCAAATTAGAATTTTTCTTGATTCCGTTTACCTGAATCCATTTTGATGGATTTGTATGGGTTGAACCAGAGTTTAAAACACAATGACTAGCCCCTCAGCTCCCCTCTTCACCTGTCCCTGCCAAAGCAGCTCACTATGAAGCCAACGGGGAACTGCTGGGGAGCTACAGCGACAGGGACTTGTGATGGGCTATTTGAGTATGAATATTTATTGTTTTGTACCTTCCCGGCCTATCTGTTTATTATGCTTTAAAGTCAGGAGACATCAGAACATAACAAATGGCTTTTTTAGTGGCAATCAGGACTCATTCGGTTCCATGCAAATCAAATTTTCTGGGTGATTTTAAGCGAATCTGCTGAATTTGAATTTTGGCAGATTTGCTCATTTCTAATCAAAGGTTCACTGATCATTCATTATAAATGATTCTATAATCCTGTAATAAATATGCTCCTAAATGGTACATATATTATACTTGCAAGGTCACCCACAGAAGTCATTATATTAATAAATGCACTTGGCAATAACTTTTTACTTTTCAGCTATTAGTTGAAATTATGATGGTGACGACTCTTAAGTGCACTTTATAATTGCTGAGCAAAGTGAATATAGGCTTCTATTTTAATGAGATTTCTCGATATATGTAATATGCTATTTAAGCATTACTAAAATACCAAATGTCTTTAAAAGTAAGCAAATGCTGTTTTATTATGTGCTGTAAATCTGTCCTGCGATCTGTTTACATTACTGATGCTGGCATTTATAGTACGGCGCTTAAGGTCATATTTATTGCTCATTTGACCTCTACGAACAATTTTGGTTATATTTTTTAGACAATACCTAAATCACTTAGATGGCTGCAGATCACACTTGTCTTTATATATTATCAAGTGTAAACAGTGAAAATGTAATTTATAATCACAGCATAAATAAAGGTAGAGGGTCTTTTTTCTGGAAAAAGAGCAGAATTACTTGGTACTATAAAAGAAAATATTGAGAACTAATTTAGCTTTTACATGGAAGAACTTTTTTTAGCGATTTACGCATTTCATGTTGTTTTTGAGTCTCTATAGTAGCATTCAACATTCAGTTATCTCTCACTTACCCCCACACACTGGGGTCAGACAAGTGGGCATTATTTTTTAGAGAAAAATAATAGAATTGGTTACTGAAATTCAACTTGCCCAATAGTTCTCTCCCCAAACATCATTTGTTGAGGGGAGTTGAGATGATCGTCTTGTCCCACAAAAAAAGACAGGTTTGTCTGACATTTCTCTAATGTATATGGGGGCCTTTAGCCTCTGAGTGTAGACATGGTATCATATTCTTTTACATAAAAAAAACCTTCTGTTATTGTAAAACTATATAAACTTGAGCTCCCATTATACATTGTCCTAGATAGGACAGCACAGTGAGCATTCCTGGCTTGGTCTATGTACAGTGCCAACAACAGTGTACAGCAGATTGGCTTCCCAAGTTATGTAAGCATGCCGCTTAAGGCATAAATTGGATGATTCACATTGGAGTGTTGCTCCATTCATGTATTTGACTCTCCGTTTTCAAACCTGAAATTGTATTTTAAGCAAACTTATTAAGACATTATATTGGGAATAAAGAGATCATCATCTGAATGGATATTGTATGGCCCAACACTGCAAAAATATTCTTAGAATAATTGTGTTGAGAAAGGAAAATTAGCGAACACCACTGGAGCTGTTAATAATTAAACAATGAGTCATTATGCAAAAGGTAGAGAAGAGATAACATTGTACAGCTACACTGTATTAAAATATTACAGGATCTTAAAGGGGTTTTCTGTAACTAACATTTATTTTAATCCTGAATGTCTGTCTACTTAATGTAATAATCTTATCTTTTATCTAAGATACTTTCATTAAAAATTCCCTATCGTTCCCTCAGTTTTCTATCTAACTACTATATATATATTTTGATCTATTTCCTGTTCCTATACATGCTAGGATTCTCAAACAAGACACCATCAGGAGGTAGAGGCTATGATCACTGTCGCAGCCTCTGCCCCACCCTGAAACTAAGTGTCATCAGTAGAGTTGAGCAAAACAGGTCATTCATTTTCAAAAGTCGGCGATTTTTGCCAAAATCGGATTTCATGAAACGAAACCCGACCGTGGAGTGAGTTTGGTCACGTGTTCGGCGACCATTTTGCTGGAGTCACTTTTCCCCTACACTTTATGCGTATTTTCTCGGCCAATGAGCAAGGACGCAGGCTGTGGGCAACAGGATGACATAGCCAGCGGCAAGCACCATCTTAGAGAAGGGCATTGCAGCGATTGACTTGCTTTCAGTGGCATCACAGTGCATATAAAATCCCTCATTGCTGACCGCCATTTTACATCTGCTGAACTCAGTGTAGGGGAAGGTTGATGGGTGCTGTGCGTCTGAGCAGGGAAAGCGTTAGGCAGGGCCTAAAAAAAATTACTTTCTGCTGATAGCGATTAGCTGTACACTGACTGTGCAGTGAGAGGGGAGGATTTTGCTGTGTGCAGCAACGCTGGCTCTTAGGCTGCCTGCCTGCCAGTGACACTGTAGAAATTGCTTGTGTGGAGCATCAGATTTGATTAGTAGGCTGCCTGCCTGTGATAAGGGGGCAATTAATTTGGTGGAGTAGCAGAGCTGCCTGCCAGTGACAGTGTACAAATTGCTTTTGTGGAGCATCACATCTGATTAGTAGGCTGCCTGACTGTGATAAGGGGGCAATTAATTTGGTGGAGTTGTTAAGGTAGGATCTAAGTGACCCTTCACGGTTGACCTAGTGATTTCCAAATTAATTAAGTGAACGTTGCTAGCAACATAAATAATCAAACAGACACGTATTTCCGTCTGGGAGAATCTAGCAAGATTTCTATCCCATGTATTACATCATCATCTTTTATAGTATTTAGTGAGCTTGTACTTCAACCAATAGTATAAAACCACACCTACAACATTTAACCAATGAAAATACAAGAAAATTAACCTATAAGAATTACAGGAAAATTAACCTATAAGAATACAAGAAAATAAGAAACTACATATATGGTCATGTCTACGTAGCATAGGAGAGAACAATAAGATACTAATTTCTCAAAGCATTCTACAGTGATAAATCCCAAGGTCTCATATCTTGTCCAAACTGGAGCAGTCTGGTTTTATCACAGCCCATAACCTTTACTCTACTTCTCTACAACGGCCAGAAACTATTGCCTAGTAACAGAATTTATCTCATAAAGACAAGATGGAGTTACAAACACAAAATGGAACATTCAGTTTTGATCTTTCTTAATTTAGTCCTTCACATTCCCCCCTAGATAAATTTTGTTAACTTATGTCCAGCATCAGAGGTACTATCCCAAGCTATAAGCTCGAGGGGTACTGGTCTTCACATATCTGATGCCATGTTACCAGACATGGCTGTTGCGACGTACCCATCCCCCTGTATACTACAATTTACAAATAACAATTTTTGATAACGGTGGTGGAGATCTTTTGAAGATAGCCATGCACTTGGCTTCAACATCTTCATCAGATAACTTCTTGAAATCGATATAGAGAAGAGCAGGGGTAACAACGCTTTTTGGTATCATTAGCTGTCCAAGTACAGAATTTCCTAATACATACAGAAATACACCAAAAAAAAAAACAAGTTTTAGTATTACATACATAACAAGAATAAAAACAGCAATATATAACAAACTTTTCAAGATTCCAGCTATCCAACCCCCAATTCCCTTAAACCAATTGGCTGGATTAAAAAGAAAATATCTGCCAGAGACTGGGAATTATTCAACAAATCTCTCAGTAATTTTTCATAATATTATATAAACTTATTATTTAAGGACGGGGAATTTAGGCTGTCCCATATAGTTACCAATAATAACATAAAAAATACGAAAAACCAAAACATTATGTCCCCTTTATTTGCTATTGGCTTGTTTAACCAGCTTGCAGTGCGATACGTAGATCCAAGTTGGTCTTCCTTCCAGTTTCACTGACATAGGGGTAATGAGGATAACTTAATAGGGGCCGTCATACAAGGGCTCTAGTCCATATTTTCTGACATTCCTTTTCACAACCACAAAATCATCAGACTTCAAATTATAACAAATATCGGTTTCTGCTGAATCTGGAAAAGTAAAAGAAACTAGAGCATAGGTGTTAGCAAGATTTTTACTAAACTGAATAACATGTTGAACAGTACGGTCAGTTTCTTCTAATAACTACTGAGACTGGAAATTTGCAACAGGGGGCCTAGCACCAAACAATATCTCATATAGGGACAGGCCATGTTTTGCAATAGGGGTAATACAAATGTAGTATAGTACAATGGGTAGGAGCTCTGGCCATGGAGCAGTAGTCTCCTGCATCATTTTGGTCAATTGTCCCTTCAGTGTGTTGTTCAACCTCTCAACTTCCCCCCTGGATTATGGATAGTACAGAGTATGGAGGGCTACAGTGGATCCAAACATTGTCAGAACCTCCTGATACACATAAGAAGAAAAAGTCGGACATTGGTCACTTTCAACGACTTCTGGAACTCCATATCTGCAGATAACTTCCATCACCAGTTTCTTTGCTGTGGTCTTTGCAGTCATGTTGGTAACGGGGAATGCTGTCGGCCAACTGGAGAACATATCGACAACGACCAGACAATATTCATACCTTCCAGACTTAGGTATTTATGGTCCACCTGGAGCCCAGTAGAATTTTTGTACCAGGGCAAGGGCCTGGTCTTTTCCTCAATATATAGGTCCATATGCCCACGTGGCAATAGCAGGGTACATCCGCTTAGGGAGACACACAAGTTGATCCTTTTTCCAGAGACCATTGTCCATACGTTCTCCATCAGCCTTCCACTGCTTCACCTCTTCTTTTGGAGACATTCTCTGCATTGTCATTAAGCGGTCTCGCGGGGTCCGACAGAAAACCTCAGTCTGTTGTAGATCATCAAGTTCTTGTAGAGTCAGGATCTCTTGCAACTGTTTACGCTGAGAGCGTGTTGTCACCATAATTGATATGGTTAGTTCAACGGGAAGAAGAGCAGCGGCCTTTGCTTGCATATCCGCAAATACGTTGCCAATAGTCTGTGGACTGTTCCTAGGGCCATGCTCCTTGACTTTGATAATGGCCACCTGAGTAGACAATTTGATCGAATCCATGAGAGTTTTAACAGCTTCAGCATTTTTCACTGGAGTTCCGGCAGTAGTAATAAACCCTCGATTGGCTTATAGAGCTCCAAAATCGTGAGCAATACCAAATGCATATCATGAGTCCGTGTATATATTATCCCGTCTGTCTTTGGCCAAAGTACATGCAGTAGACAGAGCCTGAAGTTCTGCTTCTTGTGCTGACTGTGATGGTGGGAGCGCAGCCACGTGCACTACAGTGTCCTCTGTGGTAACAGCATATCCCGTGTGGAATCTTCCAAACTCATCAGCATATCTTGAATCATCCATGTATAACACCAGATCGGGATGTGGAAGTGGATTCTCACTGACACTTGGCAGAGTAGCTGTTTCTTCAGTCAGAAGTTGAGAACAATCATGTTGGAGATAATCCTCATCACTGCCATCTTTCTTGGGGACCTGCAGTAAAGTAGCGGGGTTGATTGTAGCACAGCGATACAACTTGGTGATACTCGGGCCATGAGGTTGAGGCGGGCCAAATAATAGTCCACTAGTCGTTGCCTCTTGCCATGTGATTGTATAAGTACACCTGCTGCGTGTCCGGGATGCCCAAGGCAGGGGCAGAAACAATAAGCCACTTTAATTCAGAAAAGGCACGATAAAGGCTTTCCATACAAACCGGTGATCTTTCCTTATAGTTCATTATACCGTCTCTTAAGGCATTGTAAAGGGGTTGCATTATGCGGGATGCATCCGGTATCCACTGACAACAATAAGTACATAGTTCATTTTCATCTTTTGGGAAAGGAAGGGAGCTGACAGCTATTTTTCTTTCTTCTGTGAGGTATCTGACACCCTGAAGGAGACAGTGACGCAAAAATATCACTTGACCAAGACAGAACTGAAGTTTCGAGGCCGAAACCCGACAATTCAGATCTGCCAGATGCTTCAGAAAACTAACAATAGCAACATGGCTTCCTACTCCGTCCATACACACAACAAAAATCATCCACATACTGAAACAGCGTAACATGGGGGTGGTCAATTGCCAGGGTAAAAGACACTTGCCCATATTTTTTTTACAAACTAATTGGGACTATTTAGGGTCCTTTGTGGCAGAACTGTCCACATTAATTGTCCTCCCTGATAAATAAATACAAACAGAAATTACCAATCTTGGTATAATAGAATACTAAAAAACATATTGGCAAAATCGATAACTGTGAACCAAGCAGCATCCTGAGATATCTGGAACAAAAGAGTATATATATATATATATATATATTAGACACCACTGGAGTTTCCAGATCAGTAACTGCATTAACTGCCCATAATTCTTGTACCAACCGGTACACAGGGGTTAAATTGAAAGGGGGGCTGGAGTCTGCTATGTGGGCACTGATAAGAACTGTTCTTGGAGCTGCAGATGTCTGCTTGCTAAGATGGGGGCTAGAACTACTCCTGGCTGGCTTTTTTTTTTCTTCCTGGCTGAATCCTTCTGAAAAACTTTTTTTATTACTTTTAATATATTGTCCGGAGTGGAATTCTCGACATCAGGTCTAACTGACATTATCGCCTCCTTCAATTCGGGACATCAAAGCTGCCACAAAAAAAAACGTGAGTGGGCTTTATTATATGAGAATCCCAAATCTTTAAATACTACCATAAGACTGACCGGGTAAATACCAAGGGAAAAGTTGAGACTACGACTGATAGGGTTCGATTTCCCGCTGCTGCACAAGGGGAGTCTCGAACCCGTCCTGCTGCGGTCTCCCATTCATCTCCGGCCGCAGTGGAGCCTGCTCAGCAGAGACGTCGGTCCAGGCATCTTGCCCACTCCTCTACTGTGCAGTGACTTGCTGCTGCCTTTCCTAGATCTGCTATTATAGCCAGTGCTGGAGCAGTCATCTTTGAGACAAAGTCCTGCGTTTTCCCATCTGAGCATGCCCTGAGTGAGATCTGTAACAGCTTCTCATTGGTCCTTGTTCCTGGAAGGTCCTGTAGCTGTTGCTATAAAAGGGTAGCATGGCTGGGCCGCCATGCGCTAATATCAATCATTGTATGCTATGCGCCAGTGTGGTCATGTGTATGTGTGGATAGGGACCCGGCTGAAATAAGCCACTAGAATACCGACTTAATCGGTGAGGAGTTTGGTATGGTAGCTGGTCAGGGTCGGTGTCCTAGATGCCTTAGATTACCGGCATAACCGGTGAGGAGTTTTGATTGCCGTATTCAGGGTCTGGCGTTCAGACGCCATAGATTGCAGGTGACTCCCGCGAGGACATTAGCACATGATCACGCTTTATGAACGCGTAGCACTTAACTGTGTACCTGAGAGCCTGAAGGACACAGTACTTTTTCTCAGCGGCCCTGTGACGTAACAGGGTTCGCTTTCAACGCTAGTCAGCGCCCTAGCATATTTTCTTTGCCACTCAGTTGTGTCTAGTGAGTGCGCACACATCGCCATATAGCGCTGCGGCTCTCCTTCTAGCGGCTCTGTGGAGTAACAGAGTTCGCACTTATTGCTACAGCGCATTACGGCGTTTATGTTGGCGACTCTGCGGGATAACAGAGTTTGCTTCTCGCGCCATTTCTGCTAGCAGCAGGCTCCGCTTGCACGGTGGACCCCGGGCTGCGAAAGCACCTCTCTACTTTATTATATTTGGTGCGTTCCGCAGACCCTTAACAACGACACTGCAACAGGTCTCTCTCCACTGAAAATTAGTAACTCCGCATACATTACAAATCCACCCGACAAAATCATAGGATGGGGGCGCACTGGCTTTTGGCAACTCAGGATATATTGGTGCCCTGGGGTTGAGGGGCACAGAGCTTACAATCGGAAGGAGAGACTTAATTTCCTGGGAAAAGATCTTATTATCTAGCAGAGAGACCCCTTATTCCAAATCATCATTTTTAATTATTTGTCTTTCTGGTACTTTCAGTCACTTTCTCAGTTCCTTCCACAAAACATTCAATCTCTGTTATAGTAATAGACAGCTTTCCTTTTTTCATTATAACCATAACACAATCAATCAGAATTCACTTTCTGTTTTCTACCTCCATATCAACATGCCTTTCTTTCTAACACCTTTGTCTCATAGCGTAGGCTTCATCCTCCCGCCCTCAGGAATTTCTCTGCATTTCTCACAGATTTTTTTTTTCTCTTTCGTCTCTGAACCATAAGACAGACAGTATCCAATCCATTACACAAATCCAAACTCTTCTTTAATTAAATATCCTTACTTAAATTGTGCCCAGTCCTAGAGCGGCCGTATAGTCTGTCGCATCGGGCCTATCTATCCCCCACAGGGATGGGCCCACAACACGATACTCAGTGAAAGAAGGAGGGCATCTTAGACTATCCCTCCGGACACCTCTGGTTATATATATATACACTGTATATTATATATAACGGAGTTATGCATCCTTCACATCTTCGATCACTTCATCGTGCCTGATTCTAACAGTGATCAGGATTTCAGGATATTTTGACTAAAAAGAGAGTTACAATCACTGGTCAATCCGGGGTGTCCGTCCCTTATGAGGTACGGTTCGAACACTGGGCCCCCAACGGAACACACCTCTATATGATTCCACCCGAGAATCACCCCACCATCGGGGACAAACCTCTCATCCTCTTTCCAGCAACAAACACAGGAAAACCACACCAAACGGTCAGTCTGAACAGTATAACCGCCAACTTACCGTGGTTGTGGGGGGTGATCAGTCCCAATTTTCCAGTGCCTATGTCCGGTCCGAGGGTCCTTTGTCTTGTTGTCCTCCGGGGGCAGAGGCGTCCCTATATGGGGGCCCCACGTTGGGCGCCATCTGTTAAGGTAGGATCTAAGTGATCCTTCACGGTTGACCTAGTGATTTCCAAATTAATTAAGTGAATGTTGCTAGCAACATAAATAACCAAACAGACACGTATTTCCGTCTGGGAGAATCTAGCAAGATTTCTATCCCATGTATTACATCATCATCTTTTATAGTATTTAGTGAGCTTGTACTTCAACCAATAGTATAAAACCACACCTACAACATTTAACCTATGAAAATACAAGAAAATTGACCTATAAGAATTACAGGAAAATTAACCTATAAGAATACAAGAAAATAGGAAACTACATATATGGTCATGTCTACGTAACATAGGAGAGAACAATAAGATACTCATTTCTCAAAGCATTCTACAGTGATAAATCCCAAGGTCTCATATCTTGTCCAAACTGGAGCAGTCTGGTTTTATCACAGCCCATAACCTTTACTCTACTTCTCCACAACGGCCAGAAACTATTGCCTAGTAACAGAATTTATCTCATAAAGACAAGATGGAGTTACAAACACAAAATGGAACATTCAGTTTTGATCTTTTTTAATTTAGTCCTTCACAGAGTAGCAGAGCTGCCTGCCAGTGACAGTGTACAAATTGCTTGTGTGGAGCATCACATCTGATTAGTAGGCTGCCTGTCTGTGATAAGGGGGCAATTTATTCCCCATTGACTTGCATTGGGGTCAGATTTTCGACTCCGACCCGACCATTTCCGTTAGTCGGCAGACTTCGTTCGACTCGACTTTTGATAAAGTCGGGTTTCATGAAACCCGACTCAACCCGAAAAAAGGCAAAGTCGCTCATCTCTAGTCATCAGTGATACCTGTTTCAGGGATTGGGCTAGTTCTTGCTTTGCTGAGCATGTGTTGGCTGTCAATTCCTATGTATACTCAGTAGGATCTTGTCAATGTGCAGTATTCTTTTTAATGCACAGTGACAGTGCGCTCCCTCGTTGGTTCTGATGAGAAATGATGATCCGGCAAGAGAACACACTTTCAGTGCGCTTTGTAAAGAGAAAACTGGGCAAGCAGAGACCAGCCCTGCCCCACAAGTGATGTCAAGACCCTAAAGTGCAGAAATGATGTGGGGTATACTAGTAGCAATGCCATACAATAACAAAAGTATACCATGTTTTGTACAAAAGTAATGCCTCTACAGTCTCCAAATAACAGATTTGCTCCCCTATAACAATACTTACCTCTTTATTTTCCAAACGTTAACCAAGAATGTAAAAAAGAGTTGTATTGTTTTCACATGATATGACATACAACACTCTAAGTTAAAATAAAATTGTTATCCATGTTTTAGAAAAATCCATCTTAAAAATCCTGTTTCATTTTAATTAAGAAAGTTCACAAAGCATATCCTCAGTGGCATCTCTAATTTAGAATTGTTTAAGCATCTAATATTCTAATGAGTTTTATCTTGTCAATTGCATTGAAATTATCTCAGTATTCATGAATGTGTTATCCAAAATATAACTTTGTATACACACATAATTATCAGCAATTAGTTGAAAGCATATTCATTATGTGATGCCCTACTTACATATCTCTTAGTTTATAAATATTTGCTTTAATCTTTTGATTCTAATTTCCGCAAAGACATTAGATCAAGCACAAAATATTTTCTTTAAAAAATAAATAAATCTAAAGCCATATTATCATTGGTGAGTAAACCTAGATAAATGAGTGATCCAGTACATTAATACGTTCATTCGTGAATAAATTGGTTATTTTACAATAGAACTACATTTAAGTGCGTTACATTTAAAATTAAAACTAATTTCGATTGAAGTTTGTGCTATCAAAAACTTCCAATACGAGAATCCTACAAATTCAATGTTGACATTTGTGCTGTGCGTGGCAAACTTTATAAATTGTGTAATGCTAGCAACAAAGGTACAATAAGCAGGTGGTAAGTGATGCAAATTAAAACAGAACACCACAAATACAGTTTGCTAGCTTTTCCTACAGCGTCCTAGTAAATAGATTTATGACAAATATTGCATATTTTGATACAACTGAAATTTCTTGAATTTTAAGCTCCAGCTTTTTAAATGCCCTACCCACAGATGTGGTAGTCATCATCTTGATAGCTGTAGCACTTGTATAGTGTAGCCTGCTTCTGATTCTGACTGCCCATTAAGAGAACTTGTCATTAGATTTTTGCTACCCGAACTACAGTCAGCTTGAATTGTAGACTGGCTGCGCGATTCTTGCCAGGTATGTTGTACTCTGAAACATTGTGGTGTTTCAAATAAAGCATAATTTGAAAAGCTAATCAGGGACTATAGAGTGAGACCTTACCTGTTTGATGACAATCTTGGCTTGCTTCTTCATGCTCCATTTGATTGACAGGTTACTTCCCTATATGTTCATAGGAAGAGACCTGTCAATCAACTGGATTATGATGGGGAGAGACCTGCCAGGAACATCATTGGACTGGTCACATCTCTCCCTATGGCTGTGTTTCTTCCTAAATGCTGGAGCGTTAATGAGTAATATGGTCAAGGCTGAAATGGTGGAACCAGTTTCTGATTCATGCTGCCCGTTGGGTAAATGTAATGATAGGTTCCCTTTAAAATGGAATAGAAATGACTGCACTAAGCAAAAAGTTTAAATAGCAATGCGTGCTATGTACAGTACAGACCAAAAGTTTGGACACACCTTCTCATTTAAAGATTTTTCTGTATTTTCATGACTATTAAAATTGTACATTCACACTGAAGGCATCAAAACTATGAATTTACACATGTGGAATTATATACTTAACAAAAAAGTAACAACTGAAATTATGTCTTATATTCTAGGTTCTTCAAAGTAGTCACCTTTTGCTTTGATGACTGCTTTGCACACTCTTGGCATTCTCTTGATGAGCTTCAAGAGGTAGTCACCGGAAATGGTCTTCCAACAATCTTGAAGGAGTTCCCAGAGATGCTTAGCACTTGTTGGCCCTTTTGCCTTCACTCTGCGGACCAGCTCACCCCAAACCATCTCGATTGGGTTCAGGTCTGGTGACTGTGGAGGCCAGGTCATCTGGCGTAGCACCCCATCACTCTCCTTCTTGGTCAAATAGCCCTTACACAGCCTGGAGGTATGTTTGGGGTCATTGTCCTGTTGAAAAATAAATGATGGTCCAACTAAACGCCAACCGGATGGAATAGCATGCTGCTGCAAGATGCTGTGGTAGCCATGCTGGTTCAGTATGCCTTCAATTTTGAATAAATCACCAACAGTGTCACCAGCAAAGCACCCCCACACCATCACACCTCCTCCTCCATGCTTCACGGTGGGAACCAGGCATGTAGAGTCCATCCGTTCACCTTTTCTGCGTCGCACAAAGACACGGTGGTTGGAACCAAAGATCTCAAATTTGGACTCATCAGACCAAAGCACAGATTTCCACTGGTCTAATGTCCATTCCTTGTGTTCTTTAGCCCAAACAAGTCTCTTCTGCTTGTTGCCTATCCTTAGCAGTGGTTTCCTAGCAGCTTATTTACCATGAAGGCCTGCTGCACAAAGTGTCCTCTTAACAGTTGTTGTAGAGATGTGTCTGCTGCTAGAACTCTGTGTGGCATTGACCTGGTCTCTAATCTGAGCTGCTGTAAACCTGCAATTTCTGAGGCTGGTGACTTGGATAAACATCCTCAGAAGCAGAGGTGACTCTTGGTCTTCCTTTCCTAGGGCAGTCCTCATGTGAGCCAGTTTCTTTGTAGCGCTTGATGGTTTTTGCAACTGCACTTGGGGACACTTTCAAAGTTTTCCCAATTTGTCGGACTGACTGATCTTCATGTCTTAAAGTAATGATGGCCACTTGTTTTTCTTTACTTAACTGCTTTTTTTTGCCATAATACAAATTCTAAGTCTATTCAGTAGGACTATCAGCTGTGTATCCACCAGACTTCTGCAAAACACAACTGATGGTCCCAACCCCATTTATAAGGCCAGAAATCCCACTTATTAAACCTGACAGGGCATAACCTATGAAGTGAAAACCATTTCCGGTGACTATCTCTTGAACCTCATCAACAGAATGCCAAGAGTGTGCAAAGCAGTCATCAAAGCAAAAGGTGGCTCCTTTGAAGAACCTAGAATATAAGACATAATTTCAGTTGTTACACACTTTTTTGTTAAGTATATAATTCCACATGTGTTAATTCATATTTTTGATGCCTTCAGTGTGAATGTACAATTTTCATAGTCATGAAAATACAGAAAAATCTTTAAATGAGAAGGTGTGTCCAAACTTTCGATGTGTACTGTACCTAAAAATAGTGAGCTGTCGATCATGGTGATATTGGTTGCATCTTTATGAAGCCACTGTAACACTTTTTCGACATGTCCAAATGTACACAGAAGATAAGACTTCATAGCAGTGTTTTTGGAGAGTATTCAGTACCTTTAACGGGTTTCTGTCTAAAATGCTGACATGTGCCCGGAATAGCCGCAGGTGGAATCGCGATTCACCCATGGCTGTTAACATGTTAAATGCTGCTGTCATCGGCGCTCGTGTCACATGACCGCGGGTCGCCAATGGGTTGGCATGACAACCCGAAGTCATGAAAAGACCCCTGTTGTTGACATTGGTGGATCGCTATGAGCACCGCCTGGTGGTCGGCGCTCATAGCAAGTGAACATTTCTGCTCCATAGAGCAGGACTGCAGCCCTGCTCTATGTAGCAGAGGCGATCGGACAACTGCATGTACTGTACATTTATTCTTAAAAGCCCAATTTCTTAGCAGTTTATATTTCCAGAGGTATTTTTCATGGTTTAGTCACCAGTTTCATTCTTGAAATAATTTCCGGCCGGTTTAGTAAATAGAGGAACACATAGATTTCATTTGGCGGGCTATACTTGTAACCTGCGCGCTGGCCTTTGAAAGATTTCTATTGAATTAAGGTCAGACAATACTTGTCTACTTTTTTGATTATTGAATTTCAGTGTTGTCTAAGTCCGTGGCAGCAGCACTACTAATGTGTTTGCCCTTTCAGAAACTACTTCAGAACTAGTTCCTATGGTTACAGCTTAGCCATCTTCCTAATTCTTTGGTACTCCAAACTACATTACTTAGAATATTACAGATGCTTTTTCTATTAGACCCATAAAATTGCATTAGCTAAACTATACATGTAGCATGGTCACCCATGTAGTGTTGAATAAAAAGATGACGGAGTATTACTCAGTGGCAGGCCGCACAGAGGAATTTGGCCTCCACGGGCTGACTCATGCAGGGAAAATTAACCTCCTGTTTCTACAGAAAGAAGGACTCAGCTAGTCTGTTCACATAATTTCATAGAGAAATGAGACAAGCAAAATGAGCAATTGTTAATACACAGTGCTACAGTGGCATGTAAAAGTTTGGGCACCCCTGGTCGAACTTACTATTAGGGTATGTGCACACGTTGCAGATTTAGATGCGTTTTTGCAGTGTTTTTGGACGCACGGTAACGCATCAGATCTGCAGTGTAGTGCACAGCCAATGTAAATCTATGGGAAACGCAGGTTTGTTGTGCACATGCTGCCGAATAAAACGCGCGGATTCGCAGCGCTTTATTTTCCACAGCATGTCAGTCAATTCTTTGTGCAGAACTGCAGCATTTTTGCACCCATTGACTTGCATTGAGTCGGGCACATCCGCAACAAAACTGCAGGTCTAAAAAAGATCTGCGGTTTTGCTGCGGATGAAACGCTGCGGATTGAGAGGAGGGAACTGTTTTTGCGGAGTGTGGGCGGTGACTGTGTGCGTGTATAATATGTGGGCAGTCATTGTGTGTATAGTGTGTGTGGGTAACTGCGTGTATGTGTGCGGGGGACTGCGTGTATGATGTGTGCCGGGCTATGTGTGTGTGCATGTGTGGGGGGTTGCTGGGGCTGTCCGGGGGGTCTGCGGGGTTCACGGTTGCCAGGGCTGTGCGGGGATTGCCGGCGCTATCCAGGGGTCTGTGGGGCTGTCCGGGGGGCCTGCAGGGCTGTTCGGGGGATCTGCCCGGACTGTGCGGGGGTCTGCGGTGCTGTCCGGGGGCTGTGTGTGTATGCAGGCATCGTCCAACTATGACTGCTACAGTGACAATGAGTGACACATTAGCCAATGATGGGACAGTAGTAGTCCCATCATAGGGGTAATGTGTTGAATGTAAAAAAAAAAATAAAAAAAACCCATACAGAACATACATTACAAATAACATACAGAACATACGCATAACATACAACACATAGTTACCAAACACCTAGTCCCTGACGCCCTCGCCTCCTTTAATAAAAGTAAAATAAAAAAACAACCTATACTTACCTTTCCGCCATAGTCCAATTATTAATGAGTGTCCCACGACGATCTCTGGTATAGAACATTGACTATGTCAGAGCTCTAAACGGCCTCCACAATGCACTGACAGCGGAGGTAATCCTCCACGGTGAATATCCCTCTGCAGCTAGGAGAGAGTGAGGTCACTTAAGTTCATTCTCTCACCAACAATGCTGGGTGAGAAAATTCCCACGCAGCATTGCCATAAAGTGAGAGAATGAACTCAGGTAACCTCGTGATGCAGTGCAGGAGCCATTGTCTCCTGTCAGTGTGTCACTGGAGGCCCTATAGAGCAGTGGCATCACCTGATGTCAATGTTTTATAGGGGAAATCATTGTGGGACACTCGTTATTAATTGGACTGCGTCGGACAGGGAGTATACAGTTGGTTTATTTTTTTACTTTTTATTACAGGAGAATGATGGCATTGCATGGATTGGGCGTGCAATAAAGATGGCCAACCATGTTGTGTTTTATTTCATTAAAATAATTTATTCTTATGTGTATGTTTTTTTAACTGTTTGATGCTATAAGTTTAATAATGGAGAGACATCTTATTCATGCCTCTCCATTATTAAACGGGCTTAATGTCACCTTACAATAGCAAGGTGACTTTAACCCCTTATTACCCCATATGCCACCACTACACGGCAGTGTGAAGAGGGGGCTAAGTGCCGGAATTGGCGCATCGTACAGATGCGCCAATTCTGGGGTGGCTGGGTGCTGGTATTTTTAGCCAGGGGGGCACCAATATTCATGGCCCCTTCCTAGGCTATGAATACAGCCCCCTATTTTAATAGCCAGTAAAGGCTAGCTGCGGGCTGATATTCATAGCATGGGAAGCTCCATGGGTATTAACCCCTTCCCAGGCTAGAAATATTGGCCACGGCCGTCGTCTTTCCCCCCCTGGTGCAGAAAATTGTGCGGGAGCCCAAGCCATTTTTTTCCCATTTTTTTTTTAATTAAAGATATTGCATGAAGATTGTGTGTGTGTGTCTTTAACTATTTATATACCATTTTTATCTTTCTATCTATCCCATATCTATGTATCCCATATCTATCTATCTATCTATCTATCTATCTATCTATCTATCTATCTATCTATCTATCTATCTATCTATCTGTCCAACATCTATCTTTCCCATATCTAACTATCTATCCCATATCTATCTATCTATCTATCTATCTATCTATCTATCTATCTATCTATCTATCTATCTATCTCATATCTATCTATCCCATATCTATCTATCTATCTATCCCATATCTATCTATCTATCTATCTATCTATCTATCTATCTATCTATCTATCCCATATCTATCTATTATCTATCTATCTGTCCCATATCTATCTATCTATCCCATATCTATCTATCTATCTATCTATCTATCTATCTATCTATCTATCTATCTATCTATCCCATATCTATCTATCCATCTTTCTATCTATCTGTCCCATATCTATCTATCTATCTATCTATCTATCTATCTATCTTTCTATCTGTCCCATATCTATCTATCTATCTATCAATCTATCTATCTATCTATCTATCCCATATCTATCTATCTATCTATCTATCTATCTATCTATCTATCTATCTACACTATCCTATCTATCTAACTATCTATCTATCCATATCTATCTATCTATCTATCTTTCTATCTATCCCATAACTATCTATCTATCCCATATCTATCTATCTATCTGTTAGGGTCTGCGGAACGCACCAAATATAAGATGTGGAGAGGTGCGTTCGCAGCCCGGGGTCCACCGTGCAGGCGGAGCCTGCTGCTAGTAAAATGGCGTAAGAAGCAAACTCTGTTATCCCGCAGAGTCGCCAACATAAACGCCGTAACGCGCTGTGGCAATAAGTGCAAACTCTGTTACTCCACAGAGCCGCTAGAAGGAGAACCGCAGCGCTATATGGCGATGTGTGCGAACTCACTAAACACAACTGAGTCGCAAAGAAAACACGCTAGGGCGCTGTCTAGCGTTGAAAGCGAACCCTGTTACGTCACAGGGCCGCTGAGAAAAAGTGCTGTGTCCTGTCAGGCTCTCAGGTACACAGTTAAGTGCTAAGCGTACATAAAGCGTGATCATGTGCTAATGTCCTCGCGGGAGTCACCCGCAATCTATGGCGTCTGAACGCCAGACCCTGAATACGGCAATCAAAACTCCTCACCGGTTATGCCGGTAATCTAGGGCATCTAGGACGCCGACCCTGACCAGCTAGCACACCAAACTCCTCACCGATTAAGTCGGTATTCTAGTGGCTTATTTCAGCCGGGTCCCTAACCACACACACATGACCATACTGGCGAATAGCATACAATGGTTGATATTAGCGCATGGCGGCCCAGCCATGCTACCCTTTTATAGTAACAGCTACTGGACCTGCCAGAAACAAGGACCAATGAAGCTTGTTCCAGAGCAACAGTAGTCACAGGACCTTCCTGGCAGACCAATAGGAGCTGCTGCAGTACCTGAGCATGTGACCCCTGATCTCCAATGAGAGATCTCACTCTGGGCATGCTCAGAAGGGAAAACGCAGGACTTTGTCCCAAAGACGTCTGCTCCAGCACTGGCTATAATAGCAGATCCAGGAAAGGCAGCAGCAAGTCACTGCACAGTACTGGAGTGGGCAAGACGCTTGGACCGACGTCTCTGCAGAGCAGGCTCCACTGTGGCCGGAGATGAATGGGAGACCGCAGCGGGGCTGGTTCGAGACTCCCCTTGTGCAGCAGCGGGAACTCGAACCCTAACATTAACCCCCCTCCTAGGGCCCCCCCTTCTTTGGGCCTCGCTGCGCTCAAAGGCAGCGATGAGCTGCGGAGCGTGAACATGCTCGGCAGGCTCCCAGGACCTATCCTCAGGCCCATAACCCCTCCAATCCACCAAATAAATTTTTTTGCCTCGTACCACCTTGTACCCAACAATGGCGTTCACCTCATGATCGTCGGTAGATGAACCCGACGTCCCGGCAGATGACTCGGAAAACCGGGAAATGGCCACGGGTTTCAGGAGGGACACATGAAAGGTGTCAGTGATACCAAGGCGAGGCGGAAGGGCTAGGCGGTAAACCACCGGGTTCACCTGCTCAAGAACTTTAAAGGGGCCCAAAAAGCGAGGTGCCAACTTGGTGGACTCTACACGTAGCCTGATGTTTCGGGCAGAAAGCCACACTAGGTCACCCGGAGCAAATGTAGGAGCGGGGCGCCGATGGGCATCTGCCGAAGACCTCATCCTCTCTTTGGAGGCCTGAATGGCATCCTGTGTGCGGTCCCAAATGTCCCGTGCCTCCACAGCCCAGTCTGCCACCCTGGAATCGGCGGAAGACACGGGCATGGGCACTGGTACCCGCGGATGCTGACCGTAGTTCAGGAGGAATGGGGTCTGTCCGGTGGAGTCAGCCACAGCATTATTTAGAGCGAACTCAGCCCACGGTAGCAAGGATGCCCAGTCATCCTGCCTGGCAGAGACAAAATGTCGCAAGTATGTGACCAAGGTCTGGTTGGCCCTCTCTACCAACCCATTCGTCTCGGGATGGTATTGTCACGCTGTCTCTGTATACAGGAGAACCGGGGTCTATGCTGACCCTAAGCTGGGGTCCTGGCTAATCCCTCTACCTGGAGGTACTGTTGATGGTACAGAGGTCCAGGCCGCCAGCGTAAACCCTATCTCCTGTGAATCCCTAACACTGTAATCTAGTCCTGAGAAGGACCCTGATTACCACCACAGGGATAAGGAAGGTATCTGCCTTCACACACAGTATAAGACAAACGAGACAGTACAAGGGGTAAAATAAAAGAACACCTTGCATATAAAACTACCAATACAGAGGGAACACAAACGGGTAGGGAGATAACTAATAAAACGAGGAGAGGAGAAAACCACAACAGGTATTCTTAGCTTAGACTTCTCAATACGATCCGCTCTGCTGGTCTGCAAGAATGCTTTCACCGACACTTCCCCAGCAGACAGGCAGGTATAAGAAGGAAACCAATTAACAAAACATTAATTGCAGCTGAGCGAGGCTGGTAAGTCCAGCACAGAGAGAGAAAGAATTAACCTCCTCAGTGCCGAAAAACACCCAGCACCAGAAACTCAGCTGTGCGAAGTCAGGGTGTGCAATCGCGACGATCTTCGCAGCGACACACCCGTGACAGGTGTGCAGAGGAGAGATTCAACTCAATGCTGAGTAAACGACACAGCTCTCTCCAGAACCGAGACGCAAACTGGGGACCTCGATCACTGACAATTTTGTCTGGCATACCGTGAAGGCGGAAAATATGCCTAATGAATAATGCTGCCAAGGCCCGTGCAGACGGTAACCGTGGTAACGGCACTAAGTGCACCATTTTGGAGAAGTGGTCGGTTATCACCCAGATGATGGTGCAGCCCCGAGACTTGGGTAAGCCCACCACAAAATCCATCCCGACCATCTCCCAAGGCCTGTCTGCCACCGGTAAAGGGAAAAGTAACCCAGCTGGCCGTTGTCGAGGGGACTTATTCTTGGCGCAGGAGACGCACGCCTGAACATATTCCCTGACGTCACGGGCCATCTGCGGCCACCAGTATGTTCTCGCCAGCAACTCAGAAGTCCTTTTTGTCCCAAAATGTCCACCCACCCTGGACGAATGTGCCCAAGAGAGTACTTCCGGTCGCAAATTGATGGGCACAAAAGTCTTGCCCGGAGGCACAGACTCAAGCGAAACCGGAGCCACCGTTCTTAGGCTTTCTGTGGGGACAATAAGCCGAGGCTCCTCCTCCACCTCCTCAGAGGACACCACGGAGCGGGATAGAGCGTCTGCGCGAATGTTCTTCTCACCGGAGAGGAAATGGAGGGTGAATTGTAACCGGGAGAAAAACAAGGACCATCTGGCCTGACGGGAATTTAGCCGCTGGGCTGTCTGCAAATACACCAAGTTCTTGTGGTCTGTGAATACTTGGAAGGGGAAGCGAGCCCCCTCCAGAAGATGTCTCCACTCGGAGAAGGCCAACTTCATAGCCAGTAACTCCCTGTCCCCGATGGAATAATTCCTCTCTGCTGGTGTAAAGGTCTTGGAAAAGAAGAAGCAGGGATGCTTCCGACCCTGGGAATCCTTTTGAAAGAGGACTGCTCCAGCACCAACAGAAGAGGCATCCACCTCTAAGATAAACGGTTTATCGACATCGGGGCGATGTAAGATGGGAGCACTGGCGAAATGCAACTTGATGGAGGAGAACGCCTTTGTGACCTCCTCTGACCACAACTTGGGATTAGCTCCCTTCTTGGTGAGGGCTACCAAGGGAGCTACCAAAGTAGAGAAGTGGGGAATGAATTGGTGATAGTAGTTAATGAACCCCATAAAGCGCTGCACCGCCTTAAGGGAGTGGGGTTCTTGCCAATCCATCACAGCCTGTAGTTTGGTAGGATCTATATCCAATCCCTGGGTGGAGATGATATAGCCCAGGAAAGGTAGAGACTCCTGCTCAAACATGCACTTCTCCAACTTCGCATATAGGGAATTTGCTCGCAAGAGGTCGAAGACCTTGCAGACATCTCTCCGGTGGGAGGCCATATCTGGAGAAAAGATGAGAATGTCATCCAGATAGACTACCACCGAGGTGGTCAACATATCCCGGAAGATGTCATTCACAAAGTCTTGGAAGACAGCTGGGGCGTTACAGAGCCCAAAGGGCATTACCAGATATTCATAATGCCCATCCCTGGTGTTAAATGCCATCTTCCATTCGTCCCCCTCACGGATGAGAATCAGGTTATACGCACCCCGCAGGTCTAACTTAGTAAATACCCTTGCTCCCCGAAGCCTGTCAAAGAGCTCAGAGATTAGCGGCAAAGGATATTTATTTTTCACGGTGAT
This sequence comes from Oophaga sylvatica, assembly GCA_033576555.1. NCBI lineage: Eukaryota > Metazoa > Chordata > Amphibia > Anura > Dendrobatidae > Oophaga > Oophaga sylvatica. Next base: position 295,184,841 of record JARQOD010000004.1, on the reverse strand, counting down.
AGCGTTGAGACCCCTATAATCAATGCACGGACGTAATTATCCGTTCTTCTTCTGCACAAAGAAGAACCCCGCTCCCGCTGGTGACACCGACTTCCTAATGAATCCCCTTGCCAAGTTCTCCTGAATATATTGGGACATGGCCTCTGTCTCAGGAAGAGAGAGGGGATAAACCCTTCCTCTAGGAGGCTCAGCTCCAGGCAAGAGGTCGATAGGACAGTCATAGGGGCGATGAGGCGGAAGAGTCTCCGCAGCCTTCTTCGAGAAAACGTCGGCATAAGACCAATAGACCTTGGGAAGAGGAGAGAGGTCTATGGGTATCTCAGTGGTGTTGACCTGCACGCTGTCCCTAATGCATCTGTCTTTACATAAATTACCCCAACCCAGAATTCTCCCTGGAGACCACTCAATATGGGGAGAGTGGTGGCGGAGCCAGGGTAATCCCAACAAACATCATCTATACCCTCAGGGAGGATAAAAAATGATATATTCTCCTGATGGGAAGGAGACATAGACAAGGTGAGTGGGACAGACTGATGGGTGATTTGTGAGGGCAGAATTGCTCCGTTCAACACCCGTACCTATACTGGTTCAGCCAGCAACACCAAAGGCATGGTGTGGCGAGAAGCAAAGGAGGATGACATAAAATTCCCCTCTGCCCCAGAATCCACACACAGCTTGACGGGTAGGGTGGTAGAACCGTGGGTAATTATCCCCTTGAGGAGCACTTTAGGGGCAAAACTCATGGCGTCCAGTGACCCTGTTCCTACGGTTACTGGGCGCGACCATTTATTCAGCCGCTGTGGACATCGGTTGGCAAAATGTCCCTGCTGCTGGCAAATATAACAAATCGGGGATGGACGAGTGACCTGAGATTTAGATCCTGCAGGAGCAACCTCCTGAAGGTCGGGCGCCTGAACGGGCGACTCCAGAGAGGTGGTGAAGGTTGGAGCGAACCGAACCCTCTGCCTACACTGGGCACGTTCCAGCCTCCGCTCGTGGAAACGGAGGTCGACGTGGGTGGAAATAGCGATAAGCTTCTCCAGTGTGGCAGGAATCTCTCTGGTAGCCAAGGCGTCTTTCACATGACCCGCCAGTCCTCTCCAGAACACGGGAATGAGGACTTTATCTGGCCACTCTAATTCCGAGGCCAGAGTCCGAAATTGGACAGCAAACTGGCTGACCAAAGCCGAACCCTGGGTACTTGCCAGCAGTTTGAGCGCCGTATCGTGGGTGATCTGAGGTCCTAGAAAAACCTTTTTCAAAGCCTCCAGAAAATGAGAAGCACTCCGCACCACACGGTCGTCGCGCTCCCACAGCGGCGTTGCCCACTCCAACGCTCTGCCCGACAGAAGAGCTATCACAAAGCCCACTTGTGCCCGATCCGTGGGGAAACGTGCAGCCAGAAGCTCGAGGTGTATGGAGCACTGACTCACGAATCCCCGACATTGCTTGCTGTCACCAGCAAACTTGTCTGGAAGCGGGAGGTGGGACAATGTAGGGACAGAGGTGGCAGAGGACAAACTGGCTGCAGCTACGCTAGCAGCCTGAACAGCGACTGCGGTAACATCCACAGCTGAGGTTGTGCGCTCAAGAGCCGCCAACCTACCCTCCAGCTGCTGGATGTACAGCTGTAAACGCTGTTCATCCGCCATTTTACTAGCCAGACCCTGGCGCTAATATTATGTTAGGGTCTGCGGAACGCACCAAATATAAGATGTGGAGAGATGCATTCGCAGCCCGGGGTCCACCGTGCAGGCGGAGCCTGCTGCTAGTAAAATGGCGTAAGAAGCAAACTCTGTTATCCCGCAGAGTCGCCAACATAAACGCCGTAACGCGCTGTGGCAATAAGTGCGAACTCTGTTACTCCACAGAGCCGCTAGAAGGAGAGCCGCAGCGCTATATGGCGATGTGTGCGAACTCACTAAACACAACTGAGTCGTAAAGAAAACACGCTAGGGCGCTGTCTAGCGTTGAAAGCGAACCCTGTTACGTCACAGGGCCGCTGAGAAAAAGTGCTGTGTCCTGTCAGGCTCTCAGGTACACAGTTAAGTGCTAAGCGTACATAAAGCGTGATCATGTGCTAATGTCCTCGCGGGAGTCACCCGCAATCTATGGTGTCTGAACGCCAGACCCTGAATACGGCAATCAAAACTCCTCACCGGTTATGCCGGTAATCTAGGGCATCTAGGACGCCGACCCTGACCAGCTAGCACACCAAACTCCTCACCGATTAAGTCGGTATTCTAGTGGCTTATTTCAGCCGGGTCCCTAACCACACACACATGACCACACTGGCGCATAGCATACAATGGTTGATATTAGCGCATGGCGGCCCAGCCATGCTACCCTTTTATAGTAACAGCTACAGGACCTGCCAGAAACAAGGACCAATGAAGCTTGTTCCAGAACAACAGTAGTCACAGGACCTTCCTGGCAGACCAATAGGAGCTGCTGCAGTACCTGAGCATGTGACCCCTGATCTCCAATGAGAGATCTCACTCTGGGCATGCTCAGAAGGGAAAACGCAGGACTTTGTCCCAAAGACGTCTGCTCCAGCACTGGCTATAATAGCAGATCCAGGAAAGGCAGCAGCAAGTCACTGCACAGTACTGGAGTGGGCAAGATGCTTGGACCGACGTCTCTGCAGAGCAGGCTCCACTGTGGCCGGAGATGAATGGGAGACCGCAGCGGGGCTGGTTCGAGACTCCCCTTGTGCAGCAGCGGGAACTCGAACCCTAACATCTATCTATCTCATACCAAACCAAACTTTTACATGCCACTGTAAATATTATGATTACTGCAATGTATTAAGAGAATAACAATTTTCATAAATAAGCATTCCTATCATTTTAATAGAACACATAAAAATAAGACTCTTTGTAATATATTTTTGTCAGATAAATCTGCTTCTTTCACCTTCTGGATTTGTCTTTCACTCTCAATTCAGGGGTAAAATCTGTCTTGAGAGAATACAGATTTTTTCCCCATTATTAGGATAGGAGATGACAATAGGTGCTTTTAAAATCTTATAAAGGAGGGAGGCGGTACTAAGACTTAGACCAGTGTTTCCCAAACTCCAGTCCTCACGGACCCCACGGGTTATGTTTTGAGGATTTCCTTTGTATTGTGCAGATGGTGGAAGTATCATCATGGCATCAGGAATTCTCTCACCTGTGCAACACTATGGAAGTCCTGAAAACATGACCCGTGAGGTCCGTGAGGACTGGAGTTTGGGAAACACTGACCTAGACATTCTGCTGCAAATTCTCCTTAAAAGATAGTTATACTATAGTTTGCCATATCATTTTATGTGCACCAACTGCCATTTCCTATCTCAGTAAGGCCATGTTCACACATTCAGTATTTGGTCAGTATTTTACATCAGTATTTATAAGCCAAATCCTGGAGTGGAACAATCATTGGAAAATTATAATACAAACATGTCACTACTTCTGCATTTTTCACACACTCCTGGTTTTGGATTACAAATACTGATATAAAATACTGACCAAATATTGAACGTGTGAACATGGCCTAATGAGAAAATCTGTATTCACCGAAGACAGATTTTATTGATGAATTAATAATGAGGATGAGAAAGAAGCACATTATACATTTTACATCTAATAAGATATATTACCAAGTTTCTTGTTTTCACATAAACTATTGATTTATGAAAAAAAAATAAAACGTCAGTTACTTTATTATGCGTACTTACACTTCCACAAGAAAATTGTTATATTGCAAAAATCTGCAGTTTTCTAAATTATTCTATTAGCATTTTTTGCTGATAACCTACGATATGACCACACAATGTCTATATAGGAGCAAGCATCATAGAATTTACATTGCTCACTCCCGCACTGAAGACAATACCCAAGCAGGAGAAAGATGCAGCTTAGTTTAGCAAAACCCACAGGACAGACTTTAGGCAGATTGTGCCACGGGTTGTCAAAAAAAATTGCCAATAGAGTGAATTGCGGTAAATAAAAATTTTTTCTAGTGTCCTTCACTAAAATGAATATCTTGTGAAAGTGGGGTACATTATATAATTATTTAACTTTCAAAAATATTTTATAATCTACCATATTTTCGGACTATAAGACACCCTTTTTTCCCAAAAAATTTTGGGGAAAAACGGGGGTGCGTCTTACAGTCAGAATGTACTTACAATTAGTGTGGTGGCAGCAGGACTCGGGCGATTCTTGTGGTGGTCCGACGCTGCAGGGCGATGATCTCACTCTCATCCCAGGCTGATGTGCAGGTTTGGCGGTGCTCGGTGGTGCAGGGGCTCTGGCAACATTTTCTGAAAGCCTGGATCCCCTGCACTTCCATTGTCTTGATGCTTTGGCTTCCGGGAAAATGGCCGTCGGAAGCGGCGCATGCGCCGATTGAGATCTCGGCAATGGTGCTAAAACACCCCCTGTGACCCCACAAGTGCTGCCAATCCCCCCAGGGTAAGCTGAATTTGGACTGTAAGATGGACCCTCATTTGATGCATTAATTTTTTCCCCCATTTTCCTTATGAAAATTTTGAGCGCGTCTTATGGATTGTGCACCTTATAATCTGAAAAATACGGTAATTCCTATTAAATTCCAAGCTCTCTGCTTACTGTCTGGTCATAAACTGGAATATTTTATTCACATATGAATTACTATTCTTTCATAACTACTAGAGATGAGTGACTTTGCCTCCGGGAGGGTCGAGTCGGGTTTCGGACCACCCGACTTTACCAAAAGTCGAGCTGAACGAAATGGGCCGACTATCGGCAAAAGTCGGAGTTCCGACCGAAAACCGACCCCAATGCAAGTCAATGGGAATCTAAGTCGGCAGTAAGTGGTGGACAGTAAACACACCTACAGTGCCCATTTCAATGCCAACGACATCAATTCTTAATACTTAAGCTTGTCAACCTTAATTTACTTTACAATAATAGTAACGCATTGAAAACTGGGGGTTATTTGGATAAAGTTGTGGAGGGGGTATAGCCCAGTTAGGGAGGTGGAAAAACTGGCATATGTTGAGGTGTAGGCTGGACGTTCAGCAGCTGCAAATGGAGGACCTGAGTTTCATCAGGGTCAGAATCTGGCTCAGTAGACTGCGAGGGCAATGCATTGCTCTGGGTGAATGTACCAGCAGAATCATATAGCACTGGCTGTGCATCAGTGCACTCCATGTCATATTCATCTTGGACTGGGGAATTCAGGATTTCACTTGATAACTTAGGCATGGTATGTGAAAAGAGCTCCAGGGAGTAATCTGAAGTGTGACCTGCCGCATCCTTCTTTTTTGGTGGGGGTGAAGGACACAAGGAAAGGTGTTGTTCCTGACTAGGAGCCTGAAGATATACGGTACAGTATGAGGAGCGTACAGCTGTATACGGTGTAGGGGACAATTTAAATCTCTGTATTTATTTCCGGAGTCACACACAGACGCTCTCTCAGTATGGATTTCATTGTAATACAAACAGCAGATATACGGTACTTTATCAGAAGCGTACAGCTGTTTAGGGTGTAGGGAAAAATTTAAATCTCCGTATATATTTCCGGAGTCTTACACAGACTCTCACTCAGTATGGATTTGACCGTAATACCAGCAGATATAGGGTACAGTATGAGGAGCGTACAGCTGTATACGGTGTAGGGGACAATTTAAATCTCTGTATTTATTTCCAGAGTCACACACAGACGCTCTCTCAGTATGGATTTCATTGTAATACAAACAGCAGATATACGGTACTTTATCAGGAGCGTACAGCTGTATACAGTGTAGTGGAAAATTTAAATCTCCGTATTTATTTCCGGAGTCACACACAGATAGTCAGCATGTATTTGTCCGTGATACCAGCCGGTACACGGTAGTGTGTGAGGAGCGTACAGCTCTATATGATGTGGGAAAAATGAACGGTCGGTAACTGTGCAGAAAAAAAGAATAAAAGTATTAGTGCTGTGTAAAAAACAGTCTGCACAGCAGTGTACACACAGCAATACAGCTGTCAGGCAGCCTAATAACCAGCGCTGCTGCACACAAGAAAATCGTCCCCTGTCACTGCACACTAACTGTACAGCACAATTGTTATCAGCACAAGCACATAAGAACTTCTTATATCTTTACACCCTATCTCTCTCCCTACTGATAAACAGCAACCTCTCCCTACTGTTAAGATTGGCAGAAGTAAAATGGAGGTCGGTGGTCAGGGCTATTATAGATACTATGACGCCTCCCAAATCAAGCCAATCACTGCAATGCCCTTCTCTACGATGGGGGTGGATGCTGCACATGCCATCTCGTTGCCTACAGTGTACGTCCTTGCTCATTGGCTGAAAAAAAACACCTGCAAGCACTCTGGGAAATCCGACTTTGGCGCTCGTTTTGCCGACTGCAAGGCCGACTTCACGCTATGGCCGGGTTTCGGTCGGCGAAACCCGACTTTGCCAAAAGTCGGTGACTTATGAATCTGGCCGACCTGTTTAGCTCAACTCTAATAATTAATGATTTTCTATTCAGAACCGAGGATGGCCCATAAGTTTCTGCCCAAAGCTCTGAATGGATTGGCGACACCGCCACTGGGTTCCGCTGGATTTTATCTGTGAATAGACACTAAATATGCCTATGTATGTAATTCCTGTTAGCTATGCTTTATAACTTAATAATGCAGAGTGCTACAGGTGGCAGCCGGGCACAGGCATTGCATTCTGTTATTATAGATCATTTTCCAGATTCAATACCTCAGAGCCTTGCTGTGACTTATTGTGCCACGGTGTCTCCCTGTGCTTGAGTCAGACAAAAGAGTTCAGTTTGGCTGTAGCTGCACACGACTTCACACCCTTGTGTTAACAGCTTCAAAGAGCTTCTTCCTGGCTTTTAATTAAAGAAAAACAAGGCATTGATTTTTATGGCCTTGGGGAATGCATGCCAAGGGAGGGGGATTAGTGGTGTGAAGAAAGTATTTTTGGACCAAATTTATCTTGATGGGGAATTTAATCAGAAATCAGAATGATGTAATTTTCCCATATCTCATAGGTGCTCCGCAAATTTTTGACTTTCCAGCATCTGATTTGTCAAGGCTGGCGTGATATCATCTGAGTGGCGTGACACACAGATGATGTTGTGAAGTCCCTGGCTAATGGAAAGACATGTCGGGGTTGCCAGAAAATTAGAGTTTTGCAGGTCTCCCATCTACTTGCCAGGAGCCACTGACCTGGATGCTGGATCACAGTTCCCCAAATCAATCTGTTCATCTACTAATATGAGTGATTACAATCTGTGTTCCAATGTGAAATATGTTGATGCTATCATATTACTAATAAGACTTGTTTAAGAAAAAACACTTAGTAAAGCCTAATTTATTTTAACAAATATCTTTGCTCATTTATGTCAGGTAAGTTACAGTAATTTTGGCAAAATATATCATTTTTGTGTGTAATGTGATTTATAATGAAACTTTTATTACAGACTTGGCTATAAAGCCATATGGAGTTATCAAACATAAACTAAAATATAAATGTGGTTATTTGCCAATTAGAAGCCCTGCAACTGCTGTTGCCTAGTAACAAACCCAGCATCTGCGGCAATCTGTCTCCAACCAAAATGGAATAATTACAAAGGCAGGTCCTTTAAACAAGGAGTATGACCCAGAACTGATAAGGTTACTATAATAATGTGTCGCACGCCCATTTATCCTACTTTCTCCTGCCCTGTTCCTTATATTGTAATGATTTATTACTCATTTGCAGTAAGTTGTGAGGTTGAGTGGTTTTACTAGTACTGACCCAATGGAATAAGTGTCAAAACATCTTTTTCTTTCTTTAGACAAAAATCTTAAAATTTTTTGCATCTGTTTATGATGCTATTGCAAGATGATAATATTATTAATTTTTATTTATTTAGCGTCAACATAGCAATTTACAATACATGTGTAATACCCCACCGTTTAGGAAAGGAACAGTTAGGTCTTCTCACCAAGGCAGGTAGCCATGAGAATAGTTTGGTGGGTGCAGTTATATATATAAAAGTTATAGCAAGAATAATTATAGTCAGAGTCATAATTTCAGAGTTCAGTATGGAATCTAGAAGAGAAGTTCAGTGAGCATCAGCACAAGAACAGCTTAAGCATAAAAATGGGGGAATTTATTCACCTGTTCCACCAGACTGTTATGGAGCAGCTAGTTGGAAGAGAGTGTGAGTGAACCTTTACGACGCATGCCTACTACTGGGGAGGAGTGACACCCTGATTCTCTCATGCACACTGGTCTACTACCATTACAAGCGTGCCTAGAATGCAGGGAGGACTCAGCCAGAAGGAAGTTACTCATAGCAACTATGTGGAGAACGTTGGCTAACACAACTCGCACATAATGAAGGTGTACTGAGGCTGGGGCATGGAGACCAATAATGGAATGCAGCCTTGGAAGGGTGGAAGATATTTCCACAGTATCAGTATTGGACAACAAATTTAGACACTGGAAGGACTTGATGTCATGCACTCCTCATATGCACCCAGTTCTCTACAATCTGCTGTCTATGAATTGGGACTGTTTTGTAATATACACGTGTTTCCATTGTACCATTTATGGCGTCCTCCTTGCTGTGTTCAAAGTAAAAGTTAACCTGTTTCTTAGTTAACCTGACTCCTGACTACCCCCTGACTCTTCTGTGCTCCCTCAGAACCTACATCATGGAGAACACCATAACCATCGTACTTAGAGGGAAGATTAAAACAGCGGTGTTTATCCCCTACACACCAACGACTGTGTGCCTCCTTATTACAGTGCCTCTGAAACATCAGGCACCAGGCACGGCCACTGACAACCATGCAACAGTCAGCGAGAATCCGACCCATGCCCAGCGCACTGGAGGACTACACACTGTGCTCTGATGTGTTGCACATGTGCAAATATCAGATTTTACAAAGCAAAGCATAAATCATCAACTATAGTTTTCTATTATTGTAATTCTTTAATGCCAGTGCCACAAAAGATTGTTTACCCTAGTTCACACTAACATTCTATAATGTGGCTTTCACCTGTGGCACACAAAATGCTTCCTTGTCCATCTTAGTAAATTATTTAATTCCTCATAAAATATCAATGGAGGAGTAGAATTAACATTTTGCCTTTCTTCTTTTATGTGTCCCATAAATGCGTGAATGAGTAGGCAACTGGATTTTAACCCTTTTGCCATGAAAGTTCTTGTCTCAAATGCCTAATGTATCAATAGAGCTCCATTTACTCTAGCCAGTACGTGTGTGAATATATTTTTTACTGTATGAGTCATGTAATGAAGACTGCTACACTTTTGTATACAATGGAACACTACAACAAATGTATAATGCATTAAGAATACTGATCTGCATTGGGCTAGTAAGTAGTAGCCAATAAACCTGTCTGACAACAGCAGATTTTGGTTTAGGAACAGTAGTCTACATACAGTTAGACATATTTAAAGGTAACTTGACAGCTGAAACAACACTTTTTAACTAATCATGTGGCTGCATCTGCTTTTTAATGCTGATTACAGGCAACTCCATTGTGTGGGGAAAGTAATGCTATATAATTTTTCAAATCGTCTTTTGCCCCATATCCAAACGACTTTGACTGGTCAAAAAAGAGTGTCCCTTCTGCAAAGAGCACACTTACTGAGTCATGATTGTGATCAGTGATCTGGCCTCACTCTCTACTCCCTGAAGTTTGCACTCTGTTATTGTTTGTGAACACTGGAACATTGGGTATTCACAGTGTGACCTCAAGCCTATGGCATGTAGGTACTGGCCCACTGTGTACGCCCAAAGCTGCAGCATTCAGAAGCAGCCGCAGATACTAGTTCTTAGAAGAGAGAGGCCGAATAAGAGACCAGTTATCGCATGGTATTGGCAAACAGGGCAGGACTGGTTCATCCATAGTGCATGCTATTGGCAAACGGGATGTTAGGGTTCGAGTTCCCACTCCTTCACAGGGGGAATCTCGAGCTGTTCCCGCTGCGGTCTCCATCCGTCTTCGGCAGCAGTGGTTCCTGCTCAGCAGAGATGTCGGTCCCAGAGTCTTGCCCGGCCCAGTACTGTGCAGAGACTTGCTGCTGCAACCAGTGTTGGAGCAGGCAGTTTTGGGACTAAGTCCTTTGTTGCTTCATCTGAGCATGCCTAGGGCAAGATCTCCCATTGGAGATCAGGGGTCACATGCTCAGATACAGCTGCCACTCCTATTGGTCCTTCAGGAAGGTCCTGTGGCTGTTGATGTTTTGAAGCAGCTTCCCATTGGTCCTTTCTGGAAGGTCTTTTAATCGTGGCTGCTATAAAAGGCTGTCCTTACTGCATGGCCGTGCGCTAGTATCAAATCTGTTACGTGCTTGCGCCAGTGTGGTCATGTATGCGTGTGGTTAGGTCTGGCTGAAATAAGCCCCTAGAATACCGGCACCTCCGGTGAGGAGATTGTATGCACGTGTTCAGGGCTCGGCTGAAAATGCCATTAGAATTCCGGCTACTCCGGTGAGGAGATTATTGCTTGGGTTCTGATTGCTTGACCACAGACTGCAATCCGCTTAGCAGTCATCTGTGTTCCCTGTGAGTCCAACAGTACACAGTCTTTGTTTCAGCGGCACTGTGAATTAACAGAGTCCGCTTATATCGCCATATAGTGCTACGGCGTTTACATCTGCGACTCTGCGGGATAACAGAGTTCGCTCATACTGCCTATTTACGCCATCTTACTAGCAGCAGGCTCGGCCTGCACGGTGGACCCCGGGCTGCGAACGCACCTCTCCTTAATATCTATTAGGTGCGTTCCGCAGGCCCCTAACATAATACTAGCACCAGGGTCTGGCTAGTAAAATGGCGGATGACCAGCATCTACCGCAGTACATCCAGCAGCTGGAGGGTAGGTTGGCGGCTCTTGAGCGCACAACCTCAGCAGTGGATGTTACTGCAGTCGCTGTTCAGGCTGCTAGCGTGGCTGCAGCCAGTTTGTCCTCTGCCACCTCTGCCCCTACATTATCCCACCTCCCGCTTCCTGACAAGTTTGCCAGTGACAGCAAGCAATGTCGGGGATTCGTGAGTCAGTGCTCTATACAGCTCGAGCTTCTGGCTGCACATTTACCCACGGATTGGGCACAAGTGGGTTTTGTACTGTCTCTACTCTTGGGCAGAGTGTTGGAGTGGGCAACGCCGCTATGGGAGCGCTACGATCGTGTGGTGCGGAGTGCTCCTCGTTTCCTGGAGGCTCTTAAAAAGGTCTTTTTAGGACCTCAGGTCACCCACGATACAGCGCTCCAACTGCTGGTTTTGGCACAGGGTTCGTCTTTGGTCAGTCAGTTTTCCGTCCAGTTTCAGACTCTGGCCTCAGAGCTAGACTGGTCGGATAAAGTTCTCATTACAGTCTACTGGCGAGGACTAGCTGACCATATTAAAGATGCTTTGGCTACCAGGGAGATTCCAGCCACACTGGAGAAGCTTATCTCCATATCTACCCGCATCGACCTCCTTTTTCACGAGCGGAGGTTGGAGCGGGCCCAGTGTAGGCAGAGGATTCGGTTGGCTCCCACCTTTGCCAAACCTCTCGAATCCCCCGATCCGGTGTCCGAACCCCAAAAGGCCACAGAGGTTCCTCGTGCAGGACCTAAGTCTCGGGCCGTCCGAGTATCCGTAGTCTGTAACCTTTGTCAGCAGACAGGACACTATGCTAACAGATGTCCACAGCGATCAGGGAAGCGATCGCGTCTAGTGGTCCTGGGAGGAGGTTCACTAGAGACAGCGGCATTTTCCTCCAAGATGACATTTAAAGGGACAGTCACTGTAGACTCTTCCACACTTACAGTCGAGCTTTGTGTGTACTCAGGAGCAGAGGGGAATTTCATGTCATCTACCTTTGCTCATCGCCACGCAATACATCTGGTAGCGCTCGACAAACCAGTGACTGTCCGGGTAATGAATGGGTTGACATTGCCCTCGCCAATTACACATCAGACTGTCCCTCTTACTTTGTGTGTACCCCCTTCCCATCAGGAAATTATTTCCCTTCTCGTCCTTCCCGAGGGAATAGTCAAAATTCTACTGGGAGTACCCTGGCTCCGTTCTCACTCCCCTCATATTGAGTGGGCCTCCGGTAGGATACTGGGTTGGAGTGAGTCATGTAAGGACAGATGTGTCAGGGATAGAGTTGAGCATTCTGATACCGCAAGTATCGGGTACCGGCCAATATTCGCTGTATCGGAATTCCGATACTTAGTTCCGATATTTTTCATATATCGTATACCGGAATCGGAAGTTCCCATAATTCTTTGAGAGGCAATGTGATTTTAGACAGCCAATGAGGAATCCTACGAAGTGTGGGCACATCCTGTAATGCTGCGGTCATGTTAACTAATGGCATGGCTGTGATTGGATGCTGAAATGATGTCAGAATGCACTATAAAAGGCGCCGCCGCCATTTTACCGTCACTGTGCTCTGAATTAAGTTAGGGACAGGACGCTGCTCTGCTGACTCTGAGGGACAGTTAGAGATAGCGTTTTTGTGAATTGTTCTGTAGGCAGGCTATTTGAGAAACCGCTCTGTAAATCATCCTTTTTCCTTGCAGTGTTGTTTTCACAGCTCTGTGCAAGGTGTGTGTGTGAGTGCAGATGACGCTGCAGTTTGCTCTGCATCCAACGCTGTTGTAAGTCATCTGCACGTGTCACTCACTGACTTTTTTTTATTTTGTGGAATTGGTGCTGCTCCATTCAATTGAAATTAACAGTGATCTATTAGTGTGACGTGCTTCCATCCGTATCCAATACATTTTTTGCAAACACTATAGAAGTACACAAAGGGGCCTTTCACAGCTAGTGAACAGTTGTGTGCAGTGTTCACTGTAGTCTGAGGTTTTCATTTTTGGAGTGCAGATCACGCTCCAGTTAGTTCTTCAACCACTGCTGGTTGTAGTCTGCTGAGCGTGTGCGACTGCCTCATCCTTGACATTTTTCTCAAATTGGTGCTGCTCCATTCTATTTCAAATAACTCAAATCAGTGTGACGCGCTTCCATCCGTATACAATACATTGGTTGCAAACAGTCTAGAAGTACACAAAGGGGCCTTTCACAGCTAGTGAACAGTTGTGTGCAGTGTTCACTGTAGTCTGAGGTTTTCATTCTTGGAGTGCAGATCATGCTCCAGTTAGTTCTTCAACCACTGCTGGTTGTAGTCTGCTGAGCGTGTGCCACTGCCTCATCCTTGACATTTTTCTCAAATTGGTGCTGCTCCATTCTATTTCAAATAACTCAAATCTATTAGTGTGACGCGCTTCCATCCGTATACAATACATTGGTTGCAAACAGTCTAGAAGTACACAAAGGGGCCTTTCACAGCTAGTGAACAGTTGTGTGCAGTGTTCACTGTAGTCTGAGGTTTTCATTTTTGGAGTGCAGATCACGCTCCAGTTAGTTCTTCAACCACTGCTGGTTGTAGTCTGCTGAGCGTGTGCCACTGCCTCATCCTTGACATTTTTCTCAAATTGGTGCTGCTCCATTCTATTTCAAATAACTCAAATCTATTAGTGTGACGCGCTTCCATCCGTATACAATACATTGGTTGCAAACAGTCTAGAAGTACACAAAGGGGCCTTTCACAGCTAGTGAACAGTTGTGTGCAGTGTTCACTGTAGTCTGAGGTTTTCATTTTTGGAGTGGGCACGTATCTGACATTTTCATGGGCTGTCATTCATTAAATAAATCTATAGGTGAGGCTTCTCGTTCAATACTTCAAAATAAGTACACAAAGGGCCTTCCATAGTGAACTGTGGCAGGTCCGTATCTGAGTTTTTTTTTGATGGATCGCTCCGTTAGTTTTTCACACGGTTGTTCTGGGGTGTGCATGCTACTCTTTTCTCAAATTGTGCTGCTTCTTTTCAAATAATATATTGTGACCTCCTGTAAACATGGTTGAATTAGAGAACAAAGGCTTCCAGCTGTGAACGTTGTGTGCGTGTTCACTTAGTGATTTTATTTGGAGTCATCAGCTCGTTTCTTCACATCTGTTGTTCTGAGCGGGCCTCCTATCTTGATTTCTATTGGTGGCATTCATTAAAAAAAAATTAGTGGACTGCTCCATTACAATAATTGTCAACATTAGAATCACAAGGGCCTTTCAGAGACAGTGTTGCATGTCCTGTGTCTGGGTTCATTTGTGCAGATCACGCTCCATAGTTTCACAGGTTGTATTGTAGGTGTGCACTGCTCATCTGATTTTTCATTGGTGGTCCATTTTCAATATAAATCTTTAGTGTGACGTTCATTATAAAATTTAAGTTGAGACAAAGGCCTTTCACGCTTGACGTGTGCAGTTCTGTAGTTGGTTTATTTGAGGCAGATAGTCAGTTAGTTTCACAGGGTTGAGCTGTGGTTGCAGCTCCCTGCATTTTTATGGTGCTCATTCTATTCAAATAATCAAATCATTGTGGAGGCTTCACATACAATACATGGTTAAACATAGAGTACACAAAGGGCTTCACGCTATAAATTGTGTGCAGGTCATGTTGAGTTTTTTTTTAGTGATCGCTCGTGCTTCAATGGTTATTGTGGCGTGTCCCTGCCTCCTGACTTTTTCAAATTGGGGCCATCTATTCAATAACTCAAATCTTTGTGTCGCTCCTCGTTACATATGGTCAAACATTGATAACAAGGCTTCCAGCTATGAAGTTGTGTGCAGTGTCACGTATCTGAGGTTTCTTTGGAGTGCGATCCGCTCATTTTTACACTGCGGTTGAGTCTGCACGTGTCACTCTACTGACATTTTTCTCAAATTGGTGTGCTCCATTCTATTCATAACAATCTTTAGTTGACGGCTTCATCCTATCAATACATTTGCAAACAGCTAGAATACACAAAGGGCTTCACAGCTAGTGAACAGTTGTGTGCAGTTTCCTGTGTCTGAGGTTTTCATTTTGAGTGCAGATCACGCTCCAGTTAGTTCTTCAACACTGTGGTGTAGTCTGTGAGCGTGTGCCACTGCCTCATCCTGACATTTTTCTAAATTGGTGCTGCTCCATTCTATTTCAAATAACTCAAATCTATTAGTGTGACGCGCTTCCATCCGTATACAATACATTGGTTGCAAACAGTCTAGAAGTACACAAAGGGGCCTTTCACAGCTAGTGAACAGTTGTGTGCAGTGTTCACTGTAGTCTGAGGTTTTCATTTTGGAGTGCAGATCACGCTCCAGTTAGTTCTTCAAACATGCTGGTTGTAGTCTGTTGAGCGTGTGCCACTGCCTCATCCTTGACATTTTTCTCAAAATTGGTGCTGCTCTCATTCTATTTCAAATAACTCAAATCTATTAGTGTGACGCGCTTCCATCCGTATACAATACATTGGTTGCAAACAGTCTAGAAGTACACAAAGGGGCCTTTCACAGCTAGTGAACAGTTGTGTGCAGTGTTCACTGTAGTCTGAGGTTTTCATTTTTGGAGTGCAGATCACGCTCCAGTTAGTTCTTCAAACACTGCTGGTTGTAGTCTGCTGAGCGTGTGCACTGCCTCATCCTTGACATTTTTCTCAAATTGGTGCTGCTCCATTCTATTTCAAATAACTCAAATCTATTAGTGTGACGCGCTTCCATCCGTATACAATACATTGGTTGCAAAACAGTCTAGAAGTACACAAAGGGGCCTTTCACAGCTAGTGAACAGTTGTGTGCAGTGTTCACTGTAGTCTGAGGTTTTCATTTTTGGAGTGCAGATCAGTACAGTTAGTGTCTTCAACAATGTGGTTGTAGTCTGTTGGGTGTGCACTGCTCATCCTTGCTTTTTCTAATTGTGTCATCTCATTATTTCAAATACTCAAATCTTTAGTGTGACGCCTTCCATCCTGATTATTAACATTGGTCTGCACATCTAGAGTACAAAGGGACCTTTCAAGCTAGTGAACAGTTGTGTGCTGTTCACTGAGCTTCAGTTTTACATTATGGTTGCAAACAGTCTTAGTTCTTACACAATGGGGCTTTCAGTGTGAACGTGTGTGCCATGCTCATCTGTAATTTTGTTCTAATTTGGATGCTAATTCATTTCAATTATCTCAATTATATGTGTGAGTTCCATCGTATACTGTACATTGCTCAATACATTTTTCGAGTAACTTGGGGCCTTTCCATATGTAAAGTTTGCAGTGTTCATGTGTTGGGTTTTCTTTTTGGATAGTGCTAGTTGCAAACAGTCTGAAGTTACACAAGGGGCCTTTCAGCAGTAGTGAACAGTTGTTGCATGTTTCATTAGTCTGGGTTTTCATTTTTGGAGTTGCAAATCACGCTCCATTAGTTTCAACCATGCTGTTGTACTTCTTGGTGTGTAACATGCCTGCATCCTTGACATTTTTCAAATTGGTTGCTCCATTTATTTCAAATAACTTCATCTATTAGTCGTGAGGTTTTCATCCGTATCACAAACTTGGTTTCAAACATGTGTGAGTACCAAAGGGGCCTTTCACAGCTAGTGAACATTTGTGTCAAGTGTTACTGTGCGATTTTTCATTTTTGAGTGCAGATCAGCTCAGTTTTCTTAATCATGTGTTTGGTTGCTGAAGTCACTGACCATCCTTGACATTTTACTCAAAATTGGTGTGCTTTCATCTATTCAATAATTCAATTATTGGTGGACGCGCTTCCATTCCGTTCAATACATTGGTTGCAAACGTTAGAAGTACACAAAGGGCCTTTTCACAAGTAGGAACTGTGTTGCAGTGTTTCATGTAGTCGAGTTTTCATTTTTGGAGTGCAGATCACGCTCAGTTAGTTCTTCAACAATGCTAGGTTGTAGGTCTGTGAGCGTGTGCCACTGCTCATCTTGCATTTTTTTCAATTTGGTGCTGCTCCATTATTTCAAAACTCAAATTATTAGTGTGAGCGCCTTCCATCCGTATACAATTACATTGGTTGCAAACAGTCTAGAAGTACACAAAGGGCCTTTAAGCTAGTGAACAGTTGTGTGCAGTGTTCACTGTAGTCTGAGTTTTCATTTTTGGAGTGCAGATCCGCTCCAGTTAGTTCTTCAAACATGTGGTTAGAGTCTGTTGAGCGTGTGCCACTGCCTCATCCTTACATTTTTCTCAAATTGGTGCTGTATCTCTATTTCAAATAACTCAAATCTTATTGTTGCCGTTCCATCGTTATCAATACATTGGTTGCAAACAGTATTAGAAGTACAAAGGGCCTTTCACAGCTATGTGAAACAGTTGTGTAGTCAGGTGCCTGTAGTCTGAGGTTTTCATTTTTGGAGTTCAGATCACGTCAGTTAGTTCTTCAACACGCTGGTTGTAGTCTGCTGAGGTGTGTCACTGCCTATCCTTGACATTTTTCTCAATTGTGCTGCTTCCATTGCTATTTCAAATAACTCAAATCTATTATGTGACGCGCTTCCATCCGTATACAATACATTGGTTGCAAACAGTCTAGAAGTACACAAAGGGGCCTTTACAGCTAGTGAACAGTTGTGTGCGTGTTCACTGTAGTTTGAGGTTTTCATTTTTGGAGTGCAGATCACGCTCCATTTAGTTCTACAACCACTGCTGGTTGTAGTCTGCTGAGCGTGTGCCACTGCCTCATCCTTGACATTTTTCTCAAATTGGTGCTGCTCCATTCTATTTCAAATAACTCAAATCTATTAGTGTGACGCGCTTCATCCGTATACAATACATTGGTTGCAAACAGTCTAGAAGTACACAAAGGGGCCTTTCACAGCTAGTGAACAGTTGTGTGCAGTGTTCACTGTAGTCTGAGGTTTTCATTCTTGGAGTGCAGATCACACTCCAGTTAGTTCTTCAACCACTGCTGGTTGTAGTCTGCTGATCGTGTGCCACTGCCTCATCCTTGACATTTTTCTCAAATTGGTGCTGCTCCATTCTATTTCAAATAACTCAAATCTATTAGTGTGACGCGCTTCCATCCGTATACAATACATTGGTTACAAACAGTCTAGAAGTACACAAAGGGCCTTTCACAGCTAGTGAACAGTTGTGTGCAGTGTTCACTGTAGTTTGAGGTTTTCATTTTTGGAGTGCAGATCACGCTCCAGTTAGTTCTACAACCACTGCTGGTTGTAGTCTGCTGAGCGTGTGCCACTGCCTCATCCTTGACATTTTTCTCAAATTGGTGCTGCTCCATTCTATTTCAAATAACTCAAATCTATTAGTGTGACGCGCTTCATCCGTATACAATACATTGGTTGCAAACAGTCTAGAAGTACACAAAGGGGCCTTTCACAGCTAGTGAACAGTTGTGTGCAGTGTTCACTGTAGTCTGAGCTTTTCATTCTTGGAGTGCAGATCACACTCCAGTTAGTTCTTCAACCACTGCTGGTTGTAGTCTGCTGAGCGTGTGCCACTGCCTCATCCTTGACATTTTTCTCAAATTGGTGCTGCTCCATTCTATTTCAAATAACTCAAATCTATTAGTGTGACGCGCTTCCATCCGTATACAATACATTGGTTGCAAACAGTCTAGAAGTACACAAAGGGGCCTTTCACAGCTAGTGAACAGTTGTGTGCAGTGTTCACTGTAGTCTGAGGTTTTCATTTTTGGAGTGCAGATCACGCTCCAGTTAGTTCTTCAAACAATGCTGGTTGTAGTCTGCTGAGCGTGTGCCACTGCCTCATCCTTGACATTTTTCTCAAATTGGTGCTGCTCCATTCTATTTCAAATAACTCAAATCTATTAGTGTGACGTGCTTCCATCCGTATACAATACATTGGTTGCAAACAGTCTAGAAGTACACAAAGGGGCCTTTCACAGCTAGTGAACAGTTGTGTGCAGTGTTCACTGTAGTCTGAGGTTTTCATTTTTGGAGTGCAGATCACGCTCCAGTTAGTTCTTCAAACAATGCTGGTTGTAGTCTGTTGAGCGTGTGCCACTGCCTCATCCTTGACATTTTTCTCAAATTGGTGCTGCTCCATTCTATTTCAAATAACTCAAATCTATTAGTGTGACGCGCTTCCATCCGTATACAATACATTGGTTACAAACAGTCTAGAAGTACACAAAGGGGCCTTTCACAGCTAGTGAACAGTTGTGTGCAGTGTTCACTGTAGTTTGAGGTTTTCATTTTTGGAGTGCAGATCACGCTCCAGTTAGTTCTACAACCACTGCTGGTTGTAGTCTGCTGAGCGTGTGCCACTGCCTCATCCTTGACATTTTTCTCAAATTGGTGCTGCTCCATTCTATTTCAAATAACTCAAATCTATTAGTGTGACGCGCTTCATCCGTATACAATACATTGGTTGCAAACAGTCTAGAAGTACACAAAGGGGCCTTTCACAGCTAGTGAACAGTTGTGTGCAGTGTTCACTGTAGTCTGAGGTTTTCATTCTTGGAGTGCAGATCACACTCCAGTTAGTTCTTCAACCACTGCTGGTTGTAGTCTGCTGAGCGTGTGCCACTGCCTCATCCTTGACATTTTTCTCAAATTGGTGCTGCTCCATTCTATTTCAAATAACTCAAATCTATTAGTGTGACGCGCTTCCATCCGTATACAATACATTGGTTACAAACAGTCTAGAAGTACACAAAGGGGCCTTTCACAGCTAGTGAACAGTTGTGTGCAGTGTTCACTGTAGTTTGAGGTTTTCATTTTTGGAGTGCAGATCACGCTCCAGTTAGTTCTTCAACCACTGCTGGTTGTAGTCTGCTGAGCGTGTGCCACTGCCTCATCCTTGACATTTTTCTCAAATTGGTGCTGCTCCAGGAAGGATTGATTTAAATCACGCCGATTTAAATCAACGATTTAAATCATGATTTAAATCAAATGATTTTTTTCTATTTAAATCAGATCGATTTAAATCGTGATTTTAATCATGATTTAAATCACTGATTTAAATCAAAAGATTTTTTTAATATAAATCACGATTAAAATCTAAAACTTTCAATCATTGTTCAATTAACTCCACACTTCTAGCTTGGTTTCACTTTCTGTAGCTTGGTTTCAGTTTCTTTTTCCATTCAGTTGACATGCCCAAACTTGTTGGATAGTCAGTCAGCAGTACTTGGCTGTAGTAACAATCAAACTTCAGAAGTGATCTGCGTGAACCATGGCAGGTCGTAAGAGAGACCCTATTTGGGTTCATTTTGTTGAGATGCCAGCAGAGCTTGGAAAGAAAGGTGGGAGAGCAAAGTGCAAATACTGTCAAAAGGATATCCAAGGACTTGTTTGCCGTTTGAAATCACATTATGAAAACTGCAACCACAAGGGAAATGAAGATGTTGATAGTGATACAACTAATGTCAATGAACCCCCACAGCTTCTTATGCACCAGGACCCTAGCACTAGTGGTAAGTCTGGCAATTACAACCTATTTTAACAGACGTTTTACTGGGATGGTTAAAGTCTATGAAAAGAAAAATTTCTAGCACTAGTTCTGGAGTATAGAATTTAAATTTATGTTAAGGCAATATTTCACAGAAGATTAACGTTAAGTAAAAATAAAAGAGTGTGTATACGCCTATTTTTTTTTATTGTAGGCTACAATTCACTTTTGAAGTCTGCCAAATTGACCATTTTTTTGAAAAAACATTTTTAAAACTTTTGTGACATAATTTTTTTCAGTTGCTCTGATATTACTAGTATTACAGCAACTTCACTGGAAACTTGAGTAGCATAACTTTTGAGACAGCCCTTATAGGACGAGGACCATTACATTGTTCAAAAAGTTTGTTTCAAAATATTTTCGTTATATTTCTTCAAATACGCAGTCGAATTATATTTTTAATTACTGTGCTTTCAGGGTCAAATATGGCTTGTGCTGCACGTGACAATCAATATCTGGGTACAACTTCAACAAAGCAGCCTAACAAAAAACTGCGTGCAAAGTGTAGAAAAATTCCTCTTAAAGACTACGACGAGCCAGAAAGAACATTTTGATGAATTAATTGCTAAATTCATATTTGCAACCAATTCTTCTTTTCGACTAGTTCAACACCCATTGTTTGTACAAATGATGGAAGGAATAAGACCAGGCTACAAACCACCAAGTAGATTTGATATCTCAGGAAAACATCTTCAGGCTGTATACGACAAAGAAAGAGCGGCTTGTACAAAATATTTGAAAGACAAAGTTGTTAACATGAGCTTGGATGGTTGGAGCAACATCCACAACGACCCCATAATTTGCACTTGTGTCACAACAGAAGATGGTGAAACTTACCTTACAGACACAATCGACACATCTGGAAATTCACAAACTGCTGAATATTTACTTGAAATTGCTAAGAACTCAATTCACCAATGCCAAGAACAGTTTGGATGTAAAGTAAGGAGCTTAGTTACTGATAACGCAAGCAATGTGGCAAAAATGCGAGCGGAACTGGCACATGAGGATGACACAAATGTCATTACATACGGTTCTGCCCATTTGTTGCATCTTTTGGCAAAAGACCTGCATATTTCGGGTGTCAAGGAACATGTTGTAGAAATTGTTAAATATTTCCGCAATAATCATTTTGCACATGCAACCTACAAGGAAATGGGAGGACTGAAGTTGGTTCTACCACAAGATGTTAGATGGAATACCTTGGCTGAATGCTTGGAACTGTTTATTAACAACTGGTCAAAATTAGTGTCCATTTGCGAAACACATCGGGATAAAATTGATGCTAATATACGAAGCAAAGTATTAAATCTTGGTGTGAAGAGAAATGCCGAGGACCTTTTGGAAAGGTTAAAGCCAATATCTATTGCGTTGGATAAAATGCAGAAAGATACTGCAACCATAGCTGATGCCACAGAAGTTTGGAAAGATTTAGAAGGTTCGCTAGATCGTTTGAACCTCTCAAACAATGTAAAGGTTGCAATACACCACCGCAAGGACCAAGCATTAAAAGAAGAACACTATTTAGCCAATATCTTGCATCCCATCTACAGAGGGAAAAAACTATCTGAGGCGGAAATCAACTCTGCAATGGAGTGGCTCGCCAATACTAACCATGACATTGTGGCAACTGTGCTGAAATTGAAGTGTGAATCTGCACCATTTCAAAAATACATGTTTGCAGATAACGTCGTTAATGAACTAAAACCACTGGACTGGTGGAAGTCGCAATCACTTGTTCTTCCAGCTAAGATAATAAATGTAGCTACTCAGCTACTGACTGCATCGGCTTCATCGGCAGGAGTAGAGAGATTGTTTTCTTCATTTGGTTTTGTGCACACAACAGTCCGAAACCGCTTAGGAACTGCTAAAGCAGGACAACTAGTTTTCCTATTAAAAGTCCTAAATAAACAGTAGGCTTAAAGGACTGATGTATTCACTGAAGATGTTTGCTTACTTCAAACGTTAGAGATAGGCTATTGTTAAAAAGTACTTACTCTCTGTAGTTCAATTCTGATTGTTTAATAGTGCAAATAAAAATTATTAGGTTTCATAATCAACTGTTTTAATATTTTTATTTGTGTAAAATAATTTGATTTGCAAAAAGACAAAGTTTTGCTTGTGTACAACTTGATTAAAAATCCTATTTAAATCAAAAAAATCCGATTTAAATCAAAAAAATCCGATTTAAATAAAAAAAATCCGATTTTTTTGATTTTTTAAAAAAAATCATGATTTTTATCCACCCTGGCTGCTCCATTCTATTTCAAATAACTCAAATCTATTAGTGTGACGCGCTTCATCCGTATACAATACATTGGTTGCAAACAGTCTAGAAGTACACAAAGGGGCCTTTCACAGCTAGTGAACAGTTGTGTGCAGTGTTCACTGTAGTCTGAGGTTTTCATTCTTGGAGTGCAGATCACACTCCAGTTAGTTCTTCAACCACTGCTGGTTGTAGTCTCCTGAGCGTGTGCCACTGCCTCATCCTTGACATTTTTCTCAAATTGGTGCTGCTCCATTCTATTTCAAATAACTCAAATCTATTAGTGTGACGCGCTTCATCCGTATACAATACATTGGTTGCAAACAGTCTAGAAGTACACAAAGGGGCCTTTCACAGCTAGTGAACAGTTGTGTGCAGTGTTCACTGTAGTCTGAGGTTTTCATTCTTGGAGTGCAGATCACACTCCAGTTAGTTCTTCAACCACTGCTGGTTGTAGTCTGCTGAGCGTGTGCCACTGCCTCATCCTTGACATTTTTCTCAAATTGGTGCTGCTCCATTCTATTTCAAATAACTCAAATCTATTAGTGTGACGTGCTTCCATCCGTATACAATACATTGGTTGAAAAACCTTAGAAGTACACAAAGGGGCCTTTCACAGTTTAGTGAACAGATGTGTGCAGTGTTCACTGTAGTCTGAGGTTTTCTTTTTTGGGTGCAGATCACGCTCCAGTTCTTCAAACCATGCTGGTTGTAGTCTGCTGAGCGTTTTGCCACTGCCTCATCCTTGACATTTTTCCAAATTGGTGCTGCTCCATTCTATTTCAAATAACTCAAATCTATTAGTGTGACGCGCTTCCATCCTTTATACAAACATTGGTTGCAAACAGTTAGAAGTACACAAAGGGCCTTTCACAGCTAGTGAACAGTTGTGTGAGTGTTCACTGTAGTCTGAGGTTTTTTTTTTGGAAGTGCAGATCACGCTCCAGTTTGTTCTTCAACAAGCTGGTTGTAGTCTGTTGAGCGTGTGCACTGCCTCATCCTTGACATTTTTCTCAAATTGGTGCTGCTCCATTCTATTTCAAATAACTCAAATCTATTGTGTGACGCGCTTCCATCCTTTATCCCAATTTACATTGGTTGCAAAACGTCTAGAAGTACACAAAGGGGCCTTTCCAAGTAGTGAACAGTTGTGTGCAGTGTTCACTGTAGTCTGAGGTTTTCATTTTTGGGAGTGCGATCACGCTCCAGTTAGTTCTTCAACCACTGCTGGTTGTAGTCTCTGAGCGTGTGCCACTGCCTCATCCTTGACATTTTTCTCAAATTGGTGCTGCTCCATTCTATTTCAATTAACTCAAATCTATTAGTGTGACGCGTTTCCCATCCTTATACAATACATTGGTTGCAAACAGTTAGAGTACACAAAGGGGCCTTTCACAGCTAGTGAACGTTGTGTGCAGTGTTCACTGTAGTCTGGGGTTTTTCTTTTTTGGAGTGCAGATCACCTCCAGTTAGTTCTTCAACCACTGCTGGTTGTAGTCTGCTGAGCGTGTGCCACTGCCTCATCCTTGACATTTTTCTCAATTGGTGCTGCTCCATTCTATTTCAAATAACTCAAATCTATTAGTGTGACGCGCTTCCATCCGTATCAATACATTGGTTGCAAACTTAAAAAAAAAGGGGGGCCCTTTTCCACTATAACAGGGTTGCTTTTTCAGAAAACAGGTTTTCAGGGGGTTTTTTTCCCCGGTTTTTTAAAACTTTGGTTTTCTTTTGGGTTTTGGCCCCTCCTATCCTTAAATTTTTCCCCGGTGTGTCTTTCTATTTAATCAAAAATTTATTGGGAGCGCCCATTTTTTCAAATAATTTTCAAACATTGGAAAAAAAGGGCTTTCCATATAAAATTGGGTTAAAATTTTCCTGTACAGGTTTTTTTTTGGGGGGTCCGTTGTTCTTAATTGGGTTTATTGTGAGCTTATCCCTCATTTGATTTTTTCTTGGGGGGGCTGCCCATTTATTTTCTAAAATTTTGGGTGTGCCCTTTCCCTTTATACTTTTTTAGGTTGTTTTTAAAAAAGGGGGCCCCACAGCTGGGAAAAAGGGGCTTTACGGTTTGTTTTTTATTTTTGGAGGGGTCATAGTTAGTTTTTCAATGGGTGGCGTTCGTTGTACCCCTCACCTTTTTTTCTTTGGCTGTCCTTTTTTTAAAATTCTCATTGTGGGGCCCTCCATCCAAATAAAAATTTACTTTGGTTAAAATTATTTCCCAAAAAAGGGCCCACGAAGTAACGGGGGCTTTCAGTATTTGATTTTCATTTTTAGTCGGGTTTTTTTTGTTTTCAACATCGGTTTTTTTTTTTGGGGGGGCCCCCTTTTGCTTTTTTTAATTTTCCTTTTTTTTTTTAAAAAAAATAAAATTTATTAAAAAAGGTTCCCCCCAAAAAAAATTTAAAAAATTTTAAAGTAAAAAGGGGGGCCAAGTTTAAAAATTGTGCATGTTGTATTGGGGTTTTATTTTAGGGCCCCCATTTTTTAAAAACTTTTTTTTGGCCCCCTTTCCTTAATTTTTTTTGGGTGCTCCCCTTTTTTCAAAAAAAAAAATTTTTGGCCCCTTTCCCATCAATAAAATTTTGTTGAAAAGTAAAAAAAACAAACCCGTTTTTAACGTTGTGTTTTTTCCTGAGTTTTTTTTAATTTTTTTTTTCAACACGCTGTTATTTCTCTCCACTGCTTTTGTACTTATTTAAAAATTTTTAATTTTTCCCAAAATTCCCCCTTTTATTTAAAAAAAATTTTGGTGCCCCCCTTAAAACAAAAGGGTTAAAACATTGAAAAAAAAAGGGGCCCTTTCCGTAGTGAATTTTTTTGAGTGTTCATTTAGTTGGGTTTCATTTTGGGGAGCCCCTTTTTGGGTTTTCTTCCCTTTTGATTCTATTGTGCTTCCTTTTTTTTTTAAATTTTCCCCCATTTATTTCAAATACCAAATCATTTTTGGGGCCGTTATTTTTACAAAAGGGTTAAAACATTTAGGAAAAAGGGGCTTTCACGTGGGGGGGAACTTTTTTGGGTTTCCCTTAGCTTTTTTTATTTTTGGGAAAGGGTGTTCTTCCCACGCTTTTGTTCTATTGTCCCCCCCTTTTCTTTTTCAAATTTGGGTGTTTGCTCCTTCTTTTCAAAAAACCCAAATTTTTGGGTTGCCCCTTCCAGTAAAAACTTTTTAAACATTAAAAAGAACAAAAAAGGGCCCTTTCCCACGCTAGTGAACGTTGGTCATGTTCACTGTAGTCTAGGTTTTTTTTTTTGGAGGGGAAGATCCCCTTTCCATTTAAATTCTTCAACCACTGCGGGTTGTCTTGTTGAGCGTGTCCCAACTGCCTCACCCCTTGACATTTTCTCTAATTGGTGCTCCTGCTACTTCTTTTTCAAAAAACCTAAAATTTTATTAGTGACGCCCCTTCCACCCGATACAATACATTGGGGGGCAAACAGTCAAAGAAGTACAAAAAGGGGGCCCTTTTCCCACAGCTAGGAACATTTTGTGTGCAGTGTTCACTGTTCTGGGGTTTTTTCCATTTTTGGAGTGCAGATCACCCCTCCATTTTAGTTCTTCAAAAAAGGGGTTTTTG
>JARQOD010000004.1:295091300-295158579 GCA_033576555.1 Oophaga sylvatica | reverse complement strand
AAATGCAGAACCCGACATGAAATGACACTTGGTGTACATAGGGTTAACCATGTCTTTTCATGTCGTTTGCTATCTGATTTGCACAAACAATTACATCAGTCTATGTGTGCAAAATTTCACACCTGTAGGGGTTAATTAAAGGTGTAAATTCGTAGCAAAAAAGTCCGTTTTTTTTACAACGAATTTACACCTTTAATTAACCCTACAGGTGTGAAATTTTGCACACATAGACTGATGTAATTGTTTGTGCAAATCAGATTGCAAACGACATGAAAAGACATGGTTAACCCTATGTACACCAAGTGTCATTTCATGTCGGGTGCTTCTGTCTTTTCACAGAAGCCGGCTTTACCCGGCAATTGAATCAGAGGATATTTTACTATGTAGAAGTGTATAAACTATACATATATGTATATATATATATGTCACAATGACATGTATATATATATATATATATGTATTCTATGTGTGTATATTTAGTGTTTACAAGGAAATAAAGGTTTTTTTTAGTTGCGATTTTTTGTTCCCATAGACTTACATTGGACTTCCGATATCGGAATCGGATATCGACGATATTTAGTGATTTCGGCGATACCATTTCGATACAATATTTTTAGATATCGAGCAGTATCGCTCAACACTAGCCATGACCCATAGAATGAATGCCATTTAAAAAACTAAAAAAACTTAGCAAAAAAATTATCTAAAAGTGTATAGAACAAATGTTATCACTAAAAATGTTGCTTTGTCCTACAAAGAATGCGGCCCCCTAAATTAAAATTTTTTTCTATGTGTGGTCCATATACCCAGCCAAATTTGAGACCCTTGTCTTTGATCATTGTGGCCAAAGAATTCTATTTTAATTTCATCAGTCCACAGGACTTGTTTTTAAAATACATCAGACTTGTTTAGATGTGATTTTACATACTTCTGATTCTGAATTTTATGATGAGGATGCAGGAGATGTTTTCTTCTGATGACTCTTCCATGAAAGCCATATTTGTTCAGGTGTCTATGAACAGTAGACACAATATACAACAACTCCAGAGTCTGCTAAATCTTTTTGAAGATCTTTTGCAGTCAAGCATGGGGTTCTGATTTGCCTCTTTAGCAATCCTGCGAGCAGCTCTCATTGAAATTTAACTTTGTCTTGCAGACCTTATATTGACCTCCACTGTTTTGTTAACTGTCATTTGTTAATTACATTCCGAACTGAGGAAAGGGCAACTTGAAAACACTTTGCTCTTACAGCCTTCTCCTGCTTTGAGGCCCTCCACCATTTTAATTTTCAGAGTGCTAGGCAGCTGCTTAGAAGAACTCATGGCTGCTGGTTTTTTTTTGGTTAGAGGAGGCTAGGTGTTTATAATGCTGGGAAATTTGCATCACCTGGCCTTTCCTAACTAATTAAAATCTGAAACCTTGGTCAACTTTATCTGAGCACACAAATCCCCAATGGTGCCCAAACTTTTGCATCAGCTCATTTTCCTTTTTGTAATTGTTAAAATGTAAAAAATTACTATATATATATACACATATATATACACATATATATATATATATATATATATATATATATATACATATATATGTATATATATATATATATATATTTATTTGTTTTGCCTAAAATACAAAGGAAATGTTTAATCTTTAACATTAGGCTTTTTAGAGATAATTTCATCTTCAACTTGCTTAACTGTTCACAGTAACAAATCAATAATAGGTCATTTTAACCATGGGTGCCCAAACTTTAACATGCCACTGTATTTTACAGAAGCATTTTTTCATGCCAACACTATCATTTGCAGTAGGAATTTTCCTGCAAACATTGTAAAGGGTTAGAAACCAAATCACAATCCATAACTGAGTGTTCAAGCCAAATTATTGGCCGGTTATCCAGAATAGCTGAGCCAATATTATAAAATATGTTGTCCTCACTGCTTTATTTTCTCATTAATGCAAGCTAAACAGTCCAGTGTAAAAATGTCCTATTCCTTCCAACATTTAATAAGCTCCTGACTATCCAAAGACATTGCAGCTAAGCACAGTGCTTTAATTTTTCGAGTTGACTCTGCAAAAACTCACTCTTGAAGTAGTCGAGCACATCAGATATAATCATACTTCAATGAGGAGTGTAGTAAGAATCATAACCCACAA
Organism: Oophaga sylvatica; assembly: GCA_033576555.1. Lineage (NCBI taxonomy): Eukaryota > Metazoa > Chordata > Amphibia > Anura > Dendrobatidae > Oophaga > Oophaga sylvatica. The sequence goes on along the minus strand of JARQOD010000004.1, from coordinate 295,156,422 downwards.
AATAATGTCACGCCTTAATTGCAAAATATCTGAAAATTCAGCTGTTTACTGCTTGTTGTAATGAATTGGAGATTTTGTGTGCAAGACTGTTCCTCTACAACAATCCAGATGATATAGAGCAGTGGGTATTTATTTCATTGTATTCTAATTTTTGTTCTAATCTGCACCTGTTTAGCTAGATCATTCTAAATTACCTATATACCCAGCTATGAGTTTTATATATTAGCCAGTATCATGTTTTTATTTCTGGTATTAATGTCAGGCGAAAAAGCATCAAGTCTGCTGTGTCTAGAGTAGTTTGTACCAGAAAATCTATTCTCTAGTTTGTCGCTTTGATAAAATAGTATATTGAATATTTCAAGTGCACATATATTATCCAATATTCTTTTTTTTCTGTAAAGCAAGTTAAAGGAACAGTATAAGCAAAATGATGTATTCTTCTTAGTGCAGGTCCGAACTACCTTACTCTCACGTTGGTGTTCTTTTTGTCACTTTTGTCATTTACCACCCTTAAGGCCATGCACTAGGTATAAAACATCATCTTCATTATTCCTAGGATATCCCTTTAAAATGAGTTTTATTGCTGTTTCATGACTCTTATAGCACAGAATTAAGAAGTTTCAGGTGACAATACACAGAGAAGAAGGATACACATAGTTTTCAATTCCTCTAAATAAGACTGATGTAAAGCAATCAAGACACAATCCTCAAATATCTCTTTCATACGCTCTTCAGACATGCAGCCCTCCAATTGCTTACATCTATCTTGAGAATTAAGATAAAAATAAAAGTGGCACTACCAATCATGTTGTTAGCTGAACCTTACCTATCATTATTCATGGTCACAGCTAAAAGATTAGGATATACTTTCTTGCCGGTGAAGGCAGGAAAATGACACTGTGACTTAATCAGCCGTATCAGGATTTATGCTTAAGTCTCAACGAACAAGAGGCTTAAATATTAATGTGCAGAAACACTTAAGTGCAGAGTTTTTAATTATATAAATGCATTTGTTTCTTGGTAAGCTGCAGTTCGTGAACCATGCAGTGGCAATATAAATCACCTATGGGTTAACATGTCACATCTTTAGATCTTAATTTTCATCCCTGCTACCAAAACTGATGCTCTTTGCATGTGAATAGGAGCTTGCTGTTCGTAAATTTGCAAATGTATGAGAAGGAGTGCCATTCCTCCCAATTAATTCCTTAACATGTCTTGACTGCACAAAGTGGAAGAAGACAAGGCCAAAGATTTGCTCTTAGTGCTTTAGTGTTTTTGATTCATATGTGGATTTTCACTGTTAGATATCGGACACATTTTTTTTTTGCAGCTGTGGGTTTAATTAAGTTTCGTTGGGTTCAAAAATGTTTTACATTTTTTAAATAAAAAAATGCAAAATCAATCCACCATCCCATTCTCATTATTTATTGTTTAAAATTGTTGTTCCACAAAGAAAGTACACATTAATCAATAGATCTTGGATTATTTCTGTAAGGAAAAACATTTCTCTGATAGTTTAAAAACTTGTTTTAAACTAACAGAAAACATCTGCAATCCCATGTTGTAATGTCTGTATACTCTCTTTTGCATTTTCCTCTGCTCAGGAGCTGTGGTATATCTGACCATGTTCCACATTTATAAGATTATTATTAGAGCTATTGGTTAAAATGTACTTTGCTCATGAGACAACCCCTTTAATTGTATAAGGTTGTGACCGTTCTTGACAGATAAAGAAAGTTTAGTTAGATAGCAGGAGAGAAAATTAATTATATACTGAGCAGAGCTGAGAGAAAACCAGGTCTAGTTTATTCTTCATGCATAGGAGAGTTAGTGAGCTATGAAAGTCCAAGAGAGGAGGTTAAAGAGACTTTGTCAGCACAGAATAACTGTTCAAACCAACTACAGGTGATTGGTGCATCATGGTGTGGCCAATCATTTAAATACACCCTACTAGCTGATTTTTTTCCATCTATCTTCACCCTTCCCTGGCTCTATGAAGCCAAAACTGTCAATCAAAGATGAAGCAGGGGAGGAGATTGAGAGAAAACCTTTGTACACTGAGCAGTGGGATTTAGTTTGAACAGTCATTCTGTTCTGACAGTGGAGCCAAGTTTCAGTGAAAACCAGAAGGTTAAAGCAATTGGAAAGAAAAAAGTAGTGGACGTAAGGGAAGTTTGTTATACACTGACCATGAGTTTCAGAGAGCACAATTAAAAGAGACAAGAGAAGGCATGAACTGAATGTTAATAAGATTAGCAAAGTTTCTATGTGCAACAGGAAAATAGTTATAATTACTAGTGGAAGGAGGGCAAAAGGTTAAGGGAGAAAGCAGCAGCTAAAACTTAGATGAAGCAAAGAGTTCTGAAAATACGTTATGCAGCACAATTGAGCAAGAAGCATGTTTGTTGAATATAGTTTATCAGGGGTCTCCAACCTGTAGCTCGGGAGCCACATATGGCTTGCGGGCCCATGATGTGTTGCTTACGGCTGCCTGCCGGCTTGGTGCTTTAGTACTAGGTCTAGCAAGCAAATATGAAAAGCAGGTATCCCGATGGTGAATTTTGTGAGTAGCCCTGCATAAAAGAGTAAATCTGAATGTGCATATTCTGGCCTTGGGGGTTTGGTGATAATTTAAGTATGGCACGCTGGAGATCAGATGTAAACTGTCAGAGGAATTGCTTGAAGCTGGATGCAGCAGTGTGGTGGGAATGATTGATGTGAGAATACTGAATAATAGAATTGTGCGAATCTCTGAATGTTGGTACACTACCTTGGTGATTATGTGGAAAAGCTTTGACTGTCATTACACCAGTAATGGGGGCTCTGTATGATGCTACTTTGAGGGGGGGCGGGAGCTGAATGTGGCTCGCGACTCTCTCTTTGACCTAAATGTGGCTCGTGACCCTCTCTCAAAGCTTAATGTGTCTTTCAAGGTCAGAAAAGTTAGGGTCCACTGCAATATATCTTGCATAGCTTACCTGTCTCCTGCCTTGTCCGAGTGCTACGCTTAACTGCATATACTTCAACAATATTGCATGTACAAATATAATTACTCAAGTGCTTTCCCTAGGCCAGATGTCATATATAGCAAAATATTTTGTTTCAGTTTTGTACAAGTAGGCTGCATGATTCCTTTCTTCTATTTTCACATAATATTTAATAATATGCAATACAAATTCTGTGATAGACCTTGAGTTAAATAATTGTTTAGTTCATGTATTTAACAAAGGAGTTCCACCTATTTGTTAACCCCTTCCTGCAAATGCAGCCTTCCTGCAGCTGGGTGTACTGTTCCATCTTAAGGATGGCATGGGTACATGAGTTGTGCCAGTGTTATTCACAGCAGAAGCCAGCTCTAATACCCCACCTAGGCCTTTGCCATGTGGGCTGAGACTGGATCTAGCTAAGATTTCAATACTTTTATCTCTCACATGCTGCAGTCTAGACTGACAGCATCATCTCATGAGCTTGACAGAGGAAGATTTCTTCTTACCTAAAAATGCTACCAGCAAAAAGTACGGATTTAAAACAATGTATTAATTGTACATAAACATTAAAAAATAAAGTTAATCATTTTTTTTTCAGTATGGGGAATAGCGTGAATTTAAACACAAAAAAGTTACAGACTTGCTGCTTTGTTTATACTGTTTCTCATAAAAAGTTAATAAAAAAATTTCTGTCACCGATGACCGCACCAGCGAGAGAGGAGATCCGCTCTTCAAGGACTGGAAACTTTCAAGATAAAAAGGGTGCATTATTGGTTTTCTGTCGTTGACAGGAGAGCTGTCATGGTCCAGTCCGGAATTTGTGCTCTGCTGTCCTCTCTTAGGACTGGTCATGCGGGGGTTAATTTCCTCGGCCTCGTTCTGAAGCGGGCTGGGCTATTTCAGTCCGTCACAGCCGGCTTACCAGTGTTAGTGATAGCTCAAGCTTCCAGTTTAGAGCCTCTGACCCCTGTTACCTGGTGATCCTCCTGCCTTTGACTTGTTTACTCGTGTATGATCCGGACTGACTCTGACCTTGTCTCTTGGTATCCGTCTCTGCTGCTACGTTCCCTGTCTGGCTATTTGACCCTCGGCTTGGTATACTGACTACGTGTATTGCTGCTCCTTCTGGTACTTCTGCCTCTGTAAGGTTTTGACTCGGCTTGCCTGACCATGCTCCCACCTGGTGGTTGTTTTGGCTGCTGCAGTGCAGGCTTGTCCTGAGCACACTGGCCTGCATTTCAGCTGCGTTACATTATCACTAACATTTAAACGGGAGTTTGCAATTTTTTTCCCTGGTCATGGATTCGCTGCATAACTTGGAGGATCAAGTGTCCAGTTTGACGCAGATGGTGCAGGATTTTTCTGGGAGACATAAGTCCCTTGTTACGTCTCATACCCACTTACAGAAAAGACTTAATGGGAATATTAAGACTGTGCAGGGAAACACTTCTCATATTGTTAGTCTACCAGATGACTCTGTAGATGTTGTTTTGCACTCCCCGAACCTACAGTTAAACTTCCTGACATGTTTTCTTGCAAGAAATATCAGTATCGCATATTCAGGGAGAGTTGTAAATTATGGTTTTCTCTTAGACCCCGATCGTCTGGGGATGAGACTCAGCGGGTAGGGATTATTATCTCCTTACTTAGGGAAGGACCCCAATCCTGGGCTTTCTCGCTGCCCACTATCGCTCCTAAACGGAGCTCGGTAGATAGGTTCTTTGAGGCCCTAGGACTTATCTATGACGAACCGGACCGTGTTAAGGTGGCAGAGGACACCATTATGGGTCTGGTTCAGGGGAAGCACTCAGCTGAATGGTACAGCTCCGAGTTCCGTCGATGGTCCACTGAGGTATCTTGGAATGACTCCGCACTGAGATGTCTATTCGGGAAGGGACTGTCGGATTGCTTGAAGGATGCTCTGGCTATCCATCCACCTCCCAGCTTTTTGGAGGAAGCTATGACTCAGGCTATCCATATGGATCGGATGCTACGGGAGAGAGGTCTTACACAATGGGGGATTCCGTTGTTCCCTGCTAACCCGGATGTTTTGCTTCCGTCTAAATCTATGGAGGTGGGAGCCACCGACTTCTAGGAAAAAGAGAGGAAACGGCGGCGTGATGAAAAGCTGTGTTTTTACTGCGGAGATCCCGGACATTGGAAAAGGGACTGCACCTCTTGTCCATCCACTAACAAGCGGCTGAGTCTGGGTGATCATCGTGGAGGTCACTCAGACTCTCAGGTACCTTTTTCTTCATTTACAAAGATACTGTTAAAGGTGGAACTTGGTGTTGAGAACTGCTTTGTCCATACTTCGGCTTTTATAGACTGTGGGTCATCCCTGAACCTGATTGACTCTAAACTGGTGGCCCGCTGTAGATTAGGGACAGTTAGGTTGGAGACTCCCTTAAAACTTGTGGCTATTGACTCTACACCTCTCACAAAGGATGGTCTCCATTTCATTTCTCAAGAATTCACCCTCAGGGTGGGGGCCCTGCACCAGGAGCACATTTCATGCTTTGTTTTGGATAACCTCCCTGCTGGCCTGGTGTTAGGGCTTCCTTGGTTGCAACGGCAATACCCGGTTATTGACTTGGGGTCTCGGGATATTGTCAAATGGGGTCCTAATTGTTCTAAAAATTGTCTTGCTACTGTGTCTATGTCATCCGTCAGTCTGGAGGGTATTCCGGAGTACCTGAAGGACTTTGAGGATGTGTTCTCCGAAAAGGAGGCTGAGGTTCTGCCACCACACCGCCCATTCGATTGTGCCATTGATCTTGTTCCCGGTGCCAAATTGCCCAAAGCACGTCTGTACAATCTCTCCATCCCTGAGCAAGCTGCTATGAAGGAGTATATCTCTGAAAGCCTCCGTAAAGGACATATTCGGCCATCTGTCTCTCCCGTGGCTTCGGGGTTCTTTTTTGTAAAAAAAAAAAGATGGTGGTTTACGCCCACGCCTCGATTTTCAAGAACTGAATAAGATCACCATAAGAAACACTTATCCTCTCCCACTGATACCTGATTTATACAACCAATTGTCCGGGGCCAGATGGTTTTCTAAGTTGGACCTCAAGGGAGCATACAATCTCATCCGTATGCGGGAGGGGGATGAGTGGAAAACTGCGTTTCTCACCTCTGAAGGTCTATTTGAAAATTTGGTCATGCCGTTCGGCTTGACTAACGCACCAGCGGTATTCCAGAATTTCATTAACCATGTTTTTTCAGACTTTATTGGATGCTTTGTGGTAGTTTATCTTGATGATATACTCATATATTCTTCTGATAGACAAAGTCACATGGGTCATCTTCGTGCGGTTCTCCAGAAGCTCAGGGAGAACTCTCTCTTTGCCAATCTGGAGAAGTGTTCATTTTTTACTCAAGAATTGTCCTTTCTAGGGGTCATTTTATCCTCTGAGGGGTTTCGTATGGACCCTAGGAAGGTACAGGCCATTGTGGATTGGGTGCAACCCAGAGATCTCAAGGGTCTTCAGCGATTTCTGGGTTTCGCCAATTACTATAGAAAATTTATCAAGGGGTTTTCTCAAGTGGTCAAACCCCTCACTGATCTCACTCGAAAGGGGGCTGATCTAAAAAACTGGTCAGCTCCAGCTGTGGCGGCATTTTCTTCATTAAAAATCAGTTTCATGACTGCCCCTGTACTGGTTCAACCTGATTTGTCTAAACCATTTATCATAGAGGTGGACGCCTCTGAGGTGGGAGTGGGGGCTGTGTTGTCCCAGGGGCCCACCACATTAACTAACTTAAGACCCTGTGCCTTCTTTTCAAAAATATTTTCCTCTGCTGAGAGGAATTATGATGTGGGTAACCGGGAGTTGTTGGCCATTAAATTGGCATTTGAAGAATGGAGGCATTTTTTGGAGGGGGCGGCTCATCGTATCACTGTCATTACAGATCACAAGAACCTGTCTTACATCGAGTTCGCCAAACGTTTAACTCCGAGACAGGCAAGGTGGTCACTTTTTTTTCCCGATTTCAGTTTTCCATCATTTTCAGACCAGGGTCCAAGAATGTGAAGGCAGATGCCTTGTCTCGTAGTTTAGATCCAGTATCTCCTCCTGAACCTCCTTCCTCCATTCTTCAGCATGGGGTGGTGGTGGCTGTGTTGTCCTCGAGATTGGAACAAGAGATTCGTGAGTCCCAATCTCTTGCTCCATCGTCCATACCTGAAAATAAGCTCTTTGTGCCTGTCCAATATCGGTTAAGGGTGCTTCGAGAGTTCCACGACTCTGCTCTGAGTTGGCATCCGGGAATCTCAGCCACTCGTAAAGCCATCACTAGGCTGTTCTGGTGGCCCTCGTTGACGTCAGACATCACTGGGTTTGTGTCCTCCTGTGAAACTTGTGCCCGCGCAAAAGCCTCCCGCAATCGGCCGACCGGGGAATTGGTGCCACTGCCAATTCCGGATAGACCATGGACTCATCTGTCCATGGATTTTGTCACCGATCTTCCTCCCTCTAATGGCAAAACCGTGATCTGGGTAGTTGTTGATAGGTTCAGTTAACAAGCACATTTTGTACCTTTAAAGGGCCTTCCGAATGCTGAGACTATCTAAACTATTCATTGAGCATGTGATCCGGTTGCATGGTGTGCCTGTCAGTGTGATGTCTGATAGAGGGGTACAATTCGTGGCAAAATCCTGGAGGGCTTTTTGTAAAAGGCTGGGCATCAGTCTGACCTTTTCATCAGCCTACCATCCCGAGACCAATGGTCAGACTGAAAGGACCAATCAGTCTTTGGAGCAGATTTTACGGTGTCTTGTCACGTCTAGACTGGATGATTGGTGCTCTGCGATACCTATAGCAGAATTCGCTTTCAATAATCGTGTCAATCAGTCCACTGGTACTTCTCCATTTTTTTGCAACTATGGGATTCACCCTCATTTTGGTGAGTTTTCCGGCTGGATTCAGGATATCCAGGGGCTGATTCGGCCTTTCTGCGGTTGGGGGAGGTCTGGAGGGAGGTTCAGAGAAACATTGGGGAGGCTCAGGGCAAATATAATTTTTTTGCAGATAAACGACATTCTGTGGGGCCAGCTTATCAGGTGGGGGATAAGGTATGGTTATCCACCAAAAATATAAGGCTGAGAATTCCCTCGGCTAAGTTGGGTCCCAAGTATATTGGTCCGTATGAAATTTTAGAGGTAATTAATCCTGTGGTCTTTCGCCTGCGCTTGCCTCCGTCGTTGCGGATCCCCAATGTGTTCCATAAGGCGCTTCTGAAGCCGTCGGTGCCTTCCTCTGGTGAGTCTCCCTCACACCCACCGCCTGTTGTGGTAGGTGGACAGACCGAGTACGAGGTGGAACAGGTGGTGGATTCTCGTATGCTCCGCCGTTCACTTCAGTACTTGGTCCATTGGAAAGGGTACGGTCCTGAGGACCGGTCATGGGTGCCGGCGCGTTTGGTCCATGCTGATCGGTTGGTCCGGGCCTTTCATGCTCATCATCCAGGGAAGCCTGGGGTTCCGGTGGCCCCCCATTGAGAGGGGGGTACTGTCATGGTCCAGTCCAGAATTTGTGCTCTGCTGTCCTCTCTCAGGACTGGTCATGCGGGGGTTAATTTCCTCGGCCTCGTTCTGGAGTGGGCTGGGCTATTTCAGTCCATCACAGCCGGCTTACCAGTGTTAGTGATAGCTCAAGCTTCCAGTTTAGAGCCTCTGACCCTGTTACCTGGTGATCCTCCTGCCTTTGACTTGTTTACTCGTGTATGATCCGGACTGACTCTGACCTCGTCTCTTGGTATCCGTCTCTGCTGCTACGTTCCCTGTCTGGCTATTTTACCCTCGGCTTGGTATACTGACTACGTGTATTGCTGCTCCTTCTGGTACTTCTGCCTCTGTACGATTTTGACTCGGCTTGCCTGACCATGCTCCCACCACTTGGTGGTGCCTGTGCTTCTGATTTGTATAGCTTCTCTGTGTACGCAGTCTCACGTCCCTCCCTAGCTCCCTCTGGGGAAGATTGCACTACACTGCAGTAGTCTGACAGCTCCCATCTGGTTTTGACCTATTGGCTTGTTTTCTGACCACGGGCTTGCTGAGACCTCTGGTTCTTGTATGACTGTTTATTCCTAACTCAGCTTTGGATGTTTTTGCTGCCACCTGGTGGTTGTTTTGGCTGCTGCAGTGCAGGCTTGTCCTGAGCACACTGGCCTGCATTTCAGCTGCGTTACAAGAGCTTTCTTGGACAGCAGCTAAAATAAAAAAGAAGGAAATGTCGTTCAGAGACCTGTGCCAAGAAGCTGGAAGTGCTGCAGGGGACACAATGGGGTCTCATCTTTTGGACATGGCATGGATCTACGGCACCATCACCACATGGTGTCCAGCAGGCACGTGTCTCAGATGCATGGTCACAGGGTGCAAAACCCAATTTGCACCCTGATGACCTTTCACCCGGAATTATACTTCCGGGGATGGGTACTGGAATATACAGGAGTGTGCAGACTGGCAGATCCCCTTGAAACTTACCTATTTAAGGGAGGATCACTGGCCAGGCAAGGGCTCATGTGATTTTTTTTTATTATGGCTCTCTCTATAGCAACAGCAGCATGCAATGCAGCAGCAGCAATTGGAGCTTAAGCATCTACCACAGCATCTCTAGCCAAGGTGCCAGAAGCGTCCTCAGGAAAGTCAGCAGCCACATCTGGACAAGAGTTGCTGCTCGAGCGGAGTACACAGCAACAGGGACTCCAGGGATTCCAGGTCAAGTCGGCACAGCTCCAACAGAATAGAAGATTCTGTTGTATCCAAAGGAGAGATTTTGGATGACATTCTGCCTCCTGTTCCGGTACTCCTTTATATCCTCTGAGTGGTGGGTGATCTATGTCAAAGTCAAACCTGCTACTGAGGCTTACTCGCTCTTTCTCTTTTGCCCATCTATGGCTAGGAGATCCCAAAAAATGCTCAGCAAAATCTAGTCATAGAAAATGTGCGCTTTGTGGCCAGCGGTTAGCAAGGGCATTGCCTAAAAGATTATGCCAGGCTTGCACAGATTAGAAGTTTTCTGAGGAATCCCGGGATGAAATTCAACCAAAAGAGGGTGTTGAGAGATCAAGAAAGGTAAGATGACCGATCCAAAAAAAACTAAAGGGTTTCTGTTTGGCAATCCTTCCCAGGAGAGCAGAAGACCCTCCAAATGACTTTATTCCCCAGGTGAGAGGGGCTCTCTCTCTTCCTGCCAGCTTGGAAAACATTTCCTCCAGGTGGGGAAAGGGTTCTAATCACCCCTGATTTTAATGAAGAAGCCAGACAACTCCTACAGGATGATAATCAACCTAAAAAATCTGAACAAGGTCTTAAAAATTTCCACATTCAAGATGGAGTTGATAAAATCTGCAGTAAAGCTACTCTTCCCTGAATTTTATATGGCAGTACTAGATCTAAGGGATGCATATTACCATTTGCCAATACATGCAGAATTGGAAGAATTTCTCAGAGTGTTTGTGACAATAGGGGGGTAATGAGATACTTTCAAAACAATGCCCTCCCCTTTAGCCTAGCGGTAGCAACTTGGGTGTTCATGAAGTTGATATCAGAGGTTACGGCCCACATCAGAGAAAAAAACAGACTGATTGTCCCCTTTGTAGATGATTTCCTCATAGTAGGAAACTCATACGATCATTGTCAGAATCAAATGGAGGAAATATGCAATATCTTAAGAAAATTATGGTGGTTTTTGAATCTAAACAAATCAAAATTAGATCCACAAATGATGCAAATCTTTTTGGGTCTCATACTGGATTTCGACCATCAGAAATGTCGCCTACCAGATCAAAAAAAGGTAGTTAGTCTGATATTTATGGCAATGCAAAAACATGTAATTACCCTCAGAAGACCAATGTCCCTAGTAGGCTCTCTTACCTCCTATATCCCGGCAGTGAAGTAGGCTCAGAATCACACAAGAAAATTACGGTGGAGCATTCTAGGAAATGGGATAGCCTTACGGGGAGGTCTGGAAGGCTATCTGACACCTCCTCAAGAGGTAATATGCTCTCTTTACTGGTGCTTGAGTTGGACTCAGTCTGGGAAGGAATGCCTTGGGTTCCCAACATCACCAGGGCAGTAACCACAGATGCCAGTCCCAGGGGGTGGGGAGCCCATCTGGATGACCATTTAATTCAAATGGTCAGTGGTAGAAATGAAAGGTTACTTGAATATGTGGGAGCTTCTTGCAGTGGAAAAGGCACTGAATGGATTACTGCCATTCCTGCAGGGCAACCACATGAGAATGCTCTCAGACAACCAGGTCACTGTTGCATACATAAACCATCAGGGTGGCACTCGCTCCAGGACCCTGATGCAAATTATGAAGTGGATATTTGTGCTGGCAGAAGCGAACATCCGGTCATTGTCCGCCCTGCACATCAAAGGGAAAGACAACATGAAAGCAGACTTCCTGAGCCATATGCAGCTAGAACAGGGAGAATAGTCCTTAAAAAAGTTGGCATTCAACAAGATTGTGGCCATGTGGGGTTGTCCAGACATCAATTTGTTAATAACCAGGCTAAACAAGAAGCTAGAAAAATTTTGTTCTCTGAACCCAAGGGAAAATTCCCATGCAATAGACACTTTTCTAATCAGCTGGGGCTTCAGTCTTGCGTACTCTTTTCCTCTGATCTGTCTGATTCCAGCTGTATCAAGGAAGATCAGAGAAGAAGGAGCGAGAGTAGTTCTCATAGCCCCCTTCTGGTTCAAGGGACCTTGGTTAGTCTGGCTCAAGAAAATGTCGATCACAGAACCCTGGAATCTTCCAGAAATTCCAGACCTTTCTATCTCAGGGTATATACACCATCCTCAAGTGAGAAGCCTAGAACTTGAAAGGTCATTACTAGAGGCCCCCTTCCAATCTGGTCTTCACCCTACTGGGTAGTAGGAAGCCAGTTTCTATGAAAATATATGGTAGAACCTGGAGAAAAATCCTACTATCCACAGAGTCTACTTTGTGGGGGGAGTGCTTCTCAAAGCAATCCTAGAGTTCCTTCAGAAGACTAGAACTAGGGCTTTCAGTTAGTACTCAAAAGGCTCAAGGGTCAGTCTCAGGAGCATTATACAACTGCAGGGAACAAGTGGGTGTCTAGGGTCATAAAAGCATGTGCTAGAGCCAGACCTGTCCCAGTGACAAGAGCTCCTCCTTGGGATTTAAATTTAGTGTTAAATGCTTTGACAAAGTCACTCTTTGAGCCTCTAAGTTTAGGATCTATAAAAATAGTCACCCTAAAAACCACACATCTGGTAGCCTTAACATCAGCCTGTAGGGTGAGCGACATACAGGGTTTGCCTGCAGATCCTCCCTTCACCCTAGTTTTGGAGGATAGAGTGATCTTGAAACCTGACCCAGACTTTTTACCTAAGGTTGTTGTAGAAAATGTCATAGGTCTCAAAAGATAACATTACCGTCCTTCTGTCATGACCCTAAAAATCCTAAGGAAGAAAAATGTCACACCTTAGATGTTAGGAGATGCGTTTTTCAGTATTAGCAGCCAGAGTCATGGAGGAAGGATAGGGCTCTATTCATCTCCTTTCAGGGTGCCAGAAAGGGGTCAAGGGTTTAGAAAAGTACCTTATTGAGGTGGATAAGAGTGGCCATCAAGATAACCTACAGGAGGCAGGTAGAGCGGTTCTAGAAAATCTTAAAGCCCACTCTGTGAGAGTGATGGCAACGCCCTGGGCAGAAAAATCTGATGTTTATTGGAATTCCCTTATAAAAGCTTTTTCGTAGGTAGCATTGTCCTCATGCTCTCCATACCAATCTTTGGCCATCGTTGCATCCAAGAGAAATGAGAGGCTCATTGCTGGATAGTATACATTTCAATTCCAGCCTCCATTTCCACCTTACTCTGCATCATAATGGCATGACGCTGGGAGGTCAATGAAACACCTTCTTGTGGCAAGGTACACTATTTTGATTTGTGGTGTTTTAAATGTATATGGGCCTTTTGCAGTCCAAGATCTCATAATAATGCACAATTCTACTTTAAAAGATGGAACTGGGCTATTTTACCAATTGGGCACCTTTGCACCTGCACAAGTTGCTCCAGTGATATATCCACCCATGCTTGGAGTCACATAGATTTGGCAGTTGAACCACTGGTACAGACAGCTATTTCTCTAAAGTGTCCCAGGAGCCATTTTTCAGCACAACAATAAGCAAGACCACATGTTGCTTGCACCATTGTGAGCAGCCTGCATGTCCTAAATGTGCTACCATGGCCTGCAACAACTCAGGACTAAAGATGAGTGAACCTGAACTTAAAGATCGGGGTTTGTACTGGACAGTAAAACGCCAAACACGGACTTCTCCAGGACTTCTCCATTGCAATGTTCAGAGTTCCGGAGGAAGTCCGTTGCAGAGATAGAGATCATACTTAGGTTAATGTTCCTTTTTGTTTTCATGAATGTGTTTTGTGCTATTTGATTAAAGAACATTTTGTTCTAATTTTTCACTATGCCCCCCATCTGTACATGGATAACTATGTACCAGAGCTATCTTCCAAGGTTACTCATATTCAATACATGCACCTTACTTAGAATAGAATGAATGACATCTGTAAACAAATGTGTCTCATTGTTCAATAGCCTTGACTGCTAAAGATGAAGAATGCTTCATGTTTCAATGTGAATAATAACGTTGCTACAAAAATATCACAATGTTTCATTCCATTGCTGGAGATGTTGAACCCACATACTGAATATTTGATCATTAGAATTAAATCCTGAACAAAATGATTGTAACTGAACAAGCTTTTCACTTTTGTACTTTTTATTAATGCATAACTGAGGCTTTTCAAAAAGTTTTTAATCATAATGTGTACCTATATTAGCTGTACAATTTAGTTTGATCATTTTCAAGAATATTCATTATGAATTACCTCACTATAAGGCCTCATTCAATTAAAAAAAAAATGACCGAATTTCATCGGTTATTTCAGTCAGAGTTTCATCTGAGTTTTAACAGACGTTTGGTCCACGTTTCTTCAGTTTTTCTTATACTTGAAAAAAAAATTCTCTATTCTTTTCCTGGAACAAACAATGAAAGAAAAAGTGCAACCAGAAAGCCAAATATAAATTGTAAAACACATGATTTTATTGATTACTTTAAGAACATGTAAACAGTGTGAACACTAAAGTGCAATGTGCAGAGCGTTTCAATATGGGACGCGGGGTGATGCTCAATTGTTAAAGAATATTAACAAAACATGTAATGACATGCAATACAATAGAAAAATCATTCCATCAGATATATATCAAATTATCAAGGCCTTGCAAATCTCGAAGGCTGTTGCCGAAACGCGCGTCGGGGTGACGCGTGGTGTGCTGCTCTCTCCCTCTCCTCGTCTCTTACATCATTTACTGGCCTCCCGGGTGGCTTTCTCCGCTACTAGTGGTATGTTCATTGTATTATATACATGATTCTTCATACATGAATGATATTTATTATCCATACTAATTCAGTAATCCACTATTAGGAGATTTGCCAGGCCTTGATAATTTGATATATATCTGAGGGAATGATTTTTCTATTGTATTGCATGTCATTACATGTTTTGTTAATATTCTTTAACAATTGAGCATCACCCCGCATCCCATATTGAAACGCTCTGCACATTGCACTTTAGTGTTCACACTGTTTACATGTTCTTAAAGTAATCAATAAAATCATGTGTTTTACAATTTATATTTGGCTTTCTGGTCGCACTTTTTCTTTCATTGTTTGTTCTGGGTTATTTAGCGACTAGCCTCATATATTTAGTCCTTATAATTAGGTATCGTTATGAATTCTCTGCAAATATTATTTCATATTATTCATATTGCACTATGATACCGTTCTCAATGTTGAAGTGTTTTCTTTCTATTCTTTTCCTGTCTACAGTCTGTGACATTTTTTTCATGAACCTGTTGACTTGCATTGCTAATTTTGATCTCACACTCGGAACAAAATCAGATATATTTTCTCAATTTTGCATGGTCCATTTTGTCTGCAAATTTTCACGGACTTATAAATGGCCCCATTCACTCTTATAGGTACAAGTGCTATCCATTTAAAACTTGGATAGCACTCGTATGCATAAAACAAATGTCTAAATGAGGCTTTACAGAAATCCTAAAAAATTGCTTAACCCCATAACGACCGCCGGAGTTTCAGTTTTTGCGTTTGTTTTTTGCTCCCTGTCTTCCCAAAGCCATAACGTTTTCATTTTTTTGTCAATATGGCCGTGTGAGAGATTGTTTTTTTGTGGGATGAATTGTATCTTTGATCTAGACCATTGGTTTTACCATATTGTGTACTGGAAAATGGAAAAAAAATTCAAAGTGCCGTGAAATGAAAAAAAAAAAGTGCAATTCCACAGTTGTTTTTTTTTTCTTTTTTTACCATGTTCACTAAGTGCTAAAACTGACCTGCCATTATGATTCTCTAGGTCATTACACGTTCACAGATATCAAACATGTATAGGTTGTTTTATTTAATTGGTGAAAAAAAATCCAAAGTTTGCAAAAAATAGTCGCTCTTTTCCGAGACCCATGGCATCTCTATTTTTCAGGATCTGGGGCTAGGTGAGGGCTTAATTTTTGCATGCCGAGCTGACATTTTTGTTGATACCATTTTAGTGTAGATGTGATCACCCATTATGGCATTTTATTGCAATGTTGCAGTGACCAAAAAAACGTAATTCTGTCATTTTTGATTTTTTTTCTCATTATGCCGTTTATGAATCTGTAAATTCTTTTTATATTTCGATAGAATAGGCATTTCTGAATGCGACAATACTGCTATTGTAGCTAAAATAATCATCTGCTAAAAGCGGCGGCGCTCATAGCGATCCTGCAATGACAACCACAGGTGTCTCCTGCAGACACTGGGTTGTCATGCCAATCCATTGGCAACTCATTGTCATGTGACATGGGCGCAGATGGGTGGGATTTGTGACACACTTCTGACGCAAGCATGATAAATGCTGTTGTCAGAGATTGGCAGCGGAATTTAACATGTTAACAGCTGCGGGTGAATCGCAAGCCCACCGTTTTCAGGAAAGTTGCGAGGTCTGGCACAGTTTTTATTATTTTATTTTTTATAGAAAAAAAGCAAATTCTGCTTTACACACCCTACCCATTTGAAGCTTGTTGTCCTCGACACTGCACTTGCTGATGATCCAGTGGCGTGCCACAAATATTTGTAGACCATGCAGACATTATTGGGCCCCCCTCCACCCAACATCACTGATCATTGATGTAGATTCAGTTGTACACAATAATGGAAGGGGGAGCCATGAGTTCCCTCCTCCATTATTTTCCCTGTGTGTCTTAGCTCTGACATGTCAGTGCAGCAGACGCTATGACATCTGCATATTGCCCTCGCTGTGCAAAGCTACAGACCGCACACTGCAAAGACATAGGTTTTTTTAATGAATAAATACATTTTGAGGACAATTATACTATTTGAAGGACTATTTGGGGGCAATTGTAATGCTTGGAGGACTATGTGATGGGCCATTATACCATTTAGAGGGTTAAGTGGGGGGCAATTATACTGTTTGGAGGGCTATGTGGAAGGCCATAATACTGTGTGGGGGCCATTATATTGTGTGTGGGTCATTATACAGTGTGGAGGGTTGTATGAGGGCCATCATACTATGTGAAGGGGTGTGGGGTCCTTTATACTGTATAAAGGCCCATTTTACTGTTTGAATGGCTGTGTGGGGCCATCAGGTTGTGTGGGGGGGCACTTATTGTGAGGGAGGACTATGTCAGGGCTATCCTACTTTGTGTGGGGAACTATGGGATCCATAATACTGTGTGTGGGAGACTGTGTGAGCCATCATACAGTGTTGGGGTCACTGTGGAGGCATTATACTATGCTGGTGTCACAAACGTATATAATACTTTGCGGAGGGTACTATAGGGACATCATAATGTGCATGTATGTGTAAAAATTCACTGTGGGGGTATAATCCTGTGTTTGGGGGCACTTTCATTGGAATCATACATTGCGAGTGCCATAAAAGGAGTATCTTAGTGAATAGGAACACTAATTGGCTTCGATAAGAGAAAAATTTATTTGCAAGGTTTGCAAAGTGGAGAGATTTGCTCTTCTGTGACCCCACCGAATATTTGTTTTTTCTAGTTGGGGTGCAATTAGGACTTCTGCTATGGGGAGCTAAGATTTTTATTTATGCATCTAGTGTGATCATGAGACCCATAATGTAAATTATAATTAAAATAAACCTCTAAGGCCAAGTTAACACAATGTAGATTTGTCACGGATTTGCGGTGCGGATTCTGCATTTCAATTCCGCAGCAATTTACAGTATAATACAAGTAAATGGGTTTTTCGAAATTCCAATCACACATTGAGGAAAGAAATCAGCACAAAAATGAAAGCATGGTACGAATTTTAAATGTACAAAATGTTCATTATGCAAATATTTATTGCTTTTTTTTCACCCTATTCAGTTCTTAGTAAATGGAGTAGGATGAAATCAGCAGCAAAATCCATGATAAAATATGCAAGTTCCACATGTGGATTCTGTCTGCGGATTCGTTGTGGATTTGTAACCAAATCTGCAGCGGAAATTTTCCACAACATGTGAACATAGCCTAAAATTTCCAATAACTTTTCTAAAACATTGTGCATATAAATAAATAAATAGTATTAGAAAAAAATATAGTAAGAAAAGAATTAAATAAGAGAGATTTTTCTTCCTTCTGCGGGAGAGATATTGTAACGCTTCCACTCCTCACTGTGTCTTATATTCAGTTACTGACAACTCAGTCCTCCAGTCCGGTGGTGGGGCAGGCTGAGCTGTCTGAGTTTTGATTGACAGCTCAGCTGTTCAATCTGTGACTGGAATGTGCTGAGTTTCCGTCAGATGCTCTCTGTTCCTAATGATCACTCTGCTACTTGACTTGGCCTGTAGTTCCAGAAAGCTGTCAGTCGTAGCTTCAATTCAGGGTGGTTTGTTTTTCTGTGTCTTGTGTTTCGCTTTTAGATCTATGGCTGCCAGACCTTAGATCTCATTCTGACCATCCGTTTGCCTAGCCCCTTTGCTCTGATCCGTTATCCTCCAGGTATTTTGACCTCGGACTGTTAGATAACTACGCCGCAGTCTTTTCCCTCTGTTTATGACTTACCCTTCTGGCTCTTGACCTCTAACTCCTTGACTAACCTGACTCACGGATTGTCCGTGAGAAATGACTCAGCGTCACAGCTATAAACACCTAGCTATAAAAAAACAAAGCTATGAATATTCACTTTCCTTAAAAAAATTAGCGAATAAAGAAATATCAAATGGTAATTTTATAATCAGCTACCATGTCAAACTGTGTGCACAAACCCAAGCTGTAAACACTTTCAGAAAGTCATTGCAAAGATTGTTACGATTCAATAATGTGTGCATTATTCCACATTGACAAGAAAATGTAACAAGAAGGAATTAAAAGGAATGACATCCTACAGAACATGGCAAGTAGGTATTTACATTATATCTCATGCTTATCTCTCACCCAGAAATATCTGTATCCTTCCTTAGCTGGTCCAGTTGGCCATGAAGGTTCTATTTGCATACTACTGCCCATTACCCTAATGTAATGATTACCCTGAAGTTTTTGGATGTCTGATAGGGGTGAAGGTGGCAAATTCTGTATTTTTGTCATATATTAGTAGAAATCCTGAACTTATTTCTTAGTAGTGCCTCAGCAGCAGTCAGTGAGTTGTCTAGTGCTCGGGCAATGAGTGGAAACTCTTCATTTAATAAGAAGCTGCTGTTTTTAGACAAGAAGTCTTTCCAGTTTAGACTCGAACGTGCACATTACATAGAAAACATCCTGACAGGCTGCACAATTCTTGTAATGTGCAGACTTTTTTCATTATGGAAACTGACAATATCAAGTTTTTCATGAAATCTAAATGCCTCTTTCAGTTACCACGGTACACGTTAAGCTCAAGCACAGGAGCATGAGTTACCATTCTATGACTGCTTTTCATTTTCTCCCAGCTTTTGTTGAACTTTGTACACAAGTGCATTTAACAATATCAAAATATGAATTCAAGAATACTTGTGGTTGACTGCAAAGTCTTTGGAAAAGAATGAAAAGTTAAAAACTGCAAAACATTTTTGTAGTATTTTGTAGTATTAGTAGTGCAGTAGTTTGTTATATTAAATAGAATTTGCTAAATACATTTTTATAATAAAAAATAGTGATTTGTATTTCTGAATTGCAGTTCCATTTTATGCCAGATAAAGTATGTCAAAAAGGAAGGTGAGGTGAAACCTATCCGGCTAGATAATAATTTAATAAAAGGCTCTGGGTTTCAGTCTAATAGATGTCATCATACTAAAACAAAGGAGAGAGTTTAGAAAGGTAAAGGTAATTTAAGGGCAGTGCTTGTTGGGGTTCGAGTTCCCAATGCTGCGCAAGGGGAACCTCGAGCCATTCCCGCTGCGGTCCCTCATCCGTCTCCGGCCACAGTGGAGCCTGCTCAGCAGAGACGTCGGTCCCAGCGTCTTGCCCGGTCTAATGCTGTGCAGAGACTTGCTGCTGCGTCTCCTGGATCTTCTATTATAACCAGTGCTGGAGCAGATGTCTTTAGGACGAAGTCCTGTGTTTCCCCTTCTGAGCATGCCCAGAGTAAGATCTCTCATTGGAGATCAGGGGTCACATGCTCAGGTACTGCAGCAGCTCCTATTGGTCCGCCAGGAAGGTCCTGAAACCACTTGTGTTCTGGAGCAGTTTCCTATTTGTCCTTATCTGGCAGGCCCTGTAGTTGCTACTATAAAAGGGTGGCATGGCTGGGCCGCCATGCGCTAGTATCAAATCTGTTACGTGCTTGCGCCAGTGTGGTCATGTATGCATGTGGTTAGGTATGGCTGAAATAAGCCCCTAGAATACCAGCACCTCCGGTGAGGAGATTGTATGCACGTGTTCAGGGCTCGGCTGAAAACGCCATTAGAATACCGGCTACTCCGGTGAGGAGATTATTGCTTGTGTTCTGACTGCATGATCACGGACTGCAATCCGCTTAGCAGTCATCTGTGTTCCCTGTGAGTCTAACAGGACACAGTCTTTTTCTCAGCGGCTCTGTGACGCAACAGGGTTCGCTTTATAACGCTGGTCAGCGCCCTAGTGTTTTACTTTGCGGCTCACTGAAGCTAAGTGAGTTCGCACTTATCGCCATATAGCGCTGTGGCATTCCCGTTAGCGGCTCTGGGGATTAACAGAGTTTGCACTAACTGCCACAGCGCGCTACGGCGTTTATTTTAGCGACTCTGCGGGATAACAGAGTTCGCTACCTACGCCATCTTACTAGCAGCGGGCTTTGCCTGCACGGTGGACCCCGGGCTGCGAACGCACCTCTCTACAATATCTATTAGGTGCGTTCCGCAGACCCTAACAGTGCTTCTATGCATTAAAGAGGTTGTTCTCCTTTGATGACATTTGTATTGTTTGTTTTTTTGCTTAAATGCTTGTTTTTGGGGCTAAAAATGATTTTTGCTCTTGGGTTTCATTAAAAATTTGCACCATTTGTCTTCTGCAGCACTGACTGCTTGCTGCAGGATAACTGAGAATTCGTCAGCGAGCTGATCTAGCTCGTCTGATGAAAGAATTTGTAACTCTTTTGTCTGTCTTTTTGTTTGCTCCACTCAGCTAATTTATCACCGCAGACCATATCAAAGCTGAATGTACAGGGAAAAAAAATCCCTGAAAAAGTCAAAACGGCGGAAAATTTTTAATGAAGCCTAATTGCAAAATAATATTTAACTCAAGATACATGCATTTATGTTAAAAATAATGACTCCAAAGGTTGCAGCCCCTTTAACAGAGTGTGCTATGGGACAACATATGCAAAAACACAGTACCTACCTTATGCACATTAGGGTTCTCTGGCTATCTAAGTTCAGTAGCACCACAGGAGGTCCGGTATGGTGTGTCTAGCACTCTAGCATTTTGGCCATCTGAAAGTGTCCTGAGGCTCCATTTTAGGAAGCACGATTAGTCTAGGATACATGGTAACTTTTGGTTACTAAATATTATCACCTTAATGCTCCATGACATACTATTCCATTGGAGGTGAGCCAGCTAAAATCAAGGCAGATATCGGCTAGAGCAAATAGCCGGCATCTGCCTTTACCTGAAGTGATCACTGCAACACCCGATCTCTTCTGTCAATCACTGACATGTAAAGGTACTGCCACACTAAGCAATCCCGCTAGCGATCTCGTTAGCGTTGCATACTAATGAGATCGCTAGCGGGATTGTTTCTATATCGCTAAATGCTACCGCATTTAGCGATATAGTTAACGACGCTATCGCCGTTAGCGATCTTCTTAACGACTTTAGCGGTACAAAAGTACCGCTAAATCGCTAAGAAAAGGTGCCACACAGCGATTAGATACTTACCCAGCGGGAGCGCCAGCGATGAAATAGGGTCCGGAACGATTCCAGCGACGAGCGAGATCACAGCAGGAAGCTCGTCGCTGGAAGCTGCCGCACTGAACAATATCGCTAACGGGATCGCTAAATAGTGACGTTTTTTAGCGATCCCGTTAGCGATATTGTTTAGTGTGGCATACCCTTAAGAATCACGATACAGACCAGACATCCATTCTGGTGCCCATCAGCCCCTCTTGACTTGAAATGGGAAACTTATGGTTTGTTATAACTAGGGTTGAGCATTCCGATACTGCAAATATCGGGTATCGGCCGATATTGGCTGTATCGGAATTCCGATTCCGAGTTCCGATATTTTCGTCTTATCGGATACCGGAATCGGGATTGTCACTGTCACTGTCAGTGTCCGTCGGTCGGGTCTGTCAGGAGTCAGCGGCACTTACCTGGCAGAAGATCTCCGGCGGTCACGGCCTGGACTGCTTCATGGCCGCCATCTTCTTTCCCCGGCGGTCACATGCAGTTTCTCGCGATAACTGCAGTGACTGCTGGGTAATCCCGGCCGTAAAGCAGTCAGTCCGATGACGTCACCGCCGGGGAAGCAGGTAATCAGCTGTGCTGCGTCGCGATGACAGGCTCTGCCTGTCATTGCGATGTAGCAGAGTTGGATCGTCGTGGGACAATCGTTACTATGGACTGCGTCGGACAGGTGGTATACTGTTGGTTTGTTTTTTTTCTTTTTTTACAGGAGATCGATGGCGTCGCAGGAATGAGAGTATAATAAAAGAAATGAAAACTGTGTTGTCTCTTTTATTTCATTAAAATACTTTTTTCTTGCTTTGTCTTTTTTTTTAAACATTTAATAACTTTGGGATTAATAATGGATCGGTGTCTTATTGACACCTCTCCATTATTAACCGGGCTTATTGTCACCGTGCAATCAACGGTGACATTAACCCCTTATTACCCCGCTTGCCACCGCTACAGGGCAAGTGGGAAGAGCCGGGTAAAGTGCCACAATTGGCACATCTTTTGATGCGCCAAATGTGGGGCTGCTGTAGCCTGGTATTATCAGGCTGTTGAGGGCCAAAATCCATGGGCCTTGACAGTCTTTAATACCAGGCCGCAGCAGTCTGCATTTTACTTGGCTGGTTAACAAAAATAGGGGGAACCCTACGCCGTTTTTTTTTCGAGGGGATCCCCTATTTTTGTTAACCAGCCAAGCTAAGCAGACTGCTGTGGCCTGGTATTATCAGGCTGGCAAGGTCCATGGATATTGGATCCTTACCAGCCTGAAAAACCAGGCCTCAGCGGTCTGCTTCATCTGGCTGGTTAACAAAAATAGGGGGGACCCCACGCCAATTTTTTTCGAGGGGATCCCCTATTTTTGTTAATCAGCCAAGATATGCAGACTGCTGTGGCCTGGTATTATCAGGCTGGCAAGGTCCATGGATCTTGGCTCCTTAACAGCCTGAAAATCCAGGCCTCAGCGGTCTGCTTCATCTGGCTGGTTAACAAAAATAGGGGGGACCCCACGCCAATTTTTTTTGAGGGGATCCCCTATTTTTGTTAATCAGCCAAGATATGCAGACTGCTGTGGCCTGGTATTATCAGGCTGGCAAGGTCCATGGATCTTGGCTCCTTAACAGCCTGAAAATCCAGGCCTCAGCGGTCTGCTTCATCTGGCTGGTTAACAAAAATAGGGGGGACCCCACGCCATTTTTTTTTCGAAGGGAACTCCTATTTTTGTTAATCAGTTCCCTCTGACGTCACTGATGGTGTCCCTGGCTGACCTGAAGTGAAAGTGGAAAGCAATCAATTAAGCTTTCCACTTAAGGGCCCGTCTCACATAGCGATATCGCTACCGAGATCGCTGCTGAGTCACTAGTTTTGTGACACAGCAGCGAGCTCACCAGCGATATCGCTGTGTGTGACATTCAGCGACGATCAGCCCCCCTGCCGGGTATCGCTGATCGTCGCTGAAATGTCAGGACCTTTTTTTGATTGCTGGTTTCCCGCTGACAGGCACACATCGCTGCGTGTGACAGGCGGGAGACCAGCGATCCGCTGGTAACCAAGGTACACAGCGGGTTTCCAGGCGCGGGGCTGTGCCTAGAAACCCGCTGTGTACCTTGGATACCAGCGCCCTGATGCAGGGAGCTGGTAGCCAAGGTACACAGCGGGTTTCCAAGCTCTGCGCGGTGCCTGGAAACCCGCTGTGTACCTTGGTTACCAGCGGATCGCTGGTCTCCCGCCTGTCACACGCAGCGATGCGTGCCTGTCAGAGGGAAACCAGCGATCAAAAAAAGGTCCTGACATTTCTGCGACGATCAGCGATACCCGGCAGGGGGGCTGATCGTCGCTGAATGTCACACACAGCGATATCGCTGGTGAGCTCGCTGCTGCGTCACAAAACTAGTGACTCAGCAGCGATCTCGGTAGCGATATCGCTATGTGAGACGGGCCCTTAAGCGATGTTACCCGCAGTGTCGCTGTCCCAGATCGCTGCCTGAGCTGCCTGTTTGGCAGCTCAGCAGCGATCATGTAGCGATACACCAGCGATCCTGACAAGTGCATATCGTTGTCGGGATCGCTGGTGTATCGTTATGTGACACCCAGCCTTTACTCTCCTGTCAGGCAGGAGAGGAACTCATTCATTTGGGGTTTACTGTGAGGCTGCAGCATTAGCTGCGGTCCCTGCAGTAAACATTAACCCTTTCTGAAGGATTACACCGTGGGACCTGACTGTGCATGGGATAGGTAAGAATAATTTTGCTTTTTTATTTTATTTTTATTACAGGAAATGGTTTTTGCAGTAAAATAAAAGATGGTCAAAAACATGTGTCTTTATTTCATTAAAATGATTTTTAATTAAAGTGTGTGTGTTTTATTTTTATTTCATGCAATAGGATTAATAATTGATAGTTGTCTAATTGACAGCTCTCAATTATTAACCTGGCTTAAGGTCACCTTTCAATAGCAAGGTGGCTTTAACCCCATATTAACCCATTCGCCACCGCTACAGGGCAATGGGAATAGACGGGCAAAGTGCCAGAAAGGGCGAATCTAATTATAGATTTGTCTTTCCTGGGGTGTCTGGGGGCAGATGTTAGTAGCCGGGGGGGGGGCAAAAATAATGGTCCCTCTCTGGGCTATTATTATCTGCCCCCACTCACTGGCTTTGTCTGTCTGGTTGCGAAAATAGGGCGGGAGCCCACGCATTTTTTTTCAGCAATTTTACACCTCATATATATATATACATGTCATTGAATTTGTGACACATATATATATATATATTTATATTTGTAGTTCATACACTTCTACATAGTATAATAGCCGCTAATTCAATTGCCGGCTTTTGTGAAAATGCAGAACCCGACATGAAATGACACTTGGTGTACATAGGGTTAACCATGTCTTTTCATGTCCTTTGCTATCTAATTTGCACAAACAATTAAATCAGATTTTGTGTGCAAAATTTCACACCTGTAGGGGTTAATTAAAGGTGTAAATTCGTAGCAAAAAAGTCCGGTTTTTTTACAACGAATTTACACCTTTAATTAACCCCTACAGGTGTGAAATTTTGCACACATAGTCTGATTTAATTGTTTGTGCAAATCAGATAGCAAACGACATGAAAAGACATGGTTAACCCTATGTACACCAAGTGTCATTTCATGTCGGGTGCTTCTGTCTTTTCACTGAAGCCGGCTTTACCCGGCAATTGAATCAAAGGATATTTTACTATGTAGAAGTGTATAAACTATACATATATGTATATATGTCACAATGACATGTATATATATATATATATATATATGTATTCTATGTGTGTATATTTAGTGTTTACAAGGAAAGAATGGGGTTTTTTTAGTTGCGATATTTTGTTCCCATAGACTTACATGGGACTTCCGGTATCGGTATCGGGTATCGCCGATATTTTAGTGATATCGGCGATACCATTCCGATTCCGATACTTTAGGATATCGGAAAGTATCGCTCAACTCTAGTTATAACACAAAGGGCAGGCTGAAGACCTGTCAGGATAAGTCCAGGAAATAAATGAATGACAGATCATATGTAGAATTCATATGAATAATAATAATAATAATAATAATAATCTTTATATAGTGCCATCATATTCCGCAGCGCTTTACAGTTTAACAGTTTCAAAACACAAGTCATAAGTAACAACGTTAACAATACAATAATTAAAGCAAAATAAGACGACCCTGCTCGTGAGAGCTTACAATCTACAATGAGGTGGGGGATATACAAAGTACAGGTGTGTATATACAATGGTGTATTTACAATGATGGTCCAGCCATCTTGAGGGAGTGAGGGATGGAGATAGTGAATGGGCTACACACACACACACTTACACATAGAATAACTTTGATTAGTGAATGTGATAGGCCGCTCTGAACAGCTTTGTTTTGAGGGAGCGCCTGAAACCATGCAAATTGTGGATAGTCCTAATTTCTTGGGGTAGAGCATTCCAGAGGATTGGCGCAGCGCGGGAGAAGTCTTGTAGTCGGGAGTGGGAGGTACGGATTAGTGCAGAGGTTAGTCGAAAGTCATTTGTAGAGCGCAGCAGTCGGTTAGGCTGATGGATAGAAATGAGGGAGGAGATGTAGGGGGTGCTGCACTGTGGAGAGCTTTGTGGGTGAGAACCAGTACTTTGAATTGGATCCTATAATGAATGGGCAGCCAGTG
This sequence comes from Oophaga sylvatica, assembly GCA_033576555.1. Lineage (NCBI taxonomy): Eukaryota > Metazoa > Chordata > Amphibia > Anura > Dendrobatidae > Oophaga > Oophaga sylvatica. The sequence continues at coordinate 295,130,322 of JARQOD010000004.1, read as the reverse complement.
TAAGGACTGGCGAAGAGCGGACACGTCCGAGTACCAATTAGCCAGATGGATGACCCTGGCTGCTGCATTAAGGATGGACTGGAGAGGGGATAGTCGAGTAATGGTTGGCTAGCTTTTAATTCCTGAATCCAATATTCCAATATGCTTCTCTTACTAATAACTGATTCTGCCAATTCCCACCTCCCTCTCTGTCAGTTAACCCACTCGATGCCATAGAGAATAAAACAATCTATGTTTGCACTATGCCAATCTATAAAATGCCTCACTGCTTTTGAATAATGACATTTTTTATAGCTATTGGATAAATGTTCACTAATTCTTTTCTTCAAAATTCTTATAGTGCAGCCTATTTATGCAACACTACATATCTTACATTTAATACAATACACCACATGATGTGTATCACAGTTCATGAACTATTCTGTCTCACAATCCACACCAATGGTCATGCATACTATTTTTTTCTTTTTACCCCTAATACACACACTGCAACTACTGTTTCAGCACATGGGAACAGCTTAAAGAGCCAACCATGTAGCATTTGGATGTTACCCGGTAAATAAACTAAGTGATAACATGCAGTCCAGGGTTGTTTCGACACAAACTGACAGCCTACACCAATAATATTTTTGAAAGTTGAATTTTAATTAAATATTGGTAGATATTTGGGGACTATAGAATTTATATTATTATATTTTTATTTTCTTTGAAATTCCTGGTGCTTGTGTGGATAGGAGTCGAGTGGGTGGTCGTATTCAAGGATTGACATCTATCTCTGCATTCACATACAGGGATGACTGTCAGTCACTAGAAGGACCACCCACTGGACTCCTATGCATACAAACACCAGGGATTTCAATGAATAAAATGCAAGTTTTACTGAAACCTTTCCCCCAAAAATGTGATCAGTTCCTCCTGTTCTGTTACGTCCTGCCGGCTGATCAGATACCTTTTTCACAATGATAGGTTCCTCTAAGTGTATGGCCATCTTTATCTCATGATAAATATTGGAACATTGCTGATAAAAGTGAAGATTACATAGATCCCAGCACGGGTGACATTGGTGACCTTGTGCGCCGGGCATTCGTTAATTTTTATTTAAACATTACCTGTATAAAATTAATCAGAATCTCTTGTAAAAACTGAAGTACTTCCTAATGAATTATTTTGTAAGGTCAGGAACCTGTTTAGCAAGGATCGCTTATAGCGTGACACCATTCAGTCGTTACTATTTGCCACCAGCTCTGTGATTTTCTATGGTTTCCTTGCATTTTATATGTTATTTGATAAAAATGAAAGATGTCAGATTTAGTCAAAAGAACAAGGGATTTGTAACAGAGCAGGGTCATATGTTTGACTTCTACAAGGCATTAACTGATAAGTCAAGACCTGGCAGTGTTAGAACAGGTCAAATTGTCTACATATATTAGATCAAGACTTACCCCAAAGTACCAACATGTCAGAAATGCCATGTTTTATAGCTTAATGAGGGGGAAAGCTCTTGGAAAGACAATCATTGTGAACTGGTAGAAATGAAAAGGACAAAATATTAATTTATTCAGACATCCAGGTTCTAAAGTGAGGAGGGAGCTGTAATTGGACCCTCTGTGGCACAGCAGTCAATCTTCTGGCCAGCAACGCAAAGGTCAAAGTTCAGATCCTGATAGAAGTAAAACACTACCTGACATATCAGGGTCATCCAAGTTCCCTGAACATATATAGAGAAGATGGGATGCCAGGTGGTTGATCTTGGTGTACATTTTAATGTCCTGCACTTAAAGAGAGGGGTCAAAGTAACAGACAAGTAATCATGGCAGCCAAGCCTTTTCTAACCTACTCAGTCCATTAGAAGCAGGTGGCATTGAGTGATAGACACTTGTATTTCGTTCTCAACCACTGTCATGTATTATACTGTAAAGTAGTTGGGGACAGAAGGGTAAAATCAAAGAACAAAAGGTTCCGGCTTCAAGGCTCCTTACACTTTAGTAATAGAATTATTAACAATAGTCTTTTTTGAACAGAAGTTGCAGTAAGGTTGGAAGATGCAGCATTTTTAGGCCATGGGGAACATTTATCAAAAGTGGCATGCTTTTTGGGGAATACAGCAGAACCATGGGACTGCATCTGTCTCTTTCAAAGCCTGAAGTGAAACTAACAAATTGTTATAAAAATCTAGATTTACATTGGTAAAATTATTACGACTTTTCTGTTACTATTACTAGCAAAAGACATTTGCAGCGATCGTTATTCTGACTTGCCTCTTCCCACTGTAGCTTTGATTTACTCTTATATCAAGATTATAATAATAATAATTTTATTTCTATAGCGCCAACATATTCCGCAGCACTTTACATTACAAAGGGGACTTGTACAGACAATAAAGACATTAAAAAGTAACACAACTCAGATACCTTAGGCTATGGTTCCACGGTCCGGAACCATAGCGCTTTTGACGGAGCGGAAATTCCGCTCCGTCTAAGCCCCGCCCCCTTTATGACGCGCGATCTTTCCGGAGGTGTTCAGGACACCTCCGGAACACCTCCGGAAAGAGCGCAGGGCTACATAGCCCTGTGTTAATTATGTTGCGGCGACGCACCGTCGCCGCAATACGCGAGGACATGCTGCGGTCTGAAAAGACGCGCCGCATGTCCGTTTACGCAGGTTTGCCACCTGCGTATTGTTACGCATAGTGGAGACGGGATTTCTTGAAATCCCCTCCACTATGCTGTAACATCTGGACGCTGCGTGTTTGGCACTGCGCCAGCGCACAGCGCCAAACACGCAGCGTTTCCTGACCGTGGAAACTCACCCTAAGGCTATGGTTCCACGGTCCGGAACCATAGCGCTTTTGACGGAGCGGAAATTCCGCTCCGTCTAAGCCCCGCCCCCTTTCTGACGCGCCTCTTTCCGGAGGTGTTCAGGACACCTCCGGAACACCTCCGGAAAGAGCGCAGGGCTACATAGCCCTGTGTTAATTATGTTGCGGCGACGCACCGTCGCCGCAATACGCGAGGACATGCTGCGGTCTGAAAAGACGCGCCGCATGTCCGTTTACGCAGGTTTGCCACCTGCGTATTGTTACGCATAGTGGAGACGGGATTTCTTGAAATCCCCTCCACTATGCTGTAACATCTGGACGCTGCGTGTTTGGCGCTGCGCCAGCGCACAGCGCCAAACACGCAGCGTTTCCTGACCGTGGAAACTCACCCTAAAGGAGTGAGGGCCCTGTTCAGAAGCTTACAGTCTACGAGATTGGAAGGTATTCCCTATCTGTTGGATATGGAGATAACTTCCCAATTGCTGGGGTCTCTTATCGATCTATGGAGACCCCAGTGTGAATAGAGTGGTGGTCGATCATGCGCACTGATATTCCATTCATTCCTATGGGAATGCCGAAGAACAGCCGAGCACAGCTCTCAGCGATCTCCATTAAGAATGAATGGAGTGAGCATGGCTAAGCGCTGCATCATTCACACACATTATTCTGTTCTCGGGATTGGTGAGGTCCCAACGGTCAGACCCTCAGCGATCACAAAGTAATTTCGTAACCTACGGATAGGTGATAACTTCCAAATTTAAAAATACCCGTGCAGATAAATCATTTTGTATATTTCGAGCTATGTTTTTCTCATATGAATATAATACTAAGAGAATTATAATATTCTATCTTTTGAAATATGTAACAAGTTTTAAGAGTAATATTCACAACGTTTTCTAAAATAACAGTATCTAATTGCTGCATCTAAAAAAACCTCTCGCCTGTAATGTCATAAATTGACAACATTGAATTACGTTTCATACATTATTACAAATCTGTGTAATGTGTGCAAACTATAAAGCGCTGCGGAATATGTTAGCTCTATATAAAAATAAAGATTATTATTATTATTATAAAGCTGCATGACTTGTGTTTGCAAACTTCTTAATAGCGCAGTATAGACAATATAGATACTTTGCTGCCACCTAGTGGCTATCTCCTATATTGTTGCTCTTAATACAAATAAGTATTTGAGCCGATATAAAAAACGTAGTGAGTAGTGACCTAAAGTTCATTACTAACTGAAACTAATAAAATTTACTTGCTTTTACATAGAAAACTCTGCCACAGTGCTCTAAGCTCCTAACAATAGTTTTCCTATAACATGTTAACCACAGTATTTTATATTTCACTTGACCAAATTCATTAACATTAAGACTTATTTAGTCTACAGCTTATCGGATTGCGATATTAGTCATTGCTATCAATCATGTACATTGTCAGTGCACAACACTTTATCACATTGATTAACTGTCATTGCAAGGAGTAAACCTCTATGCTCCATAAAATTGGAGCAAATTCTGTGTGATAGTAGACTTCATGACTCTAAAACTGCAGCACATTTGTATTCTTTTATTTTATAAATGTAGACAGATAGATAGACAAATATCCAGTGCAGACCAAAAGTTTGGACACACCTTCTCATTTAAAGATTTTTCTGTATTTTCATGACTATGAAAATTGTAAATTCACACATAAGGCATCAAAACTATGAATTAACACATGTAGCATTATATACTTAACAAAAAAGTGTGTAACAACTGAAAATATGTCTTATATTCAAGGTTCTTCAAAATAGCCACCTTTTGCTTTGATGACTGCTTTGCACACTCTTGGCATTCTCTTGATGAGCTTCAAGAGATAGTCACCGAAATGGTCTTCCAACAATCTTGAAGGAGTTCCCAGAGATGCTTAGCACTTGTTGGCCCTTTTGCCTTCACTCTGCGGTCCAGCTCACCCCAAACCATCTAGATTGGGTTCAGGTCTGGTGACTGTGGAGGCCAGGTCATCTGGCATAGCACCCCATCACTCTCCTTCTTGGTCAAATAGCCCTTACACAGCCTGGAGGTGTGTTTGAGGTAATTGTCCTGTTGAAAAATAAATTATGGTCCAACTAAATGCAAACCGGATGGAATAGCATGCCGCTGCAAGATGCTGTGGTAGCCATGCTGGTTCAGTATGCCTTCAATTTTGAATAAATCCCCAACAGTGTCACCAGCAAAGCACCCGCACACCATCACACCTCCTCCTCCATGCTTCACAGTGGGAACCAGGCATGTAGAGTCCATCCGTTCACCTTTTCTGGGTCGCACAAAAACACGGTGGTTGGAACCAAAGATCTCAAATTTGGACTCATCAGACCAAAGCACAGATTTCCACTGGTCTAATGTCCATTCCTTGTGTTCTTTATCCCAAACAAGTCTCTTCTGCTTGTTGCCTGTCCATAGCAGTGGTTTCCTAGCAGCTATTTTACCATGAAGGCCTGCTGCACAAAGTCTCCTCTTAACAGTTGTTGTAGAGATGTGTCTGCTACTAGAACTCTGTGTTGCATTGACCTGATCTCTAATCTGAGCTGCTGTAAACCTGCGATCTCTGAGGCTGGTGACTTGGATAAACTTATCCTCATAAGCAGAGGTGACTCTTGGTCTTCCTTTCCTGGGGCGGTCCTCATGTGAGCCAGTTTCTTTGTAGCGCTTGATGGTTTTTGCAACTGCACTTGGGGACACTTTCAAAGTTTTCCCAATTTTTCGGACTGACTGACCTCATTTCTTAAAGTAATAATGGCCACTCGTTTTTCTTTACTTAGCTGCTTTTTTCTTGCCATAATACAAATTCTAACAGTCTATTCAGTAGGACTATCAGCTGTGTATCCACCAGACTTCTGCACAACACAACTGATGGTCCAAACCCCATTTATAAGGCCAGAAATCCCACTTATTAAACCTGACAGGGCACACTGGTGAAGTGAAAACCATTTCCAGTGACTACCTCTTGAAGCTCATCAAGAGAATTCCAAGAATGTGCAAAGCAGTAATCAAAGCAAAAGGTGGCTACTTTGAAGAATCTAGAATATAAGACATATTTTCTGTTGGTACACACTTTTTTGAAAAGTATATAATTCCACATGTGTTAATTCATAGTTTTGATGCCTTCAGTGTGAATGTACAATTTTCATAGTCATGAAAATACAGAAAAATCTTTAAATGAGAAGGTGTGTCCAAACTTTTGGTCTGTACTGTACATTGACAGATTGATAGATAGATTATTGTGGACATATGATAATCCCTTAAACATGCAAGCAATAATATAATATGAAATGTGCACACTGTTATTATTATTATTATTATTTATTTCTATAGCACCATTGATTCCATGGTGCTGTACATGAGAAGGGGTTACATACAAATAACAGGTTTCACTTACAGTAAACAAACTAACAATGACAGACTGATACAGAGGGGAGAGGACCCTGCCCTTTCGGGCTTACATTCTACAGGATTGTGAGGCAGGAGACAGTAGGTCGGGGGTAGCATTTGGCAAACTGCAATTTTTGCCGAAAAAGTTCCCAGGGCTTGAAATGCCTTAATGCCCACCAGTATGCCTTTTTACTGACTTTAGATAAGAGAGAATCGCATTACTCGATGGGTGAAAATGCAGCAGCTGCCCGCTGTACACTATGGAGGACACCTTGTTTCATCAGCCACAATCAATGTTGACACTATTCGTGGTGGTTTAACCCCTCTAGATGCAGCATCTAGATGGAGAAGAACCCATTAACCCCTTGAGATTGTGTGGTCCTAAGGTTGCCATGCAATTCGAGGCCAAGTCTTTGTGTCTCCCAGCTATAGTGGCCTGTTCAGTTGTTAGCAACATTTTAGTAGTAGAAATATAATTTTTCATTCCTGTCATCACACTTTGTGTTAATCTGTGAAAAGTACCCAAAGGGTTTACAAACTACCTCACAGCAGTTTTCAATATGTTGAGCGGTGTTATTTTTAAAATGGTATTACTTTTGGAGGGTTTTCAATATATAGGTCCAATATATAGGTCTCTCCAAATCTGGTCTCTCCAAAACTGAATAGGTCCCTAAAAAAAAAAGTTTTGTAAGTTTCCTTGAAAAAATGAAACATTTCTGCTAAATTTTTAAACATTTAGCATCCTTAGATTTGACAAATGGTGCTGATGTAAGGTAAATTTATTAGCGATTTGTGGGATGTGATTGTCTGGATTAAAGGTATAAGCTTGCAAAGTTTTAAAACTGCCATTTCTTTGGGGGGGACAAATTTCTGATATTTTCATAAATAAACGCAAAATAATGCTAACAGAAAATACAATGTGTCAAGAAAAAAAAACAGCATCAAAATTCCAGAGTTATCGCCACATAAAATGACGCATGTCAGTTTTGAAACATTTGGCTTTGGTCACTGAGAGGTTAAGAGAGGCAGTTAAAATTTCTTATGTCTCTGGCAGATGTCTGCGGATCTCGGTCTGATTATGGACAGGCCACAGCTTCATAAAGTCACCCTTGAAATTGTCCCAAAAAATTACCGTATTTTGCGGATTATAAGATGCATCGGATTATAAGACCCACCCCAAATTTTGAGGAGAAAAATAGGAAAAAAAAACTTTTTTTAATGAAATGGTGGTGCTTTTTATAATCCATGTGTCTTATTGCTTACCGGGGGTGGTGGCTGTGGTTATGTGGGGTCCAAGGGTCCCTGCTGGAGGTGGCAAAAATGGAGCATTGCTGCAGGTCACAGGTTGGGATGAAAGGGTGTTCCAATGTGCGCCGCTGTGGGTGCTCGGTGGTGCGGGGGCTCTGCCGACATTTTGTGAAAGCGCAGAACCCGGCACTTACGTACATGGTTTACTGTGCAGTGGACTCTGGGAAAATGGCTGCCAGGGCATGAGCAGATGGAGATCTCGGCACTAAAATCTCGGGATGAGATCTCACCGCTGAGATTATTTATTCCAAAGTGTGAGCAGCCAAATATTAAGTTGTGGATGCCAACATTTTTATCCGACTCATTTTTGGGGTTTGTGTGAAATGATGTTCAATTTGCCTTTTTTTCTTTTTTTTTTTTTGCGTTGTTCCAATAAACACAAAGGAAATAAGCGTGTATAACAAAACATAGTTACATAGTTAAATAGGTTGAAAAATAATTTCATTAATTTTCTGATAGAAATACTTCATTTTCTGGAACAATTTCAAGGATGCCAACACTTTCTGCCATGACTGTATATCTTTATGAGTTTGTCACACTCATGTCGAGGGACCCAGAGCCAATCAGTGTATTGCTGACCGAGATTGAACTGAGAGCCACAGATGTCTTCATGATCTCTTAAAAGATTGTGGTTAAGGTCTGCAGTCACTCTATGTAATGGCAGACTTGTGAATCCTTACAGCATATGGTGTTTGCTGTTAGAACTCTCCTGTTAGGCTTCTTCTATCTTGCTGGTCACATGACCTTTGTGGCCTATTTAGTCCTGCTCTGCCCTTCTGGCTTTGCTGGTCTTCATTGTAATTTCTACTCTTAAGCTAGCCAGGTGCTTTGTTACCTTACTCAATTAGTTTTGCTTGGTCTTCAGACCTCTATGTTCTATGTTGTTTTGTTTTTTCTTTTTACTGCTACAACTTCTGTTAGGAGGTGTCCATCTTTTCTCCCAGTCCCTAGTTCTTGTAGGGATCCCTTCCTCGTATCTATAGGTCTTCGTTCAGACTAGATGAGGACTTTAGCGGGTCTGATCGCAGGATCAGGTTCCCCGTTACATCGTAGGGATTGAGCTTAGTTCTATTGTAGGGACAGATATCCCTTTCTCTCCTTAGTGCTTGTAGCAGAACATAACATTTGCGCTGTCAGGATTCTCCAGTGTTGATGCTGGGAGTTGGCGAGCGTGTGACCCCAAGTATGCTATTTACATATAATTGGTCAATTGCCGACTAGATACAAGTGGGTTGAACAAGGCTGGACACATCTAGTCAGAATGTGGCTGTAAATATGCCAATTGGATACTTGCAGTCATATGACTCCTCACTCCCAGCGCTGCCACTGGAGAATACTGACTGCATGCACTGTGCGCGCTTTGAGAATTCACAAATCTACAGTCACATCAAATGACTGCGGACTTGAGTCCCTGGACAACTCTTTGGTTAGAAGACTGATGCCAAATTATGGACAACATATGGTTACAAAAGTGTCCACATTGTAATTCCTTTTTAATGTGAAATGTTTACCGTGTCTTCTCATACAATCTATCTGTTCTTTTGACATTAGTTGCTTTGGGAGTTTTACATTTACAAATAACAAGGCAAAGCATTTACCTCATTTATCTAATTTCTGGTTTAGCTAAAATGTATATGGTCAGCTAGTTAGTAATTGATATAAATTACCCATGTGACATTACACAAGCATGGCGATAATTCAAGATGAATTACTGCAGGTCATGGAAAAATGGCTACTAATGTGGATTTTTTATATGCTGGTTCAATTGTAAAAAGGTACATAGTGAAATTCAATGTGTGAGATAAATAGCATCACACATTCCTATGGCGCATGTCTCCTAATATGTAGACTGGTCAATACCAGCTATAAATAGGGGGACTTTTGTCCCCCCCTCGCTTTTATATGTTCTTTATCTGTACTCCACAAAATCTATAGGTATTTATATATATTTTGTGATTATTTCATGTTATTCTCATTTGATGCTTTATACTGTATTAGTTGGGGGATTTACTTGTTTATTAGTCCACATTTCTAGATATCAAATGGGGGTGTTTATTTACATTTTTTAGCATTATCATATGCAAAAATGGAAATTTCTTGGCTTCTTTTGCTATTTCTAATTATACTTTTCCTTGTTGTTCAATATTCTTTAATTGTATTATAAAAGTTTAATTATTGGTGCCAGAATTTTGCTGGATGTGTTTCTTTCGTTCTTTCTCCTAATATAGAGTTTATTATGAGAATCCGTCCAGTCATTAACCCCGTCACCCCCAAGGGTGGTTTGCACGTTAATGACCGGGCCAATTTTTACAATTCTGACCACTGTCTCTTTCTGAGGTTATAACTCTGGAACGCTTCAATGGATCTTTGCGATTCTGAGACTGTTTTCTCGTGACATATTGTACTTCACATTAGTGGTAAAATTTCTTCGATACAACTTGCGTTTATTTTTCAAAAACGCAAATATGTCGCAATTTGAAAATTTTGCAATTTTCAAATTTTGAATTTTTATTCCCTTAAAACAGAGAAATATGTCACACAAAATAGTTAAAAAATAATATTTCCCACATGTCTACTTTACACTAGCACAATTTTGGAACCCAAATTTTTTTTGTTAGGAAATTATAAGGGTTAAAAGTTGACCAGCGATTTCTCATTTTTACAACAAAATTTACAAAACCATTTTTTTAGGGACCACCTCACATTTGAAGTCACTTTGAGGGGTCTATATGGCAGAAAATACCCAAAAGTGACACCATTCTAAAAACTGCAACCCTCAAGGAACCCCAAACCACATTCAAGAAGTTTATTAACCCTTCAGATGCTTCACAGGAGCTGAAGCAATGTGGAAGGAAAAAATGAATATTTAACTTTTTAGTCACAAAAGTGAACTTTTACAAACTTTTTTTCATTTTCACAAGGGTAAAAGGAGAAAATGGACAAATAAAGTTGTTGTGCAATTTCTCCTGAGTATGCCAATACCCCATATGTGGGGGAAAACCACTGTTTGGGCACACGGCAGAGCACGTAAGGGAAGGAGCGTCGTTTGACTTTTTCAAACCAAAATTGGCTGGAATTGAGATTGGACGCCATGTCGCATTTGGAGAGCCTCTGATGCGCCTAAACAGTGGAAACCCCCCACAAGTGACACCATTTTGGAAACTAGACCCCCTATGGAACTTATCTAGATCTGTTGTGAGCACTTTGAACCCCCAAGTGTTTCACAAAAGTTTATAATGCCTGGGTGAGAAAAAAAAAACAATTTTCCACAAAAATGATTTTTTAGTTCCAAATTTTTGATTTTTCCCAAGGAAATTGGACCCCAAAAGTTGTTGTCCAATTTGTCCTGAGTACGCTGATTCCCCATATGTGGGGGGAAACTGTTTGGGCGCTCGGCAGGGCTTGGAAAGTAAGTAACGTTTTGGAATGCAGACGTTGATGGGGGTCATGTTCCGTTTGCAGTGCCCCAGATGTGCCTAAACAATGGAAACTCCCTACAAGTGACTTATCTAGATCTGTGGTGAGCACTGTGATACCCCAAGTACTTCACACAAGTTTATAATGCCCGGTCATGAAAATTAAAAATCCTATTTTTTTGCCACAAAAATTATATTTTAGTCACCAATTTTTATTTTCCCAAGGGTAACAGGAGAAATTGGACCACAAAAGTTGTTGTCCAATTTATCCTGAGTACGCTGATACCCCATATGTGGGGGGGAACCACTGTTTGGGCGCACGGCAGAGTTTGGAATGGAAGGAGCACCATTTGGGTTTTTCCAACCAAAATTGGTTGGAATTGAGATTGGATGCCATGTTGCATTTGGAGAGCCCCTGATGTGCCTAAACAGTGGAAACCCCCAACAAGTGACCCCACTTTGGAAATGAGACCCCCTAAGGAACTTATCTAGATCAGTGATGAGCAATTTGAACCCCCAAGTGCTTCACATAAGTAGAGCCGTAAAATTAAAAAATCATATTTTTTCCACAAAAATTATCTTTTCACCCCAATTTTTATTTTCCCAAGGGTAACAAGACCCCAAAAGTTATTGTGAAATTTGACCTGAGTACGCTGATACCCCATATGGGGGGTAAACCACTGTTTGGGTGCATGGCAGAGCTCAGAAGGGAAGGAACGCCGTTTGACTTTTTCAACGCAGAATTGGCTGGACGCCATGTCGTGTTTGGAGAGCTCCTGATGTGCCTAAACAGTGGAAACACCCCACAAATGACACCATTTTGGAAACTGTACCCCTCAAGGAACTTATCTAGATGTGTGGTGAGAACTTTGAACCCCCAGGTGTTTCACTAAAGTTTATAACACCCGAGCATGAAAATAAAAAAATCATATTTTTTCCACAAACATGATCTTTTAGTCTCCAACTTTTATTTTCCCAAGGGTAACAGGAGAAATTGGACCCCAAAAGTTGTTGTCCAATTTGTCCTGAGTAAGCTGATAGCCCATATGTGGGAGAAAACTACTGTATGGGCACACATCAGGTATCGGAAGGGAAGTAGTGAAGTTTTGGATTGCAGACTTTGATGGAATGGTCTGCGGGCGTGATGTCGCGTTTGGAGAGCCCCTGATGTGCCTAAACAGTGGAAACCCCCAACATGTGACCCCATTTTGGAAAATAGACCCCACAAGGAACTTATCTAGTTGTGTGGTGAGCACTTTGAACCCCAAAGTGCTGCACAGAAGTTTATAACGTGCAGCCGTAAAAATAAAAAATCCTTTTTTTTTTACAAAAATGATTTTTTCGCCCCCAATATATTATTTTCACAAGGGTAACAGAGAAAATTGGACCCCAAAAGTTGTTTTCCAATTTGTCCTGAGTACGCTGATACTCAATATGTGGGAGAAAACTACTGTATGGGCACACGTCGGGGCTCGGAAGGGAAGTATTGACGTTTTGGATTGCAGACTTTGATGGAATGGTCTGCGGGCGTCATGTAGCATTTGGAGAGCCCCTGATGTGCCTAAACAGTGGAAACCTTGCACAAGTGACCCCATTTTGGAAAATAGACCGCACATGGAACTTATCTAGATGTGTGGTGAGCACTATGAAGCCCCAAGTGCTTCACAGAAGTTTATAACGTACAGCCGTAAAAACAAAAAATCATTTTTTTTTACAAAAATGATATTTTCACCCCCAATTGTTATGATTTGGTAGCTGAGGAGAGCAGGCAAAAACTGCAATACACCAGAGAGGTTGGAATCTACTGGATTGCAGTACCCTGACTAACCACCACAGCTAAAGGCAGCCGTGGAGCGTACCTACATTGGTCCTAGAAGCCTCGTTACAGCCTGAGAGGCTAACTACACCTAAAGATAGAAAGAGGAAAGCTATCTGCCCCGGAGCAGATCCCCAAAGAACATAGGAAGCCCCCAAACATGTATTGGCGGTTAGACAAGAGGAAATACAGACACAGACAGAAAATAGAATGAGCAAACGTTGGGGCCCAATCTTCCTAGAAAGAAAAGGATAGGAAGGACACTTACTGCAATCCAAAAAAACCCTAAAAAAAATACCAACTCTACTAATTGCAAAAACACCTGAGATCACACGACCAATCCAGTAGATTCCAACCTCTCTGGTGTATTGCTGTTTTTGCCTGCTCTCCTCAGCTACCAAATCATAACAGTATCACCGGCCCAATTGTTCTTGTCTCAACTTTGGTTCCTGGTTTACTTGGAAGCTTGATGAGTCTTGCCTGCATCTTCTGCTAACAGATAAGATATTTTCTACTTTTATTTTTGTGCTTGCTTTTTGCATTTTTTCCTGCACTTCTGTGGAGGTCAGCCAGTTCCCCTCCGGGGGCTTGTGCTCCTCTCAGTTTATCTGAGCCACTGTTATTTGTTCATTTGCCTTTTCCAGTTTTTTCAGTGGCTGCGGCTTAGTTTTGTTACACCAGAGAACTAATTTAGGTGGTAGAGGTCGTGTGATCTCAGGTGTTTTTGCAATTAGTAAAGTTGGTATTTTTTTAGGGTTTTTTGGATTGCAGTAAGTGTCCTTCCTATCCTTTTCTTTCTAGGAAGATTGGGCCCCAACGTTTGCTCATTCTATTTTCTGTCTGTGTCTGTATTTCCTCTTGTCTAACCGCCATTACATGTTTGGGGCTTCCTATGTTCTTTGGGGATCTGCTCCGGGCAGATAGCTTTCCTCTTTCTATCTTTAGGTGTAGTTAGCCTCTCAGGCTGTAACGAGGCGTCTAGGACCAACGTAGGTACGCTCCACGGCTGCCTTTAGTTGTGGTGGTTAGTCAGGGTACTGCAATCCAGTAGATTCCAACCTCTCTGGTGTATTGCCGTTTTTGCCTGCTCTCCTCAGCTACCAAATCATAACACCCAATTTTTTATTTTCCCAAGGATAACAGAAGAAATTGGACCTCAATAGTTATTGTGCAATTTGTCCTGAGTACGCTGATACCCCATATGTGGGGGTAAACTACTGTTTGGGCGCATGGCAGATTTCAGAAGTGAAGGAGCACCGTTTGACTTTTTCAACGCAGAATTGGCTGAAATTGAGATCAGACGCCATGTCACATTTGGAGAGCCCCTGATGTGCCTAAACAGTGGAAACCCCCAATTCTAACTCCAACCCTAACCCCAACACACCCCCAACCCTAGTCCCAACCCTAACCATAACCCTAACCACAGACATAACCCTTATACACCCCTAACCTTAATCCCAACCCTAACCCTAATTCTAACTTTAGGCGCAACCCTAACCCTAACTTTAGGCGCAACCCTAACTGTAACCCTAATGGGAAAATGGAAATAAATAAATTTTTTTAATTTTATTATTTTTCCCTAAATAAGGGGTGATAAAGGGGGTTTGATTTACTATTTATAGCGGGTTTTATGATTAGCAGCTGTCACGCTAAAAGACCATTTTTATTGCAAAAATTAGTTTTTTCATCACCACATTTTGAGAGCTATAATTTTTGCATATTTTGGCCCACAGAGTCATGTGAGGTCTTATTTTTTGCGGTTCGAGTTGACGTTTTTATTGATACCATTTTTGAGCACGTGACATTTTTTCATCGCTTTTTATTTTGATTTTTGGGAGGTTTGAATGAACTAAAATCAGCAATTCATGAATTTCTTTTGGGGGGGCGTTTATACCATTTTGCGTGTGGTAAAATTGATAAAGCAGTTTTATTCTTCTGCTTAGTATGATTACAGCAATACCTCATTTACAGTCATGGACAAAAGTTTTGAGAATGACACAAATATTAATTTTTACAAAGTCTACTGCTTCACTTTTTCTATTGGCAATTTGCATATACTCCAGAATGTTATAAAGAGTGATCAGCTTAACAGCAATTACTTGCAAAGTCAATATTTGGCTAGAAAATGAACTTTATCCCCCAAAACACATTTCAACATCAGTGCAGCCCTGCCTTAAAAGGACCAGCTAACCTCTTTTCAGTTATTGCTCCATTAACACAGGTGTGGGTGTTGATGAGGACATGGCTGGAGATCAATCTGTCATGATTAAGTAAGAGTGACACCACTGGACACTTTAAAAGGAGGCTGGTGCTTGGCATCATTGTTTCTCTTCTGTTAACCATGGTTATCTCTAAAGAAACACGTGCAGTCATCATTGCAATGCACAAAAATGGCCTAACAGGGAAGAGCATCGCAGCTAGAAAGATTGCACCTCAGTCAACAATCTATCGCATCATCAAGAACTTCAAGGAGAGAGGTTCCATTGTTGCCAGAAAGGCTCCAGGGCGCCCAAGAAAGACCAGCAATCGCCAGGACCGTCTCTTAAAAGTGTTTCAGCTGCAGGGTCGGGCTACCAGCAGTGCAGAGCTTGCTCAGGAATGGCAGCAGGCAGGTGTGAGTGCATTTGAGGCGGAGACTCTTGGAGCAAGGCCTGGTCTCAAGGAGGGCAGCAAAGAAGCCACTTCTCTCCAGAAAAAACATCATGGACAGGCTGATATTCTGCAAAAGGTACAGGCAGTGGACTGCTGAGGACTGGGGTAAAGTTATTTTCTCTGATGAATCTCCTTTTCGATTGTTTGGGACATCAGGAAAATGCCTCATTCGGAGAAGACAAGGTGAGCGCTACCACCAGTCTTGTCTCATGCCAACTGTTAAGCATCCTGAAACCATTCATGTGTGGGGTTGCTTCTCAGCCAAGGGAATCGGCTCTCTCACAGTCTTGCCTAAAAACACAGCCATGAATAAAGAATGGTACCAGAATGTCCTCCAAGAGCAACTTCTCCCAACCCTCCAAGAGCAGTTTGGCGATCAACAATGCCTTTTCCAGCATGATGGAGCACCTTGCCATAAAGCAAAGGTGATAACTAAATGGCTCAGGGAACAAAACATAGAGATTTTGGGTCCATGGCCTGGAAACTCCCCAGATCTTAATCCCATTGAGAACTTGTGGTCAATCATCAAGAGACGGGTGAACAAACAAAAACCTAAAAATTCTGACAAAATGAAAGCATTGATTGTGCAAGAATGGACTGCTATCAGTCAGGATTTGGTCCAGAAGTTGATTGAGAGCATGCCAGGGAGAATTTCAGAGGTCCTGAAGAAGAAGGGTCAACACTGCAAATATTGACTTGCTGCATTAACTCATTCTAACTGTCAATATAAGCTTTTCTTACTCATATGTTTGCAATTATATTTCTGTCTGTGATAAAAACATCTGTCAAACACACATAAAAACCAGAGGGCAATAGATCATGTGAAAATATAATATTTGTGTCATTCTCAAAACTTTTGGCCATGACTGTATATAATTTTTTTATGTTTTGGCGCTTTTATACAATAAAACAATTTTATATAAAAAATAATTATATTTGCATCGCTTTATTCTGTGAGCTATAACTTTTTTATTTTTTCGATGATGATGCTGTATTGCAGCTCGTTTTTTGCGGGACAAGATGTCGTTTTCAGCGGTACCATGTTTATTTATATCAGTTTTTTTGATTGCGTGTTATTCCACTTTTTGTTTCGGCGGTATGATGATAAAGCTTTGATTTTTTGCTTTTTTTTTTAAGGGGTTCACTAAAGGGGTTAACTACTGGGACAGTTCTATAGGGCGGGTCATTACGGACACGGCGATACCAAATATGTGTACTTTTATTGTTTTGTTTTTTTTATTTACAGGAAGAAATGAATTTATTGGAGAATATTTTTTTTTCATTTATTTTGGAATTTTTTTTTTACACTTGTTATTTTTATTTTTTTTTAAACTTTTTTACTTTGTCCCAGGGTGGGCATTTACAGTATATGGTCAGATCGCTGGTCTCACAGTGTGCACAGCACTCTGTGAGACCAGTGATCTCACAGGCAGTGATGCAGGCTTCCTTAGTGCCTGCTCTCAGCAGGCACTGAGGAATCCGCCTCCCTGCAAGACCCGGCGGCCATCTTGGATCCGGGGTCCTGCAGGGAAGAGGCCTTCAGAACAGCGCGGTCACATTGCGCTGTTCTGAGGGTCTCAGGGGAGCACGCAGGGAGCCCCCTCCCTGCGCGATGCTCCCCTATGCCCTCGGTACACCGCGATCATGTTTGATCGCGGTGTGCCAGGGTTAATGTGCCGGGTGTCAGCTGTGATAATCAGCTGACACCCGGCTGCGATCGGCTGCGCTCCCCCCGGAGCGTGTCCGATCGCTTCAACGTACTATTCCGTCCATGGTCAGATTGTCCCGGGTTTCATGGACGGGATAGTAGGTTGGATGGCAGAGAGGGGTTAATAAGACACAATGGACAGGTGACTCCTCTCACTGGTGAGTTGCATAAACACAAGTTTGATACTTTTAGTTAATATGTATGCCATCTAAGAATCCTTAGGTGGACCGCTGTGCAAGAGTTGGCCACTAGCCTCTTATATGACCAGTATTTGGCACAATGTACTTAAATCATTATGTATAGACAAAGACAGCATCTTATTCATTTAATAATCTGCCCTGTTCATTGTTATATAAATTTGTGATTGAGGATAACATCACATTTGCATGTAGCTGAAAAATGGGGTCCTGGAGTTGGGTACTGGTGGGCTCTTGGCACCCCAGTCTGACATTGATTTTAGGTTCTCACTATTTTCTATAGATTTGGAAATATTTATGGGTAGCTTTTGGCACATTGCACTTGCAATTTTACATACACTCTGTTTATTGCATATTGACATAGAATCATAGAATGGTAGAGTTGGAAGGGACCTCCTGGGTCATCTGGTCCAACCCCCTGCTCAAAGCAGGATTCTCTAAATCATCCCAGACAGATGTCTATCCAGCCTCTGTTTGAAGACTTCCATTGAAGGAGAACTCACCACCTCTTGTGGCAGCCTGTTCCACTCATTGATCACCCTAACTGTCAAAAAGTTTTTTCTAATATCTAATCTGTGTCTCCTCCCATTCAGTTTCATCCCATTGCTTCTAGTCTTTCCTTGCGCAAATGAGAATAAAGATGATCCTTCTACAATGTGACAGCCCTTGAGATATTTGTAGACAGCTATTAAGTCTCCTCTCAGTCTTCTTTTTTGCAAGCTAAACATTCCCAAATCCTGCAACCGTTCCTCATAGGACATGGTTTGCAGACCGGTCACCATTCTGGTGGCTCTTCTCTGAACTTGCTCCAGTTTGTTGATGTCTTTTTTAAAATGTGGTGCCCAAAACTGGACACAGTATTCCAGATGAGGTCTGACCAAAGAGGAGTAGAGGGCAATAATGACCTCACGTGATCTAGACTGTATGCTTCTGTTGATACATCCTAGAATTGCATTTGCCTTTTTTGCTGCTGCATCACACTGTTGACTCATGTTAAGTCTGTGATCAATTAGTATACCCAAGTCTTTTTCACATGTGCTGTTACTTAGCCCTATTTCTCCCATTTTGTATATGCTTTTTTCATTTTTATTGCCCAGATGTAGTACTTTGCATTTTTCCCTGTTAAAATCCATTCTGTTAGTTGCTGCCCACTGCTCCAGTTTATGTATATCTTTTTGAATCCTCTCTCTCTCTTCTCTAGTATTAGCTACCCCTCCTAGCTTTGTGTCATCAGCAAATTTGATCAGTTTACCCTCAATTCCTTCATCTAAATCATTGATAAAGATGTTGAACAATACAGGGCCCAAAACAGAGCCTTGTGGTACCCCACTTGAGACATTCTTCCAACTGGATGTGCAGCCATTTACAACCACTCTTTGTGTCCGATCACTAAGCCAGTTATGAATCCACCTAACAGTTGCCTTGTCCATTCCATACTTAGTCATTTTTTCAATAAGGATTGTGTGAGATACTTTGTCAAATGTTTTGCTGAAGTCAAGATATACTATATCTACAGCATTTCCCTGATCCACCCAGTCAGTGATTCTGTCATAGAAGGAAATTAAGTTAGTCTGACATGACTTATTAGTTACAAACCCATGCTGACTCTGTTTAATCACTTCATTCTTATCCAGGTACTTGCATACATGTTCTTTAATAATTTGTTCAAAGATCTTTCCTGGTATAGAAGTCAGACTCACCGGCCTGTAGTTCCCTGGGTCCACCTTCTTCCCCTTTTTGAAGATAGGAACAACATTTGCTCTTCTCTAGTCTTCTGGGACTTCTCCTGTTCTCCAAGAATTTTCAAAGATTATGGACAGTGGTTCAAGAATTTCTTCTGCTATCTCCTTCAGTACCCTGGGGTGTAATTCATCTGGACCTGGAGACTTGAATTCATTTAGGTTAGCTAAATGTTTCCTCACTGTCTTTCTGTTTATAGATAATCTGGATTCTTCTATTCCTTTAATAGGACAGTGAAGATCAGTTGATGTTACATTTCCTTTCTGAGAGAAAACAGATGCAAAATAGGAATTTAAAAGTTCAGCCTTCTCAACATCCTGACTTACCATTTCATCATTTTCATCCTGTAAAAATCCTATAGCATCTTTGACTTTTCTTTTACTTTTAACGTATCCCCAAAATCCTTTTTTGTTGCTTTTGACGTCACTTGCAAGCCTTAATTCATTGTCAGCTTTAGATAATCTGATTTGTGCCCTGCAGGTTCTGCAGATGGCATTATATTCTTCTTTAGATATGCCTCCCTCTTTCCATTTGATAAACATTTCTTTCTTCCTTTTTAGCATGTGTTTAAGTTCTATGTTCATCCATCCTGGTTTCCTTAAATGCTTCCCATTCTTCCCTCTTTTCGGAATTGTTAACGATTGTGCTTTGAGAATCTCATTTTTCAAGATTTTCCATCCTTCCTGGACATTTTTGTCCTTAAGGATATCCAGCCATTGGATCCCTCCAATTCTCTTTCTGAGTTCCTTAAAATCTGCCTTTCTGAAATCTAACCTTGACGTCTGAGTCTTCACAGGTCTTCCTCCTCTTGTTATCCAAAATTCTAAAATAGCATGGTCACTACCTCCTAGGGTCCCAGCCACTCTTACCTCCTCCACCATTTCCTCCCTGTTTATGAGGATTAGATCCAAGGTAGCAGATCCCCTTGTTTTCTCCATTACCTTTTGGAAGATAAAGTTGTCAGCAAGAGAGGATAAGAATTTCCTGGACCTGTTAGTTTTGCCTGAGAGAGATTCCCAACAAATGTCTGGATAGTTGAAATCTCCCATGACCACTATGTCATATTTTTTGGAGAACTTGGCCATTTGATGCATAAAGAGTTCATCCATATCTTCAGCTTGCACAGGCGGCCTGTAGTAAATGCCTACAATGGTGTCCTTTCCATTGTTCTGTCCTTGTATTCTTACCCAAACAGTTTCCACAGAACTCCCAGTCTCTGAAGCTTCAATCTCTGTGCAGATATACGCTTTTCTAACATACAATGCAACACCTCCTCCTCGTTTATCAAGTCTGTTTCTTGCAAATAAGTTGTAACCTTCTAGCCTTGTATTCCAATCATGTGTATCGTCCCACCAAGTCTCAGTGATTCCAATGACATCATATTTCTTCTCCTGCGTTAGTAGCTCCAGTTCTCCTTGTTTGTTGCCCATGCTTTGTGCATTCGTATAGAAACACTTTAGTTTGTGATTGGTTTCTCTTTCTTCAATATTTTTATTATGTAGATTTTTTTGTCTTTGTTCTTCCCCTTCACTTCTAATAGCAGAGTTCTCAATAGCATTTGTCAGGTGTATGGCTTTTGCTGGCGTTTTGCTTCCCTTCCCATATTGTTCTAGTTTAAAGCTCTCCTGATGAGTGTAGCAAGGCGACTTCCAAATACATGTTTTCCAGTCTTCGTAAGGTGCACCCCATCTCTAGCAAGTAGTCCATCGTACAGGTAATTCACTCCGTGATCCAGAAATCCAAATCCTTGCTGACGGCACCATCGACGTAGCCAGTTGTTCACCTGCAGAATCTTATTCCACCTCCTTGTTCCATGGCCATCCACTGGAAGGATGGAGGAGAAGACCACCTGCGCTCCCAGTTCTTTCACTTTCTTACCTAAGTTTTCAAAGTCACTGCAGATGGTTTCCAGGTCACTTCTTGTGGTGTCATTTGTCCCCACATGTATTAGCAGGAATGGGTAGTCATCTTTAGGTCTGAAGAGTCCTGATATCCTGTCAGACACATCTTTAATTTTTGCACCTGGAAGACAGCACATTTCTCTTGAGGTTATATCTGGTCTGCAGATAGCAGCCTCTGTTCCTCTCAACAGGGAATCCCCCATGACAACAACTCTCCGTTTCTTCTTCACAACATTTTTCTTTCTCCATTCAGGAGGACTCTGAGGGCGTACAAGGTTACTCTTTGTGGGCAAAGTCTTATCCTGATGTATTTCTTCATCGTTCTCCTGTGTAAGAGCCTGGTACTGGTTTCTGAGCAGAATTGGTGCTGACTGCCTCCTGATCCTCCTGCTTCTCTGGGTCACATGCTTCCATTCCTCTGTTTCTTCAGTTGCACTTCGAATTTCTTCTCTTTCTGTACAATGAAGAGATAATTCTGCTCTGTCTAAGAACTCTTCACCTTCCTTAATGGTCTTCAATGTAGATAACCTCTCTTCCAGATTTTGCAACTTTTCCTCCAACAGGGACACAAGCTTGCATTTGTGGCATGTGAAATTTGGCTTTTCCACTGGAATTATGGATATACAATAATAAATATACGCTGTTTTCATGCTAATTTTCATGACTATATGTCATCTCTTTCCCTATATATACCTGTTGTGCAAACATTCACTGCTGAAGTATCCATTAATGGAAAGAAATAGGTTAACTGTTGTGAACACTTTTAATCTGGCTTCTGAGTTTGGGCTCCCTCTGGTGGTTGTTACTGGTAATGGAGCTGGTCAGGCTGACAGAAGTCAGTCACCTGAGGGGGATGATTGGAGATCAGGTGTTACAGACTGGGGAGATTTAAGCGAGCAGCCTTCCCCTAGTTGCTGCCAGTGATTTGGTCTGCTTCCTGAGCCTTTTGGAAGTCTGCTTGCTCCCTGCTTTGTCATGCATCTTTCAGATAAGTAATATGTCAGTTTCATTGGTGCCATTTGTTCCCCTTTTGCTTTTTCTGTTTTCTGCCTTGCTGTGTGAGTTCAGCCGGGTTCCCCTGCTGGGGCCTGTGCTGGACTCTGCTCTCATTGCCACTGCTTATGTCAGTCTTTTCTGTGTTATTGTTCCCTGCTATTTCAGTTTCTGTTGTTTTGCATCCAGTTCACTCCAGAGTTCTGATATAGTGGGGGAGAGGTAGTGTGGCCTCAGCATTTTTGCATTTCAGACGTGTTGGAATTTTTCTTAGGGTTTTTGCTGGATTGCAGACAGTATCCTTTGCTGTCCTTTTCTATCTAGACAGTTTGGGCCCCAGCATTTGCTCACTCTATTTTCTGTCTGTCTTTGTGCTTCATCTGTCTCACTGGCAATATATGTTTGGGGGCTATCTATTCCTTTAGGGCTCTACTCCGGGGCAGTTAGCTTTCCCCTTTCTCTCTTTAGGTTTAGTTACCTCTTTGGCTGTGTCGAGGCGTCTAGGGCATCGTAGGTACGTCACATGGCTAATTCTAGTTGTGTTGTCAGTTTAGGGGTCTGCAGTCTGCTAAGTTACCAACCTCTCTGGTGTTTGGTTGCCTAGCCATTTTTCCTGTTATCCTCCTCGTTTACCGAATCATAACAGCTATCTGCGCTGCTGACGATAACCAAATGAAGCTTTCAGAATTCCAAAGATTTTTCTGGGTGGCATATTATCTCTGTGTTTTGAAGTCATCTGACTTCTTCATAAGGACAAACCACACTTACCTGTCTCATAGAATTTTTATTTGGTTATATTCAGCAGCACATTTAACCCATCACTTTCCACTATTGATTTCATTGTTTTTTACCCATGAGTCTGCAGTGCCTGACACTCTGAGCTACATCAGTCATTAGGTATCACACAATCTGATCAGGTGAGCTTGTTATCCTCCATCATCGGATAAGACCTTATTGTGCTTTGACTACTTTTCTAGCCATCCATATATAACACTGGTGGAAAAAATCTCATGTGTTTATAGAGTGGAAATGTCACCCAGATATGGGAAAAGAAACCCTCACTTTTTTAAAGGAGTGCTTCCTATTTATTACTTTAACAACTTAGTGACCAGTCCAAACATTTAAAATCTGGCCAGGGTCACGTTATGAGTCAATAACTCCCCGACGATGCAATTTTCTTATATCTCAGGTCAGTAAAAAGACACTTTGTGGTCACTGAAGTAATATTGTTGGGGCCTTGCACCCATCATTATCACAGTGCTGCTTGCTTTTTCCTTTTTTTTTTTTTTACTATTTCTAGGATTGCTCATTTACTGACCTCTAAGGGAATGTGCATTCCTCCTGGAGCCCACCAAAAAAAAATGGCAATTGCTGTGCACATTCAGTCTTTTGTTACTTCTTTTAACTGCTTCTTGGTTTGGAAACAATGAGGTGATTAAAAAAAGTAACATATTCTTTCTTCAGGTGGGTTCATTTTGAAGTGGTCCATTTTTTATAGTAGAAAAAAATGGAAAATGATGCACTGGTGGAACACCTGCAAAGGACGACGGTAATACCGCCAACAAACCCACTTTAAAAAAGACCGCCAGCTATTTTCCTAATGCAGCTCTGCATCAGAATACAGACATTATGTGCACATACCCTCATAGGTCTGTCAGTTTTTTTTAATTGGGCAAAATATTGTGGCAGAAAACACTCTTTTGTCTGTCAGAGATAATGCAGAGGATCCACAATAAAACTTATGGAAACTTAAAAAAACAAACTTCTAGATTATAACTAAGTAAACAATTCCCTGATATCTAACTTCAATGCTGTAATATGATCAATTATAATTATGACCTCTAATCTTGTCTTATATTGTCATGTGTAGTATTGTCAAATCACCATTCAGATCAGTTTCCCAAATTTACATGGATGATTACACTCAAATTGTCCAAAGCTTTTGTTTTTAATTACCGCATATACTCGTGTATAAGCCGACCCCCCCTAATTTTGCCACAAAAAACTGGGAAAACTTGTTGACTCGCGTATAAGCCTAGGGTGGAAAATGCAACAGCTACTGGTAAATTTAAAAAATAAAAATAGATACCAATAAAAGTATAATTAATTGAGACATCAGTAGGTTAAATGTTTTTGAATATCAATATTGAATCAGGAACCCCATATAATTCTCCATACAGTTCATGATGGCCCCATATAATGCTGCAACAAGGTTAATAATGGCCCCATATGATGCTCCATAGAATAATATGCCCCATATGCTGCTCCATAAAGGTTATGGCCCATAAAATACTCCATAGATTATGCCCCATAAAATGCTCCATAGATTATGCCCCATAAGAATGCTCCATAGATTATGCCCCATTATTATTATTATTATTATAGATTTTTATAGCGCCATTTATTCCATGGCGCTTTACATGTGAAGAGGGGCAAATATAGACAAGTACAGTAAACATGAGCAATACAAGGCACACACAAGTACAGAAGGAGAGAGGACCCTGCCCGCGAGGGCTCACAATCTACAGGGATGGGTGAGGATACACTAGGAGAGGGAAGAGCTGATCGTGCGGTGGTTCAGTAGACTGATGATCACTGCAGGTTGTAGGCTTGTCGGAAGAGGTGGGTCTTCAGGTTCTTTTTGAAGGTTTCCATGGTAGGCGTGAGTCTGATGTGTTGGGGTAGAGAGTTCCAGAGTATGGGAGAGGCTCGGGAGAAGCTTTGTATGCAGTTGTGGGAAGAAGAGATAAGAGGGGAGTAGAGGAGGAGATCTTGAGAGGATCGAAGGTTGCGTGTGGGTATGTACCGGGAGACCATGTCACAGATGTATGGAGGAGACAGATTGTGGATGGCTTTGCAGGTCATGGTTAGGGTTTTGAACTGGAGCCTCTGAACGATAGGAAGCCAATGAAGGGCTTGGCAGAGAGGAGAGGCTGGGGAATAGCGGATAAGAATTCTCCATAGATTATGCCCCATAAGATGCTCCATAGATTATGCCCCATAAGATGATCCATATATTATGCCCCATAAGATGCTCCATAGAATAGGCCCCATATGCTTCTGCTGCAAAAAAAAAAAAAATGACACACTTACCTCTCGTCGCTGGGGGCCAGGTGTCAGTGTCCTGAGCAGGCGAGGACACCGGCGCGCTATGAGGGACAGGTGCCGGTGTCACCGTTGGTTCAGGGCCCGGCTCCTGCGAATTTCACCTGGCCTCGTTCCACTGCTGCACGCCGATCCGTCTTCCGGGTCCTCTGCAGTGATGTTCAGGCAGAGACCATGGCGCGCACAAACTACATCATCGCGCCCTCTGACCTGATCGTCACAGCCAGAGAACGCAGAGGATAGAGCGACGCGCAGCGGTGGACCGGGGACAGGTGAATATCGCATATATATTTCCCCTCCTGGCTTGGTCTCTGCAGCCCCCCGGCTTCTCCCGCGATCTCCGGCAGCTATTCCATCCTTCAGCGGTCATGTGGTACCGCTCATTAAAGTAATGAATATGCGCATATTCATGACTTTAATGAGCGGTACCATGTGACCACTGAAGGAAGGAGCCTGAGATCATGGGAGAGCAGGGGGCTGCAGAGACGCGCCGGGGGGTGAGCATGATCTGACACCCCGGCTTCCCTTCCCCCGCTGACCACCTGGCGTATATAACTCGCGTATAAGCCGAAAAGGGCACTTTCAGCCTTAAAAAATGGCCTGAAAATCTCGGCTTATACGCGAGTATATACGGTAGCATGAAATGATAAATCCCCTGCGGCTCCAGCACTGATGCTCCGGGGGTCTCTGTCAGTCTTAGTACTGGGCTTCAGTGGTCTTGTGGCTCCAGGGGTCTCTGCCAGTCTTAGCACTGACCTGCAGTGGTCTTGTGGCTCCGGGGGTCTCAATCACTCTTAGCACTAGGCTACAGGGGTCTTGTGTCTTTACCTTATATTATAGCTGCAAGGTGAATAATAACCATCAGGGACCCCAAACCATCGGTCACGGAGCCAGAGGGGATTTAGCAGAGTAGTTTGGGGGACATGAAGGACTAGTTTTTTAATTGCTTTTTATTCTGCTGTTTGTGAGGTAGGATTTAGAAAAACACGTCTGCTAATGTTTTCTATTATGTGACTTTACAGTCATGGCCAAAAGTTTTGAGAATGACACAAATATTATATTTTCACATGATCTGCTGCCCTCTGGTTTTTATGTGTGTTTGACAGATGTTTTTATCACAGACAGAAATATAATAATTGCAAACATATGAGTAACAAAAGCTTATATTGACAGTTAGAATGAGTTAATGCAGCAAGTCAATATTTGCAGTGTTGACCCTTCTTCTTCAGGACCTCTGCAATTCTCCCTGGCATGCTCTCAATCAACTTCTGGACCAAATCCTGACTGATAGCAGTCCATTCTTGCACAATCAATGCTTTCATTTTGTCAGAATTTTTAGGTTTTTGTTTGTCCACCCGTCTCTTGATGATTGACCACAAGTTCTCAATAGGATTAAGATCTGGGGAGTTTCCAGGCCATGGACCCAAAATCTCTATGTTTTGTTCCCTGAGCCATTTAGTTATCACCTTTGCTTTATGGCAAGGTGCTCCATCATGCTGGAAAAGGCATTGTTGATCGCCAAACTGCTCTTGGAGGGTTGGGAGAAGTTGCTCTTGGAGGACATTCTGGTACCATTCTTTATTCATGGCTGTGTTTTTAGGCAAGACTGTGAGAGAGCCGATTCCCTTGGCTGAGAAGCAACCCCACACATGAATGGTTTCAGGATGCTTAACAGTTGGCATGAGACAAGACTGGTGGTAGCGCTCACCTTGTCTTCTCGGAATAAGGCGTTTTCCTGATGTCCCAAACAATCGAAAAGGGGATTCATCAGAGAAAATAGCTTTACCCCAGTCTTCAGCAGTCCACTGCCTGTACCTTTTGCAGAATATCAGTCTGTCCATGATGTTTTTTCTGGAGAGAAGTGGCTTCTTTGCTGCCCTCCTTGAGACCAGGCCTTGCTCCAAGAGTCTCCGCCTCACAGTGAGTGCAGATGCACTCACACCTGCCTGCTGCCATTCCTGATCAAGCTATGCACTGCTGGTAGCCCGATCCCGCAGCTGAAACACTTTTAAGAGACGGTCCTGGCACTTGCTGGTCTTTCTTGGGCGCCCTGGAGCCTTTTGGCAACAATGGAACCTCTCTCCTTGAAGTTCTTGATGATACGATAGATTGTTGACTGAGGTGCAATCTTTCTAGCTGTGATACTCTTCCCTGTTAGGCCATTTTTGTGCATTGCAATGATGACTGCACGTGTTTCTTTAGAGATAACCATGGTTAACAGAAGAGAAACAATGATGCCAAGCACCAACCTCCTTTTAAAGTGTCCAGTGGTGTCATTCTTACTTAATCATGACAGATTCATCTCCAGCCATGTCCTCATCAACACCCACACCTGTGTTAATGGAGCAATCACTGAAAAGAGGTTAGCTGATCCTTTTAAGGCAGGGCTGCAATGATGTTGGAATGTGTTTTGGGGGATAAAGTTCATTTTCTAGCCAAATATTGACTTTGCAAGTAATTGCTGTTAAGCTGATCACTCTTTATAACATTCTGGAGTATATGCAAATTGCCATTAGAAAAAGTGAAGCAGTAGACTTTGTAAAAATTAATATTTGTGTCATTCTCAAAACTTTTGGCCATGACTGTATGCCCCCTTCACACGACCGTGTATAATGTTTTTCTCGGATTCCACATGTCCCCTATTTGACCTACGGTGCTGCTCTCATGTCCGTGTTTTCCCAGCAGCACAGATGACAAGGGCCAATACCAGTCTATGGGTCCGTGTATACATGCTGTCGGTGTGCCGTACATGTGCTGTATGTGTGCCATCCGTGTTTAACATGGAAATTATATGAGAAGCTTTGTAATTTCATTTCCATTATCCATACAGGAAAAACACAGGTGGCACATGGACGACACACTGATTGAAAACAATGGTGTCACCAATATCGGTGTAACATGTACGTGTTTTATATGGACTTGGGGGCCCCACTTTGAATTTTGCCTAGGGCCTCAATTTGTCTAAAACTGGCCCTAATTATGGTTTCTGTTCTGATATTGTTTAAAAACATAAGTAAGTAGATGGAAGACGAGACATAGTTTAGCTATATTAATTGCTCCAAGGTATATTGAGTTGTCATTATAATAATAACTTCCTTGATATTACTTTAGAAATAATAAGATAGGTGATCTCATCAATAGCAATATTGTGTTAAAAAATGCATTGTGTTTGCACAATAGAGTTTGCATGTATCAAGGTGTTTGGGAGAAATCATATTTGGAGAAAAATAAAAAATACATATATGAAGGAACTTGGTTTTGCTCATTTTGCTATTCCATTAGCAAGCTAAGTGGATGTTAAACAGATGGAAAAAAACTTATCGTATGGTGGGGGGTTGTCAGCAAAACACCATTGAAGTTACGGCCATGTACGTAAATGCAGTATACATTACCTTGTGTTTTCTAAGTTTCATTGACTTTTCTGTATTTCACAATATGTGTTTGATTCATCATTAGCATGGATAGAACACGTAGCCTTTATAATCCATGGGGCTGTTCACATGTTCGCACCTTTTGTGGCTTACATGTCCTTGCAAAAATCACAGAGATGTCCATTTTTTACTGGCATTGTGGAAAAAAAATACCAATACAAGTTTATGGGTCAATGAAAATCACGGAGAGCACACAGATGACATCAATATACATTACAAAGTGTAGGAGAAGCTTGTGACTGATTTATTCATCCATATCTGAAAAACACTGATGAAAAACTAATGCTAAAATCTGACAAGCGGGGCAAGCACTGATGGCACTCTGATTCAAAATTGATAACACTCAGTACCATTTTTTGGCACATGTTAACAAAAACAGTCATCTAAACGAGGCCTTAAACCATTGTTAATATTAGACATGTGCTTATTAACTTGACTATGTAGTGACTGACTAGTGCTACCAACATACTGCTTGCCACATAGGCAATCCAATAGGTGTATTACAAAACTAGTTTGACAGTTCAAACTAACATATTATCAAACAATTCCCCAGTAAAAGAGGATCTGAATTGCAATTTCTTGTGACTAATATTGTTGCAAAAAAAGGCAGCTTTTCTATGGCATTTGTGACTGCCATTATTTTCCGCCAAGATACTTTTACTTGGTTGTGAGTTTGTATTGTTGGCAGCAGATTATTCAGGATACTCTCCAAGTGTGTGTCAACAGAGCTTCTTTATTCAGGAACAAACAGGAACAATATATGATAAGCTTAATAGATTAGGAATAAATCATGTGTGTGTCTTTATCTGTGCAGCATCTGCAGCAGGCTGCTTCTCTAATACATAGACACAGGAATAACAGGAAATACAGTCACATGCTCTCCCTGTGGGAGCTTTTTTTTTGTCCTAACTTTATAAACCGCATACAAATCTAAAAACTAAACACTCATAGACAGGAATTGAGTTGTTGCACCAAACATAGTCCAACATATTGCCATTGGCAGCTAGGTGCTAGCAAATTGCTTAGGTTGGGTGCTCTCCTGAATGCAAGTAGTGTTTTTTTTTTTGTAATGTTGAGGCTAGTAAGTGGTCTTCAGTGAGGAGGATGTGACCGTATTAATTAAGGACTAGTTTCACATCACCATGGAAAGCGTTAAACGTGATTATGAAGCTGATTTTGAATTTTTTTTTGGGGGTGCTGCTTTGATTTTGGCCCTAGAAACTGCTCTTGTCTCGGCATAGCTGCTTTATGTTTTATAACTGTTTTTTTACCCCCTTGGGTACTTGTTCTCCACAGAGGATTTTAGCCTGGGATCTAAAGTCTGATTTTTTCAAACAGTTTTTCTTAATTTTTGTAAATGGGGTAAAATGTTAAAATTTAGTTTTTCATTAATAGAATTTTAAGACCCTTAATTATAAAGGACCAGTCTATGGTCAATGTTTGTCTAGAGGGTGAATACAACTAC
Organism: Oophaga sylvatica; assembly: GCA_033576555.1. Classification (NCBI taxonomy): domain Eukaryota; kingdom Metazoa; phylum Chordata; class Amphibia; order Anura; family Dendrobatidae; genus Oophaga; species Oophaga sylvatica. The sequence continues at coordinate 295,100,356 of JARQOD010000004.1, read as the reverse complement.
AGTAAACAGTATACATTATTCCTCTCAAGAGTACTGGTTCTTCTGAGAGGACTTTATTTACTAGTGGTAAATTAAGCTTTGAAGAGAGAATACTGACCTCTTTTATCTTCTGCTAGCAGAGCAGCAGCTGACCTTCACTTTTATCTCCAAATGTTCCACATATATGGACCATTTGAATTCTGGAAGAAGGTTGACAGTAGCAGCTCTATGTATTGACTGACAAGATAGTTATAGGTATTGTGCCTCAGGTGAGCAGGCAAACACAAAGGGGCCAGTTATAACTGAGAACTTTTTTCTGCACCTCCTCACTATGCTACTTGTTGCTTTTTGATGTGCTCTCTTTAATTTTCCAAGCTTTTACTTTTCCATTTGATTAACAAAACACTAGAGGTGTAAAAATGGATCTGATACAAACAGAAAAAAAACTTTGGTTTTCATTTGCATCCATTTTTGCTCCATTTTTTTCAGATTTAGCTTTTTTTCAGGATATTATATTCATTACTAATGGATGACAGCTGAACATGTGAACACAGCCTAAAATGTTTTCACACTTGAATGTACTCTTCTAGTAAACTACAATCAGGATTGCAAGTAGCAAGGAATTAGTTCACTAACCACCTATTGATATTGAAGTGAATTGTAGAGATCCAAACAGTGGTATAATCTCTTTACTTAGTCCCATTGCATAAGAGCATAGTAAAGTTCAGTCTTAAAGAAAAATGCTCAGAGCTAAGGAGATTATTATTATTATTTATTGATTTAGCGCCATTAATTCCATGGTGCTATACATGAGAAGGGGTTACATACAAAGTTATAGATATTGTTTACAGTAAACAAATTTACAATGACAGACTTGTACAGAGGGGAGAGGACCCTGTCCTTGCGGACTTACATTCTACGGGAGATCAGATCTTGTGCTGCGATACAGCAGAAAACATTTTCTAATCTCACTGATTGGGATTTGTTACTAATCTTTGTCATTAAATATTTATTTATTGCACTGATTAGTAAGGCACTCCTGCTTGCACAAAATACTGGTAGGTCTTAAGCATCGATTTGTGAATGGTTACTAACACTGTAAAGCAAATCTTTGTGCTTCAATAAGATTCCTGTTTAGATATGCTGTATTAAGTGGCCTGTAGAGGTCTGCTTTGTCCTTTCTATTAGTGGCTTGTGGAGGTCTGCTTTGTACTTTCTATTAGTGGCCTGTAAAGGTCTTCTTTGTACTTTCTTTTAGTGGCCTATGGAGATCTGCTTTGTGCTTTCTATATGTGGCCTGTGAAAATTTGCTTTTTTCTTTCTATTAATGGCCTATGGAGATCTGCTTTGTACTTTCTATATGTGGCCTGTGAAAATTTGCTTTTTTCTTTCTATTAATGGCCTATGGAGATCTGCTTTGTACTTTCTATATGTGGCCTGTGGAGATTTGCTTTTTTCTTTCTGTTAGTGGCCTGTGGAGATCTCCTTTGTACTTTCAATAAGTGGCCTGTGGAGATCTGCTTTGTACTTTTTACAAGTCGCCTATGGAGGTCTGCTTTCTACTTTCAATTAGTGGCCTGTGCAGGTCTGCTTTGTGCTTTCCTTTAGTGGCCTCTGGAGGTCTGCTTTGTACTTCCGTTTAGTGGCCTGTTGAGGTCTGCTTTGTACATTCTATAAGTGGCTTATGGAGATCTGCTTTGTACTTTCTATAAATGGTTATGGAGGTCTGCTTTGTACTTTCTATAAATGGTTATGGAGGTCTGCTTAGTACTTTCTATTAGAGGCCTTTGGAGGTCTGCTTTGTACTTTTGATGAGTGGCCTATGGAGATCTGCTTTGTACTTTCTGTAAGAGCCCTGTGGATGTCTGCTTTGTACTTTTGGTAAGTGGCCTAAGGAGTCTGCTGTGTACTTTCTATAAGAGTCCTTTGGAGGTCTGCTTTGTGCTTTTGATAAGTGGCCTATGGAGATCTCCTGTGGATGTCTGCTTTGTACTTTTGATAAATCGCCTATGGAGATCTGCTGTGTACTTTCAATGAGTTGACTGTGGAGGTCTGCTTTGTACTTTTGATAAGTGGCCAATGGAGATATGCTTTGCACTGTCTATTAGTGGCCGATGGAGGATTGCTTTTTACTTTTTATAAGTTGCCTGTGGAGGTCTTCTTGGTACTTTCTATTAGTGGCCTATGGAGGATTGCCTTGTAATTTCTATAAGTAGCCTGTTAAGTCAAAGTTTGAATTGTATTTTCAATACTATTTTAAAAATATACTTCGTTAACATAGCATGTAATTTATTCATGGTTACTAATTCTGAACTGTCTCTTAACACCTAACTCTGTTTATGACTTACTAGACGGAGGCCCGATGATATCGCATCAGGAGGGTGGTAATGTCACGATGGGGGCAGGCCTTGCAGCATTGAGATTCTCTCCCACATGTGCTCACCCACGTATCCACTCTCTCTTTCCCCATGAGCTGACTTCTCCCATCTTTACTCTCTTCTTTGACCTGTCTACCCCATGTGCCATCCCCCTTGTCTGCTGTCTCCTTCCTGTGCTGTGTTCTCCCATCATGTGCTGTCCCATTTGAGCTGTGTCCCCCCTGTGCTCTGTGTCTCTCACCTCTGTGACTGACCGTGTACAGAACATACCACAGCTCCTGGGCAGGGGAGGAAGCTGTTGTGAATAGGCTGGAAATGAGTTCTGAGCAGAAGCTCCCTCTGGTGGTTACAAATGGTACTGGACTGTCCAGTGAAGATTGTGAGGATTGGGAATCAGGTGTTACTGACTGGTCTTATATAAGGGAGTCACCTTCCCATCAGGGTTGACGGTGATCAATTGTTCTGGTCTCAATCCTTGATTCCTGTTTCCTTGGTAGCCTGCTGTGTCGTGTCTGAATCTCCTGCTAACAGATAAGACATTTTCTTCTTTTTGTTTTTGTGCTTGATTTTTGCATTTTGTCCTGCACTTCTGTGGGGGCCTTCAGGGTCCCCTCTGGGGGCTTTTGCCTCTCAGTTCAGTTCAGCCACTGTTGTTTGTACATTTGCTTTTTCCAGTTTTTTCAGTGGCTGCTGTTTTGTTTTTGGTTACACCAGAGAACTAATTTAGGTGGTAGAGGTCGTGTGATCTCAGGTGTTTTTGAAATTAGTAGAGTTGGTGCTTTTCAGGGTTTTTTGGGATTGCAGTAAGTGCCCTTCCTATCCTTTTCTATTTAGTAAGTTTGGGCCCCAACGTTTGCTCATACTATTTTCTGTCTGTGTCAGTATTTCTTCTTGTCTAACCGCCATTACATGTTTGGGGGCTTTCTATGTTCTTTGGGGATCTGCTCCGGGGCAGATAGCTTTCCTCTTTCTATCTTTAGGTGTAGTTAGTTTCTCAGGCTGTGACGAGGCGTCTAGGACCAACGTAGGAACGCTCCACGGCTGCCTCTAGTTGTGGTGGTTAGTCAGGGTACTGCAATCTCATAGTTTCCAACTGCTCTGGTGTATTTCCTTTTTTGCCTGCTCTCCTCAGTTACCAAATCATAACAGTATCACTGGCCCAAACTGAAAATTATATGGTACTCACAGAAGGGAAAAATATTGTGAAAGAAAAAAGTTATCAGAGTTGTCAGAGTTGTCAGAGATTTTTTTTTTTCTGTTTGTTGCATTTTTTTTTCCCTCTGTATCTCTGGGTGCTGAGGAGGATATATATATATTTTTTTTCCTCAATGGAGTTTGCACAGTTGTCTGGCTGTGTGGATCAGCTTGCCACTGAAGTTCGGAGTATTGCTACCTATCTTGCTAGGTTGCCTGTTGTGGAACCTAGGATTCCCATGCCAGATTTGTTTTTAGGGGATCGAGCTAAGTTTCTGAATTTCAAAAATAACTGTAAATTGTTTTTTGCCTTAAAATCTAAGTCCTCAGGGAACGCAGCGCAGCAGGTTCAAATTGTCATCTCTCTCCTGCGCGGCGACCCTCAGGATTGGGCTTTTTCCCTGACACTTGGGATCCTGTTTTGAGTGATGTTGATGCGTTTTTTCAGGCTTTGGGGTTATTGTACGATGAGCCTAATGTCACTGATCAAGCTGAAAAAACTTTGTTGGCATTAAGTCAGGGGCTTGAGGACGCTGAGTTATACTGTCAGAGATTCCGTAGGTGGGCAGTCCTGACCAAATGGAATGACGACGCTTTGGCAGCTCTTTTTCGGAAGGGACTGTCAGATAATGTAAAGGATGTTATGGTGGAATTCCCTGTTCCCTCTGGTCTCAATGATTCTATGTCATTAGCGATTCAAATTGACAGACGTTTGCGTGAGCGGAAAGGTATGCGTGGAATAATGTTGCCTTGTGAACCTGCTTCTGAATCCATGCAGTGTGATAGAGTGGTTTCTGGGGCACAGCGTCATGAATTTCGAAAGCGCAATGGGTTATGTTTCTACTGTGGTGATGCCTCTCATGCTATTTCTGTCTGCCCTAAGCGGGGAAGACGTTTTTTCTCGCTCAGTTGTCTTGGGTAGTGTTCAGACTAAGTTTTTGTTAACTGTTACCCTGATATGCTCTCTGTCCTCATTTTCTGCTCAGGCTTTTGTTGATTCTGGAGCAGCTATTAACCTGATGGATTTTGATTTTGCTAAACGTTGTGGGTTTCCCTTGATACCCCTACGGAAGTCTATTCCCCTACTGGGGATCGATTCTACCCCTTTGGCTGAGAATATACCTCAGTTCTCTACTCAGGTGATAATGAGGGTAGAACCTGATCATCAGGAGAGTTGCAAATTTTTGGTTCTGTATAATCTGCATGACATTATCGTACTGGGTTTCCCTTGGTTACAGTCTCATAATCCTGTTTTGGATTGGAAATCTGTGTCTGTTACCAGTTGGGGCTGTCAATGTGTTAATACCAACACTCCTGTTTTTTCTGCCTCCCCCCAGGCTCAGGATGTTCCTGACTTTTTGATTGATTTTTCTGATGTGTTTAGCGAAAGTAAATCTGCATCCTTACCTCCCCATAGGAGCTATGACTGCGCTATTGAATTAGTGCCTGGTAGTAAATTCCCTAAAGGTCGCCTTTTTAACTTGTCTGTACCTGAACATGACGCTATGCGGTCTTATATCAAGGAGTCATTGGAGAAGGGTCATATCAGACCATCCTCTTCACCCTTAGGTGCCGGTTTTTTCTTTGTGCCAAAAAGGATGGTTCATTAAGGCCGTGTATTGATTATCGTCTCTTGAACAATATTACTGTGAAATATCAATATCCGTTACCCTTGATCTCTGATCTGTTTTCCAGGGTGAAAAACGCTACTTGGTTTACCAAGCTTGACCTCAGGGGGGCATATAACCTTATTTGCATTAAGCACGGGGATGAATGGAAGACGGCATTTAATACCCCTGAGGGGCATTTTGAGTACCTTGTGATGCCCTTTGGGCTCCAATGCTCCTTCTGTCTTCCAGTCCTTCATGAATGACATTTTCAGGGATTTTTGTGGATAAATTTCTGATTGTTTATTTGGATGATATCTTGATTTTTCCAATGACGGGACTCTCATGTAAAACATGTTCGGACTGTGTTCCAGATTTTGAGAGAGAATGCTCTGTATGTGAAGGGATCAAAGTGTCTTTTTGACGTTAGAGGTCTCATTTCTGGGTTTCTTTTGTCCCCACTGTTATTGAAATGGACCCGGTCAAAGTTCAGGTATCTGTGATTGGGTCCAACCTACTTCTTTAAAGGCTCTTCAAAGATTCTTGGGTTTTGCCAATTTTATCGTAAATTTATTGGTAATTTCTCTGTTATTGTTAAACCATTAACTGATTTGACCAAGAGGGTTCTGATGTGGTGAATTGGCCTCCTGAGGCAGTCTCTGCATTTCAGGAACTTAAGCAGAGATTCACTTCTGCTCCTGTTCTACGGCACCTGATGTTTCTCTACCATTTCAGTGGAATTGATGCCTTGAAACTGGGGCAGGTGCCGTTTTGTCCCAAAAGATCCAGAGACCTCTAAAAGTAACCCTTGTGCCTTTTTCTCTCGAAAATTTTCTCCCACTGAACGTAATTATGACGTGGGGTAATCGGGAGTTATTAGCCATGAAGTGGGCTTTTGAAGAGTGGAGACATTGGCTGGAGGGAGCCAAACTTCAGGTGGTGGTCCTTACTGACCATAAGAATCTAGTTTATCTGGAATCTGCCAGTCGACTTAATCCTATAAGGCCAGGTGGCTTTGTTTTTTCACACGTTTTAATTTTGTGGTTTCATTTCTTCCTGGCACTAAAATGTTAAGGCGGATGCCCTCTCGAGGAGTTTCCTGGCGGACTTCCTAGTTATCTGATCCTTCTGTTTTTTGAAAGAGAGTGTAGTTCTTTTCCGCCATCTCGCCCAATTTGAGCTGGCCTGGAGGGGTGCCAGGAAGATAAGCCCGAGCGCTGCCTGTTGGGAAATTGTTTTGTCCCGGACCAGTGGAAAAAGAGTGTAATGTCTGAGATTCATTGTTCCGCGTTGGCCGGTCATCCCGGAATTTTTGGTACCAGGGACTTGGTTGGTCGGTCCTTTTGGTGGCCTACCTTGTCTCGTGATGTCAGGGAATTTGTGCGTCCTGCGGGACTTGCTCTCGCTCCAAGCCTTGCTTCGTTCTAGTGGTTTGTTGATGCCATTCCCTGTGCCCAAGAGACCATGGACCCATATCTCTATGGATTTCATTTCCGACCTCCCTGTTTCTCAGAGAATGACCGTCATTGGGTGATTTGCGATAGGTTTTCCAAGATGATACTTTGTGCCATTACCTAAGTTGCCTTCCTCTCTGAATTGGTGCCTTTGTTCCTTCAGCACGTGGTTCGTTTACACGGCATTCCTGAGACATTGTGTCTGACAGAGGAGTCCCAGTTTGTTTCAGATTTGGAGGCCTTTTTGTTCTAAAATTGGTGTTCAATTGTCTTTCTCCTCGGCGTTTCATCCTCAGACCAATGGTCAAAAGTGAGAACAAACAGACATTGGAGACTATATCTAAGATGCTTTGTGTTGCTGATCAGGATGACTGGGTCTCTTTTTTGCCTTTGGCTGAGTTGCTCTTAATAATAGGGCTAGCTCTGCACTTGATGTTCTCATTTTTCTGTAATTCTGGGTTTCACCCTCGATTTTCTTTGGACAGACGGAGGCTTCTGTCTGCCCGGGTGTTGACTCTGTTGTGGAGCGTATGCAACAGATTTGGGACCAGGTAGTGGAGAGGTTGTCCCTCTCTCAGGAGAGGGCCCAGCGGTTTGCTAACCGGCATAGGACTGATGGCCTCGGTTTAAAGTGGGGGACTTGGTCTGGTTGTCCTCAAGAAATATCCCTATGAGAGTGGCATCTCCTAAATTTAAGCCTATGTTCATTGGACCTTATAAATCATGGAGATTCTTAACCCTGTTTCTTTTCGTTGCTTCTCCCAGGGACATTTTAAGATCCATAAGTGTTCCACAAGTCCTTGTTGAAGAGGTTTGTTGAGCCAGTGGTTCCTACTACTGTGCCTCCTGTCCTGTTTTGGTTGAGGGCATCTGGAGTATGTGGTTGAGAAAATATTGAATTCTCATTTTTTAGACGGAAACTCCGTATTTGGTTTAAATGGAGAGGTTATGGTCAGGAAGACAATTCTTGGGTGTTTGCTTCGGACATCCATGCTAGGAGACTCATCCGTGCGTTCATAGAACTCATCCTGACCGAACCTGGTTGCTCAAATAAGGGTTCGGTGACCCCTCCTCAAGGGGGGGGTATGTTGGAATAGGCTGGAAATGAGTTCTGAGCAGAAGCTCCCTCTGGTGTTACAAACGGTATGACTGTCCAGTGAAGATTGTGAGGATTGGGAATCAGGTGTTACTGACTGGTCTTTATAAGGGAGTCACTTCCCATCAGGGTTGCCGGTATCAATTGTTCTGGTTCAATCCTTGATTCTGTTTCTTGGTAGCCTGCTGTGTCGTGTCTGAATCTCCTGCTAACAGATAAGACATTTTCTTTTTGTTTTTGTGCTTGATTTTTGCATTTGTCCTGCACTTCTGTGGGGGCCTTCAGGGTCCCCTCTGGGGCTTTTGCCTCTCATTCAGTTCAGCCACTGTTGTTTGTACATTTGCTTTTTCCAGTTTTTTCAGTGGCTGCTGTTTTTGTTTTTGGTTACACCAGAGAACTAATTTAGGTGGTAGAGGTCGTGTGATCTCAGGTGTTTTTGAAATTAGTAGAGTTGGTGCTTTTCAGGGTTTTTTGGGATTGCAGTAAGTGCCCTTCCTATCCTTTTCTATTTAGTAATTTGGGCCCCAACGTTTGCTCATACTATTTTCTGTCTGTGTCAGTATTTCTTTTGTCTAACCGCCATTACATGTTTGGGGGCTTTCTATGTTCTTTGGGATCTGCTCCGGGGCAGATAGCTTTCTCTTTCTATCTTTAGGTGTAGTTAGTTTCTCAGGCGTGGACGAGGCGTCTAGGACCAACGTAGGAACGCTCCACGGCTGCCTCTAGTTGTGGTGGTTAGTCAGGGTACTCGCAATCTCATAGTTTCCAACTGCTCTGTTGTATTTCCTTTTTTGCCTGCTCTCTTCAGTTACCAAATCATAACAGGAAGCAAAAGACAATATGACATTACAGCAGGAAAATTGCAGAGGATACAGTTTGTGAGGTAAAATATTGTTTAAAATCAGTCAATGAAATATTTTACTCACAAAATGAATCCTCTGTGATCCCCTGCTGTAATGTCAGTACTGTCTTTTGCTTCCTTCCTGCGCAGGAATGTGGTATGCTCCTACACAAGTCAGACACAGACAAATTTAAATGAACTTTTCGCCGAGGAAAACCCCATTAATGTGACTGACTTCCTCTGCCTGTAGACACGCCGCGCATCTGCCGCCGGGAACAGCCAATATTCACAGTGCCTGCGTGAAATTCACGCAGGCACAGTGCGACGGTGTTCCACTGGTGGAACCGTGCAAGAGGCTGGGTGAGAGTGTGAGTGTGAGAGTGTGACTGTGAGTGTGACTGTGTATGAGTGTTTGCGAGTGTGTGTGGTGCGTACGACGTATAAAGTGTGTGTGTATGTGTGTGTGGTGCGACGGTATTCCGCTGGTAGTACCGTGCAATAGGTTGG
>JARQOD010000004.1:295051798-295091200 GCA_033576555.1 Oophaga sylvatica | reverse complement strand
TTGGTCACGGATGACGTCATCGATGATGAGATTGACGAGATGGCTGGGGGCGGAGCTTAGCCCTTAAATAGCTTGTCTGTCCGCGGCGCGGTTAGATCATACTAAAATAGGCAGTGCTTATGTGTGGACGTACCAGAATTTGGGCTCCACGTGCTCTCTAGCTTTGCTCTCCGGGACCTTCCGATGCCAGAGTACGCTCGGCTAATTATCACAGGTCCTTTAGGCAGGTTCAGCTTATGCCAGGCAGGTAGCCAATGTGGCGCAGTCTTGCTACGAATATAGGGTAGCTATACACACTGAGCAGACTGCGGGGCACATAACCTGTAGCTAATTTGATGCAGTCCTGCTATGAATATAGAGTAGCTATACACCCTGAGCAGACTGCGGGGCGCGTAACCTGTAGCTAATGTGGTGCAGTCCTGCTACGAATATAGGGTAGCTATACACCCTGAGCAGACTGCGTGGCGCGTAACCTGGGCATCGCCTGCCAAGCTGAATAAAGAGTTGCTCAGCCCGGTCTCACGCCGGCTGCTAGCACGTATGCCTGGCGTCATTCGCACACACTTCCTGGCGGCTGGCATGTAGCTTCTGTGCAGACAACAGGGCTACGTCTATACCAGCTTGCAGCACATAGTGCAAACCTAATATCTGGCAAGTAGCTTCTGTGCCATTAACAGGGCTACATCTACGCCAGTTGATAGCACATCTCCCGTGACGTTAACGGAGAAAGTGCCAATTCTACATCTCCCCTAGTGTGAATTAACACAGGCGAGATCTAATGTTAGATTTCTATCATCAATTTGACCCTCATACTCAAGGGGTGTTCGGCAGCAGTGAACATAAACTGCATCGCGGACCCCGGGTTCGGTTGCAATCCATTATATAATAAAGCTGTTGCAACCGAGCTCATAACAGTACGCATCCAGGAAAGTTTTAGAGTTTTAGGGGCAGTAGGAGGAGGCAAGGGCTTGGATATGTAGCATTAAAGAGAGGGCAAAGTTGAGGATCATTCCAAGGCCCCGAACATGCGGGACTATTTGTCCCGGTGTGCCGTCCCAGCATTACATTGGCACGTATCCCACAACATTACCTGTGCCCTCCACAATGCTGTTACTGGGAAAGTGCAATTAACCATAGACACGTGGACAAGTGCTTGTGGTCAGGGACATTACATCTCGCTGACGGCACACTGGGTTAACATAGTGGAAGCCAGGACCCAGTCCGACCTTGGGATGGTGCACATCCTCCCAACCCCAAGTATTGCGGGCCCTATGTCAATCTGGGTTGCTCCACAGTCAACAGCCCCTGCAACTCCTCCGCCTCCACTTCATCCTCCATCTCCGAATGTAGCACATCAGTCACAAGCTGGAAGCACTGCAGCACTGCCTCATCCAAGTGGCAACAGGTTGTGCTGAAGCTAATATGCTTAGGTGACAAACCGCCTAATGCTGAAGATTTGTGGACAGCTCTGAAAGAGCAGTCAGATCTGTGGCTGACACCGCTGAACCTACAGCCAGGCATGGTCGTGTGTGTCAATGGCCGGAACCTGGTGGCTGCTCTGAGGCAAGGCGAGCTCACACACGTGTCATGCCTGGCCCACGTGCTTAACATCATTGTTCTACGGTTTAAGAAAATGTCATGGAGCTGCTGGGTCTGCTAGGGAAAGTACCATGCCCTGCGTACCCATTTTAGAAAGTCAGCTAGAGCTTCTTCCGCTCTTCACGTGCTTCACCAGCGTTTGCAGCTTCTTGGTCGCCGACTGGTGTGTGATGTCCCCATGCATTGGAACTCTACACTGCAGATGTTGGAAAGGATTTGTGAGCAGAAGAGGGTAGTTGGTGACTACCATCATCAACAAAGTAGTCGGTATTCAGTTCTGACTTCACACATAAGATCTCAGTAGTGGACATGGATGTCAGGCAGTAGCGTAGCTACCGGGGGGCTAGAGGGGGCGGTGGCCCTGAGGCCTCGCGCTCTGAGGGGGCCCACCCAGAGCTACACTATTGTAACTGTATCGGCGTGCACAGCGCGCCCATACAGTTACATTCTGCGGCAGAGCAGTGAGAATCAATCTCCCTGCACTGCCGCCCGGGCACTACGGGGCCCCTGAACAGGCGGTGGGGCCCGATGCCAGCAGTGGGCTCCCCGCCCGTCATCGCAAGTTCAGCTTTATCAGCATCTAGCCGATACAGCTGACGGCAGTGATGAGAGAAGAAGCGAGCGCTCCTTCTCCCATCATCCTCCTGTCAGTGTCTGATGCCAGACACTGACACCGGGCGCGATGATGTCACTGCCCGGCACCCGCTGTCAGGAGATGAGTGGGAGCTCGGAGCAGCGCAGGAGCCAGGAGGAAGAGAGGTGAGTATTGGATTTTTTTTTATGAGTTTTTATGAGTTTTATGATTTTTTTAATGAGTTTTTTATGGGGGGGTGCTGCCTTTCCTAACAGTCTGCCTATGAGGGGTGCTGCCTTACCTTAAAGTCTGCCTATGGGGTGGGGTGCTGCCTTATATTACAGTCTGCCTATGGGGGGGTGCTGCCTTACATTACAGTTGGCCTATGGGGGGTGCTGCCTTATATTACAGTCTGCTTATGGGGGGGGGCTGCCTTATATTACAGTCTGTCTATGAGGGTGCTGCCTTACTTTACAGTCTGCCTCTGGGGGGGTGCTGCCTTGCATTACTGTCTGCCTATGGGAGGGTACTGCCTTACATTACAGTCTGCCTATGGAGGGGTGCTGCCTTACATTGCATTCTGCTTATGGGGGGCTGCATTATACAATAGAGTCTGCCTATGGGGGATGCATTATACTGTAGAGAAAAAAAAAACAAAACATGGACTAGGAGTAATGATAAATTAATACATTTTTATTATTTATTTATACAAAAAGCAATTAGTAAAAACTAATCTGATCTCTAATCAAGCAAGTCTCGTGTCGTAACAGTTCAAATAAATTTCTGCATCAATATATACATGTAATCACAGTTGATCCCTAGTTTTCATGTATGCATGTGCAAAAACAGTGGTTTGTGAGATGGTTACTTCAAATATTAAGATATTCCTCTAGGATTCATATATTCATATATGAGCACAATTAGCCAACATAATACTACGGGTGTTAAAGTGCATAATGCATCAAATCAACCCTATATGTACAACCGTATATCATTCAATAATTCATGCCACAAATGAACAATGTATAATTGAAAACTGAAAAATACCTAGTGTAACTCTGTCAAAATTGAAAAGCATCTCACAAAAAACACTAGATGAAAAAGCAGTTATACTAACCACTGATTATTATAACCACTGTAGTGAATGGCCAGACTATATATAATATACCACAGATTGTATGTATTATACCACATATGACGATTTATAATACATAAATTTATCCAAAATTAGAATACATAGCAATATATAGCATGTGGGTAATCACGGTAAATTATGTATAATGCCACAGATTATATGTAATGTTCCACACTTGGCAGTGTACCATAAATTGCAATTAGTAATGCATGAATTTATCCAGAGTTGGAATACATAGCGATATATAACACATGTGGGTAAAATAATAGGCTGTTAATAAAGTCAATCTGAGATAGATAGAGTTAACTTCCAGCCATAGTAGATAGCAGTGCCATTTCTAGTAGTGCATCAAAGAGGATCACAAAGTGACGAAATTACAGACACCAGGACTTACTGATAGGAGCTGCAGGACCCCTACGCGCGTTTCGCTATGTAGCTTCCTCGGGGGGAAAAGACGTGAAAAGTGAATGATTCCATCAGAAAGAACGTCAGTCTGTAACTCTGCTGTAATCACTTATATATTCTGTAGGACTGGTATCTACCACTGTCCATATGGTGGTAATATCAATATTGGTCTTTAAATAGAGATTATTTTCAGTAACATTGCAGTCATCCACTATTAGGGTGCGTCACTGAGTTGTAATCAAGGTTATCTGGTTAGGGGCCCACTCAGAAGTTTCGCCCCCCCCTGAACTAAAACCCTAGCTACGCCTCTGATGTCAGGCATATGTACCATCCTCCAAAACTTTGAGGAATCCACCATGATGGTGAGAGGAAATGACGCCATAATAAAATGTCCTGCTTCTCTGTGTTCTAATAATAATATTTATATTTATTTATATAGTGCCAACATATTTACAGTTTAACAGTTTCAAACACAACATTCCTAAGTAACAACGATAACAATATACAATAATTAAACAAAAATAAAACGACCCTGCTCGGGACAGCTTACAATTTACACCAAGTAACAACGATAACAATAATACAATAATTAAACAGAAATAAAACTACCCTGCTCGTGGCAGCTTACAATCTACACTAAGTAACAACGATAAAAATAATGAAACCAAAAAAAATGATCCTGCCCGTGACAAATTACAATCTACAATGTGGTGGGGGAGTTGAAAACTACAGGCTGTATTTACAATGATGTATTTACAATGACAGTACTGAGGTTAGTCGAAAGTTGTGGTGGCCAGAGGACAAGGAGGAGGAGAAGAGCATGGTCAGTCATCCTCTTGGTGAGGACACAGAAGTATTGACTGTTACCAGTCTTGCACGCATGGCTGACTTTATGTTGCGCAGCCTTTCCCGTCACCTTTTGCGTTCTCACAATTTAGGGTGACAGGCAATACTGATTGGTGACACTTCTAGACCCACGCTACAAGGAGAACTTTATATCTCTTATTCCAGAGGCAGATAGGTGTACTAAAATGTTGGAGGACCAGAGGGCCCTTCTTGCAGAATTATTAAAAACATTCTCATCTGAAAACGCTGGCAGCAGAGGTCTCAGACACAGTTCATTGGCAAAGCAAGGAGTACAGGTGAGAGAGGCACAACTCCAATCCAGCGGACCCTATCAGACCCTCCCATCGCCCTGGCCCTGAAGCGTGGGTTACTCTCACAAGGAGTGCAAAGTTTGGGAAGATGCTGAGGGAGTACCTTGCTGACCATACCAACGTCCTCTGTCCCTTATAATTTTTGTTTAGCAAAGCTGCACACATGGCATGAACTGGCTCTCTCTACTGCGCACGTACGCTGTACTCACGGTCATGGAGCGCACGATGCCTCGCTCTCTGGCAGTACCGCTTTTAGCTTCCTGCTAGCAGTAACCTGTTAACCCTTTCTGATGGATTACAGCGTGGGACCTGACTGTGCATCGGATAGGTAAGAATCAATTTGCTTTTTTATGTTATTTTTATTACAGGAAATGGTTTTAGCTGGAAAATAAAGGATGGTCAAAAACTGTTTGCTTATTTCATTAAAATGATTTTTTATTAAAGTGTGTGTGTTTGATTTTGCTTTCAGACAATAGGATTAATAATTGATAGTTGTCTAATTGACAGCTCTCAATTATTAACCTGGCTTAAAGTCACCTTTCAATTGCAAGGTGGCTTTAACCCCTTATTAACCCATTCGCCACCGCTACAGGGCAATGGGAATAGACGTGCAAAGTGTCAGAAAGGGCTAATCTAATTATAGATTTGCCTTTTCTGGGGTGTCTGGGGGCAGATGTTAGTAGGCAGGGGGGCTCAAAATAAATGCACCCTCCCTGGCCTATTAATATTTGCCCCCACTCGCTTGCTTTGTCTGTCTGGTGGAGAAAATACAGCGGGAGCCCACGCATTTTTTTTCAACGAATTTACACCTTTAATTAACCCCTACATGTGTGAAATTTCACACACATACACTCATGTAATTGTTAGTGAAAACCAGATATCAAACTACATGAAATGACATGGTTAACTGTATGTAAACCATGTGTCATTTCATGTCGGGTGTACAGTTTCACAAAAGCCGGCAATTGAATTAGCGGCTATTACAGCATGTAGAAGTGTATGAACTATAAATATATGTATATATATGTCACAATGACATGTATATATATATATATATATATATATATATATGTGTGTGTTCTATGTGTATATATCTATTCTTTCTTTTGTGATTTAAATACTATTCATTTGGATCCATTATATGTCCGTTTTGCAAGCCTGCGAGAAAATCTCGCAAGTCGGATGTAAATCGGATGTTAAAACTACGGTCAGATGCGACAAAATCGCATCTTTCCAGGAAAATCGGATGCCAGGTGGATGTCTGTTGATTACATTTTGGTGCGATAATCGACCGACTAAAACAGTCCGATTTTTTGTGGTTTTGTGTGACGCCGGCCTTAGGCAGAAGATGATGATGTTGGTAGTAGTTGGTACATTTAAGACACAGTCCTGAAGCAGCCATAACAACTTGAAATAGACATATTTTTACCGAGATACCACACTGTTTAATATGTGGCCATTGTTTTTATTTTTTCCCAAAAAATAGTGTATAGACCTAGGGTAACAGACAGCAAATACAGTGGAATGTAGACCTGAATTGCCACTATTTGTAGGCCACAAATAGCTCAGCCGTCTGACAGCGATACCACACTGTTCAATATGTAGGCAGTATTTTTTAAATTTTTACCCCTATGAAGCCCTCAGATCCATAAGGCGTGTCACAGAGATACCGGACTGTTCAATATGTCGCCGGTCTTTTTGTATTTTTTACACAAAAAAAACTGTTTTGAGCTATGGTAACACACAGCAAAAAAAGCTGAAGGGAAGGCTCAAAAGCACACTTTCTAGCCCACTGATAGATGAGGCGTGCCACTGAGATACCAGACTGTTCAATATGAGGCCGGTATTTTTTTATTATT
This sequence comes from Oophaga sylvatica, assembly GCA_033576555.1. Taxonomy (NCBI): domain Eukaryota; kingdom Metazoa; phylum Chordata; class Amphibia; order Anura; family Dendrobatidae; genus Oophaga; species Oophaga sylvatica. The sequence goes on along the minus strand of JARQOD010000004.1, from coordinate 295,084,471 downwards.
TAGGCCAAAATAGTGTATACTAGACCTAGGGTAGCAGACAGAAAAAAAGAGCAAGGTAGGCCTGAAAAGCAACTATGCGTAGAGCACAGATACAACTGACGTATGACGGAGATAACAGACTGTTCAATATGTGCCCTGGAGTTTTTTTAAATTTTATTTACCCAAAAAGATTGACTAGAAATAGGGTAAGACACAGCAAAAAAGGGTAATGTTTCCCTGATATGCCACAATTTTTTGGCACACAGAGAGATAGGAGTCTGACACAGATACTACACTGGTCATTCTATGTAGCCTGTATTTTTTTAGTTTATACCCCAAACTATTGTACAGAACTAGAGTAACAGACAGCAAATACAGTGGAATATAGGCCGGAAATTCCACAATTTGTAGAACACAGATCTGGGGTCTGACAGAGATAGAACACTGTTACATATGTGGGCTGGATATTTTTGGACCATCAAAATTGTGTCAATAACTAGGCTATGACACTAAAAAAGCAAATTGTTGGAGTACTAAAATTGTGAAATCGTTATCGCAATAATATGCAATGCGTGTGGCATTAAAAACACAGTGATAAATATAAGAACTGTAGATGAATATTTTTTGGCCACCTAATGATTTTTTGGTCAGCAAAATGGTGACCAAAAATATTGTAAGACACTCCAAAAAATAATACAGTAACAAAAAATAAAAACAGAATTTTCTGCGCTCTCATATCTGATGCCTGGGACAAAAAAAGCAGTTTTAAATTGCCAGATTTTCACGCCGTGGTATTAAAATGACCTGGCTGTAGTCTGCAGTAAGACCAAGCAAATAAATGTAGAAAAAAAATGGGGTCTCTGGACTGCTTTGTAATAAAATTAGCAGGATTCAGGTGCAAAAAAAAAATTATCCTAGCCATGGATACCTGCAGCTAGGTATATAAATAATAGGCAGCACCAGACAGTAATGGACCCTTTTGAAGTATGCAGTCAGATCTATACACTCACATACAGTGCCTGCATGTCTTGCATTGCTGTGGATATGCGCACATAGACTCCACAGCCTACCTAAGCACTGCAATCTATATACCCCCAAATTAGCCCTTAAAAGGACTGTTGGTTTAGCTGGATTTGTGGATTGAACAATAGTCGACCCACACTAAGGGCCCAGTCACACATAGCGACACACCAGCGATCCCGACAACGATATGCACTTGTCAGGATCGCTGGTGTGTCGCTACATGATCGCTGGTGAGCTGCCAAACAGGCAGCTCAGGCAGCGATAAGGACAGCGACACTGCGGGTAACGTCGCTTAGTTACCCGCAGTGTACGTTGGATACCAGCGCACTGGTGCAGGGAGCTGGTAACCAAGGTACACATCGGGTTTCCAGGCGCTGCGCGGCACCTGGAAACCCGATGTGTACCTTGGTTAGCAGCTCCCCTGAGGCAGCCCGCTGGTATCCAACGTACACATCGGGTTTCCAGGCCCTGCCCGGTTCCTGGAAACCCTATGTGTACCTTGGTTACCAGCTGATCGCTGGTCTCCTCTCCTGCCACACGGAGCGATGCGTGCTGGCCAGCAGGAGACCAACGATCAAAAAAATGTCCAGGACATTCAGCGACGATCAGCGATACCCAGCAGGTGGGCTGATCATTGCTGAATGTCACACAGCGATATCGCTGGGGAGATCGCTGTTGCGTCACAAAACTAGTGACTCAACAGTGATCTCGCTAGTGAAATCAATGTGTGTGACAGGGGCTTAACTATTAAAAGTACAAATCTCTCACTATCTAAGCAGCAACTCTCCCTACACTGTCTGAATCCGGGGCAGTGAGGCGTCCTGTCTCTTATAGACCTGATGACGCTGTGCGGCCAGCAAATCACTGTAATACCACAGCAAAGATGGCTGCGGCATTACAGTGCATGGCTGACAACCCCTCCATGTTCATTGGCACTTTAAAGAGCGCCAAAATTGCAGAGCAGAGACCCGAGCTGTGGCCAAATAATACTGGAAATGCCGAGTACAGTGATAATCGGGCGAGTAATGAGTAGTGGGGAACATGTTCGCTCATCACTAGTACCTACCCAAAAAATTACAGACATCTCCATTCTTTGTAGGTGGGAAAACTTGCAATACCGACAGTGTATCAAATACTTACTTGTACTGTATAGATTTTCAGCATCATAATGAAGTGATGCACGTGACGCGCTAACTCTCATCAGTGTAGGGCCACTAGAATCCCTCCAATTGAATAACGAGCTGCTATATATCTGTCACATTTGGGGTCTATGTAATGGTAAAATCATGCTAAAAAATATGATGATAATTTCTACAGCTGGAGATCTTCATATAGAAAGATATCTCATAGGTTGGGGATTTCATAAAATCCTGAAGGGCTGAGAGCATCCCAAGACCAGCCATGTTATGATTCATCAAGGGAAGGTGTGTGGGTTTAAGGTGTGTAGCAGTTACACCTCTCCCCCGCTCTTGTTTTTTTGAGCTACCATATTTTTTATTTGGCAATCATGGCAATGTCTAAAGCCGGAGACCTTCTGATTCGAAGATATTTTGGGAATTTCATTAAAAAAAACTAACTAAAGGGCTGGAAACATCCCATAGCCAGCCTGTTGTGAGTCATTAAGGGGAGATGTGTGGGCAAAAAACTTAGGAGCTCATGAAAAGTAGCTGTAGGGTCTGGATCATTGTCAGTACTTAGAAAACATAGCTCACTGTGAAAGTACTGTCACTAAGCACTGAGCCATTTCTGTGACCAGTGTTTAGTAAGTTTCTTCTGTTATTCCTTTTTATAAATAGAGTGCTAAAAGGCAAATAAAACAATATTTTGTTTTCTTCCTTTTGAGGCTAGACTGTCCAGTACAGTCCAGTATTTCAATATAAACATAATATTGGAGGTGAGATCAAGAATGCCTTCACATGGTTATAGGCATTGAGTAGAGTTGAGCGAAACAGGTCGGTCAGATTCATAAGTCGCCGACTTTCACCAAAGTCGGGTTTCATTGGCCGAAACATGACCATAGCATGCAGTCGGCCATGCGGTCGGCAAAACGAGCGCGAAAGTCGGTTTCCCAGAGTGCTTTCAGGCACCTTTTTTCAGCCAATGAGCAAGGACATACACTGTGGGCAATGAGATGACATGTGCAGCGTCCACCACCATCTTAGAGAAGAGCATTGCAGTGATTGGCTTGCTTTGGGGGGTGTCATAGTGTCTATGAAAGCCCTGAGCGCCGACCTCCATTTTACTTCTGCCGATCTCAACAGTAGGGAGAGGTTGCTGATGCTGTTTATCAGTAGGGAGAGAGTTAGGGCTGGAAAGAGAAGTTCTTCTGTACTTGTGCTGATAGCAATAGTGCTGTACAGTTAGTATGCAGTGACAGGGGAGGATTTTCTTGTGTGCAGCAGTGCTGATTATTAGGCTGCCTGCTAGCTGTATTGCTGTGTGTACACTGCTGCGCAGACTGCTTTTTACACAGCACTAATACTTTTATTCTTTTTTTCTGCACAGTTACCGAGCGTTCTTTTTTTCCCACACCGTATAGAGCTGTACACTCATCACATACTACCGTGTACCAGCTGGTATCATGGACAAATACATGCTGACTATCTGTGTGTGACTCCGGAAATATATACGGAGATTGAAATTTTCCCCTATACCGTATACAGCTGTCCGCTTCTGATACAGTACAGTATATCTGCTCTTTGTATTATGGTCAAATCCATACTGAGAGAGCGTCTGTGTGTGACTCCGGAAATATATACGGAGATTTAAATTTTCCCCTACACCGTATACAGCTGTCCGCTTTTGATACAGTACCGTATATCTGCTCTTTATATTACGGTCAATTCCATACTGAGAGAGCTTCTGTGTGTGACTCCGGAAATATATACGGAGATTGAAATTTTCCCGTACACCGTATACAGCTGTCCGCTTTTGATACAGTACCGTATATCTGCTCTTTGTATTGCGGTCAAATCTATACTGAGAGAGCATCTGTGTGTGACTCCAGAAATATATTTGGAGATTTAAATTTTTCCCTACACCATATACAGCTGTACTCTCCTCATACAGTACCATATATCTGCTGGTATTTTTGGTACATTGTCCCAAACATGAGGAAGTATGGTGGAAGAGGCCGCAGACATGGATGGGGGCGGGGCCAGCTGGTACTGATGGTGGTGGTGGTGCATCTGCTGGTAATGCCAAAAGCACAATAGCGCCTAAGGCAGTAGGTGTTGAGCCTGCGTCATAGTCTGGCTCCAGAAGGACTGGAAGGCTCCCTGGTCAGGAACGACACCTTTCCTTGTGTCCTTCACCCCCACCACAAGTGAAGTATGCGGCAGGCCACACTTCAAATTACTCCCTGGAGCTCTATTCACATACCATGCCTGTGTTATCAAGTGAAATCCTGAATTCCTCAGTCCAAGATGATTATGACATGGAGGGCACTGATGCGAAGCCACTGCTATATGATTCTGCTGGTACATTCACCCAGAGCACTGCATTGCCCTCATAGTCTACTGAGCCAGATTCTGACCCTGATGAAACTCAGGTGCCCCTTTCCGCATACTATACTACCTTACACGGTGACACAGAGGAAGGTGCAGATGAAATTGAAGAGAAGGTGATGGATAACCAAGTTGATGACCAGGATTGGGATCCATTGGGGAAGAGCGTGCTGCTGGCAATAGCTCAGAAGAGGAGGAGGATCCGCAGCAGGCATCGACATCGCAGCTGCAGTTATCTGGCAGGCCCGTAGCAGTCCAAAAACGTGTTAAAATAACAAAAAGAGCTGCAGGACAGCTTGGCCACACGGTCAAATTAGCACAGCGTGCAAGCCCTGAAAATTTATCCCATAGTAGGAAGAGTGCAGTGTGGCAATTTTTTGACCAAAATCCTATTGATGAGGCAAAGGTTGTCTGTAAGAAGTGCGGAAGGACCTTTAGCCGAAGGAAAAATCTCCGAAATTTGAATACCAGTTGCATGCTTAGACATTTAAACACCATGCACTTGCAAGCGTGGACGGACTACAAAACCTCAAGTAGAACACGTGCACCTGCTCCGACTGAAGGTAGTCAGCAACGCTACATCGCTTCCCCCAGTGTAAGCCCACAGGTTAGCACACCACCAGCAAGAAATGTTGAGGTGTTGTCGCAAGGCCAAAGCAGTCAGGGAATCCCAATGTTTTTCCAACAAAAGACTGAATCTAGGCCATCACCACCACCACCACCGTCACCATCACCAACCCCCTCTCAGTCCGCCATGTCCACCGCTAGTTCCCCCATATGCAGCTCTCAAGTCCAGCTCACCCTAGCAGACACTCTGAGTAGGACAAGAAGTACTCATTCTCTCATCCGCGTACACTGGCTTTGAACGCCTACATTGCCAAACTGATCTCATTAGAGATGATGCCCTTTCATTTGTTTGAAAGCGCAGCGTTCCGAAAGCTCATGGCCTACGCTGTCCCATGCTATGACCTACCTATTCGGCACTTCTTTGCTAGACAAGCCATCCCTGCCCTACACCTGCATGTGAAAGACCGCATTGTCCATGCACTCAAACAATCAGTGAGTGGAAAGGTGCACCTCACAACAGATGCATGGGCCAGTAGGCATGGCCAGGGCCGTTACGTGTCCATCACTGCACACTGGGTTAATGTGGTGGATGCAGGGTCCACAGGGGACAGTCGCGATGGGACAGTGCTGCCTAACCCACGGTATATGCAACATTTGGCTGTAGGCGTTCGACCCTCCCCCTCCTCCTCATCCAGAAGCAAAAGCTCGTCGACAGAGTGCAGTCGCATGAGCACTCCATCCGCAGCTGCCAGTGTTGCACATGAGGTGTCCACTATCGAACAGCTAGTGGTAAGCGTCAGCAGGCTGTTTTAAAGATGATGTCTTTGGGCGACAACAGACACACCGCGGAGGTACTGGCCGACTACTTGCAGCGAGAAACTGAGTCATGGCTGGGCAGTGTACATCTTGAGCCAGGCAAGTAGTCAGTGATAACGTACGTAATTTAATGGTGGCCATAGCCCTGGCAAACATCAGACACAAACCTTGCCTGGCTCACACCTTGAACCTGGTGGTGCAGTGCTTCATAAATATTTATCCAGAGTTACCAGCCCTGCTCCATAAGGTGCGAAGACTGTGCTCGCACATCCGTCGCTCGCCCGTAGACTCCAGTTGTATGCAGAGGCTCCACCTCCCCAAGCACCGCCTAATCATAGACGATGCAACAAGGTGGAACTGCACCATTCACATGGTTGAGAGGCTGTGCGAACAGAGGCAGGCTGTAATGCATTTGTGGGAGGATGCACGGGCAGGCAGTTTGAGGGCAGATATCGAGTTGTCGGGTGTGCAGTGGTCAAAGCTGAAAGGCCTCTGTAAAGTCCTTCAGTGTTTTGAGGAATGCACACGGCTGGTAAGCGCAGACAACGCCATCATAAGCATGAGCATTCCACTTATGCGTCTGCTCATGCAAACTTTGACGCACATTAAGGACCATGCATCTGCAGTCGAGGAGAAGGAGGAGGAAGGAAGCCTTGATGACAGTCAGGCATTGTCTGCTCAGGGAACTGTCCTGGATGAGGTGGAGGAAGAAGAGGAAGAGGAGGAGGAGGATGAGGGGGATGATTATTTTGGGGAGGAGGAGGCTTCTCAGGGGCAAGAGAAAATGTTGGCTTGCCAAGGTCAGGTACAGGGTTTGTGCGTGACTGGAGGGATGTGGATTTGGCAAAAATTGTTCTTCTACCCACCACTGGCAGTGCATCATTGACACCTGGAACATTGAACGTTGAAGATATGGGTTTCATGACCATGTCGTGGTGTGATTTCTCGAGTAACGCTCACACGAATAGTAATACTGAATCGATTGCAACAGACAGGAGACAGCAGTTGTCAACTATGGTTCAAAATTACCTCTCCTCCACTATCGATGTTCTCACTCACAGTTCATTCCCGTTTGACTACTGGGCCTGTAAACTGGACTCCTGGCCTGAATTGGCACAATATGCCTTACAGGAGCTCGCTTGCCCTGCTGGTAGTGTGCTGTTGTGAATAGGCTGGAAATGAGTTCTGAGCAGAAGCTCCCTCTGGTGGTTACAAATGGTACTGGACTGTCCAGTGAAGATTGTGAGGATTGGGAATCAGGTGTTACTGACTGGTCTTATATAAGGGAGTCGCCTTCCCATCAGGGTTGCCGGTGATCAATTGTTCTGGTCTCAATCCTTGATTCCTGTTTCCTTGGTAGCCTGCTGTGTCGTGTCTGAATCTCCTGCTAACAGATAAGACATTTTCTTCTTTTTGTTTTTGTGCTTGATTTTTGCATTTTGTCCTGCACTTCTGTGGGGGCCTTCAGGGTCCCCTCTGGGGGCTTTTGCCCTCTCAGTTCAGTTCAGCCACTGATGTTTGTACATTTGCTTTTTCCAGTTTTTTCAGTGGCTGCTGTTTTGTTTTTGGTTACACCAGAGAACTAATTTAGGTGGTAGAGGTCGTGTGATCTCAGGTGTTTTTGAAATTAGTAGAGTTGGTGCTTTTCAGGGTTTTTTGAGATTGCAGTAAGTGCCCTTCCTATCCTTTTCTATTTAGTAAGTTTGGGCCCCAATGTTTGCTCATACTATTTTCTGTCTGTGTCAGTATTTCTTCTTGTCTAACCGCCATTACATGTTCGGGGGCTTTCTATGTTCTTTGGGGATCTGCTCCGGGGCAGATAGCTTTCCTCTTTCTATCTTTAGGTGTAGTTAGTTTCTCAGGCTGTGACGAGGCGTCTAGGACCAATGTAGGAACGCTCCACGGCTGCCTCTAGTTGTGGTGGTTAGTCAGGGTACTGCAATCTCATAGTTTCCAACTGCTCTGGTGTATTTCCTTTTTTGCCTGCTCTCCTCAGCTACCAAATCATAACAGTATCACCGGCCTAAACTAAAAATTATATGGTACTCACAGAAGGGAAAAATATTGTGGAAAGAAAAAAAAAATTTGTCAGAGTTGTCAGAGATTTTTTTTTTTTTCTGTTTGTTGCATTTTTTTTTCCCTCTGTATCTCTGGGTGCTGAGGAGGATTTTTTTTTCTCTCTCAATGGAGTTTGCACAGTTGTCTGGCCGTGTGGATCAGCTTGCCACTGAGGTTCGGAGTATTGCTACCTATCTTGCTAGGTTGCCTGTTGTGGAACCTAGGATTCCCATGCCAGATTTGATTTTAGGGGATCGAGCTAAGTTTCTGAATTTCAAAAATAACTGTAAATTGTTTTTTGCCTTAAAATCTAAGTCCTCAGGGAACGCAGCGCAGCAGGTTCAAATTGTCATCTCTCTCCTGCGCGGCGACCCTCAGGATTGGGCTTTTTCCCTGACACCTGGGGATCCTGTTTTGAGTGATGTTGATGCGTTTTTTCAGGCTTTGGGGTTATTGTACTATGAGCATAATGTCACTGATCAAGCTGAAAAAACTTTGTTGGCATTAAGTCAGGGGCTTGAGGACGCTGAGTTATACTGTCAGAGATTCCGTAGGTGGGCAGTCCTGACCAAATGGAATGACGACGCTTTGGCAGCTCTTTTTCGGAAGGGACTGTCAGATAATGTAAAGGATGTTATGGTGGGATTCCCTGTTCCCTCTGGTCTCAATGATTCTATGTCATTAGCGATTCAAAATGACAGACGTTTGCGTGAGCGGAAAGGTATGCGTGGAATAATGTTGCCTTGTGAACCTGCTTCTGAATCCATGCAGTGTGATAGAGTGGTTTCTGGGGCACAGCGTCATGAGTTTCGAAAGCGCAATGAGTTATGTTTCTACTGTGGTGATGCCTCTCATGCTATTTCAGTCTGCCCTAAGCGGGGAAGACGTTTTGCACGCTCAGTTGTCTTGGGTAGTGTTCAGACTAAGTTTTTATTAACTGTTACCCTGATATGCTCTCTGTCCTCATTTTCTGCTCAGGCTTTTGTTGATTCTGGAGCAGCTATTAACCTGATGGATTTTGATTTTGCTAAACGTTGTGGGTTTCCCTTGATACCCCTACGGAAGTCTATTCCCCTACTGGGGATCGATTCTACCCCTTTGGCTGAGAATAAACCTCAGTTCTCTACTCAGGTGATAATGAGGGTAGAACCTGATCATCAGGAGAGTTGCAAATTTTTGGTTCTGTATAATCTGCATGACATTATCGTACTGGGTTTCCCTTGGTTACAGTCTCATAATCCTGTTTTGGTTTGGAAATCTGTGTCTGTTACCAGTTGGGGCTGCCAATGTGTTAATACCAACACTCCTGTTTATTCTGCCTCCCCCCAGGCTCAGGATGTTCCTGACTTTTTGATTGATTTTTCTGATGTGTTTAGCGAAAGTAAATCTGCATCCTTACCTCCCCATAGGAGCTATGACTGCGCTATTGAATTAGTGCCTGGTAGTAAATTCCCTAAAGGTCGCCTTTTTAACTTGTCTGTACCTGAACATGACGCTATGCGGTCTTATATCAAGGAGTCATTGGAGAAGGGTCATATCAGACCATCCTCTTCACCCTTAGGTGCCGGTTTTTTCTTTGTGGCCAAAAAGGATGGTTCATTAAGGCCATGTATTGATTATCGTCTCTTGAACAATATTACTGTGAAATATCAATATCCTTTACCCTTGATCTCTGATCTGTTTTCCAGGGTGAAAACGCTACTTGGTTTACCAAGCTTGACCTCAGGGGGGCATATAACCTTATTCGCATTAAGCACGGGGATGAATGGAAGACGGCATTTAATACCCCTGAAGGGCATTTTGAGTACCTTGTGATGCCCTTTGGGCTCACTAATGCTCCTTCTGTCTTCCAGTCCTTCATGAATGACATTTTCAGGGATTTTGTGGATAAATTTCTGATTGTTTATTTGGATGATATCTTGATTTTTTCCTATGACTGGGACTCTCATGTAAAACATGTTCGGACTGTGTTCCAGATTTTGAGAGAGAATGCTCTGTATGTGAAGGGATCAAAGTGTCTTTTTGGCGTTCAGAGGATATCATTTCTGGGATTCATTTTGTCCCCATCTGTTATTGAAATGGACCCGGTCAAAGTTCAGGCCATCTGTGATTGGGTCCAACCTACTTCATTAAAGGCTCTTCAAAGATTCTTGGGTTTTGCCAATTTTTATCGTAAATTTATTGGTAATTTCTCTGTTATTGTTAAACCATTAACTGATTTGACCAAGAAGGGTTCTGATGTGGTGAATTGGCCTCCTGAGGCAGTCTCTGCATTTCAGGAACTTAAGCAGAGATTCACTTCTGCTCCTGTTCTACGGCAGCCTGATGTTTCTCTTCCATTTCAGGTGGAGGTTGATGCCTCTGAAATTGGGGCAGGTGCCGTTTTGTCCCAAAGAGATCCAGAGACCTCTAAAAGTAACCCTTGTGCCTTTTTCTCTCGAAAATTTTCTCCCACTGAACGTAATTATGACGTGGGTAATCGGGAGTTATTAGCCATGAAGTGGGCTTTTGAAGAGTGGAGACATTGGCTGGAGGGAGCCAAACATCAGGTGGTGGTCCTTACGGACCATAAGAGTCTAGTTTATCTGGAATCTGCCAAGCGACTTAATCCTAGACAGGCCAGGTGGGCCTTGTTTTTCACACGTTTTAATTTTGTGGTTTCATTTCTTCCTGGCACTAAAAATGTTAAGGCGGATGCCCTCTCGAGGAGTTTCCTGGCGGACTCTCCTGAGTTATCTGATCCTTCTGTTATTTTGAAAGAGGGTGTAGTTCTTTCCGCCATCTCGCCCAATTTGAGACTGTCTCTGGAGGGGTGTCAGGAGGATAAGCCCGAGCGCTGCCCTGTTGGGAAATTGTTTGTCCCGGACCAGTGGAAAAAGAGTGTAATGTCTGAGATTCATTGTTCCGCGTTGGCCGGTCATCCCGGAATTTTTGGTACCAGAGACTTGGTTAGTCAGTCCTTTTGGTGGTCTACCTTGTCTCGTGATGTCAGGGAGTTTGTGCAGTTCTGCGGGACTTGCTCTCGCTCCAAGCCTTGCTCTCGTTCTAGTGGTTTGTTGATGCCATTACCTGTGCCCAAGAGACCATGGACCCATATCTCTATGGATTTCATTTCCGACCTCCCTGTTTCTCAGAGAATGACCGTCATCTGGGTTATTTGCGATAGGTTTTCCAAGATGATACATCTTGTGCCATTACCTAAGTTGCCTTCCTCCTCTGAATTGGTGCCTTTGTTCCTTCAGCACGTGGTTCGTTTACACGGCATTCCTGAGAACATTGTGTCTGACAGAGGAGTCCAGTTTGTTTCCAGATTTTGGAGGACCTTTTGTTCTAAAATTGGTGTTCAATTGTCTTTCTCCTCGGCGTTTCATCCTCAGACCAATGGTCAAACTGAGAGAACAAACCAGACATTGGAGACTTATCTAAGATGCTTTGTGTCTGCTGATCAGGATGACTGGGTCTCTTTTTTGCCTTTGGCTGAGTTTGCTCTTAATAATAGGGCTAGCTCTGCCACTTTGATGTCTCCATTTTTCTGTAATTCTGGGTTTCACCCTCGATTTTCTTCAGGACAGACGGAGGCTTCTGTCTGTCCAGATGTTGACTCTGTTGTGGAGCGTATGCAACAGATTTGGGACCAGGTAGTGGAGAGGTTGTCCCTCTCTCAGGAGAGGGCCCAGCGGTTTACTAACCGGCATAGGACTGATGGTCCTCGGTTTAAAGTGGGGGACTTGGTCTGGTTGTCCTCAAGAAATATTCCTATGAGAGTGGCATCTCCTAAATTTAAGCCTAGGTTCATTGGACCTTATAAGATCATGGAGATTCTTAATCCTGTTTCTTTTCGTTTGCTTCTTCCAGGGACATTTAAGATCCATAACGTGTTCCACAAGTCCTTGTTGAAGAGGTTTGTTGAGCCAGTGGTTCCTACTACTGTGCCTCCTGACCCTGTTTTGGTTGAGGGCAATCTGGAGTATGTGGTTGAGAAAATATTGAATTCTCGTTTTTCTAGACGGAAACTCCAGTATTTGGTTAAATGGAGAGGTTATGGTCAGGAAGACAATTCTTGGGTGTTTGCTTCGGACATCCATGCTAGGAGACTCATCCGTGCGTATCATAGAACTCATCCTGACCGACCTGGTTGCTCAAATGAGGGTTCGGTGACCCCTCCTTAAGGGGGGTGGTACTGTTGTGAATAGTCTGGAAATGAGTTCTGAGCAGAAGCTCCCTCTGGTGGTTACAAACTGTACTGGGCTGTTCAGTGAAGATTGTGAGGATTGGGAATCAGGTGTTACTGACTGGTCTTATATAAGGGAGTCGCCTTCCCATCAGGGTTGCCGGTGATCAATTGTTCTGGTCTCAATCCCTGATTCCTGTTTCCTTGGTAGCTTGCTGTGTCGTGTCTGAATCTCCTGCTAACAGATAAGACATTTTCTTCATTTTGTTTTTGTGCTTGATTTTTGCATTTTGTCCTGCACTTCTGTGGGGGCCTTCAGGGTCCCCTCTGGGGGCTTTTGCCCTCTCAGTTCAGTTCAGCCACTGATGTTTGTACATTTGCTTTTTCCAGTTTTTTCAGTGGCTGCTGTTTTGTTTTTGGTTACACCAGAGAACTAATTTAGGTGGTAGAGGTCGTGTGATCTCAGGTGTTTTTGAAATTAGTAGAGTTGGTGCTTTTCAGGGTTTTTTGAGATTGCAGTAAGTGCCCTTCCTATCCTTTTCTATTTAGTAAGTTTGGGTCCCAACGTTTGCTCATACTATTTTCTGTCTGTGTCAGTATTTCTTCTTGTCTAACCGCCATTACATGTTTGGGGGCTTTCTATGTTCTTTGGGGATCTGCTCCGGGGCAGATAGCTTTCCTCTTTCTATCTTTAGGTGTAGTTAGTTTCTCAGGCTGTGACGAGGCGTCTAGGACCAACGTAGGAACGCTCCACGGCTGCCTCTAGTTGTGGTGGTTAGTCAGGGTACTGCAATCTCATAGTTTCCAACTGCTCTGGTGTATTTCCTTTTTTGCCTACTCTCCTCAGCTACCAAATCATAACAGTGTGCTATCAGAAAGAGTCTTCAGTGCTGCTGGATCAATCCTGACAGAAAGAAGGACCCAGCTGTCGACCCAAAATGTAGGTGATCTCACCTTCATTAAAATGAACCATGCCTGGGTTTCAAAGGATTTTGTACCACCATCCCCGATGACAAATAGGTTGCCAGCAAAATGGCTCGCTTTGTCCTCCTCTTCCTCCGACTTCTGCAATTCCTCCATTTGCAGCTGTTGAATGTCCAGCCTACACCTCAACATATGCCAGTTTTTCCACCTCCCTAACTGGGCTGTACCCCTCCAGGGCCGGCATCAGCACCTGGTGCACCCGGGCAAGTGCTGGGGCCCTGAGCAGGTGGGGGGGCCCACTCGCCATCAGAGACACCGGTGTACTATGAGGGGCCCTGTGCCAGTGCCGGTGCCCACGAGTGGGCCCCCCTGCTTGCTCAGGGCCCCAGCACTTGCAATACTTACCTCTTCCTGCTCCACCGCTGTGACGTCTTCCGCGTTTCCAGACAGTAACATTCAGGTCAGAGAGCGCGATGATGTCACATCTGTGCGCCCTCTGCCTGAACAGTCACAGTGCAGAGAGCTGGAAGATGGCGACACTGAGGAGTCCAGAGTAGAGTAGTACCCAGTGAGGAGAGGTATTTCATTTTTTTAATGTTTGGAGCTATATATGGGGCCCATCATACACTTGAGCCTCATAGATAGGGCCCATTATACACTGGAGCATTATATATGGGGCCCATCATACACTGGAGCATTATATATGGGGCCCATCATACACTGGAGCATCATATACGGGGCCCATTATACACTGCAGCATCATATTTGGGGCCCATTATACACTGGAACATCATATATGGGGCCCATTATATACTAGAGCATCACATGGAGCCCATTATATATGAAGCATTATATATGGGGACCATTATATTTGGAGCATTATATGGGGCTCATCATACACGGGAGTATCATATATGGGGCCCATCATATACTAGAGCATCATATGGGGTTCATTATTTATGGGGCATCATATGGAGCACATATGGAGCCCATTCTGTATGGAGCAATATATGGGGCTCATTATTCTGTATAGAGCAATATATGGGGCTCATTATTCTGTATGGCGCACTATGTGATGCCCATAATACTGTGTAGGGGACTATACTGTCCGGTTTTTGAGCTATTGTAGAATTTACAATAGATATCACTCATGTAATGAAAGAAGTGAAGTATTTGGCATTGTACTATACCTATATTTCTCTGCCATATCGGAGCATCATGAATTGTGGTATGTGTTAAAGGGGCCCACTGAGACTCTTTCGCCCAGGGCCCATGAAAACCAGGAGCCAGCCCTGCCCCCCCACAACTTTAGCCAAATAACCCCCAGGTTTCAATGCGTTACTATTACTATAAAGTAAATTAAGGTTGATAAGCTTAAGTAATAAGAATTGATGTCTTTGGCATTGAAATGGGCACTGTAGGTGTGCTTACTGTCTTCCAATCACTGCCGACTTTTAATCCCCATTGACTTGCATTAGGGTCGGGTTTCTGACTCCGACTCGACTTTTTACGATAGTCTGCCGACTTCGTTCGATTCGACACACTGGTAAAACACTTACTTCTTACACTGCCAGGATGGTTACACACTAAATGACCCGACGGGATTTTACCGAAACGCAAAACAGCCTGAGTAAGTGTCTTTTTAAAACCTTAGTGTTTTTGCAACTGGCCTCCCATACTGCAGTGGATGTATGCATACTAAGTGACAACCTTGGTGTTGTCCTTTGATACCTTTACCAGCACGGTGATTTACTCTATTTTTCGGTAAATATAACATTTAATAGTTCTGCTATTTTTGCTATGTAAACCGCAACCCCGAAGCCATTCGCTACCTGTGACAGGTGTCCAATCTGCCTGTAAAATGATTGGTGCTGGCAGCTAATAATCTTTCTTGGGTTATTATGCCATTGTCATGAGCTGCCTTGTTTGTGGGATTAGGCAGTTCAGAGGTTAATCTGGTCTACTTCACCTTGTCTGGCAAGTCCTATTTAAGTGATTTCTTGATTGAGAACAGGTGTGGCAGTAATCAGGCCAGCTTACCAAAGATGTGATAAACCACAGTTAATTGATGTTTTAAAGGAGGGGCAATCACTTTTTCACACAGGACCCTGTAGGATTGGATTTCTTTTCTACTGTATACAACCAATTCCAATGCATGGAATATATATACCCCGGTACAGTCATTGCCAATGGCTATCAAGATCCTGTCAGCGCCTGCGAACTGCCACGACTGAGCAGGGTGACTCACCCACACTACGGAAGGGCCCGGGGTCAGATGCTGCAGGGGAGGCTCAGGCAGATGGGACCTGAGCAGCGTGGTGAGAGGAGACGCTGAAGGTAGCAGTAAGCAAAAGGACCTGCGATCATGGGACCATATGGGGCGGGGTTTAGCATCCTGCTGATGAAGATGAGTGCAGGATGCTACAGAGACCCTGGAGTAGTGAATAGGGAAACTCAGGTCAGACAAACGGGGGTCATACAAGGAGATCGCAACGCAGTACAGAAGGGGCGAGCAGAGAATTGTCAGAACGAAGGCCAGGAGTCATACACAGAGATAGCAATGCAGTACAGAAGGGGCAGGCAGAACTCGTAACGGAAACAGAACCAAGTCAAAACCAAGCAAGCATAAAGAAGCACAAGCTCAAAGCACAAGGTCACACACACTCGGCCAAGGGTCAAAGTATAAGCGACAGAGAATGGCTCCACAATGAGACTATAAGAAGCTTCACAGAATCCCAGAGAGAGGCCGTCCAAAATATTCTCAAAAGGATGGTTCAGTGTGATTCTCCCCCGGCTGTAATAATTAACATTTAACTTTATGACAGTTTTTTTTCTTTGGACACTGGCTCTCTGTATATTTATTTTACTAGACAACTATGGTTTTAAAATTTTGAATTTCTATCAAAGTATTCTAGTAATGGAATGTATTATTTTTCATATCTAGATATTAGTTGTTATTTTAGATTGGCGCATAAGATAAAGCAGAGTAAGTGTTTATAGCAGTCAATCAAATCCCTACATTCATCATTGTAATAAAGTAGTTAAGTAAGAGTTGATGTCTGGTTGCCTGCTCTAAACAGCAATGACTGCCCATATCGCAATGTCAAAATGGTTAAATGAACCATGATACTTATTATAATGATATATTTCACATATTAGAATGATTTATATGACATATTAGAATAATAAGGATGGCAGCTATAGTGTATAAAGTAGTTTTCGTTGGTGAATATTAGCCTTATAAATATTGCTCCATTCTGTCACTGCAGCTCCCCACTAGCCCTAGGTCAACAGAGACCTGAGTACAGCGAGGAGTAGCATGTAGTGTTGAGCGATACGATACTGCAAATATCGGGTATCGGCCGATATTGGCTGTATCGGAATTCCGATCCCGAGTTCCGATATTTTGGTCATATCGGATACCGGAATCGGAATTGTCACTGTCACTGTCAGTGTCCGTTGGTCGGGTCTGTCAGGAGTCAGCGGCACTTATCCAGCAGAAGATCTCCGGCGGTCACATCCCGGGCTGCTTAATGGCAGCCATCCTCTTCTCCCCGGCGGTCACATGCAGTATCTCGCGATAACTGCAGTGACTGCTGGGTAATCGCGGCCGTAAAGCAGTCCGATGACGTCACCGCCGGGGAAGCTGGTAAGCAGCTGTGCTGCGCCGGGATGACAGGCTCTGCCTGTCATTCCGATGTAGCAGAGCTGGATCGTCGTGGGACAATCGTTACTATGGACTGCGTCGGACAGGTGGTATACTGTTGGTTTGTTTTTTTTTATTTTTTTACAGGAGATCGATGGCGTCGCAGAAATGAGAGAGTAATAAAAAAAATGAAAACTGTGTTGTCTCTTTTATTTCATTAAAAGACTTTTTTCTTGCTGTGTTTTTTTTTAAACATTTAATAACTTTGGGATTAATAATGGATCGGTGTCTTATTGACACCTCTCGATTATTAACCGGGCTTATTGTCACCGTGCAATCAACGGTGACAATAACCCCTTATTACCCCGCTTGCCACCGCTACAGGGCAAGTGGGAAGAGCCGGGTAAAGTGCCACAATTGGCACATCTTTTGATGCGCCAAATGTGGGGCTGCTGTAGCCTGGTATTATCAGGCTGTTGAGGGCCAAAATCCATGGGCCTTGACAGTCTTTTAATACCAGGCCGCAGCAGTCTGCATTTTACTTGGCTGGTTAACAAAAATAGGGGGGATCCCCACGCCGTTTTTTTTTTCGAGGGGATTCCCTATTTTTGTTAACCAGCCAAGCTAAGCAGACTGCTGTGGCCTGGTATTATCAGGCTTGCAAGGTCCATGGATATTGGATCCTTACCAGCCTGAAAAACCAGGCCTCAGCGGTCTGCTTCATCTGGCTGGTTAACAAAAATAGGGGGGACCCCACGCTAATTTTTTTCGAGGGGATCCCCTATTTTTGTTAATCAGCCAAGATATGCAGACTGCTGTGGCCTGGTATTATCAGGCTGGCAAGGTCCATGGATCTTGGCTCCTTAACAGCCTGAAAATCCAGGCCTCAGCGGTCTGCTTCATCTGGCTGGTTAACAAAAATAGGGGGGACCCCACGCCATTTTTTTTTCAAAGGGAACCCCTATTTTTGTTAATCAGTTCCCTCTGACGTCACTGATGGTGTCCCTGGCTGACCTGAAGTGAAAGTGGAAAGCAATCAATTAAGCTTTCCACTTCCTCTCCTGTCAGCCAGGAGAGGAACTCATTCATTTGGGGGTTTACTGTGAGGCTGCAGCATTAGCTGCGGTCCCTGCAGTAAACATTAACCCTTTCTGAAGGATTAAAACCGTGGGACCTGACTGTGCATCGGATTGGTAAGAATAATTTTGCTTTATTATTTTATTTTTATTACAGGAAATGGTTTTAGCAGGTAAATAAAATCTGGTCAAAAACTGTGTGATTATTTCATTAAACTTCTTTTTTATTAAAGTGTGTGTGTTTGATTTTTCTTTCATACAATAGGATTAATAATTGATAGTTGTCTAATTGACAGCTCTCAATTATTAACCTGGCTTAAAGTGACCTTTCAATTGCAAGGTCATTTTAACCCCTTATTAACCCATTCGCCACCGCTACAGGGCAATGGGAATAGACGGGCAAAGTGCCAGAAAGGGCAAATCTAATTAGAGATTTGCCCTTTCTGGGGTGTCTGGGGGCAGATGTTAGTAGCCGGGGGGGCAAAAATAATGGTCCCTCTCTGGGCTATTATTATTTGCCCCCACTCACTGGCTTTGTCTGTCAGGTTGCGAAAATAGGGCGGGAGCCCACGCATTTTTTTTCAGCAATTTTACACCTCATATATATATATACATGTCATTGAGTTTGTGACACATATATATATATATATTTATAGTTCATACACTTCTACATAGTATAATAGCCGCTAATTCAATTGCCGGCTTTTGTTAAAAAACCAGAACCCGACATGAAATGACATTTGGTGTACATAGGGTTAACCATGTCCTTTGCTATCTGATTTGCACAAACAATTAAATCAGTCTATGTGTGCAAAATTTCACACCTGTAGGGGTTAATTAAAGGTGTAAATTCGTAGCAAAAAAGTCCGTTTTTTTTTTACAACGAATTTACACCTTTAATTAACCCCTACAGGTGTGAAATTTTGCACACATAGACTGATTTAATTGTTTGTGCAAATCAGATAGCAAAGGACATGAAAAGACATGGTTAACCCTATGTACACCAAGTGTAATTTCATGTCGGGTGACCCGACATGAAATGACACTTGGTGTACATAGGGTTAACCATGTCTTTTCATGTCCTTTGCTATCTGATTTGCACAAACAATTAAATCAGTCTATGTGTGCAAAATTTCACACCTGTAGGGGTTAATTAAAGGTGTAAATTCGTAGCAAAAAAGTCTGTTTTTTTTACAACGAATTTACACCTTTAATTAACCCCTACAGGTGTGAAATTTTGCAAACATAGACTGATTTAATTGTTTGTGCAAATCAGATAGCAAACGACATGAAAAGACATGGTTAACCCTATGTACACCAAGTGTCATTTCATGTCGGGTGCTTCTGTCTTTTCACTGAAGCCGGCTTTACCCGGCAATTGAATCAGAGGATATTTTACTATGTAGAAGTGTATAAACTATACATATATGTATATATATATGTCACAATGACATGTATATATATATATGTATTCTATGTGTGTATATTTAGTGTTTACAAGGAAAGAATGGGTTTTTTTAGTTGCGATATTTTGTTCCCATAGACTTACATGGGACTTCCGGTATCGGTATCGGGTATCGCCGATATTTTAATGGTATCGGCGATACCATTCCGATTCCGATACTTAGGGGTATCGGAAAGTATCGCTCAACTCTAGTAGCATGTAATGGTTAATATTAGGTTCATTCTCAATGTAAACAGCCTAATTTATATATCCTAGAATATCCCCTTTAATCTAACACATGGAATGAGGGATAATGCTCAATTTTGTAATTTTAAAATACAAGAGTGACACATAAATGCAAATAAGGAAACATTTCCCAGAATGACACAGACATCTGGAGTAAAGTCATGTGCTGACGTTGATTGTGCAGCTTGAAGCCACAAACACGTCATATCTCTTTCCTGTTGGCTGTTATTTGTAATAAAATTACATTATCTATTTTACAATTCATAATTTCTCAGGAAATAATGTTACAAACATTTAACCAGGCATTTTGTTCTGTACCATGTAAAGTTCTAACTGGATATATTGTTATGTGAACATATCTGAATTGTTTGTAAATTATCTAATACTGTTATTTTCACTGTACCTCTGCGAATTTTTATAGGATATGGGTTGGTAACAATGGAAAGTATGGCTATTACCAGATAATGTTATGATCATGTCACTAAAATGGTTGATACTGAGGTCTGACCTATGCTAATTTATTCTATAAATGGCAATGAAATGAGGGCTTACCTTTGGCTATTATTTTATTAACACCTCAGTTGATAGAGCAGATTTTAAGCTAATGACCAGGCGAAATTTTTTAAATATGACTCTTGGCAATTCGTATGGTAATAACTCTGGAATGCTTCAACGTATCTTAGTTATGCTGAGACTGTTTTTCATGACACATTGTACTTTATGTTAGTGGTAAATTTAGGGTAAATTTATATTGATATGTTTTGCATTTATTTGTTTATTTACAAAATTAATAAATAACATTTCCCATAGGTCTATGTAGAGTTGCTTCCGGTGCCCCTGCATGGTGTCCCCTTTCTTCTTCCATGCAGAGATGCCGGCTCTCCCCAGCCCCCATTGCCTTCCCTGCGGTGCTCCTGCTACTTTATGCTTTCTATTATGTGCTTGACACAGCTCCTGGCTCTTAGTGCACACGTGCACTCTTTCTACCTTGCTATTAAAGGGAATACAATACAACAAAACTCCTTTGTGAGCCATGCACATAAAGGCAGTTCTCCACATTGGACATTACCTTTCTGAATCCTGCTCATTTAGGTACTATACACATGACCAGGTTTTTAAATACATCAGTTAGGGATTAAATACATTAGTCAGGGACTGCTCTGATACGGGTATAACTTGACATTTGGTAGAGCGGCTTAGTATACATTTTTTGCAAAAAAATGTATCAACCAAATACCTGTGTTTTATCATCTTTTACTAGCATTTGCTGTTTACTGTTACATTTTCACAACAGAGTATTTATATACGTTTTTTTTACTGTGCTTTTCTGTGTTTCAGTCTTCCGGTGGTGTGAACACTGCCCCTACAGGCTTGTTCTCTTTGTGCATGGCTCATGTGTTTGTATTTAATTAGTTTATTTTTTTTTGCAAGATTAGGGAGGTATTCCACCCCTCCTTTGTGAGCCATGACATAAAGGCCATTCTCCACATTGGACATTACCTTTCTGATTCCTACTCATATAGGTACTATACACATGACCAGGTTTTTAAATACATCAGTTAGGGATTAAATACATTAGTCAGGGACTGCTCTTGATACGGGTATTTCTTGACGTTTGGTTAGATCGGCTTAGTATAACATTTTTTTGCAAAAAATGTATCAACCAAATACCCTGTGTTTTATCATCTTTTTACTAGCACTTGCTGTTTACTGTTACTTTTTTACAACAGAGTATTTTTATACGTTTGTTTTACTGTGCTTTTCTATGTTTCAGGCTTCTGGTGGTGGAACACTGTCCCTACAGGCTTGTTCACTGTGTGCATGGCTCATTTGGTTGTATTTAATTGTTTTCTTTGTTATTGCAAGATTAGGAGATTTTCCACCCCTCCTTTGTGAGCCATGCAATAAGGCCGTTCTCCACATTGGACATTACCTTTCTGAATCCTGCTCACATAGGCACTATACACATGACCAGGTTTTTAAAATACATCAGTTAGGGATTAAATACATTAGTCAGGGACTGCTCTGATACTGGTATACCTTGATGTTTGGTAGAGCAGCTTACTATACATATTTTGTAAAAAACGTATCAACCAAATACCCTGTGTTTATCATCCTTTTTCTGTTTACTGTTACTTTTTTTTACAAGAGTATGTTTATACGTTTGCTTTACTGTTCTTTTTTGTTGTTTCGTTCTTGCTATTAAAAGGGGCAGCAAGCACATTTTGCTAAATGCCCTCATCTTTTTGCTGAAAGGCAATTTTTTCTTAAGTAGTACACTTTCAAGATGGCCCCCAATCAATAGCTGGATGCATCTTACATAAAAGACTCCCTCCTCTAGGAAGTTGCCAATCAATGTGTTGTATCATCAGTTAGTAAAGTCAAACTACTAATGAGTTGTTAAGTCCCCTTGTCCTGGTGTGGCCAGAGCCTGAATGTTTATCTCTGGTGCCGTAGTCCTCTGGTCCCAGTGTGGTCATCCTGTATCCAAAGTCCCCTGGTCCCGAAGCAGCCAGTGCCTGAATCTTGTTTCCTGGTCCAATCTGGCTAGTCCTGTATCCATAGTTCCCCGGTTCTGGAGTGGTCAGTGCCTGAACCTCGTCCCTTGAACCAGGAGAGGCCAGTGCCTCAACCTTGTCACTTGGTCCCAGAGCAGCCAGTGCCCGAGCCTCCTCCCCTGGTCCCGGAGCGAACAGTGCCTGAAAAATTGTCCCTTGTTCCTGGTGTGGCCAGTCCTGTACCCAAAGTCCCTTGGTCCTTGTGTGGCCAGTCTTGTTCCCGATGTTCCCTGATCCCAGTGCAGCCAGTGCATGAGCATTATACCCCGGTCCATGCCTGTTCTGGTACCCTAGACGGTGTGTCTGAAATAAGCCCTAAATCAGTGTCAGCATACCTGACCCCTGGGTCAGCAGCTGCAGTTCCAGGTTCTGCCCAGGAGAAGCACATGGTGGCTACCTGTAGCTCGTCTGTCTCCACCATCAGGAGCTCCAGTGAACACCATGTAGCTGCTTAGCTACGCTCCTTCCTGGGTAGGCCCTGTCCTCTGGCACAGTGGGTCCTCAAACCCAAATGCGCTATGGTTGTTTAAAACAGTCTAGTTACATCTGCATAATTTTTCAAACATCATTTTATTTTGTTAAGATGCAATTTCTAATTTTTTTCAAGAAATTTAGAAAACCTGTTTCTTTTAGACTTTAGACCTATTCAGATTTAAATGGGACTTATGGACTTTAGGCCAATATATTGCTTAAGCCTCAATTTTTTCACTTTTGTAAGGAATGGCACAAGAAACGAACCCCGCAAATTGTTGCCCAGTTTTTTGCGAGAGCGCTGATACCCCACGTGTGGTCAAAAAGTTTATTTGAGCAAACAGCAGGGCTTAGAAGGGAAGAAGCACCATTTGAATTTAGCACAGACTCGGGAGGAAAGCAGGTATCAATGTAGGTGAAGGAAAGCCCAATTTACACAATCATTTTAATACATCACTCTCTGTTGTGTACCTCTCACAATATGAGCCAAGCACAGGAGAAATTAATGTTCTATCAAAGGGACTAACATTCTGTCCTATGAAACAACTTGTTACTGCTCAGTTTTGTAGTGATATCAATTAATTCTTCTGAAGATTACTGCTCAAAGATTTCTTTTTTTAACCATGCAGATATCACATCACAAGACAATGTGACAGCAAAATCAAAAAGAAAAAAAGGATTAAACGGACCCCACAGTCTGGGTACAACCAAACACTTGATCACTACATAGACTGTTTCCGTAAAAAAGTTTTAAATCTGACATTTTATTTGATGATAAAGTGCCACATGATATCAGTATGGAGGGTAGAAAAGCCATACAATCCTTAAAAGCTAACAACAATATCATCGAACCAGCAGACAAAGGAAGCGGTAAGTGATCATGAACATGTCAGCTTACATTCAGGAAGCACACAGATAACTCTTGGATAGAAAATACTACACTGCGCTTTAGGAAACTCCACCAAAAAATATACAGCCTCAAGTTCACTTATTGCATAAGTAGCGTGGTTCGAGTTTGAATCCAAGCCCGAAAAGTGGACATTTAAAGATTTAAAATGGGTAATTTGGAGCGATGACACAAAATCAACATGCTATTATCTGAAAAAACAAGGGAAAAAGGCTTTAAACAGATTGAGAAATTGAAGGAAATGTTAAGTTTGTTGGAGGAAGCCTGATGATATGGGTTGTTCACAGCCAAAGGCTTGATCAGGATTGATGGTGGGTCTCAATGCTGAGCTATATGTGAATATCATACAAGATGAGCTACTTCGTACACTCATTAGCTATGGGTATGAAAAGGGCGACACAGTATTCCAACAGGACACAAGAAGCATACATCAAGATTGGTGAAGAAATCATTCAATGAGAATGAAGTAGAGGTGCTGGAATGGCTGCCACAGTCCCTCAACCCAATCAAACACTTGTGAGTAGAATTGAAGAAAAACTGTTTTACATACCCAAGTGAGTCGACCAGTATGCACCAACTTTTGGTAACACATAGAAGAGACCTGAAATCAAATTTTAGTCAACACATGTTTGAATCTGATTGAGAGCATGCCCAGAAGGATTCAAGCAGTGTTGAAAGAAAAAGGTGGATTTACAAAATACTAACCAATTATTAAAAATTTAAATTTAGATACTTAGGACCAAAACGGTAACAATGTGTCACTATTCCTCTGCTCAGAGTGTCTAGAACTCAGTGACGGACAGCTCTGTCATCCTATCCTGTGTGGGAGTGCTGAGCTGTCAGTGCATTGATTGTCACTCGGTTGACCTATCTGAGAAGGTGCAGAGATTTCCACAGGTGTTCCCTGTTCTTGTTTAATTGCCCTGCTATTTAGGCGAGTTGTCTGGCCTTTCAAAAGCTTTCTTTAAGCCTGTGATCTCTGGTGTGTGTTCGCCTGATCCCTGTGCTGTAAATTCTGATTTCTGCTGCTGACCTTTGGACCTTTTTCAGAATACCATTTTTGTTATAGCCCCTTTGCTTATCCACTATTTCTCTGGTATTGTGACCCTGGCATGTGACCTGACTTATAATTTCGTAGTTTCCCTTGGTTTACTACGTGTTCTTTTGGTATTCACTTTGTTGCCTAAAGGCCTGTCCATGGGCTGTGACTAGCATCACAATGCAGTGACATGACAAGATCTGCATAACTAATCAATTGCTTGATAGTTGCAAGTCAAATTTAAGAATTAGATATCTAAGTGATTATCTATAAACTAGCTATGAACCCATTCTACACTCGGTGGAAAGCATTTTGATTGGTATATGGTCTCCCATTCTGGTATGTGCGGCCCCCTCCTATCCTGGTATGTATGGTACCCCTCATCCCTATCCTGGTATGTATGGTACCCCTCATCCCTATCCTGCTATGCATGCCCCCTTATCCCTATAATGGTATACATGGCCCCCCTCATCCCAATCTAGTATTATGGTCCCCCCCCAATACTGGTATGCATGGCACCCCATTCCTCATCCTGGTATGCATGGGCCTCTCACCCCCCAATCCTTTGGAATGTATGGCCGCCTCATCCCTATTCTGGGATGTATGGCCCCCTCACCCCCCCACCCAATCCTGGTATCATGGTACCCCATTCCTCATCCTGGTATGCATGGTCCCCTCACCCCCCAATCCTGGTATGCATGGTACCCCTTCATACCTATCATGGTATGCATGGTCCACTCACCCCCCAATCCTGGGAATGCATGATCCCCTCACTCCCCAATCCTGGAATGCATGGTCCACTCACCCCCCAATCCTGGAATGCATGGTCCCTTCACTCCCCAATCCTGGAATGCATGGTCCCCTCACCCTCCAATCCTGGTTTGCATGGTCCCCTCACCCCACAATCCTGGTATGCATGGTCCCCCCTCATCGCTATCGAGGATGTATGGTATTTCCTCACCCACCAATCTGGTATGCATGGTCCCCTCACCCCCCAATCCTGGTATGCATGGTACCCCTTCATACCTATCATGGTAGCATGGTCCACTCACCCCCCAATCCTGGAATGCATGATCCCCTCACTCCCCAATCCTGGAATGCATGGTCCACTCACCCCCAATCCTGGAATGCATGGTCCCTTCACTCCCCAACCTGGAAATGCATGGTCCCCTCACCCTCCAATCCTGGTTTGCATGGTCCCCTCACCCCACAATCCTGGTATGCATGGTCCCCCCTCATCGCTATCGTAGGATGTATGGTATTTCCTCACCCACCAATTCTGGTATGCATGTCCCCTCATCCCCAATCTCGGTATACATGGCACCCCTTACTTCCAATTCTGGTATGCAAGGTCCCCTCATCCCCAATCCTGATATCATGGTACTGCTCATCTCCCAATCCTGGTATGCATGGACCCTCACCCCCATCCTGGTATGCATGTCCCCTCACCCCCCTATCCTGGTATGCATGGTCTCCTCACCCCCAATCCTGATATGCATTTCTCACCCTCATCCCCCTATTTTGGTATGCATGGTCCTCTCACCCCTATACTGTATGCATGGTTCCCTCACCCCCCTATCCTGGTAGTATGGTCCTCTCACCCCCCTTTCCTGGTATGCATGGTCCTCTCACCCCCCTATCCTGATATGCATGGTACCCTCACCCCCAATCCTAGTATGCATGGTCCCCTCACCCCCCAATCCTGGTATGTATGGTCTCCTCACCCCCCAATCCTGGTATGCATGGTATCCCCTCATCCCTATCATGGTATGCATGGTCGCCTCACCCCTCAATTCTGGTATGAATGGTCCCCTCACCCCCCAATCCTGGTATGCATGGTCCTCTCATCCCCCAATCCTGGTATGCATGGTCCTCTCACCCCCCAATCCTGGTATGCATGGTCCTCTAATTCCCCAATCCTGGTATGCATGGTCCTCTCACCCCCCAATCCTGGTATGCATGGTCCTCAAATCCCTCAATCCTGGTATGTATGGTCTTCTCACCCCCCAATCCTGGTATGCATGGTACCCCCCATCCCTATCATGGTATGCATGGTCCCCTCACCCTCAATTCTGGTATGAATGGTCCCCTCACCCCCCAATCCTGGTATGCATGGTCCTCTCACCCCCCAATCCTGGTATGCATGGTCCTCTCACCCCCCAATCCTGGTATGCATGGTCCTCTAATCCCCCAATCCTGGTATGCATGGTCCTCTCACCCCCCAATCCTGGTATGCATGGTCCCCTAATCCCCCAATCCTGGTATGCATGGTCCTCTCACCCCCCAATCCTGGTATGCATGGTCCTCTCACCCCCCCAATCCTGGTACGCATGGTCCCCTCACACCCCCTATCCTGGTATGCATGGCCCCTCTCACCCCCCAATCCTGATATGCATGGTAGCCCTCACCCCCAATACTGGTATGCATGGTCCCCTCATCCCCCAATCCTGGTATGCATGATCGCCTCACCCCCCAATCCTGGTATGTATGGTCCCCTCACCCCCAATTCTGGTATGCATGGTCATCGCAACACCCCAATCCTGGTATGCATGGTCACCTCACCCTCCCAATGCTGTATGCATGGTCCCCTCATCCCCCAAATTCTGGTATGTATGATAGCCTCACCACCTATCCTGGTATGAAAGGTCTCCTCACCCCCAATCCTGGTATGCATGGTCTCCTCACCTGTTGTGAATATGCTGGAGGCGGCTTCTGAGCTGGGGCTCCCTCCGATGGTTGCTGAGGGTAATGAACTGATTACTGAATGGCCTTCAGCTGGCGCTGAATTTTGGATATAAGTGCCCTGAGTTCCCAGCAGCCTTGCCGGTTATCAATTGTTCCTTCTGTCTTGCTTGAAGCACTGCTAGTTTCCTGCTCTCCTTCAGATAAGTGTTTGCTGTTTTTTTTTTCCCTCTGTTTGATTTTCTCTGCTGTTTTGCTGCCTGCAGTGGACTGCAGCCTTTCCCCTTTTAGGGGTCTGGCGCTGCATTTGTGCTCCGTTTGTGTCTGCACTTTTGCTTTGCTCTTTTGTTACTTTTTATTTGCTGAATAGCGTTTTGTTACACCAGAGATCTGATTTAGGTGGTTGAGATCGTGTGATCTCAGGTTTTTTGGCAATCAGAAGTGTTGGTATTTTTGTTTAGAGTTTTTTTTGGATTGCAGTCAAATTCTTTCCTGTACTTTTCTTTTTAGACAGATTGGGCCCCGTGTTTGCTCATTCTATTTCTGTCTGTGTCCATGCTTTCTTCTTGTCTAACCGCCATTACATGTTTGGGGGCTTCTATTTTCTTTGGGATCTGCTCCGGGGCAGATAGCTTTTATATTTCTGCCTTTAGGTGTAGTTATCTCTCAGGCTGTGACGAGGCATCTAGGATCACCGTAGGAACGCTCCACGGCTACCTCTAGTTGTGTGGTTAGTTCAGGTTACTGCAATCCAATAGGTTCCAGCCTCTCTGGTGTATTACCGCTTTTGCTATTTTTTGCTCTTTCTCCTCAGCACCGAAACATAACACTCACCCCCCAATCCTGGAATCCATGGTCCCCTCACCCCCCCCAATTCTGGTATGCATGGTTCCCTCACCCCCCAATCCTGTTATGCATGGTCTCCTCACCCCCCCCAATCCTGGTATGCATGGTCTCCTCACCCCCCAATCCTGGATTGCATGGTCCCCCGACCCTCCATCCTGGTATCCATGGTCCCCTCACCCCCCCGATTCTGGTATGCATAGTCCCCTCATCCTCCTAATCCTGGTATGCATGGTACCCCTCATCCCCCAATCCTGGTATAGCCGTGGGGTCTCGCCGTGAGGTCAGGAGAGGGCAGGATTGTACCGCCGAAGTCGGCGCGCGATTCCGGTGCCATGTCTCCTGACATCACGGCGAGACCGCGCGGCATTATCAGATCAGTAAGTTGTTGTCAGGAGAGAGGGGATTGTGCAGGTGAAATTGGCGCCTGCGCAGTCATCACTTTCCGGCGCCATTTTCTTGAAAACACACTGCAGTGTGTATTCCACAAAATGGCGCTGGAAAGGGCGGACTGGGCATGCGCTGATGCTGACAAACCCGCGCAGTCCTCACTTTCCGGCGCCATTTTCTTGAAGACACACTGCAGTGTGTCTTCCACAATATGGCGCAGGAAAGCGGGACTGGGCATGCGCCAATTCTGGCGCCACAACCAGCCCTCTCCTGACATCCCAGCAGGACCCCGCGGCAACACCGGATAGGTAAGGTGTTGTGCCGGAGTTCACTGTATACGTTCAGTGCTTACGCATACTGCGATCTCATGGGCCACCCTCCTCATCCCTGGGTGCGTTACTCTGTCCAGACTGCACAGGAGCGTCGCGCTTGCGCAGTCTATAAAGGCTTCAGACAGAGTGACGCTCCCAGCGTTATATTATAGATGATGGCAGTCTCAAGTTCAAAGTAAAAGTGAATAATGAAATATTATTCCCTTTTATACAGTATGAGACCACACACAGCACCCTATATATCGTAAGAGTCCACACCCTGCCCCATTTATACTGTAAGAGTCCCCACACAGCCACCTATATACATTATGAGCCAACAAACAGCACCCTATATATCGTAAGAGCCCACACACTGCCCCATATATAATGTAGCCCCACATAGTCTCTTATATAAGTTTGAGCCTCCAGGTAGCCTCCTCATGTGCATCATATGCCCCACGTAGCCTTGATCTGTCTCATGTGCTCTATGTAGCCTCTCACATACAGGATGTATCCCATGTTGTCTCTGATATACAGCATGTTCCCCAAATAGCCTCTGAAATGCAGCATGGGCCCATTTAGCCAATTATACACAGTATGAGCCGGCACATAGCCCCCCTTATATACAGCATGAACCCATACACAGCACAATATATATTGTAAGAGCCCACACACTGCCCATTTATACTGTAAGAGACACCAAACAGCCCCTATATACAGTATGAACCCCCTATAGTCTCCTATATACATATACAGCATATGCCCTACCTAGCCTCTGATGTACCTCATGTGCCTTTTTATAGCCTCTGATACAAAGCATATGCCCATGTAGGCTTATACATTATGTGCCCCATGTAGCCTCTGGTATACAGCATAAGCCCCCACATAGCCTTCTATATACAGCATATACCCCACAAAGCTCCGCTATATACGTAGGAGCCTCACATAGACTTATATACAGCATGAGCCCCAAGTACCCTCTGATATACAAAATGTTCCCCACATAGCTCCCATGTACTGTATGAGCCACACATAACCTCCTATTTACAGTATGGGCCACACATAGCCTCTTATATACAGCTTGAGCCCCAAGTACCCTCTGATAATACAAAATGTTCCCCACATAGCTCCCATGTACATTATGAACCTCCCCATAGCCACCTATGTACTGTATGAGCCCCACATAGCCTCAATTACATTAGGAGTCCCATATAGCCTCTTATATACAGCATGAGGCCCACATAACCCCTAATTCAGAATATGCTCCCATATAGTCTTTGATATACAGCATTTAAGCACGTAGCCCCCTATGTAAAAGGGTGTGCCCCACAAAGCCCCCCTATGTACATTATGAACCCCACATAGCCCCTAAATACAATATTATCTCCACATAACCCCCTATGTACTTTTTGAGCCCCAAAATATACCTACATACAGCATGAGCCCCACATAGCCTCTGATATACAAAATTAACGCACATAGCCCCTATGTACACTATGTACAGTATGAGCCCCACATAGCCTCTTATATACAGTTTGATCCCCATATAGCCTCCGATATACATTATGAGCCCCATATAGACTTTTATATACATCATTGTTGGAATATGTTTGGTGCATCAACTCCATTCCTGTCTATGAGTGTTTAGCTGCTACATTTGTATGCTGTTTATAAAGTTAAAAAAACTTCCAGAGGCTCACACAGGGAGAGCATGTGACTGTATTTCCTGTTTTTCCTTTGTCTGTGTATTAGAGAAGTAGCCTGCTGTAAATGTTGCACAGATAGAGACACAGAAATGATTTATTCCTGATCTATTAAGCTTATCATATCAGGTCCTTCTCAAAAAATTAGCATATAGGCTAAATTTCATTTTTTTCCATAATGTAATGATTACAATTAAACTTTCATATATTTTAGATTCATTACACACCAACTGAATTTGTCAGGTCTTTTATTGTTTTAATACTGATGATTTTGGCATACAACTCCTGATAACCCAAAAAACCTGTCTCAAAAAATTAACATATTTCAACCATCCAATAAAAATAAATGTTTTTTTTAAAAACAAACAAAAAACCATAAATAATAAAGTTCAGTTATGCACTCAATACTTGGTCGGCAATCCTTTTGCAGAAATGACTGCTTCAATGCGGCGTGGCATGGAGGCAATCAGCCTGTGACACTGCTGAGATGTTATGGAGGCCCAGGATGCTTCGATAGCGGGCCCTTAAGCTCATCCACAGTTGTGGGTCTTGCGTTTCTCAACTTTCTCTTCACAATATCCCCCAGATTCTCTATGGGTTCAGGTCAGGAGAGTTGGCAGGCCAATGAGCACAGTAATACCATGGTCAGTAAACCATTTACCAGTGGTTTTGGCACTGTGAGCAGGTGCCAGGTCGTGCTGAAAAATGAAATCTTCATCTCCATAAAGCATTTCAGCCGATGGAAGCATGAAGTGCTCCAAAATCTCCTGATAGCAGCTGCATTGATCCTGCCCTTGATGAAACACAGTGGACCAACACCAGCAGCTGACATGGCACCCCCACACCATCACTGACTGTGGGTACTTGACACTGGACTTCAGGCATTTTGGCATTTCCTTCTCCCCAGTCTTCCTCCAGACTCTGGCACCTTGATTTCCGAATGACATGCAAAATTTGCTTTCATCAGAAAAAAGTACTTGGGACCACTTAGCAACAGTCCAGTGCTGCTTCTCTGTAGCCAGGTCAGGCGCTTCTGCCGCTGTTTATGGTTCAAAAGTGGCTTTACCTGGGGGAAAGCGGCACCTGTAGCCCATTTCCTGCACACGACTGTGCACGGTGGGTCTGGATGTTTCTACACCAGACTCAGTCCACTGCTTCCTCAGGTCCCCCAAGGTCTGGAATCGGTCCTTCTCCACAATCTTCCTTAGGGTCCGGTCACCTCTTCTCGTTGTACAGCGTTTTTTTGCCACATTGTTCCTTCCAACAGACTTCCCATTGAGGTGCCTTGATACAGCACTCTGGGAACAGCCTATTTGTTGAGAAATTTCTTTCTGGGTCTTACGCTCTTGCTAGAGGGTGTCAATGATGGCCTTCTTGACATCAGTCAGGTCGCTAGTCTTACCCATGATGGGGTTTTGAGAAATGAACCAGGCAGGAGTTTTTAAAAGCCTCAGGAATAGTGTTGAGCGATATTGCTCGATATCTAAAAATATCGTATCGAAATTGTATCGCCGATATCACTAAATATCGGCGATATCCGATTCCGATACCGGAAGTCCAATGTAAGTCTATGGGAACAAAATATCGAAACTAAAAAAAACCTTTATTTCCTTGTAAACCATAAATATACACACATAGAATACATATATATATATATATACATGTCATTTGTGACATATATATATACATATATGTATAGTTTATACACTTCTACATAGTAAAATATCCTCTGATTCAATTGCCGGGTAAAGCCGGCTTCTGTGAAAAGACAGAAGCACCCGACATGAAATGACACTTGGTGTACATAGGGTTAACCATGTCTTTTCATGTCGTTTGCAATCTGATTTGCCCAAACAATTACATCAGTCTATGTGTGCAAATTTCACACCTGTAGGGGTTAATTAAAGGTGTAAATTCGTTGTAAAAAAAACGGACTTTTTTGCTACGAATTTACACCTTTAATTAACCCCTACAGGTGTGAAATTTTGCACACTTACACTCATGTAATTGTTTGTGCAAATCAGATATCAAAACTACATGAAAAGACATGGTTAACTCTATGTAAACCAAGTGTCATTTCATGTCGGGTTCTGCATTTCACAAAAGCCGGCAATTGAATTAGCGGCATTATACTATGTAGAAGTGTATGAACTATAAATATAAATATAATATATATGTGTCACAAATTTAATGACATGTATTATATAATGAGGTGTAAAAATTGCTGAAAAAAAATGCGTGGGTCCCGCCCTATTTTCGCAACCAAACAGACAAAGCCAGTGAGTGGGGGCAGATAATAATAGCCCAGAGAGG